>CM031857.1:8570290-9170290 GCA_018697195.1 Certhia americana | reverse complement strand
TAGTCCACACACTTCATGCTATATCAGTGCACCAAAATATATCTGGGATCCCTAATCAACCAAGATCTTACAGCCATGGTCACCCAGTGAACAGAGGAAGTGAGAAATGATGATGCTTGTGCTGCAAGTTTCTGAACCAGACCAAGGCAATTCTAATCCATTTTACGTCTTACAAAAAGGCATCACTCAGACTTGCTTCCAGAAAACTGGAAGCACCCTCCCATACAAAACACACTATATTGCAAGTCTGCTTCTTAGAGAGAGACTGGTGAGCCACAGTATGGAACAATTATTTTACAGAAGATATCCCAACAAGCTCTACTCTTTCAGCATGAAGATAACTTGAATTTTTCTTTGAATAGTAGCATGCGCCTCAAAAATTAGTGGAAAAAGAAAGTGAAATAAACAGAAGAAATGATCACCACATTTCTTTGAAAAACAACTAGACCTCAGCTAATGTGCAAGTTTCCAACAGCAAACAAACACTCCTGACATCAAACAAGCTAAATACAACCTTAGTGGCCCACTGCCCTGCCTTTTGGCTAATTTTGTTAAAAGTTGTAATAAATTTTAATTCTTTTTTAATATCCACCAATTCTATTATTTTCATTCTTTTAAATATATAAAAAGTACTTCCATGTTTCCCTTTTCCTCCCCAACAAAAGATCAGTATTTACAAACTTAAGTTTCCACCTAATACTTCATTTAACTAATAAAGTTTGATGAACAAAACAAAAATGAGAGCTTGCTTTAAAAGCCTGCAAAGTAAGAAAAACAAAAAAGGGATTCAGGAGGTTTTATAAATCAAAGAGAAACTAATTATTGCTTAGTCAGGATTGAGCTGCTATTCAAAAGCAGAACTCTTCCTGTAATTTAGGATCAGCAATGATCCCTTTTCCCCACTACCTACTGAACTTGTAATTCAAATTTACTGAGACACACCAGACATTTTTGGCATTCAAATATAAGATGGTTGTCAGTTGGAACAGTGCTTCAAACCAGGTGCTTAATTTTAATTACAACTAACTTAAGCATCAGCCAGAATTATGGTACCCTGTTTAAAGACTTTGCTGGCATGAAATCTATACAGATGTCAGGATATAATTTTTAATACATGTATGCCACTAACAGGAAAGTGTTAGAGTACCTAATTAAGCAAAAGAGAAACAAACGAAGGTATGCATTATCAAATTTACGTCAACCCATGTGTTACCATATTATATTTTTAGACCTCATTAAGCTGTTACCTGGTTTGACAAAAAAACTTGATCATTTACAAATGAGAAATATTCTTTCTGAAGAGACCTCCCTAAAAGTTTCCATGTAGTCATAAAAAGCTAAAGGAACAACTTATTGCCTGAAAAAATGCTTTCTTTTCCTTTCTGAAGGTGTTAAAACCAGGTCAACATTTGTGTTAACTAAAATAAATAATCATCAAAACAGAACAGAAGGAGTAGGGCTATAAATAGTCAGAAATTACTGTTGTGATCATCTAACAAGACCACTCATGTAATGCAGGCAGTAATTTCATGCAGTGACCAAGTCCAGCAGGGCTGTATGGAATACTTCAAAAGATGTCTGCACTTCCACAAGGCTCCAAGAAGCTGGAAGTCACAGTCAGCATGCCTAGAGCTCTTCACTTCCATCATTTCCAGTTCTCAAATATTTCCTACCTTGCAGCACTCTGACCTCTTGCTACCCCTTGCTCAGTCAGACCAAAAAGCCTTCTACAGGCAAGCAGATGCCCATCAGTTCAGTATCCTCACCTCTAACACTCCCTCATCCTTCTCTGAGCATCAAAAACTCCATGAGCACAGGACACGTGTCCACAGCCCCTCTGACTGCACAGTATGAGAATTCACAGCAAACAGGTTTCCAGGCAGAGGAGGTTGCTCATTGCAAAGAGGCTGATTCTAAAGCAGTGACCACCACTTGACACCATCACAGCAGAGATCTATTTTTAATCCTTGGCTATACATTTATGACAACACATTCAATATCATCTATTCATATAGTGCTGTTCTGCTCTGCTTTAAACTCTGCCCATTAGCAAACCTTACCACCTCCGAGTCTGAAGAAACAAAAGCACTTTAAAGTCAAGTGCTTTTTGCTTAGTAGCAAATACACTTATTTGTATGAGTTAGCTCAGACCTTTGCCCAAGTCTACATAATTGAGATCACAACATTATGCATATTTCTGTTTCAAGATCTCCTTTCATGAAAGGAAACAACCATTAAAACTCCTCAGTAAAACAACTGTGTTTTTCTGACTTTATTACCACTGAATCAACTTGTTTAGTTTAAACAGCTGGTTCATAAATACTTCCTCCATGATGTCACTATGGAAGAAACTGAAGGGTTAATGAACACAAGAAAAGATTTCAAAAGGCCTTTCTTTGAGACACTGAAACAATTAAGAACTGCCTTTTATTACTATGCTTGTTCTCATACTGCCAACGATTTATTTTTAGATTTCAAATGACACCACTTTTAAGATTCTGGTAGACACTGTAAGAGGCTTATAGAAATTTTAATAGTAATTTAAACTTGGAAGAGTTAAGTGCTGAAGAATAGCACTTAACTTGAATGTGGTATATACAGAATGCTTTAGTTCAGAAAACTTGCACTCCTAGTACCCAGCAGAGTAATGCAGAATTTCCAGCAATGGGAAATTGCCTCTCAAACTCGCAGATCTGCTAAAGATTTTACAGAATCTTGCACCTCCTTCTGCTGTAAGAATGTTAACAGATTAAAGGTGTCAGAAAGCAGCATTAAGTTCATGTTACCAGCCTGTGTAATTTAGTACTAACAGTATTGGCTCCACCTGGTTGAAGACACCAGGAGAGAGCCCCAACAGTCAAAGCAACCAAGGAACACGGCTTTGTTTTAGCACTGATAAACAGAACCAAGACAACAGAGTTGAATATAAGCAACAGATGTATAAAACAGCAGCAGTGAAATTAGACCACTCTTCTAAAATGCTAACAAAATGTACTGTCTCCATTACTGCAACCTTTAAGTTGTTTTAAAATGAATTATCTCTAAATAATTATGGGCTTGATTGATTGCTTTTTCTCTCCCCATTGGAAAAAGACCTAGGGTGCTGGCTGACAGTGGCTGCACAAGAGCCAGGCTGTGCTAAGGTAGCCAGGAAGGCTACCTGGCACCTGTCCTGAATAAGGAATAGAGTGACCAGCAGGAGACCAAGGGAGAGAATGACCCCCTGTACAATGATGAGGCTACATCTTGAATCCTATGTCCAGTCTTGGGCCCCTCACTGCAAGAAGGACATTGAGCTGCTGGAGCACATCCAGAGAAGGGCAGTGGAACTGGGGAAGGTTCTGGAGCACAAGTCTGATGAGGAGCAGCTGAGGGAGCTGGAGAAAATGAGGCAAAAGGGAGACCTGATCACTCTCTACAACTCTCTGACAGGAGCTTTCAGCCAGGACAAGAGGAAATAGCCTCAAGTTGCACCAGGGGAGGTTTGGGTTGGGTATTAGGAAAAAATTCTCCACTGAAATTGTGCTCAGACATTGGAATATGCTGCTCAGCTCAGTGGTGGAGTCACCATGACTGGAGGGATCTGAAAGATGTGCATGTGGGGTATTTGGGACATGGTGCAGTTGAGAACTTATCAGTGCCAAGTGAGCAGCTGCATTCAATGAGCTTAAAGGTCTTTTCCAACTTAAACTATTTGATAATTCAATAATCATCAAATTAGGATCTTTGTATCTACTGAAGGTTAATCATTACCATCTCTGGAAAAGTCTCATTCCCTAAGACATTCAGTAATACATGTCACCAAATAAAAGACCAGCCTGCTTCTAATCCATTGCAGTAAGGAGGAAATCAAGGACTGCTGCACCAACTGGATCACATATTTAAAAGGTGCTGATGGCAAATATATGTCACATGCTTGAATCAAGCAATATGTTACACCACAAAAGCAATTAAATATTTAGGCATTTGGCAATAAGCTTATGAGTGCACTGAAAGACTAAATAAATATATTTATTGTCATTCATTACTGTCATTAAGAAACTCACAACGGTTAATAGAAAGGAAGGAATGCCTAAGAAGCAGGATCCAAAAAAAAAAAAAAAAAGAAAGAAGACTCCTGTAAAACCAATGGCTGAAAGTCACTGAAAACCTTTACAAAAATTTATGGAAATCACTCAAAGTGTCTGAATTTATTTCACTCATTTAAGATCTGGACTTTAAGTCCAAATTCTGCCTGGAATCTTACTGGGCAACATAGCTGTCAGCCTATAACAGTATCTCCATGTGTGGAAAGAAAACTGTAAATGGATTAGATGATGAATTGAGAATCAATTAAATGACCAAATCTGATAAGTCATATAAAGAGTAATTTTAACTCCTGTGAGAAAGGGTAACTGACAGGCCTCAGAGAGCATGCTGCAGCACTGGGAAACCTAATTAAATCCTGAAGGATCTGTGATGCCTCAGGCACGCAGCTCTGAGAGTATCCCTTAGGCTGATTGAAAATAGATAAGGAGAAGGGACCTAATTATTAATTTGACTGACTGTGTAGGAAGAGCAATCCCTCTCAATGTCTTCCACATATTATGCTCCAGGACAAGGCGTCTACCAACTGTAACTAAGAATTTGCCTCCTGGAAGAATAGGTTAATTCCTACAGACTGCAGAAGTTATTTCCTTTCACTTGTTGTAAATAGTAAATATTTTCAGGTATTTTCTGGTAGTAGTAGTAGTAGTAGATTTAACATTTTGTTTTGGGGTTATTTCAACCATGCTAGATAAAGATAATATTTTCAGCATGACTAACACAGCATATTTCCAAACTTAAGGACATAAATGAAGGGGCTGTAGACACAGCTTAGACAAGAAGTGTCCTTCAGACATCACAAACTTGTTTTCATAAGGCAAAGAAGGGTGAGCCTCTTTATATCCAGGCATTTGTCCACATTCTGTAAATAAATATTTTTCTCTCTACACTCCAAACAACGATTCTGATATTTAGTTTGCAAGGAGCTACTGGCAGCACTGGGCCTCCTTCAGATCAGATTATAATGGAGAAAAAGAATCAAATTAAAAGGCTGCATGTCTTGGCCATCCAAATTACATCGCAGAGATAACTGTAATCAAAGAAGAGATATAAGGACCAAACATGGAAAGGGAAAAGATGAGAAGACACTTCACCCGAATTCCAGTGTTTTCCTTAACTACTCACCAAACTCATTTCATGAGCAGAAGAGAGTCCTTTTTCAAGTAAGAATACAAGAACCAACACAGAAATGCCTCTGTCATCTAATTCAGAATAAAGGAATACAGGTAGCAAGGACAGAAGCAAACATTTAGGCAGTTTTCAATGAAAGGTTAGAATTAGGATGGCAAATGAAACTAGACTGCAATTGACTTAAAAGGTGTTTCTCTCAAATAGCAAGCTATGCTGGCTTGTGTTGTGAAAAACTTTCTCTTTCCCCGTAGTTCCTAAGATGGAAGCTTCCTCAGAAGGCCAAATAAGAAGGAACCTCATTAGTTGTAACCTGTGCTGTTAAAAAAGGAGATTCAACAGCTCCAGAGTCTTGCCAATGGGGCTGGTAGCACTTTTCCTGTAGTATAGGAAAGACTGAAATGTTTCTATGTTTGGTAATAATCATCCTTTCACTCTGAAGGAATCAAAAGCTTGTAAGAAGAGAAATGTGCAAATTAATAAAGATTTCAATGCCCTTGATAAGAATTTTTCTGCAGTAGTTCTCAATCTGCATATGCCCTATATTAGTGTTCTGCTAAAGGCGCTGCCTCCACACAACAATTTTAGCCACGTCCTTCTGCTTTGCATACAAATTCTAGGGTGTTATAACTGTACCACTACCATCAACATTTTTTGAAAGGACCCTATTTCCATGAAAAAAAAATCCCCATTATGCTCTTAAAGTGGTCGAAAAAAATGACATTTTAATATCAGAAAATATACAGTATCATTGTCACACTCAAACCGCTAAGTCGCTTCTTTAATATTCCAGAAAATTTTATCTCCCCATTACACATGAGGTCAAGCCTGAAACATCAGTCAGAGGGGGCAAGATGCAGGCACTTCATATGGCTGAGTGGCTCATTCTAAATAACAGCAGAGCTAAGAACAGCACTTGTTGGCACCACACACCACAGCAAGGCCACACAGCTGAGAAATGTTGCTATTACATACACTTTTATTCTGTTCTATTGTTCTCTTATTGTATACAATTTTATTGTCTTGGCAGAATCTACAGACCACAGAGCTCCACTGTCTTTGTTCAGCTCTCCAGACTGCTATACAGCAGGACATACCTCAGTTAGAGTAGATGTTTCATCTATTATACCCTGCATTCCCCAATGTTTGACTGTATCGTCCTTGTGGTAATGCTATCTTGTTTTTTTACATCCTAAAACATTCAAGACATAAATTGACAAGAGATTGCCATGGTAGAAATGGATAAACCATTTCAAAATTACATTTATGCCAAATATCATATACTTTCTAAATTACTTTTGCTTGTTTTAGAAAACAATGCAGGGAATCACCCCAGGGGAAAATGGCAGACAGCCTTACACAGAGGTCATAGAGAAATACAGTCTTCATCTAATTCAATTAACTGCTTTCAGTTAGATCTCAAATGGTACAGGCAAACATTTGTTCTATTTCAGAAATGAACCATTCTGCTTTCCCACTACACAAAGGCATGGCAAAATATCACTCAATTATTTTATTGTTCAGAACTTGAAAAATCTCAAGACAGACATCTTTATGATTTACAATGACATCTCATAAATTAAGAAACCATCTGAAGGCTTCAAATATTGTAAAATTCTATGAAGAGCATTACAAAAAGTAGCAAAGTTAATAGCTAAAACAATGAAAAATGGTTTTGAAAGCAAACAGACACACCAAATTCGCCAAGCTGGAACTCTGAATTGCAGCTCTTGGAGATTTATATGCTATCGTAAATGGCAAAAGACAGTAAAATCATACAGAAAAGTACTTCTGCATTTGGACTCTCATGCTGGCTTCAAGCCCTATGAGATATTCGAAGGCAAAATGCCAATTGATCAATATGTTAGTATTTAATGTGCAGTAAGTGCTACTGAGGAAAAATCAGAGAAACATTGCCTGTTAGCAGAGTCTGCTGTACTGCTGGCAGGAAGGAGTGCAGGAGTTGTGGATCCCCCCATGTGGTAAGACAGCAGCCAGAAGTCTGATTCAGAATTAACAAAAGGAAACAGAGGGCGATGCTCAGCGTGAACACAAACATGCATAAAGCCAGGCAGATTTCATTACTGAAGATTTTAATTTTGATTAAATGCTTCCTTTTATATCGGGTCACATTCATTGTTTTCTACCCTGTGTTTTCATTAATACTTTAATATACAGGGAACATTAAGTTGCATAACTTCAGTGTTGCAGCTAAAGATAGCATCTTTAATAACAGCTACAAAAGAGATGCTGGCATCCACCAGTGTCCAACTTTGGGATGCTCTGAGGCACAGTGGGCTGGCAGGGGCTTTGTGGCATGCAGGGCAACACATCAGCACTCACCACCAAAGCCAAAGGAAAGTGGATGACTGAAAAGTGAGCTTAAGACTCTTTGAAATGGGAACTTATACATCCATCCGAGGCAAAGCAAACCAACACAATGGAAATGACTGTGAAAGGCAAAAAGTATCAAGGTGGTGAGTAATTATGGGGGAAATACTGCATTTCTCTTTCTTTCACAGCCTGTAAGAAACTCCAGGACAATGCAACTTCCCAAAAAACTTGCCAGGAAACTGCAATGGTAACATGAAATTTTAGTAATTTGACAGTTATCTTTTTACCCCTTGTTTTTGGTGTTTCTACCTACAAATGATGAAACTTAAGTCTGGACAAAACTCAACAGACCACACTTTTTCTTGATTCCATATGAGCATGGAAGGGTAGTACCTACACTACATTTCCCTTGCCCTTACAAACCTGAACTGTGGAGTGTATTGTACCCTCCACAATGACCTACCAACTCTTAATTCAATTCCTACTCGTGCTGAGCAGCCCCTACAGGTAAATTTCCTAGATTTTCATTCAGAGTTGCTATAGAGAGAAAAAGCAAACGTGGTATTGTACAAGACCAGGATCCATTCATTTCTCCATG
Source organism: Certhia americana (assembly GCA_018697195.1). Classification (NCBI taxonomy): domain Eukaryota; kingdom Metazoa; phylum Chordata; class Aves; order Passeriformes; family Certhiidae; genus Certhia; species Certhia americana. The sequence goes on along the minus strand of CM031857.1, from coordinate 9,162,144 downwards.
AACTCTAAAACAATTTTCAAGTCAGTTCTGGCTTGGTCCTTCTCTGTATGTTTAGCACAAAAAGTAAGCTTGAAAACATTATGAGACTTGACCAAGACTATCAGTAGATGCTGAAACATGAGCACCATATATTTTTCAGGACAGTTTTGAAAAAGTAAATTAATTGCTATTAATTTTGGCAAACAGGATGCTTGGAAGCCACTGAACTTGCAAGATAAAACTACTGGTATATTTTAACAGTTCACTCAGAAACAACTGATTTAAGGGGGAGGTGTGTGGAGAGTGGGGCCAGAAAGCAACCCCCAAAATGTATCTGGTGTGCCAAAATCTTTTTGCTGTTTTTCTGATATACAATGTGACCGCATATTTTTGTTGTTAAAGGACTTTCTAGTGAATGAAGTCTCCAGTGGGTGATGGATGAAACTAGACCAGAAGATGGACACCAGGTTCCAATAGACCCAACTGGAGTCCTCCTGAAACATGCATAGTTTGGACATTTCTTTTCAGGAAAAATGTTTCTCTCTAGAAATACACCTCTTTTGAGATGTATTAGAATGTCCTTTGAAATTACTTTGAAAGTCCTTTCTGCACACATAGAAAACAAACAGTAGAACTAACAACATTTGATATCATAAAAGTTCCTTAGTAATATCCACTGTAACGATTTCAGAAATGTCAGGTAAGTTTTAAGTTCACATTACAGTGTATTTATTGCTTAGACTTTGGGTAGTGATTACAAAACCACTGGGAGCAACTGGAATAAACAGGCAATGTAAGCCTTATCTTGTCAGGAAACAAGAAAACACAAACCAGATAATGAAACCTTCAAATTCACCATGTTCATTTATATTTGAGAATCTAGAGCAAGAAAGAGATACTGTCTTTGCTGAAAAAAATTCTTTTGCTGCTGTTTGTGTGCTTGAATGCAATTGATTGGCACCTTTCAGTAGATTAGCACAACAAATCATTACTCAAAAGCTTTTCTGAACTTTCAGACTGAGGCACTACAGTGACTTCAGGCAGAAAATGCTTTTAAATAGTAGATACTCCTAGTGTTTATACAAACTGTAAGGTACATGTAAGTACTTGGTCTTTGCTATATTTCTTGTTGGCTTGACAGAAATGAGATACTTGTCTCAGAACAGAAATACTTAGAGTATTACATAGTACCAAATCCACAATATCTGTGCACTACTGCTACCTGTTAAACTCTATTTGTATATTTTGGGTTTTTTTGGGGGGAAGAAGAATATCTGTTGTGTCCTTACAAAAGCCCCAGAAATAGTATTATATAACCACAAATCTGCTGAATTGATGGACCTGGTCTAAAATGTGAACACTTAAGAGTGTAACAGTAAGCAGGGGAAGTAAAGGGAATCATACAGAGTTTATAAAAGTTACATTGGATATCAGAAATAAGAAGGGTCACTAGGATTTTGTCCCATTATTGTGTCAAACTTCTCTTATAACTATATCTGTACACATAATGCCTAGGTAGCCCTTGCTATTCTGGCATGTAAAACTGTATGACAGACAAAAATATCTAATCCCTCAGAGGAAAACAATTTAAAGACGAAAAATGTAACTCTATACATATTCCTCTAAAAAAACCTAGCAACAAATACCTCACTAAATTCTGCCAAGGTTCATGGAAACAATTGGGATTTGTTTGTACATCATTTGGATATGGGCCATTATCAAACTATCTAGAGAGTTAATCAACAGAGGACACTCTCAGCAAAACAAGACTGATGCTACATAATCAGAAACACCAGAGCTGTAAACAATGGGAATGCACATTATTCCCAAACAGTATAAATAATTTAAGACTTCCAGAACTGAAATTAATCTACATACCATTTGAAGCACACAGAACCACCAATTCAGACAGAATAATGAAAGGTAAGGGAAAAACAGATGGATAATTAAAAAGATACTTTTCAAGTGGGAATAGTCTTAGCTTTGCACTGCTGGTAACAAGAAATAAATATCAAGAAAATCCTATTACATGTATGTATATTTTATATGTTTTTGTTTTTTGTTTTTTTTTTTTTTCCCAGAAGGGATTGGTTTTTTTTTTTTTCTTTTCCTACAGTCTGATTGGACAGTGAGCCTGCTATATCCATCAACATCTATCTGATTAACTTCATCTCTTTGAAGCATCATTGTTTTATAGGGCACTCTTTGCAGAGAGATGGAAACAATCTCATTTGCCCATATTTGAGATGACCATTCTTCCTTTAAGCCCCCACTGGCCTAGAAGTCAGCACCCTTTCATCCCCAGATGAAGTCTCCACAGCATACTTCAAAGGAAAAAGATACTTATGGTGTCTTAACCTTTCCTTTGAAACTGAATCTGTGGATCCAATGTCATCTAGCAAGGCTAATTGCATAGTATGCAAGGGAATTACTATTATTTCAATATAACCCACCATAGAGAAATGATGAAAGCTGAGGCACTGTTGTAACAGGCTTTGCGTAAAGATAGCACCACAAACACGCTCCCAAAGGCAAGAATCTTGCACAAGTACAACAGGAAAATGTCACAGATTATCTGTGTAATCTAAGAAATTGCATTCAAATATCAGCCAGTTTACCCTGCAAAGAAAGCCTTGGGAGGAGAGACAGTGAAAAAAAAAAAAAAAAAAAAAAAAAAAAAAAAAAAAAAAAAAAAAAAAGGCAGAGGGTATATGATTTCAAGGTTGGATGTTACCATAGGTTTTTCATCTTATTAACTTGCTGTACTCCATATTTTATGTTCTAATCTCCTTACCCTCTGTGAGTTTTACATTTTCCTATAACACAGATCTAAATTAATTCAAAAGCTGATTTAAGGTAAAGTAGAAAAACATGAAAATCCAACAGAGGAACTAATATGAGCCTTTCACCATTAAAAAAAAACCAAAACAAAACAACAAAACCAAACCAAAGAAACATTTCTCATGGAACCAACAGTGCTTAAAATGAGTACCATGTGCACAAGTAGAAGTATGACCGAAACAGTTTGAAAAAGTCTAACTGCATTAAACAGTTTCTACTGTAAGAATGCAAAGGAAAGGTAACTAATTTAGATTAAACTATAATTTTTAAATTAAAAAAACGTTCTATGCCTCATCATGAAGATTTGCATATTCCATGATTTCCATTACTGCGAAAAAAAAAAAAAAAAAAAAAAAAAGAAATATTGAAAGCTATGTTAGAAAACTGCTTAAGCATGTCCCAGTGTTTCTGAAGCAATCTTAAGTTTATATATGCTTAAAAGTTTTCTTCAGTCAGTGAGAAACCAGTCAGTTCTCCCTCTAAATGCCAAAAGCTGGGAAAAAGTCTTGAATCTGGTAAAAGTTCATGAACAGTGTTCAGATAAAAACCAAAACCAAGACAAAAGCCCAGCAGGAGCAAAACACAACAGAAAAAAAACCCCACTGAAAAACCTTAAATAACACTAACAATCATATCTTTTATATAATGGGAGCTGCCTGTTTTATTCCTTCCTTACCAAAGAGTGGAGGGGTGTAATTCCATGACCTACATTCAGCACTGCTTTGTCTTACCTGTGATTTTACACCAGAGACCATCTGAGTCAGAATGAAGCAGTTGAGCCCAAATTCACCACAGCCTAGAATGCAATAAGAGGATCCAGCCCCACAAGAGGTTCCAGGGATTGAAAACAGCTTTGTCCATTTATGAAAAACATCATACTGTATGTATTTATGTTGTTACATTTACCATATGAGGTTGGAAAATAGTACATGAATACTTTTTACCCACACACATATATATACATCTGTATTCCTACACTGTCCACATACTCTATCAAAACACCTTTTGTTTCTCATGTTCCCAAATAAATGTGGAGTATTAACGTGTGTATGTGTTGTTTTTCACTAAATAAAATGCATCTAGAATTTATACATGTTTACTCCAGGCAATATGATCAGTCAATAACAATCAGTTGTGTTTTTAGAGGCAGCCAAATTCTTCAAAAATGAACTGGATGTTACTTGGCTACTTCAAATATTTTTCCATGTGAATCTATTAGTAGCACCTACACTGAGAAAGCACTGAAACAATCATCCAGTATTTTTAAAGACATTTCATGTCATATATAAAAAGATACAAAAAGTTTCAAAGGAAACAGCTATGAAAAAGAGCACAGAAAATAAGGTTACTTTTAATTATACACAGAAATTAATATCTAACACAGAATAACACATTATTGATGTGTTAATTAAAATATTGTATTCTGAAAGACAAATATATTAGCAAGCCAGAAGGACCTGGTCTTATTTTATTATACTTTAATAGAGAGGAAATAGAGTTAAACAGATGGCACTTAGTATTTCTCAATGAATTCAGCATCTGTGAGTACATGTTGCATAAATGCCAATTAAAATGTGTCCGAGTAAATTTAATTCCCTTGCTGATAGAATGTAAGCCAACCTAGCTGGCTAAAGATCAAGGTTAACTTTAATCGTCTGCTCAACTTGTAGCAAGTTGCTCTCAAACTGCACAGAAATTCCCAGTGAAATAATAAAACAGCGTTCCTATTGATTTGTATTCATTTACATTCATAATTCTCTTCTCAAGTGTTGGGCCAAAGCACAAAGGGGAAAAAAATACAGTACTGTGTGAATGGTCTGACAAATCTAAACTGAAGAAATATTTCTTTGATTTAAAAAGGTTCTGCAGAAACGTTCAGCAGAACTTCTCCTTTGGGTAATTTTAAGAAGTAATTATTTTAGAAGTGACCTGATAATTTTTATGAGCCACACAAGACACTTTTTAATTTCCTCTACTCTGTTACTGACAAGCTATCACTATCTTATATTAGGTTGTCATCTAAATTTTTCATAGAATGAAAAGTGAATTTTTATTATTACATAATTGAATACAAATAAAAAAAAGGACTATATTGAAAAGCTAAAGCAATACCATTATGCAACCCTATAGCAGTTCAAATTTATTTTGGCATTTTACTGTCTTGTAATAAGGCAGAGAAGGACAGAAAAACACCCCACCAAACACCATCTAAGAGCAAAATTCAAATGAAAACTTTGAGATTTTGGTCCATATTTCAAAAATTACAAGTGATGTCTAGTGGGTTTGTGCCCAGGAAAGCTGAACATCCACCCCATGAGAAAAGAAATTTTTGTGATGTGTTGAGCCATCCTTAAAAATTTGGTATCATTGACTAAATGGGCAAATGTATACCAAGCAAAGCTTGGATCTTTTGCAAAGCTAATCAATTAAGTCCCTTTATACATAATCCATGTGTGCAGTCTTTTCCCATACCAATTATTTCATGCTGGCAGCTTTTTGTTGAGGGAAAAGCCAGTCAGAAACTATAAAACATACAGCCCAACAGCAAATGAAATTAAATGCCAGAAGTGCAAATTACTGTCTAGGAAATGAAATCTGAACTATTCATGCATGTATACATACTAGCAATAAATTAAATTATGGCAGTCAGGGAAAAGACCTAAATGTCATTAGAAAGAGTGCAATGGAAACAGTGGTGCCACAATCAGAAAACACAAAATAAAAGCTTTTCTTGACAGTGGGAAAACAAAAGGTTTACTGCTGTTCTCTACAACAGCAGGACTAAAATGACTCAGCAAGACCTCAGTGCATTTTTAGGTTATAGAAATCATACTAGATTTTTAACAATTCATCACTAAATCAGCAAAATCGACTTCTTGGGCAGTTCTGCAAGACTGGCTGGGGAAGCCATCATTGTGTCTTTTATAGGAGGTCAGTGCTCAACAGAATGCATCAAGAAGTCTCATTTTCAGACCTACTAATCAGTGAATTATTGAAGCTCTGGCTGTAGAGCACCTTGAAAAATCAGGTCCCTAAGCATTTTAATAACCACAAACAGTGGTACTGAGAAGAAAGGAAATAAAAATAAAACACCCAAGACAAAGCCAGGGTCAACAACAGAAATGCTTCCTAAATTAAATTATGAATTGCATAATGTCAGCAGAATTTTCCTATATGAATTTAAATAAGTAGGGATGTGCACTGCTCTTGACTGCCTTGTCACTTGTAGTCATTTTTTTGCAATAGAGAACACAGAAGGAACAGTAAAATACTAAAATCCTAAGGTAGTCAGAGGTTCTGTAGTACAACACGACTGACTATAATAATGTACTGGGGAAAGACTGACATGGTCCAAAAATAAGAAACATTCTCATTCAAAATAACACTACTAGGTAAGATAATTTCTGAACACAGCCAGCATTCAGCACAGAGGAAGGCTAATGGAAACAAAGACAGATGGACAAGGCAACTTGAGGGTGAGCAAACAAACAATGGTGTCCACTTCAAGCCTTTCCTGGTCTCTACCTTCACCTTTTGGGAAAAGCATTTATGCCTGACTTACCTGAAAAGAGCATTTGTGGGGAAGAGCAAATTCCAAGGGACAAATTAACAGCCCCCAAATGAACATCTGATTTGTTTTAATCCCCTGCAGGAGTGCACCATCAAGGAGGCAGAAGAGGCCCATATGTGATGTCCTTCTTTTGTGTCAGCCTTCCTTGGCTGTGAAGTTTTTACTCCTGATTGAACCTGTGTTTGATTTCTGCACCTGGTTAGGTTTCCAACCCTTTCCAGAGGCTTCATATCCTTGCACTTAAAAGTTTCACCGAAGTCAGGATAGGTCCATTCCCCCAATCAGTAGATAACAGCTGAACATGCCATACATCACAGCAAACTACAAGACTTGTAAGAGTGGATTCTGAGCTTTTGATGGCAGAAGCATCTCCAGATTCACAAACAGGATTCGCTCTTGATGACTCAGATGTATTTTTCGTAAAGTTCTTGGAAAACAAAAGGCAAAGCACCTAACAGGATGGGTCAGGCCCTACCAAGCAATAATCCTCACAATGATTGTAATAATACTTGGATTAGATTCTTTGCTCCAGCTTGCAATGTGCAAAATAACACAACTCAACAATTGCTGTAATTCTCTGCAATTGCACAAAGAATAAGCACTTAAAGATTCAACTGAGCAGCTTTCATTGTCTTAAACTGTAACTATTTCTCTATTTATTCAGAAGAGGTGACCTTCTGGTAACCTTGTACAGTGGCTAGAAATGAATGGAAATTTGACCTCACTTTAAGACCTCCATAAAAAGCATTATACTACAATGATTTTGCATTTTTATGTCACCATGTCAGATAAATATTTTATTTAGTTGCTAACTGGATAATGCATTTTCAAAACAACTCAAACTGCTGAATGCATTTTTTAAATATATTGCTAAATGAAGCAAAAAAATTAACTAATTTTTAAATATTTAAATATATTTGACATTTAAGAAATATTGGACATATTTTCCTTAGTGCAAATGCATTATGCATTTAAAAAGTTTTAGTTGCCATTAGGAAGCAGTACCTATGAATAATACATGTTTTTCTGATGTCTTTTTATGTACACAAAAATGTCAATTTGTACCTAGCTTACAAGAAATCTAAATTACAGGTAAGCCATCTAATGTGTCCCTTACTACCTTTTGGCAAGATTAGTCTAATCAGAGTTTTTCCACTAAATTACCCAGATCAACAGAAACCCTGCACAATTATATCCTGCTCTCTAAAATAGCACATGATCTTTCCTCATGTGGGTAATTGCCATGGTGGAAAATTGCAGAGAGGCTGATGGTACAGATGTTCTTTTTCAGTTGACCAAACAAAATGAAAGAAAACAAGGCATTCCTGTTTCCTAATGAATTCTATTTAAAATCCACTGGTTTATACACATTTGCACACACATAAACATAACAGGGATTTTCAACAGATTTTTCTAACGGGAGATTGCGTTTTCTCTTGGTGGTACAGGAAAAGATTAGGTCTTAAGGAAGAGAAAGTATTAAGAAAGCATCAACATGTGAGAAACAAATGTTCAATGTTTGCAACCTGTAAGGATGCTCACTGGGATACTTTGTAAGTTAAAGTTCTTGAAGGGGATTTCAAAGCAGGATAGTTACACTGGAGTCAGGCTTTTTCACTTGTGTGCATGGACAAAAGACAAGCAATTTTAGCAGTGACATAATTAAAAAAAAAAAAAAAAAAAAAAAAAAAAAAATTGCCTGCACCCGTTATTATTGCTGCATTTACTGATCCCCATGGCTGAAACCAGCAATGGCACTTTAGGGGGATGAAGGGAGGTCACTATGAGTGATCTCCTCTCTATTCACCAGAGACTGCTGCAGAGCCATACTCACAGAAGGGACAGGTCATGAAATCTGTTTCCCAGCTCTCACAGCCCCTTGCCCTTCTCCTGTCTTGCTCTTCTCTACCCACAGGTACTCTTCATCTCCATGCCTTTGGGAGCTGTTCTCCATTAGATGCTTGTTCAGTGAGATTTTACCAAACTGTGTTTTTTTTTTTTTGTTTTTTCTTTTTTCCTAACTTAAATTAACTATTAACCTTACTTAAAATTAACTATTTTAAATTGCACCCAACACACATCATTAAGCAACATTGCTGTTAGAGTTGAGGATTTTTGACGTTTAGGTTATTTCCAGAACTGTCCTGCTTATTCTCAAATACAAAGCAAGCAAACAAACAAGGCCTAGCAATTACTTTGCACTGTTTCATATCAGCACCAGTCTTCAATTATGGCAATACCGAGTGATGGAGATTGTTCTATGTTACAGGGGCACCCAACAACAAAAAAAGGAGACAAGAAACCAGGCAATGGTGGTGGAGAGCTTAGAAGAGCATCTGTTTGAAGCCAAAATTCCACAGAATTCCTTCAGGGAAGTGACATTATTTTGCAATATTATATGCACTGTAATGTATGCACATCCTTTATAATCTCTCACCAGGAACACGGATGGAACTGTTCTTCCTATCAAACTCAAGAATGTGTTTTATTTATTCTCAGTTAGAATAAAGTAATTGAAAACATCTGACAAGTGTTTTAACAGTAACAAACAAGTAATTACGGAGAGTTACAGATGGAAAGTGTAAATACACTATTTTTAAGCACTTCCTAGTGTTCCTCCCATCGGGAGGAGGATCAGTTCCCATTTGTTTCCTCTACAGAGCACATAGCCAAAATTAAAGGCAAGACTCACCCTTGTTTTGCAGTTCAGCTTTATGGGCAACTGAGACAAAAATACAGCATCTTTTGGGCTGCATTTGTCTCTAAACCAGTCTGTCAAGGAGCTGTCACACAGGGCAGGTTCCTGAGATGCCAACCATCTCTCAAAAAAACAAGTGACATTTCACTTCTATGTAAAAGCCTAACACCCACAGACTTAGTTGGTGATTACAGGATCTATCATCATCTTTCAAATATTTCCTGCAAGAGAAAGGAAGAGAGAAGGACAAGGAAGAGAGCAACTTATTCACTGTCTCATAATGAAAGAAAGTAATTTGGATTATCTTTCTCTCTTCCCCAATCCAAACCCTAGTTTGTGGTACAAGATTATAGCCATTTGTGTCTGGTTAAGTTAAGCACTGAACAACATATTTCTCTTTGCCTCACCCTGGCTTGAATCACAGAGTAACTTCAACAAATATATGTTTAAGTTTCAAGACTGTCATAATAATACTAATACTACTACTACTAAAATTTAAACTGTCTCCCATACAAAACAGAGAAGGAAAGAATATTAGCACTAATATCCACAATACATATGTTTGTGGCATGCACAGGATACCTCTCACACCCAAGAAGTCAGCAATTAAGTTTATTTCTCCTTGTGATTCATGGAGAAACTTTTAATGCTGCCTTTTTGAACAATCTCTTAAACACTAAGCATTTGGTTTATGCAAGCAATAAAATTGGCAGCTCCATCCTATGCCTATTTGTGAATTGTGTTCTCCACAAAAAGTCAGGCATCCTACCAGAGTAATTTAGTTTGCAGCAGACTTAGGCTTCAAGCTGCTTTAAATATTTGGTGTTGAAAATCATCTTGTTTTACAGTGATACTGTCAAAATTCTTTCCCTTACCAAACATGTCAGCATTTAATTTACTAAGTAGTACTTGTAGCTTACAATAAAACTATCACATTTTTGATGTCATGTTCACAGAAACAGTTGGATGTGCACACTACAGAATTTACCAGAATTCACACGATGCTCCATGACACAAGGATGTGTCATGGTTTTTGGTTCTTCTGTGAAAAGTGAAGTTTAATCAAAAAGTATACAGTTATCTGTACCAAAATGAGACTGCTAGGACTTGGGTTAATTCACTGATGTTTCATGGTTTTGTCTAAAACATTGCAAACAATCAGCAGTATTAGGAAGGGATCATGTGGGACTATTCTCCTGGTCCAAAATCTGTGACACCACATAAATCACCACCTGAAGTGACCAAATCACTCGTCAGCATTTCCAAATCTGGGAACAGAACCATGCTGATTGACTGTACTGTGCAAACATGCCTTTACTTTCTCTGTTCCCAGGTTCCTGGCTGGAAAAAAACCACATGGCTTCCCACACAGCCAAAGGTCACAAAACATTAGAAATATGAAGGCTGTATGAAAACCTCAATTAGATGTAGAGCATGACCTAGATCTCAACGTAAATACTGAAACGTAGATAAATACTGAGAGGATTTAGATCACTGAGCCCTTCAGAAACTGAAATGGGTTTATGTTAATGAAAATCCTTCCATCCTCTTCATACTGCCACAAGTCTACTCACATATGTTAAGAAATTTAACTTATTCTTAGGTTTTTGTTCTTAGTGTCCTAAGTCTGCCACGGACAGACATCTTCCTTGACCACTTTATCAATATTTTAACCTGACAAAATATGAACAAGACACTTCCACTATATTTTTACACCCACATTAAATTCTGAAATAAAAGTCTGCAAACTAACCATTAAATAGATTTAAATCATATTGAAATTGTACAACTGAGATTTTCCTATGGTCTGTTTATAACATTAAAAGTATTTATTCTGATATGGATCTGATCATTCCATTCACCTCTTCTAATGGGAGCATGAGGTTACTAAAAGATGCAGATTTAAATGAGAAGTACTATAATTGGAACATCATCTTTACATTTGCTCTCATACTATCAAATCCTGCAGAGAAAATGTCTGTCAGATTCCTGGGGCAAAATATATGAGGACTTCACGTCACTGACTTTTATTGGATAATGAGGCTGCTGCCATATGTGGGTCTAGGTGACCATTCTATGTGTGCTCAAATTAAATTTATAATCTTTAACAAGCTCCTTGAAGCCATGTTGACATTAGGTGTACTCTAATTACTGCTGGACTTTAAAGTTTTAAGTAATCATGTTAACTTGAAATCAAGTCAGATCAATAAAGTTCAGGAACAACTACAAGAAATGACAGGAAGAAAGAGGACTGCAGTTCAAAATATTCACAGAGTTGCAGTACACACAAGCAATAAATATACTCTTCCACAGGTTTCTATGTCTTTGAATTGCCTAAGTATTGATAATTTTCAGTAACAAGACAAGGATTTTAAATCATCTCAGAATCTGTACCTACAACTGAATTCCAACCATGAGCTGAAGAAATCATTTTATTGCCATCCATTCCTTTCTGACAGACAAAATACCTGAATGAGGAATCAACAGCTCCACATGCTTAAAAATTATATATCTATATATACATACACCAACAAATATGCACATCCTCACTACTTGTTTGTGAGCAGTCCTAAAAAATCAGGAGATCCACTGAAAGTCTTGGCACCTCCAAGACAGTGGCACCTCCATCCCAGCAGTGGCTGAGTGTCCTTCTGATTTCAGATGAGGCATTGGGTTTGTAACAACTACTCAAGAAGCAACATAAGTATCTGGTTTGAAGCAAACCTGCTGGCAAACATATTGTGGGATTTTTTTTTTTTTTTTTCCTGGTGGTTTGCTGTTGATTTTATAAAAAAAACCCCCAAAACCCCAAAAAACCACAAACTTAAATGCCTCATTCACAGGCCATCACCTATGCAATTTACCTGAGAGCATTCTTCAGGTAAACCATGGCTGCTCCTGTGGCTGTGATTCTGTAACACTGCTGCAAACTGACTGGTTGCAAGACATTGGAATGTAGGATTTTTATTTAAAGAAAGGTATGGAGAAGAAAAGAACTGCTAAAGTAATGCAAATCACCAAACTTATGCCAATAAAGCAAATTCAAAATTGAAAATTAAATGTAATTCCTTGTTTACTGCATTGAGTAATTATTTACAATTTTATGTTTGGTATACTTATAGATGGTATGAAATTTAAAAGCGTATAAAACCACTTCCACAAAAAAGATAACCGTTCATTTACAACTGTTGGTTTTGTTTCCTTTGGTGGAACAGATTAGCCTGTTATGATTTTGAGGTGGTTGAAAACTGTTTCTTTAAACAAACTTGTAGCCCAAGGACAAATGCATTCTTATGTGTAGCGAGTGCAATGTGTTTCTAGCAAAACAAACAAATTTTCGTGCTAAAGTGCTTTACCACCACTAACAGATGATGCTTATATCGTATAAATTCGTTCATTTTACTTATTCTAGCACATATTCTTATTTAAAAGATTGGATTTTTAAAAAATCCAACTCTGTCTATATTTAGTTTTGCATCAAGCAGTTATAATTGAGTGATCAAATAATTTTCTGAACTAAAATTAAGCTTACACCTAGATAAAATGAGTGAATCTTGGGCTTGTAACAGCAGAATCTCCACAGAAAGAGTCAAACCGGTAATTTATAAAACTCAACTCCATTTCAGTGACACTAAAATAACCGAAGGATTTACGAACAGTTTCTCTCTTTGTTACACACAGATTACTGTGTCATCTGGGTAAGGCTGAAGACTTAAGAGTATTTCACCTAAACTAATAAAGCTATTTACTGAATCTGAACTAAGTGCTGAAGTTTACTTCTAATGAGTGTTGACTGATCTTGGCTAAGAAAGTGAATTAGAATACACATAACTGAGCCAGACAAGTCATCACTAGTCAGTAAGTCCCCTGGGAGAGAAGGAAGAAAAATTGTTTCTCAGCTTTTTTTTTTTCGAAGGATCACCACAAACGCTCATGTTGATAGCAGCACTATCTTGACATCCTTTCAGAGCTGTTCTTAGCACTGGTAATATCATGCCCTGCTGAGAATTTTTTTTACAAGTTAAAAAATGAAGCCATTTTAACAGTTCATTTTGGTTTTATCTCTCCAAACACAACACACTCATCACCCCCATGTTTGCAAGCCGGAGATGCGAGTGTTGTCACACAAAGGATTAGTGTGCAAATCCCTCAGGGCTCCATGTCAAACTGGTTTCCAGTGCAGCAGCTCTGGGGTGGCAAAGGGCTCTGCATCAAGGGGTGCTGGATTGGTGGTCTGAGGACCCAGTTGGTTTGACTCAGCTTTTCCTGAAGCCCTGGACAGCTCAAGTCACATCTCTCCACCTCAGTCTCCAAAAAGAACAGAAGCAGCAATTTCTCTCAAAACCTATGTCTTAAATAAAAACTCTATCTCCGTGAGCATATTCAATAAAAACAAACCAAATATCACTAAAATGTTCAAGGTCTTATCATGTCTAAAATCTTCTACCAAAAAGCAATGGTGTAAGGATTTTAAGAATGTCACCAGCGCTGTCACTGTCATGAAATGAAAATAGGAAAAATAGCCCAAACCTTACAACCATAAATAGAAATTACCATGCAGATGAAAGTTTTGCTGCTCTCACTCAGTTAAAGTTCATGAAACTCACAAAGAACAGCAAAGCAGAGGGACAGTGCTCTGAAGTTGTAACTTGATTTACAGTTTCATTGTGCACTTAAATTTGCGCTGCTTTAATTTGATTTTGGTAAATTAAACAGCCACTCTCACAAAGTAATTTTCTCCATAGTTTAGTTGCCTTTAAAATATAGACAATTCCTGTAATGTGTTGGAGAGAAGTGCTGCTAGAACCGGAAAAGTCAGGCCTTCTGTAAAACATTGTAGGTGTGGAATCAGAATGAAAACAAAACAAAATCTTACAAAACAACATTTAAAGGTTCAGTAATATATTTCATTTGTGTAAGTTGCAAGCTCAAATGACATTTGGCTAAAAAAAAAAAAAAGCCAGCAAAAATAACAAAACCCTCTCAAACCCAAACCCTCCATTTGGCAATGACAGGTATTAGATGATTTGGAATACAACAGTGCTGGGACCACATTATTCTACTGACCATATCACCACACAGGAAGCTGGAACTCTTCAAAGTCTGTTTTAGAGGCATCAAAAACATTAGCAGCCTAATATTATGATTATAATAGCAATAATAAAAACAGTATTCCCCTAAAGTAAAACTGCATTTACTAAGCCTCTCTGTGCAAAGGACACAGCTCCTGAAGCTTTTCAGCTGAGCCATGTATTTGCTTAAATACTCATAAAAATAAGCAAGTATCACCTGACATGATTTTTTTCTAAATACATTGTGAGATGGTCCTGGTTCTTTCTAACTATACTTCTAGTTACCTCTCTGTTTCCCAGATTAGGATCCAAGAACAAATAATTTTGGGTAAAAATAAAAAGCCCCTCAACACTGGTGAAGTGTTGGAGGAGGTAATTACCATACCCTTTGCATATAATATTCAGCGAACCTCGAAAAAGTAGAAGAATTGGGTTTTCCTCTAATTGAAACCTAGTAACCAGATAAACTTGCATATATCTAACCTTTGTTCTCTTACTACAAAGCTGCTCAATTACACATGGAAAATGGGGCACAATAAGAGCTATGGCATCTATTCACACCACAGGAATCCATTTTAATTATTCCCACCAGCAGATACAGAGTATTTCCTAATGCAAATACTGGGCTCTCAGAATGCTGACATCAAGGAGCTGCACTTCACAGGGATGAAGTGTAAGAGGGGTTGCATTTTACACTCAGTTTGAGCATGGCATTTTCTGATGATTCTGCTATGGAATTGAAAAGGCACAGTTTTCAGCAATCGAAGTTTTCAGTAAGATTTTCGTCGTGAAATATGTTGCTGCAGTCTCTGCAGATTTTCTAATGTGAAATATGAATATGCATATCAGATTACAGCAAAATATATCTATTTCTGTAAACAGCCCAGGAACACAACACAGCACACTCTGCATTCATTCATTCATGGATCTGCCATTGAGAGACAAGGACCTTTTTGCAGGCCTCAAACATTTTAGTGCTTTAAAGAGTGATTTCAGCAAGGGAGTAAATTGATCTGGTAATGGTTTCATCAAGAAGTCAAAAGATTTTTATGGCATAAAATTCAGAACTGAAGATTCAACCTAAGTCAAATCCTTATCTTTAAAGTCCCTTCCAACCCAAAACATTCTATGACTTTGATTTATGGCAGTGACTATAGGATGGTAACCTCAAGTAGTAGAGAAGTACAAAATTATCACTGTCTGTGTTTTAAAATAAATAGATAAAAATAAATATGAGGGGAATTAAGTCCTGAATTTACAGACTGCTATACAAAGAGTCCCTCGAATCTTCTCAGAGTCTGTGGATTCAAGTGAAGTCCCCTGAAGCAGTGACTGAGTGCCAAAGCACACATCTGTCATGAGCAAAAGCTTTTATTCCAGTGACAGAATAGGAAATAGATTTTAGGAAAGTATCTGTGCATTTTCATTAAAAGCATCTACCATATGACTCTGGAAGAACAAAAAAGATCATATTAGGCTATATGAAAAAAGCAGTCACAAAGTTTAATTTCAGAGGAAAACTGGGATTTACACAGTCCTCCATTCTGTGCTAGCAATGCAAACATTTTTACTTATACCAGAAATGGTTTGGTTGCAGATCACAGTCATAAAAGTAAATTGATTCTCAGTGTCTGCGGTGAATGAAATACATACATACGTAAATTATATGTATGCATATATATTTCTTCATCCAAAATCCTAGAACCAATGTAGGGTCTTTGCTGAGCACTCTATTCAAAGGTATGCTTAAACAAAAAGAAACCTTTTAAATATTACATTTTAACTTGATATATAATTCAAAAAGATGCTGGATAAATGAAATGTTTTAGACAAATGTGGCAGATTCACCGGTTTAACTTCTGTGCAGAGACATACACACATCTTTGCCATACACACAGCTCAAAATTACTACCATGTGCCAAGTAAACTTTTACAGATGTTCAGCAGCAGAGTTCAAAGAAACTGCATTGTGTCTTCCTTGATATATACCAGCCAAATATATAAAAACAAAGAGATGTCACGATATCAAATGAAGTGTCCAGTTGCTGATGTTCAGATAAATGAGAGATGCAGGGCTGCTAATATTCTCTTCCTCATTACTTGAATTACATTCAATTGAGCTTCCATCATGAAGCATTCCAGCTAAGCTATGGTATGTTTTAAAGTGACTTTTCCCTGTGGCGTTTTCTACAAAAAAAAAAAAAAAAAAAAAGGATATTTCTACATTACAGTGCATGCGTGAAATCTTCCACTGAGAAACTTTTATGTGCACACAGAGAAACTGTCTCTCTTTCGCTCAGCATTATATGTATTACTGAGAGAAAAATGCTCTCTTTTTGGGGTGGGGTCAATTCTTGAAATATGATCACAAAAAAAATTAGGATTTTTGCTTGGTAAAACCAGTAATAACCTAGGAAAGGTAAGCTTTAATAAGGCATCACCTCTGCTTTTATTTTTTATTACTGTGAGGGCAATTACACTGCAAATTCATGTAATAAATCTAAAAATCTTCTAATTAAGCCTGCAACTGTACTTAAAGTTTAATTCCTCATGTCCTGTTGACCACTCACACGTTCCATACTTGTGTTCCCATTAATGCATTTTCCCTAGGGCTATTTCTAACATTCCTGCCTTTTGAACATTTGAACATCTACAAGTACTTTTAGAAAATAATATAAAAAAAAACCCAACAAAACTTTCCACCTTCACCAGGAAATATTTTCTTTCTTTCTTTTCACTGTGGATTTCCCACTTACCTCTCTATCCCTAAAACACCCCCATGCAGACCCTCCCAAATTACACTTCCCTGAGGTACAGGAGAAGCAAGATTCAGTCCCAGAATACTGACAGGTTTAAAGTATAATATTTCACTGCCTGTCAGAACTGGAAAGAAAAGTTTTTTAGTGTTTGGTGAGCTACAAATTCCCTTTCCAATAAGAAAGATCCTTCTGCTCTGTTACTCTCTCACTGTACCCATGTAAACACAAACACACACACACACACACATATATATATATATGCACCCATGTTTCTTTGTATACATCAATCACAGGAAGATTAGGCAACTTTTAAAGATTTCTGCAATCTATTGCTTACAATTCTCCTTTATTTTCTAGTGTCACACAGGTGGATCTGTTTCACAGGAGGGAAAAGGTGAGAAACACCACCAACGCAACTGAGAAATAATTCAAGGGAGAGTTCTGAAGCTAGATTTTTCTTCCATGCAAGTTTTGCTGTACATAGCAAATTCATGTAACATAAGAGATGGTAACGTAATGGTTTTATTCTCCTTTCCTTAGGACTAACTGCAGAAGTAATTTACAGCTTTCACACCCAATACCATCCAAAGCTTTTGCCAATAAAAACTAGCACTAACCCTTCATGCTTTCTTCCTCTCATAAATCTAAAATTTCCTAAAACAGCGACTACAGTTATTACTACTAAAAAAAAATTAATATTTTTTGTATGTTTGGTTGTTTTGGGGTTTTTTTAAAATAAAATACGAATTCATTAGAAAACACAATGTTGTGAGCAGTGAAATTAATGACATCTGATTCCTTGCAGATTTCTCTCTCATAACCAGTTACTCCAGCACCTAACAAGGTAGCTTTCCATTAGTTAGGTCATTTCCAACATCTCTCTTCCCTGGCGCCTCACAAGGGCTGAACTCATACACTCTACTTCCTCCGAAGTCTCTCATTCTCCAGCTGTCTTTCCTAGGTGCCTGAATTTCAGGAAATCTGTGGAAATGGACTGTCTCAGAAGCTGTCTCCAGCTTTGGTTGAAATTGGCCAGTGAGTTAAAAACTCTGTCGTTGCGGGAAACACGTTCACATGGACGCACGTGTGCACGCACACCCAGGCACACACAGGGTAATCACATAAAACTCATTTCCTTCGGAAACCAGGCTCACAACGATGTAGCAACAGCAGATGTGAACACAGTTATGGAAAGCAGCTGCATGAGCTTTCCGTGAAACAAACAAACATAAGGTCAACACACATGCAGGTTCCTCTAACAAAGCTCAACTGGCAAGCCTTTGAAATATTTACATAAATATTTTAAATATCCTCTTTTTGTGAAGCAGAGGACATACATCTTGACATCAGTTCATGTAAGGCATGTTTCTTATTTTCTCTGAGTTGAATTCTTCCCAACTGAAGTCAACAGAAGCTTTGTTTTTGATTTTTAGATCTGCAGTCAGGATTTCTTTCTCTGAGTATATTGATACAATTTATCTGGGTGTGCTCATACTCCTCATTCTCTGACTGCACTTATATAAATAACGTTTTCATATATATTTCATGCAACAAACATATTTGAGCTACTCCAAAATCTATCACTGACAAAATACATAAGAAAATCTTTGTAACAAAATGAGTTAGAACCCAGAGACATTTGGAAACAAGTATCCCCACAGAACACCCCTATGGTTTTAACTAGGGAGATGAGCTTTTCACTGCTTCTGACAATGGAGCACAGTTTGGGCTCTCTTCTGAGAGCCATTCAGCAAATACTTTGTTACATCCAGCTTCAAAAGCCATCTGGAAATTATACTGGGACATGTGTCATCCTGGTAACACAGAAACAGAAAACTTTGAGGGGTCCTGAAGGGCAACAGAACCCATCCCTATTGTTTCCTCTTTCACTGTGCAAGAGACATTTAATCCAGAAAAGTCCAAAGCACACCCACCTTCTATACTCCTCAGTTCCCTCAGCTGTTTCAGAAAGCTCAAGAAGGAACCCAAGCAAGAGCTCTAATTAACCAACCCCCTCCAGATATCTCATACTCAAGAATCCATGCCAAATATTAGTTTAGACATGGTTTGACAATATTCTGTCCCAGTACATCACAGGAGCTACACTTCCTTTCCAAGTGTTCCTCAAGGATAGTTTCCAGCACTGAACTCCCAGAGTTCGAGTATTTCAGCAAACAACAGTACCACTTCTTGGATTTATACCACATGCAGCGTTAAAAAGGGTTATCTTAATCTATGAAAAACGCAGTTAAAGATAAAAAACTGCAACTACATTTTGCAGTACTTTACTACTAAGGGCTCAGTTTTGCAGTGTATCGACCAGTTTCATAGGAGATGAGAAGGTTTGGGCTGTTACTTTTAGCTCTGTGGCTGATCTCTTGATGAATAAAATACCTACCCCCCTCTCTCAAAGGGATCTAGAAATAATAACAATTTTTTTTTAAAAAATAAACAGTCAGAATTTTAACAGCTACCTCAGTTATGGGCTGCTTTCCCAAATCTCCTTTTTGTATGAAATGAGACACAAATAAAACTCAAATCACCTCTGCAACACAGATCTGGGTAAAAGTTAAAAGAGATGAAGAGAGAAATGCACCCACTATTGAGTGCACTGTCAATCACATCTCCTCAGCCTACAACCTGAAAATAAAGAGCTTTATTAGGATTTACAGTGAAGCACAGATACCCTACATTACCACAACTTCTCAATATCAGAAAAAAAAAAAAAAAAAAAATAGCCTAAGTTCAGTACAACCTTGGTGATTATCAACCATAGCTAACTGGGATCAGTTATCTAAACTGAAATATATTCAGCTCACTCTGAAGTTTCCAAACACTGCTTTGCTCTTTTAAAAAGAAAAAAAAAAAAGTGCCATATACTTCTACTGGTCCAATTTTGGTTTGGTAGAACAGAGAGTATTTTTCCAGATTTGAATGAATAAACCAGTTGTTGAGACAAGGCCTCTTAAACTGAGTGCAACTCTTTAGGTGCCTGCATGTATCCCCGTTTGAAACAGCATTCTCAGTTTTACTCCTTTTTCCCATTCTGTCACATTTGATCTTTCACAAATGCTGGGGGCTCACCTAGATTATTATTAAGAATTAAATAGTAAACACTTCTTAACAACATGTGAGATTTAAAGTATTTCAGCAGAGATGACAATGCAGTAAGAGCTTTGCCTGATAAAATGCATGCCACCTCCAAGGTGAGAACTTGCTCTTCCCTTTACTTAAGGAGGGGAGGGAAGGGCAAGTTCAAGTCAGAAAATGAAGATACAAAATGTATACACCGGAATTAACTCCATCTAGGATGACCTACGAACATTTTAATTGCATTTTCAGCAGAACACAACTCATAATTAATAAATCCACCAAATTTGCAGAGACACAAGTAGAGTGCCCAGATAAATTCTGAAGGCTTGTTTGCTGCCAGTTTATCTGACATATTGGGAATATTCCTAGAAGCCAGTGATCATGGAAGGAGGTTGATTTGCGAAGTTGGTCTGCAGTGAGCACGAGTTTGAGAGATGTTACCAGTGCTCCCTGTTGAGAAAGATTACTAGTACCCAATCTTCTTTAGTGTTTGGGATTAGAACTGTGTTCTAATGACATCTTCTTGCCTTTTATTCAATTCAAATTCTAATTTTGTAGGCACTTGCCTATATTTTTTCTTTTCTGGAAGAATATATTTCTTTGTGTCTACAATATCGTAAGATAAGAGAAAGACTAACACAATCAGACAGTCATCAAACACATTATTTCCTAGGAAGATATCCTCATCACACCTTGAAATGTGTTAATATTATCTGGTGATTTTTGTCCTCCCAGGTGTGTTCTGGATCCTTGGAATCAGGGTGTGGCTTTAGCTTGAGGCTGCTGTCAGAGCAATGAAATGCCACCTCCACTGCAGCTCACAAACAGATACACAACTGTATGTACTGGAGAACACAAAGCCAGATCACAACGCCAGCAGCTCCACTTTGACCTTGCAAGACAGTTATCTACCCCACTGAAAAGTTTAGCAATACTTCCTACAGTTTATTTGAAAGAAGAGGAAAAAACCTGCCTGGTTTAATTCTGTGTACTCATGCATATAGAAAATATTAAAAATTGTCCTAGTTTTACTGTCTGCAGTAAAACTTACACAATTTTTGTTTTCTTTTGTCATCAAAATATTAGTCCAGCCCCTATCTAAAGAAGAGGAAGTAATGACTACATATTTTTACCTAGTTTGTAAAAGCAAAAGTAACCCAAAATCTAAAATAAAGGAAAAGTTCTATTTCCTTAAGTGAATCCGAAAGTAATTTCTTTTTTTAACATCTGTCTCAGGATTGGCACATTCTGAAATAGCTTGCCAGCGGTAAGTTGTTGCTTAGTTCACTAGAAGAAAAAAAATTAAAAATAATATTAATAAAAAAAATATTTTAGAAAGTAATTAAGAAAACCTCTTTGGTTCTAGCAAAGGTGGATTTTTCCTCCTGGAAGCCTTCCCAATTAGTTGTGAGTCCTGATACCTTTTTGTATGGACAGCTCAGACATCTCTGGGCTAGCCCACCTTCTGCAGCCCTCTCAATTTCTTTGCTCTGCTTCTTGGGTCAAGTTCCCAGACTTTTACACTCCTCAGCATTCTCACAGCTCCCGCCTTTTGCATGGTTGCTGGGCTAATTCCGGCACCCTTTTTTTTCTTGGTTCCTTTCCAGCAATGAGTCAGTCTGTGGTGCAGCACAAGTCTCAGCACAGCAGCTGCCTTCATCTTCCCCCTACTTTAACAAGCAATACTCTGATTAGCATCTCGCACAAGGCCAAGCTTTAAAATGAGTTGTAGAGGTCAGCAGCACCTTTGCTGCCTTTTGTCTGGAGTTCAGGATTCCTCCAAGGCTTGTTCTTTCTCTCACAAGTAGGATTCCAACACAGGTAGATTTTTTTTACCCTTCCAGCAAGTTTTCAGATGTAGGTGCCTACTAGATGGCAAAGCCAACAGCTGAGAAGATATTAGCAGCTTGATAAGAAAATATGGCACAGCGTACTTGAAAGATGGGAGGGTGCTTTAGATTTCATCTACCAAAGAAACTACTCACCTGCACGTGCACATTTCTCTCTCTATTTTTTTAACTTCAAATTTAAAAGTCACTGTGGCCATGGAATGAATCTAACTTTGTATCCTAATGGGCCCAATAGTTTAAACCTTGTTCCATTTTTTTATTTGCATTTGTTCAACCTTAATGAATTTAAGGAATCCAGGAATTCTTCTGTGAAACCTATGCTGTTAGTAGAATACAGAAACTAGAGGAAAAATAATTTTAGAGGAGGCAGAAAATTTATTGTTGCACGAACGAAATACCTGACCTATAAATCCAGCAATATTTATATAAAATACTTTTAGTTGCTGCTTTTACAGAACAACCTCTTAAAGTAAAGGACTTAACGAAAGACCTCTTAAAGGCAGCTCTTCCATTTAATTTAGAACAAAACCCACACATCCTATCATTTTCCTGTGCTATCAAAAATCCATTTGCTTTGGAATTCAGCAATGGTCAGTCACAAAGCCACTGCTGAAGCCCTGAGATAAGAAGCAACATCATGCACCAAACTTCAAGAATGCAAGAAGCCCATTTATTTTAATGTGGAGCAAAGGTGTCATTGGCACTTTTATCAGTTCAATGTGTTATTTTATGCTTTCAAATACTGAAGATAGAACTACCACCATGGAGATGGAAACAAGTCTTCCTCTACAGTTCCTCACACAGCTTTTTCCTTTGTGCATTACAATGCAAAGGTCATATCCTATCAATCCTGCTTTCATGTCTTCCCTATTAAAATACCTTTTCCCAAATAAAACATTTTTTTTTTAATTAGTCAGTCTTTTCTGTCGCTCTGAATTGTCATATCACATGAAGATGCGTATGAGATTAGGAGCTGAAGTGGAATCCGACATAGGATTCTGGCACTTGAAGGTTATTTGTCACATGGAGATTCATGCCATATCAGCCATTTTATACATGGCTACAAGGGAAACATCTGCAAGGTCTAAGAGTGATAAGGACTAACCTGCCCTGCTACTAAAAAAAAAAAAATAAAAGAAGGCTGCATTCTATTCAAAGGCTGCAGATAAGACTTAATGAACTGAGATTTCATAATGGAGAAATGATGAATAATGTAGACCTAATATATTCCACATTCACAAAAGCATCAAGAAAATATGTCAAAAAGAGAATCTTAAGATTTTCTTTCTTTTTTTTTTTCTTTTTTTTTTTTTCCCCTCAGACATATTTGTGTCCCTGAATTAAAATACGGCTAAAACAATTTTAAACAGCTCTCAATATCAACTTTTCCAGAGATGTCATTTTTAAATTCTGATCTTATGATTCCACTCCCTCTCTTACACATGCTTTCGCAAGCATTGCTAAAACACACTATTTTAAACCATGATGCAGAATGCTGAGAGGGCCTTGAAATATTAGCTTTGCTGGCCACTTTTACAGAGAAGAGGTTAAGCCACATAAATTTTAATAGTACTCTTGCTGGTCATTTCAGAGAGAAACAAAGCTGGTTGGTGGCATGGAAAAGAAGGATGGTATTAGAAGTTAGAGAATGAGAAAACAGAAAAACCTTTTCACTGACAATAAACAACAAGCTTGACCTTTTGGAGGAGGGTACTCCTTCCTAACACTGAATCTCAAATGAGCTGAAAAGGAGATCTTAGCAGCACAGAATGATTTATAAAATGACAAATCCTGCAGCAGGAGAGAAGAGGGAGCCCAAATGACAATGAATGGACAAAGGAATTAATCCCCATGACTGAGGGCAGTGCTTCACTTCTAGTGAAGTCTGCAACCAAAGGCATCTGCATGCTGATTGAACTCCTTTGCAATTCGCACTTTGCATCTGCACTGCAATGAAATGAAACCCATATAGCTGAGTAAGCCCCTGACACTTCATCTGGCTACAGCCAGTACTATATAGGCTGGTTTTAGTTTTGGAGGTATTGAGACACATGAGTTTCAAAGCCAACAGAAATCTCAGAAACAAACAGAACTTCCATTCCTGATCAAGCCCATCACACCACAGACCTTCAAAATACTTGCAACCTTGTCAACAGTTCTCCTTTCAAAATATATTGCTGAACCCAAAAGTAAATCTAAAACATCTCAGTTGGCTGGGAACTGCTACTTCTCAACCCAACCCTAATTGTGCCAGCATTTTTTTTTTTTCCTTATCTCAGAAACTTCGAGTTGTATTCTTGAAAAGATTGTTAAAATATATTACAAGACTTGTCCTTCACAGCAGTGATAGCAGAGTGGCAAGCAAAGAGGCTTTCATCATGTAACAACTCTTAGCTTGCCAGCTTGTTTTACTGCATATTAGTGAATAAAATGGGATAACCACGTGTTGTACAAGAATAATTGGCTGAAGTGATCAATATGATTGGCTTCCACTCGTGTGGTTTTCGTAGCCACACAAATCCGTTTGCATTTGCCTAATCTCTCAGTTGGTGTTAAATAACCAAACGTGTAATTTGGGATTGGCATTTAAAAAAACATTAAAACCAATTAAGGGTAATAAATGCTCCAAGGAATGCCAAAGGAAAAGCTTGATACCGAGATTTCAAAATGGCTTAAAGACATTAAAGGAAAAAAAAAAAAAAAAAAAAAAAAGAAAAACAAGGAAAAAATTCTATCTAGACAAAAGTATCTGGTGAAAAAATTATTCTGCAAAATGCATTGGAAAAGTTACTTTGTTTTGTAACTACTTTCATAATTCAGCTCTTATGTTACCCGTAATGCTCCCAGGTCTATGTAAAACAAAGGGAACTCTGCATCCAAAAAAGTGATACATATGGTTTTAATTGCTTTTCGCAGGAAAGTCAGGATCCAATGTAAAGAAAAGTTATTCCAAACTCCAGCTTGCAAACCAAGTTTTCATGTGAAATTTCCAGTAAATGCAGCAACAGATGTAGCTGAGGCTATAAACTGGCTTGGGACAATTTTTTTCAGTCTGTCCACTCCCAATCAACTACCATCCACTTCTGCCTAATCAACACTGGTTTTACTTCGTGCAGTCAAGGCTGCCCTCACCAAATCTCCTCCCAGAAAGAATCAGCTGTACTCACAGCAATGTCCAATACCTTCCTTCTCCTTCAGTTCTCCTTTTTAAGTTGTACCTGCCTGATTCTGTTTCCCTTTCATTCATGAAATCATATATTTGATGTACAGTATCATTTTAAAATAAGGTGGTGAAATACAGAAAGCTCCTGCACAGAAACAAAGCTGTCTCTTCTGACACTAAGGAGAGCAAAAGAAATCAACTTTGAATGTCTATAAAATATAACCACTATTTTTCTAATTGGATTCCTTGGTCTTGGCTACAGTCAGAGCATTGGGCACTGTGTAAACCTTCACTTATAGAAATTGTATGTAATTACACAGTACAGCTTTACTGCCCACAGAATAAATGTTACTTTTTTCTTAAATATATTAATCTAAGAATTTCCATAGGTGTGGTGTATATGCTGTTATGTCATATACTCTTCCAACCCCCTGAAACATGTTTAATTCTGCAAGGGAACCACTCTTCTGTGAGGGGAAAGCAGAGGAATGTAGAGTACACAAAGCTAAATGTTGGGGGCAATATAAAGGTTAGCATAGGATATGGGAAGAAACATTTCAAACTCATGAATGAAAAAAGATCATGTGAGAGATAATGAAGACATTAACATAGATACAAAAAGGTAAATATCTTATTATGAGTGAAAGTTAAGATTTATTAGGTCTAATAAATAGACTAAGCACACCAGAATGAAATAAAAATAATAAAATATAAATAATAGAACCAACAATAAACAAACCTGCTTAGTTTTTGACATTTTACAAAGTGCCGGCAACTACATTTATAGAAGATAGTTCCTATTTGTTAAAAATTTCTTGTCAAACTATCAATATAAATATAAATCTTTTGTTTTGTCATGATTCACAGCTCTGAATTTTTAGCATTTGTGATGGATACAGAATAAGCAACTAAAGCAAAAGTTAAAATGTTAATACGCTTTGTGGTTGCAAGCAGCCACTGCAAAATGGCATCTGAATGAACTCCCTTCAGAACAAACCTTGACTTGTACTTTCAATAAAAGTATGGATGTAATGGTTAAAGTATGGAGTGAAGGAAAAATAATTTTGATAAAGGCGCATTTATTCAGTCTTTTGTTTTTCTGTGAATGCATTCTTTAACTGCTGCATACTTGGGGCTGGGATTATACATTTTTAAGGTCCTTTTTTTCTGTTTTTACTGATATATTATTAAATATGTTCAGAATTTTGACTTTCAAAACAACATACCATTTCTAACTCAGGTACAAAAAACAAACAAACAAACAAAAAACAAAGCATAAACAAAAGAAAACCAAACAAAAATTTAAAAATGAAAACACTATAAATGCTGACTTAATATGCAACCCCCCGAAAATGTATAAAAGAGGTGAATTTTAACCTATGGTCAACTTAATGTAATTTAGGTACCTTGCATTTAATAAGAACATTTACCAGTAAAATCCAAGCAAACTGGAGGATATGAAATTCCCTGAAAAGCAACAAGGCTTTCCTTTCCCTTCCTAGGTATTCTTACTACACTCTGTGCAAGTCCTTGGCCCAGCACGAGAGAGCTTTTCACATGAGAACACCTGAACAGAACCTTTAGTTTAACAATGCTTTTTTTCTGGGATCAGAATTCTTGGTAGTCATGTCAGTAACAAAAAAACCCCCAGAATTTGTCAGTTCGAAACTGAACTCAAAGAGGATATAATATGAAAAGATAGCCCAGAATTGAAGTTGTACAATCTAGCAAGCGGAATCAATAGCAGTGATATATTTAAAGACAATCTGAGAAACGGTTTTTACTGTTCTTCTTAAGCAAGTTTGCACTCTGTTCTCTAAAGGCTTAGAAAAAAAAACAAGAAAAGAAAGGAACAGACAAATTTCCCAAGATTCTCAGATACTTTTCACTTTATCATTTTAAGTTCTTTAAGGGCCATTCACAATCTGTGTATAATTCTACTACAATTCAGTGACTTAAAACTGTGAATCCTACCTGTGACTGTATCTTCAATCTGAGAGAAAAAAAGTCTGAGTTGCCAATGCTTATGTTGTTAAGTCTGTATTTTCAGTTGGTTTTAAAGCACAGGTAATCAAAATAATAGATGTTGGCATGAAAAAAACCGTAACAGCCCAACACAGACATCTTTAAAGTTGCTCAAGAATGATTCCCACTAAATTTAACATACTTTAAAAAGGACATTCCTGAATGTAACTGGTGATATCCAGCTCTTTGGAGACGACAGAAGCACGTATCCTCTTGAACATTAATTTGTCTGGACGTTGGAAATATCAACAGTTTACAGGCTAAAGCACAAGACCAAGAAAAAAGGAATCTTGTTTATACAAACACAGCAGCCATCAGAAATTTGTTATTGTTCTATAAAGGGCTCCCAAAGTTCATTAAAAAAGTAGATAAGTCTTTCTGCTCCCTTTTTGAGAAAAGGCATGTTGCCTCTGTACGTGATGACAAAGATGAACTGGAAAGGTTTTTTGGTATCTACAAATTTGTCCATGAAGAACAGCAGCATTGCCTTCACTGTGCCCTCAGAGAGAGGTTGTTTATCACTTGACCACTGGGATTTGCATAATAAATGATAACACTAAACTTTTGCAATACATCCCTGCTGTTTGTTACTTCCATTTTCTGTGTCTCTGTTTCTCCTCTTTGTCTGCCTCTGCAGCAACACTAAAATGTCCATTCTCCTAGTAGGAGAGTCACACAGGAGCAGATTTTGGATCTGAATAAAATAGGTGTGTGGGCAAGTGTCCTATCCTTGTGCTTTACAGTCACCAGGGCCAAACAAACATAATTACATAATAATGTTATGTCATGCATGTTCTACAGCTGTCCCACATCACCTGTGAGGCTGGTGGTTTAATATTTACAGTACTTGTCTAAAGGATTTCTCAAGACAATCAGCAACAGAAGTTAGACAAGACACTTTTATAGCAGGAAGCTTTTCAGGGTCTAAATTGGGGGAAGAGAACTAGGCTGTCTTCTGTCCATGGCAATCTCTACTGATCTGCCAGGCATACCAGAAATCTTGCTCCAGTACCTACACATCTTAAAATAAGACAATTCCTCAACTCAATTGTTCTAATTTTTATCTGAGTACAGGCAATTTCCTTAATATGAGATGAAAATAATTGCCTGAAAAGAGATAATGTCTTATTGTCTAGAGGAAAGTCAAAAAGACTTAACCTTCTCTTGTGAGGAAGGTTTAGGTTAAAGAGCCTCTATGCAAATAAGTCAAGTGTACAAATACATACGCTTTCAACTCTCCTTTTATACAAATCAAATTTCTAGACATCTAAAGCATGTGTAACTTCACCATGTGAGATCTTCTGATGTGATTGTTTCTAAAGTCAGCATCATGCCTGAGAAATTCTCTGAAACCCACAGCTAATAAAAGCCTTGAACTGAATTATACTAAGAAAGTGCTTAATTTCTCTCATAAATGACTGAAAATAAATATTGAACAAAGGAACAGAAGCAGTTCAGATAATTGCCACCAAAAAAATTACAAAACATGGGACAATAACAAAGTGGCTGAAATGATGACAAATTTGCATTTGTTCTACTGAAATTAAGAACTCAAAATTCTGATTCTGCTACTGTGAACACTTGGTTCTGGCTACTTTCTGTAAGTTTCCGGACATTGTGGAGTGACCACTTCCCAATTTTTTGCTTTCTTCTAAAAAGCAATTACCTCTTTTCTTTTTTTTTTTTTTTTTTTTTCCCCCCTTTCAATATAGGTTTTCCTATGTCCATTTATTCAATGATTTTATATTCCAACTATTTTATTTACTTCCAGAGCATACATCAATTATCCAAGCTTGTTTTTTTCCTTCTTACTTTTGAAATCCATGGTCTTCATTACTACATGAAGAAACCCAGTACCATAGCATACCACAATTCTCTATTTCTTATGTGGTTGTAACAAAATACAGTGGGAAATATTTAATTTTATAGCTTTGTAATTAAGATAAGTGAGGCTGAATGAAGAATTGGTCCTATAAAACTAAAGAAAACCAAAGAAAGATTTGTAATTAGTATGGACTCATAAAGATGCTATAGAGAAAAAGTACATTTTCATACATTATAAAACATTCTTTTAAGGCCAATGCAAATTAATATTTACAAATTGTTCTGCATCTTTTTTTCTAAGTATACAATAGTTCACTTGTTAACACTGACATATTTATCTGGCCTCTCCCAGTTGTAGGAAAAAATTATGTCAATTTTCCCCCAGACTGCCTTCCTATTCTGTCACACACATTATTTCATGAAACATGAATCCAAATGTTCTGTTTCTTTTCAATTTCCTTTCACCACAAATTCCAGAGTCCCCCTCTTCATGGCTTTTAGTAACAATTCAGCCTTTCTAGTCTAATGGCAAAAACTCAATACTGCTGTCTTTAATCAGGCTGCTTTTCACTTCAATGTCTTCAATACCGAAGATTCAACCCTTTGTTAGAACTACTTTTTTTTCAGGTCAAATGTTATGTCTGTGATTCCACGTTAAGGGTCTACTCTCATAATAAACAGCAAGCCTTGACAAGATGTCTGAAAAACACAGACACAGAAGGAAAAAAGAAAAAAAAAAAAGAAAGAAAAAAAAGAAAAAAAAAAAAAGAAGTAATAGCTTTTTATTAAAGAACATCTTTTAAAAGTTGTGATAATCAAGTAGTCAAGCACTTCTAAAAGACTCAGGTGATTTTTTTTACCTGTATATGGTCATTACAATTGTGGTAATTATAATGCAAAGCTAACCCGTATTACTTGGAAAAGCAAAAAAATAGTGATGTTTAACTAATTAGAGGGAGTAGAGTACATTTGTCTCTTTCCAAATCAAAGATCCATTAGTTAGCTGGTTCAAACCATCTACGACCACAAGTTTATGTCAGACTTGTGACAGCTGAATAGATGAAGGTCCAAAGAAGCTGTGTTCAAATTATGATCACAAAACTGATGTGATCCTGATACTTTCTATCCTAATGAGCTCACTAACAGAAGATGTGACAGAATGTACAAATGAGGGGACACCATTTACCTATGCACTGAGGACAAAAACAGGTATGTGGATTTTCTTATTTCACAAGCTGTGGCTTTGAATGGCTCGTCCTGTGGGCAACATATTGCAAATTGTAACCTCAGTGTGACCACAGGAGCCACAGCACACGGACAAATAACTCTGAAAGTAAAGAACAGAAAATTATTTGATGAGAACAAATAGCTGCCTTTCACATACTGCAAAAAGGCAAGTCCCCAGCCTGTGACAGAGTTTGATACAGGCTGAATAAGCAGCTCTTACTGTCTGTCTAACTCATCTAAGAGCATCCTTGAGTGGGAAGAACAACCTCCCTTGATTGGCCACGTCTCTTGATCCCAAGGAATCAAATACTCCAAAGAAACATCATGTACCTCCAGAAACTCCACATATGAATAGAACACAGTAGCAACCAGTATGTAAGAGAGATAAAAAAAGCCTATGCTTCAAACTGAAAATAGCGTAAGTTGTGGACCTCAGGATAACTCAACATAAAACAGGGACATTGTCTGTTCCATTGGATTGTGTACATTATGGGATTCTGCTCCAGAAGAACCAGATGTTTGGTATTAATACAGATACATTAAGCTCAAAATTGGTTACCTAATGAACAGCAGTGTTGATTCAAATGTGTTTATAAACACAGAGGTTATGCTGAAAGATACACAGGCATTTAGAAATGCTACGTATATTTGTGTATGATTCTCTGCATGTAAACAGGCCTCAAGTGTTATGTTTTGATTAATCCCTATAAATCAGACTTTCAAAACTAAGGATAATTTACAGTAACAGCAGCCACAGAAATGATACAGGAAAAAAAAGGTCCACCTATGGAAAATACTTGTTTTTTTAAAAACTGGGGATTCAGCTTAGACATCCTTCCTTCTGCAATACCACACCTTTCTAAGGGCACAGGTGGCGGGAACAGATTTGCTTCAGCAGTGTCAATACCAGCAGAAGATTAGGAAAATCATGATAAATATGGCTCTTCAGTATTCAAAATGTGTAGCACCTCACAGAGCCACCAGCATACAAAAACACAGTTTGTGTCTTAAATGGGCAGGACTACATACTGGTTGGAAACTAGCTAAACTCTTCTGGGTTTTATCTACCCAGGTAACTTAAAAAATCTGTTCATATCAGACTATTATGTCATGGGATATGAGCAATATTATTTAAAACTGCAGCACAGTAAGCAACAGAAATACTCACCATGCTCATCCTGCCCCAAGGGATCATCAGGCAAAACAAGAACACAGCTGAAAACTCTTTAGGATAACTCACCATGGAGAACTCCATACCAGTTTCTTAAAGGGGGACACAAGTTGCACCTCTAAGTCACTGGTGTGCAAACAGACTTGATTTTTTTCAGTGGTTTAAAATTCTTGTCCTATGATGGCAATTAGTTGCTTTAGCATTGAGTTGTAAAATCAGGTTTATGATCCTAACCATAGATCCTTGTCATGTATTGATCATTACTGGTCCAGTTAATTTGTTTATATAGTTTCAGTTTTGGAACAACAAAAATGAATGGTTCCACTTTCCTACATTGTCCAATGCCAAAGATATTTCCATATATTTAAAGCGAAGGAAGAAAAAATAAATATGGAACTCTGGAAGCTGTCTTGGACTGAAAAGAACTCCTGAGGTCAGTGCTATATTAGAAACATGACTCTCATGAGTCAAAGAATTAATGCAAAATAAGTGAAATATTGTAACCAGTTTATTGCACTTAGATCAGATCCTAAGGATGAGAAAAAAAGAAACAAACCCAAAACATCAATAACTTTGAAGACAGCTATTAAAAGGTTTAGAATTTGTACAGAATCATATAAGAAGGCTGTAATGGAACATACCAAGATTCCCTATTTCCTTTTAAAATAGTGAAGGGATATTTGAAAAGACCAAGTACCTATTGTTGCAATGTTTAAACAGATTCTCACATTTCCAGTACCCTGTTAGAAATTAAAGTGCCAAAGTTTCTGGTAAATCTTAATAAAACTATGCAATTGAATTCATCTCCAGGTGGACAAACGGGAAGGAAATATTCATCTCGCAGTGAAGAAATGGGAACAGAAAGGAAGAGAAATACTGTGCTAGGAGTGCTATTCAGTTCTTAGAGCTTCCCAGAAGACTGATGTCTAAGTTAACTGTAGTTAGAGCCAAGAAGGATTTTCACAAGATACATCCAGGGGGTGCAAAACTCACTGTGTGTGATAGGACAAGTCCATTGCTCTGATCTTCCTTGTCACATACTTGGAGGTTTCAAAATAATATTGTGGCTAAGAAAAGAGTTTTGTATATTTTCTATAGGCAGAGAGATCTGAGGCACATGTGATCCAACATATCCACAGTCACACAAATTGTTAATGAATTGGGAAATCAGGACAATGAAACATCAGATGAGCCTTCCAACTCTTCTGCTTTGGAGACCATGAAAGAGTTTCTCAACGCTCACAGAGAATCAAGTCTGGAGGGCACCTGCTGTGCTATTTTAATTCCTTTTACTGTAAGTTTTGTACTATCTTAATCTAGAGCTAAACTAGATGTAAAGTTCGATGTTAAGCACTCTATTTGGAATAAGACTGAACAGATTGCTTCACAGGGTAAAGTTCCATGTTCTGTTGATCATGCAAACCCAACTAAAATCTGACCCAGATTTTTCAGCATATTTGGCCACAAGTTTCAAGGCAGATTTGTTTAACAGAACCTGTTTTGTCTCTCTAGCTCCTTAGCATCATATGAATACCTTGTGCATTGGGATATATATATATATATATGACTAAGAGTCTCAAAATTGTACATTGTCTAACAGGTATGGACAGAGACAGAGGCTTCCTATTTACCTTGATCCAGCAGCTACAACCTCACGTTATTTACATATGCACAGCTTAAATGAAATCAGTGCAGCTCCCTCTATTTGCTAAGGCTAAGAATAGGGGCTAAGATTTATACTACAATAAGCCTCCAAATGCCTCATCTCAGCTGTGCAAACCCACTTTTAACAGATACACCGATCACTGGTTCCTTTTTCAAGTGCTAGGGTGTGCCTAACACAAATTACCCCCTTACTTTTACTTAGAGTTTGCTGCTGGCAACCCAAAACTCCCTCCCATTATCTCTTGCTCATGTTTCTGGTACCAGGAATCCCAGATCCACTCTATAAAACATGACCCATGTCAAAGACCTACTACTCTGATGTTCTGACTTGGCTTTAATCCTGTAATATTATTTTGCTGGAAACAGACAAAACTGGAACATATTTTCTATTTACACTGATAAAGCCAGTCAGATGGAATATATTAAAGAATTTGCTGGTGCTCTATTTAATTTTCTAGTAACTGCATCACCTGAATGGAAGCAACAGATTTTCTCAATCACTGTGGTTTTATCTGTAGACCTGTTTCTTACAGATTTTATGACCAAAACGATGAGACAACTTCAACAGCTCAAAATCAAGCCTATGCTCTTCTGTGTCTTGGAGTGAAACTGCATTCAATTTTAAATTATCTCTGATAAGGAGTATTTGCTACTATACTTGTCAGCATTGCTCTGTTTACAGCAAGAGTCAAAGTAAGGGAGTTTTTTTCAATAATTAGTACATATTTATAGATGTTGAGTTTTAATTTTCATATACATTGATAATTGGAAAAAAGTAAAATGTGGTACGTATAATAGAAGGTTTGATTTTTTAAGAAATAAATAATAATCCTTAGGAAAAAGATGGAGCTACTAAGAGAAAATGTAGTGATTCTTTGTAATTTATTTTAGACATGCCACTGAATAAATACTTCTAAATTTTCCAGATTAATTTCTAACTTTTCTATCTACCTGTATAGCTAAAACTAATTTAAAATATTGGAAGACAGACACTAGTAAAAAAAAAAAAAATGCAGGAAAAAGAAAAGCCAAGAAAATACTATTAAGCAGTAAAACCCCAAATACTTAAACCTTGGAAACTATAAACAAATAAAGTATATTCATTGTTTTAAGAATATGTACTTAGGGCCTACAAATATCAGTAATGTCAATCAGCAGGACTAGCAACCGATCTGTTATATTTTTGTGATGGTGATAGTGGTCTCAGTTGTGTTGATATCTTAGATTTTCATTTCCAGCTTAATAGCTGAATTTGATTTTATTAAATACTTGCATTGTATGTTTTCTTTTTTATGAATTTTTGGCTCACAAAGAATAAAAAGAAGTGTATTAAGGTCCCTAGTGACCTGTTCTTAGTACATTGCTATTTCCAACTGGTTTGGTTGTGGGCTTGATTTGTTGGGTTCATTGTTGAGGGGTTTGGGTTTTTTTCTTGTTGGAAACAATGATCTAAACATAAAATCTCTATTGCAAGCATGCAGATGACAGAGAGCTTAGCAAGTACATAAATAATTAAAGACTTAAAGCAACTTGGCTACTGCTACAGTGTAACCTAGCAGGTTAAACAACTGCAACTCAGCAAAATTTATTTTATACTGACAAATAAAAAAATAACGCCTTTGAGATTAAAATATAACTCTTGTAATAAGAGAATAAAAACTAAAGCTTGGAAGGCCTTCACAGAGCACAGCAAAACAATATAGACTGCAAGCCCCCAAATCAACTCATGTTGGGCGGGGAAGAAGCCCAGCCACAGCAGCGTGGCCGCGTGCCAGAGCCAGACTAACCTTGGCACAGAACTGCTGGGAGAGACAATCTGGTCACCAGCAAGTGAGACTAATCTGACATTACACCACCACCATAAAAGGGTTACAAATTTCCCCACTTCTGGCCGGGAGGCAGCTGCAGTGCTCCTCGTGGGCACTTGGATCAGCTCGGCAGCTCTGACGGAGACAAGGGCGGGTTTTTTTTGTCCGCGGTAAATTCGGTCAGACGAGCGGACCTGATTCACCATGAGATGAGAGTGCAAGAGCCAAGGCAGAGGGAGAAATGGGAATGTCTGGCTGTGGCTGAGGCAAGAACAGCCCGTTCCCTTCAGCAGCAGCACAGGCTTTGACCAGCTTCTAAGCCAATAAATAGCTACACTGCTTCCAGAACCACATCAAGACAAACGCGCCTTGCAGCAATGCTTGGAGACCACTGCCATAGCATGTGTTTCTGATGTGAAACTGTGACCAAAAGAGAAAGGGGGGGGAAAAAAAGGCGCAGCAATACAGCAATCACTGGTTGTGTACAAAGAGAAATTGCAAATACAAGTGAAGAACTGCCTACACCTTTACACAGTGGTAGAAGGCAACCCCATCAGCTTTGGCCCCCTGAGCTCAAGCCAGAGAACCAGTCCTCACATTAAAGTCTTAAGACAGAACCTATATTTCCAGGCCAAACTTAGGACTTTCAGGAAATCCCATTCGATTTCCAGCAGATTCTGTGTCAAAGCGATACATTCCGATCTAATTGATATTTTTTTTTCACATTTTATTATTCCTTTTAATTTCTGTAAGGTGGAAAGGAGGAATTAAAGGAAAAAACCTTAATTCCTTTGTAGTTTTACATATTACCTATGGTTTTACATATACATTTACATATTGGTCACCAAGTACTGAAGAATTACTGTTCCTAGATAGCTGTCTGTGTGCACTGGCTGCCCATGGGGAGTCATGATGATCCCCCCACGTATAATCAAATGGGATGCATACCACAGGTCTGACTGTCAGGAAGGAAGGGAGGAAACAAATCATCTCCCCTTTCAGCATGCATGATGGCACACCTGCTGAGATCATCCTAGCAAACTAATCACCTGGCACAGACCTCAGAAACTGCTAATGTTCTACTCTATGCTGTCTTCAGCCTCTGTGGAAAAAAAAAAAAAAAAAAATTATATAAAGTTGCCAGTCTTAGCATGCAGAGATGGGTGAAATTTCACTGGGTGAAATTTAACAGATGTGACATACAAGGTCCCCAATAAGACTAAACAGTTTATTGATCCTTTCCAGTCTTAAACAATATGAAAACCAGACCCTGTGTGCATGGCAGACAGATCTGAATTATGATGAATCCCCAGGTGAAAACAACAATTGTGGCTAATGACAACTGGGGGGTGGAGGTGGTGGAGGGGGGGGAAATCAATACAATATAAAATAATTTCCACTTTAAGTAATTTCATTTGCCTGAGCACACAGCCAGATGGATCCCAAAGAGTTTGAGATGCTCTTTGCTGCCTGTACACTTGGAGGAGTGCATGGAGATATGTGTACCATCAGGGGGAATTCACAAACCACTGAGTGTCCCTTGCTTCCTCTAATGACAGTCATCAAATTAAAATAGCCGAGTCACATCCAGAGGCACAGGGAACAGCAAAAAGACTGAATATGTGCCAGTTTGGTTTAGCTGAACATGCATGAATTAAGAAAAAGAACCCCAAAAACCAAATAAACCCGGAAAAGGACAATTTCCATAAACATTTTCCTTGCTCCTGTTTTGCCATCACGCAGCCTGTGGACTGCTCTTGCTGCATTTGTACAGGATTGAGCATAACAATGTCCTGGCCATGCAGAAATCCCTAAGGCCTGCTGTAATATATGTAATGAGTGGTAATGCAGTCTCCTGCTGTTTCCTGAGTCTCGAGCTGCTGTGCTGACCTTCTTCTCTTGATACTGCACATGTCAGCTGGCTCCATTTGCTTCTGGAATTAGCATTAAAATGGCAATCCTTAGAGATTATGCTACAGCCACAGCAATGACAATGGAGATTTTGAAATATTTTCTAGAGGGTTTTAATTGCGTATTTTAAAAATACGACACTTTTCCTATGAACATAGGAAGCAAGGCTAAATCTCACTGCTTTCTTTAAAATAATAAGAGATTACTTTTAGAAATTTGTGTCAGGAGATCTATTTCTCCATCTCCATCTCTTGTTGCCAAGACAGCCTGTGGATTTATTTCTCAGAACAATGCCATTAATGAGATTTTATTGCAAGTTTATCTTAATAAAAGAATGGAAGTTTTTTCCCTTCTAAAATAACTGCCACAGACATGAAAATTCCTGCAATCTTTCACCAGATATTAAAATAAAAGATAGAATAGATTAGTTTAAAAATCTGATCAGTATTCTAAGGCAGGTGGAAGGAACATAATACTTGAGAAAGTTTAATTTTCAGGTACTGAAATGATTGGCTAACAAAATTTTGCTTGGTCATTGCATCTTGGAGGATTCCTGTCATGTTGTATGTCAAAATTGTTATATATTAAATCTAATTCCTTCTATTGAACTAAACTGCATTTCCTACATTTTTATTGCCTGCCCTTTACCTGAAACTCAGTAGGAAATATTGTCACAACAGATTTATAAGACCGTATGAAAGTTCAGGGACAAATAAGATTAAGAAATAGAACACAACAAAGCCTTTAAAATACAACCTTTTTTTGTTCCTAGATGAACCTTATTGTTTAAAACTCTGAAATCAATCTTAATCTGTATATTTAGATTTCTTTTTTCTTGTGAATATATATATATATATATATGGATTTTTTCCTATATTTATGATGTATGGAAAAAGAAAGCAAACACATTGAATTTAGATATATAAGATATTAACAATTTAAAGAAATACAGTGATGCAGTTAAGTACTGCACTTACTGAATTTTTTTAATATAATCACCATTATGTTTGCAGCATGTCAACCCTAAAGCACTATTTCCTAGTTGAGTACCAGAAATAGGAATATTTCTAAAAAAAGAAGTATAATCTGGCAAACAGAAAGATAAAGTCCAGTTGCTGAAAGTTGTAATTGGACAAATTCAGTCCAGAAAATAGAGAACACTCCACAGCCAAGGAATGCAGTAGATTCTCCCTCATTTTAAATCTTTTAATTAAGACTGGATATCTGTCCTTAAGATATGCCCTAGCTAAACCACAAATTGCAGGTTGGATGTTGAAATTACTGAGTGACATTCTAAAGCCTGTGTTATTCAGGAGGTCCATTTCTGGTCTACACTTTCATTGAGATGAAAGGCACTCTGAAACTAAGTAGCACTTAATTTGATTTCTGTGAATTTTGAAGTCAATGCATGTTCTCAGGGGTCAGAAGGAGAGAAAGGATACAGACGCACAAACTGCAGTCTCTCCTAAATGAACAGGGCATTTTACCTTTCTTTAATGACAACACTATTCTGATTGTAGTAGCAGTAGTAGTACTTATGATTTAGGAAACATGTCAGTTCATGAGAAAAACTAATTTAAAGGATTTTTAAAATGGGAATATATGTTACTTATCTGATTTGTCATTATGTTATTCAGATACCATCTCAGCTAACTACTTTACCATCCTGTGCAACACCTTAGAGCAACATTGCCACTTTAAAGACCATGGGATTACCACTTTAAATACTTACTTGTAGGTATGCATTTTCTTTTCCATTAACAGAAAACAGAATTAAACTGGATTTCTAATAAATGCATGCAAGATACAAAGATTATAATCTCTTTCTATATAGTACTGAGTGTGTTATGGAGAGAACATTCCACACAAAAGCATCTCAACAAACTGATGAGAATCTGAGGGGAAAAAAATGTATTTAAAGACTTAAGAGGAGCCATTATGCAGAAGCATGTGCACATCCCAACCTTTTCCTTTGCTAAGATAATGGGAAATGGAATTACCATGAAAACTCTGGGTATCAAGGGCAGAACAGAGAGGGTTTGCTTCAACTGCACAAAACCCAGCAGCCTTATTTACATCCATAGACATGCTGAGCTCTGAACTTTAGGCTGAAGCTGGGAGCTCCCATCCATTATTAAACACTGGCTGTGTCTCATGGAGCCCCCAGAGGCTGCCAGGCTGGAGGGGATCCTGGCTGGGCTGACTCAGCTCTGTATTCCACAGCCAGCCCCACGGGTTACAACACCCTGCCCTCCCACTGGCAGCTGCAGGCAGCCCATGCCAGTTCAGCTGTCAGAAGGATGTGGAGCCAGGATAAACCACAACAGTCTTGCAGGGAAAGGCAGGAGATCTTGCCCTTGTAATCAGCAGCACTCCAGAAACAAACAGCTCAGGATAACCTGTTCTCCCAGGTTAACTTCCCATGCTGCTCGCCAGCCCCTGTAGCTCATGTCTCTCTTAGCCACTGCAGCCTAAAACCCCTCTTTTTCATCCTACCCAACCAGCATTCGTTTGTTCATTTTTCCCTGCTGCTTCCCATCTCTGGCCTCTGATTATTACTATATCAACACTTGAAATATCCACTGGCAGGGCACAGAGAAAGCGAATCTGCTGTCCAGACAAAAGGATCCTAAAGAGAATGAACAAGGTTTAGGGTTGACTGCATGTGCAAGTGCTCAGCCCTAGCCCAGCCTGTGTGGACATGCCAGAAGTAAAAGCCAGGCTGCAGTCACTGTCTTATCAACAGCTCCTGTGCCAGCACTGTCCCCAGCCCTCGCCAGCCCTCCCAAAATGTCCCCAGCACCAGCATCCTCTCCCAAGCACATGGATCCATGGGATCCAGCCTGCCAGGAGCCCTGGGCTGTGTGGAGCATCTCGCTCCCGAGGGCAGGGCAGAGGAACCCTCACGCCATCCCCATCAGCCTGCCAAGAGTGCTGCACTGACACGAAAGATGCACCGATGTTTAAGTAATTTAAACATCAATTTAATGAGTCTCCTTTGGGAAGTAACTGCACTGGTGATGAGATAACAAGTTTCTCTCTCCTCTGTGAGCCTTTGGAAGGAAAAGCAATTTATTTTAAAATGTTTACTTGCCAGTGCTATGATATTATGACCTCTTATCATTCTTACAATACCAGCACCATTTCCCTATTCCTACTCAGCTTTTAAGTAAGATGTCAAAACTGCAATTTTCACTAATAAATAAAAATGCAATGCATTTTAAAATGGCAGAATTACTCATTAACTTCACAGACTCCCTTATCTACCACTGAATGACCATCCCTGAGCTGTCTAACTGAGATCGCCTTAGGGAGTTGCTCCACTATCAGCTGAAGTCACAAAGTCTTTGAAGTCCTTCTCTTGTAACATCAAGTTAAAAAGAAAACATTGCCTCCAAGGAATTCTAATTACAGTATTTCATTTCCAGGAACATAGCTTTATACTGACCCAAACAGTTCAAGGTACACACATCCTTTTCTTGTCACCATGATAAATTAATAAAGCAAAATATATTTTAAATATTTCTCAGGCCAAAAGGTTTTAAATATGTGGCTAAAAAGAAAAAAAAAAAAACAACCAAACAAACAAAAAACAAACAAACAAACAAAAAACCCAAGGTCAGAAATCATCGCCAATAAAAGAAATTAAACTGTAATGAGGATTAAAAACGAGGTCATTCATCCGCTTTGCAGTTCTATTTACAGTGTGTCTAGGTAGACTATTTACTAAAGTGGGTGCACAAACAGATTAATGGGAATGGAAAAGAATACAATAAAATCAGTAATAAGAATGTCAAAAGTTTGGGTTACGGTTTTTGTTGCTATAGCTAAATACAAAACAGTTAATCAGGTTGTGTAATGTTCTATTTCTTTATGAAAGGCTAAATTACCCATTTTTTTTTTAACTACAATCAGATAATGGAAATATGTCTCACTAAAATATAAATTCTTTAATTTGGTAGTTTGGAAAGCATTTCTAGGATTTTGCCTTTCTGAAGAACTCAAAGAAAAACATTTCATTAGGTCTTCAGCAATGATTCTGTGTGGACAGGTTCTAGTGAACAGAAGTAAAAGTTCCCTGAGAAAACATTATTCCTCTCTGGAAAATTTTATCCACTGGCTTTAAAAGAAGTGATTCAGTGTCATGTACTTCCCAATCAGTGTTATGAATATAGCAGAAACACAAAGAAGACTGAACTAACCCTATACACCAGTAATCTATATTGTTTACGTTACAAGACAGCGCTCTAATTTTTCTACAGGGAGCACTTAGTGTTAAATTATAAAGCAATAATTTTTTACATAAAAAATCCTACTGGGAAATGGTACGAGCTGAGTATTACAGAGGCAGTATGTCTAACTGATTAATAGTACCAACTTAAGAATTCCAAGTTGCCTGTATTTAACCGACTGAGAAAATGCACATTTCACTGTATTTTTAATGCTGTATTAATCTCCAGTATTTCCATTTACTAAGGCAGTCAAATTAAACATTTTGGAACAGTAAAATGATAGATATATCTTAAAATTGCATTGAAGACATTCCCTGCTGTGAAAGCTTTAGCATTTATTAGGAATTCAGGTGCAATAGAAAGAGCCAATTAATTAAAAGACAAAAGGTATTTGGTTTGACTACTTTTTGGAAAGAAAAAGAAAGCAACAGGAGACAATGGGATGTGCTTAGTTATTGTTAGTTTTCACTCATATGACAGGTTCCTTATATATGACAAGTTCTGCTGGGCAAACCCAGCTCCCTGAAAACTCTGTCTCACTCCCACTATTCTTCCAGTCTTAAAACCTGCATCAGCCTGCACCTAACAAGAAGTCATTTGTGTCCCACAAGATTTAGGAATAAAACTTATTTTACTTCCCCTCTGCTTTAAATGGGCTTGAATATCAGCAGGTGTCCTTTTCAGAGAACATGTCATGCAGAAGAGCTGTGGGACAGCCCAGCAGAGCCCAGATCACAGACAGAACAGCATCAGAAGTAGACAAGAGAGGAAATAAAGAAGAGAACGGCAAAGAGTTTAACAATCTCTGTTTTTGAAGACATTTTCCTACATGGGTGTTCATGAACACATGTGTAAATGGTCCACTGATCATAAATTCTCCCCAAATTCTGACTTGAACAGGTTTCAACATTTACCAGCAATGATATTATTCACATTATTTAGATATGATCCTCTGTATTTACAAACCTACCAACCAACAAAATGTATTTGAAGAGTAATGCTT
Organism: Certhia americana; assembly: GCA_018697195.1. Lineage (NCBI taxonomy): Eukaryota > Metazoa > Chordata > Aves > Passeriformes > Certhiidae > Certhia > Certhia americana. The sequence goes on along the minus strand of CM031857.1, from coordinate 9,120,252 downwards.
CATAAAAGAATAGCAGAAAGTAAATCAACAAACCCAGGAAATTTCTATCAGTTTTGTAAAAGCAATAGTCCTTTTCATCTCCTCTCCATACTGTTCTCTCAACTAGGTAATTCAGTAAATATATCCATATTTCATCCAACTTTGTCTTAAATTCAAAAACTCAAAAATTCAGGTTGCCTCATGAAACATATTAAACACTTTAATCAATCAGTCTGGCAGGGTTCTAGCTGGAAATGGAGTTTTGAAATCATCCTTCAGAAAAGATTTCAGCTAAATATAGACTTAAAAAGAGAGCAGAAAAGGGTAACTTAAAAATCAAGATGTGTTCTAAGAGGAAAAGAGGCAACAGTGCTCTAAAGAAAGGGTAAGACTGAAAGGGAGACATGATAAGGCCTTGTTTATGCTAAAATTCCATTCCTGCAACTCGGTAATATATCAGGGACGTTTCAGTTTGTTAAACACTGCTGGGAAGTTTTACTTGGACACAGTTATCCGTTGTGAGATTTGGGAGCAGACATGATGGGAAGGGTAGAAGACAAGTTATCTTACACCTCCTACATCTTATTACAAAGCATGCCTTATCCAACTAGTGTGTTAAATGTGAAGAGCAAAATTATTATACAGCCAAACTTATTTTGGATGACATCCTCAGGTGACAAAACCTCTGCTTTTGATTTGCTTAATTTCCATTCTTCAAGTTTTCAAACTTTCTGTCAGAATGACCCCTTGAGACGAGCTCTTTTTGGAGGTATGGGTTAGAAGAATGACCCAAAACTGCTGCCATAGAATGAATTAAACCTTGAAAATTTGTAAAGCAGAAAATGTGGTTATTGTGATATTTTCTTTAAGTGGTTTTCACAGCTTTACATTGAATCACAAACTAAAAAAAAAAAAAAACAAAAATCTTCTAAAGCATATTTTTCATAAGCAAGTCACTGATACAGTCAGTCTCAACTTCCATGAATTGCATCCAATAATGTTTTGCAATGACCCCAAGTAAACTCAGTTTTGTCTGTTATGACAGTATGTGGAGACAGAATATTGATTTTTTTTAAAAAAAAATATTTTTATTTTTATTCATACTATAATTTATTTTGGATGAATCTGAAGATATGTCAGCAAGTTAACAGATGTTAAATGCTAATTTCAGATGTTTCACAATAGGTTGAAAAATCACTACATTGAGAGGTTTAACAAGTTTTATGCAGAGATACATCATGCAACAGACCTGACAGGGATGAGAATTCCAAAGATTCTCTCATATTAGAAGTCATTATGGCAGAGAATAAATCTTTTCATTTCAGATTTGCATGTGCATGTATGGGTGTGAGAGTGATTAAAAAGTCCTAAAATATCATTAATATAATGATGGAAAAACACAGGTCTAGAGAAATATGCCTAAGTGAACAATATTGATGTCAATGGTTAGAGTCAAAGTTACCTAAGAAGTGAATTTTTTTCCAAGTACAGGACTATTCCTACGAGGCCCCATTGCTTCCAAACATGTTTTCACTGGGTATTTTCCTATTTATTTCTAGTATTTGATAAAAAAGGAATTCATAATAATAACCAAGTGAAACATGATATTGCTACATCATCCTTTCAGTAAGGAGCCGCGAGAAAGACACTGCAATTTTACTTAATGCAAAACTCTGAGAAACTTCAATGTCAAAGGCACTCCAAAAACATATACAAGGGAGAACTTTCCATAATGATGACTGAAAATATTGCCATTGCTGCTGGGGATATTCCCATCCTACAGGATGCTGTCTGTAAGAACAAGTTCCTACACAGTTCCTACCTATTATAGCTGCAGGACATAATGAGATTTCAAAGACTTGGTGTTTTGTGAGTGATGCTTTCAAACAGAAGCAGCGTTCCTAAAGCAGCGAGGTTTATATGGATAGATTGCCTATCCATCTGCTTACCTGTCTCCTTCTAATAACTGTGGAATACAGCCACTTTCAAACCAAATTTAGCATCAAGCCATGGTCTCCAAGACAAATTACAGTCCTACAAGTTCCATGAAAATGAGCAGTGACAAAATTCTAAGTCAGTGTTTCCAGCAAGAAGAGACCAATTAGAGCTTTCAGGCAGTGGTTGGCTCAGAAATCAGCACACACATCCATCTGTCACAACGGCCCCATGGCTCACCTGGGCATCACAACACACAGCATTTCAATGGGACCACACGCCAACCTAATCCACATGGAGAGAAAGAATCAGTTAACAACCATCAGAATTTGTTTTCTCCTCTTTAGGCAGTATTTTTGCCTGTTACTGCCTGTAGATTTGGGGTTTTAACAGCAGAACTCTGGAAACAAGGATAGAGCACTCCACTGTGCAACTCTAATGTTGGAAAGTTTTCCATTATGCTTCTCTACAGCAACCAGGAGAGGCAGAAAAGGTCTCTGACTCACCTCTCTTCCCAACCCATTTCTCTGTTGCTGCAAGAAGCTCAGCTCTATGCAGAGTAACAGTCTACAACAAATGCAAGGCATAATTAAATAAATGTAAGATATTCCTGACATTCCAAAAAAAAAAAAAAAAAAAAACAACCCACAATAGAATAGTAAGAACATTTTGGGTTTAATGGATTAACTACTTTGTGTTATTGTGCTGCTCCAAGTTTCAGTGATCACATTAAATGAGAAAAGTTGAACAAGGAAACCATTAGTCCCTTTCAATGCAATTATACATACAACAGTCCACATCTACCTTGCCCAGTTTTCCATTTCTCTCAATTAAAAGCAATAACTTAGGATGGCAAATCACCATGTTTGTTTGGGTTATTTTCCACAGAAGAAGGTTTTATCTTACTATTTTGACATGTTCAGTATCAGTTATTGGACCTCAAAAGGGCATTTTCTGCCACAAAGTTCAATTTCAGATCCCTTTCAAAGCCTAATAACAAAACCCTGTGGACTGAAACCTTGCTTATATTCAAAATGTAAAGCAACAAGACTCATAGAGATGGCTACATTTTATCAGAAAAGGACTGGGAAACAATTAAACAGCAGATTTGAGTAAAATTATTACCTGTTTTTTAGCATGTCAGGCTCTGTCCTTCCAAAAGACTGTGTAGGAAATATCCAAAAACTATCCCTGAATCAAATGATCCTGCCAAACTCACAGCACAAAACATGAGAGATCCCACTTTATATCCTGAAAGCAAGTCTCATTGCTGTAGCACTGTGCCCACAAGGATAATTCTATCCTCTTCATGAGAACACAGATTATTTTAAGGCCATACAATACAACCATTGCTGTACTGTGCCCCATCATGCAGATGCTATTCAAAGCTGTCTTTTTCTTAACCTAGATCTAATTTCAGACATAATTAAGCAATTTATATTAATAGTAGAAAATAAGAATAGGAAAAAACTATTTTAGCCAACTTCAATACTTGTAATACTAATATCCTCTTAAGATCACAGATACAGTTTCATTCAACTGTTGAACTAAACCACTGCTTTATAGCCTATATAAAACTATCAGTTTAAAAATATGTCTGGAGTATCCCTGATTACCTTTTTCTCTTTTCTATCTACATGCAAAATATCGTATCAGGATCTTGTGCTACATTTTAGTTAACTTTTAAATTACTTTTAAATATGCACTATCGCTACCACAGCCATGACTTGGAAATCTCTATTATTAAAAAATACAATGAAGTTAGATTAAAGCAGTAAAATTACTTCATGTCTTAGTCATACAGCATCCGAAAGAAGCCCGTTTCAAGAACTTTCAATTTTACCACGCCTGATAAGACTTTGCAGAAAATAAATCAGGATTAATGTAGAGCACAGTAAGTAGCCAAAAGAAGTGAATTTGTTCAAGGTGCAAAAAGATCTCTGCTACTCATTTGCTACTCAACAAACACAGGGCTCATTTAACAAGTCCCTTAATGAGTAAGTGTTCAAAGAGCTGAAACTAGTTTTAGTTATTTGACTCTGGTTACAGTCAAGCAGAGTCTTGTTGCTCAAACCTCAATTACCACTTTGAGAATTGAAGTGTTGACGGAGGCTTTGTTTATGCCCTGTGCCTTCTGAAGGCTGTCTGTAGCAAGACACTTTATGGAGCAAACAACCTGGATCCAAACTGCAGGAAAACGACCATGGTACTTTTCATGATCCTGTTGGTGACAGCTTTAACTGCTCAATGCTAAATATCACAAGATAAAATCCAACCCTGGACATGGGAATATGACCTTATGAAATCGTATTATCAAGTTGAAATGCCCTTTTTGCTTCTGGTCTCTATCGAATAGAAATATTTAGTAGTGACAGTGGTCTAAACAAGTGGGAAACCCCTCTCTGCTGAATTTAATAAAGAATATACAAGTTAAGAAGTGACCCAAAATATGTACTTTACACCATCCCAAACCCAAAATATTTGAGTACAAAAGCTGCAATAGGCAGTAACTACAGTACTTACAAATTTAGCAAATATTTCTACAGCACTACAATGATATTAAGAATTTAGCTTTTTATCCTAGTTCTCAGATAAACCAACTAGGATGATTCCAAAAGGCAAAACTGCTTTCACACAATTTTTTATGCCATACAGAAGATCATTTCAGTCCTGCTGTAACATACATTCTCTTATTCAGCTGTAGGAGAGCACTAAAGACATGGAAAATAGCTAAAAATACCTGAGCTATGTCTAACAGATATATAAAAATATATGTATATAGAGAGACAGCAAGATAGCTTTATGTAGTCTGGTGATCCTACTTACTGCTGTAATAAAACAAAACAAAACATCCAAACATTATACTTGTTTTGTCAGAAAGAAGTTTTGCTGTACCAACATATACCACACCCTCAAATATCTGTCCTTTATGCACTTGACTACACACAGAAAACCTGCAAGCAGAAAACCTGCTTGTAAACCTGCTTGATTTGAGATTGTTAGTGACTTGATGTGGTAAAACAACATTATTCAAGAATATTAAGGAATATTAAGAAAATAATAATAATAAAAGTCTACACATCATCAGGTACATGATATGCTAGAACTCTTAAGATTAAAAAAAAAGGTGCAATTACAAAGGACAGGGGGAACCTAGATTGATGCCTTGTTATTTTTAACTCCTCTTTGACATCTACTGTTTATACAGTCAGAGTATTTACTACCAAATTAGGATGGGGTTTTCAAAAGCTCTCAATGTTGGTTAAATCTGCTACCACTGAAGTTAATGGGGGCCAGATTCACAGATGGTGTAAATCGGCTTAATCCTATAAAATCCAGCTTTGAGTATTTTATCACTAACTTCACTGAGTACAGATGAGGCCACTGCTGAGTCTTTTTAAAATCCCACTCCTTAATTCTTCTGCACACAGTAAATTTAAAGCCCAGTAATTAAAATAAAAAAGGAAAAAAAAAAATAAAAATTCTAGGCAAAATGAGGCTACTAGCTCCAGAGGACTCAATTTGTCTTCTCAACAAACATCTCAGCTGAGGCCTGTAATCCCAGTTTTTAAAGGCATATCCCTATATATTTTCTTAATAAATAGAATCCTGGCTTTTTCTAAGGGAAGTAGAAATATGCTGACAAATTTACAATCAGCTACACACTTGTGAACTGAATATTTTCAAAGCTATTTGATAAAATCAAGGGAGGGCAACAACAGGTAAAATAGCTAGTTTTCATACTCTCTTCATCTAAGTCACATTGAGACTGTAGTTATAATGTATTCATCTCATGATTAATCGACTTTAAGAAGATGTAAATCCCTTTGCCAATAATAAATAGAAAGCAAAGGAAGGGTCTGTCATAAGAGCAAGAGGGATGATGTCTGCTGTGAAAGTATAAGCTTTTGAGGGAATAAATTTCACTGTGCAAAAGGAGAAGTGAATATTGCATGTGTACTGTAAATTTTCACTTCAATAGTGTACTAGCAAATCAAATAGCTTCAATTACACCAAAACACTTTAATTTATTAGAAAGTTTTGTTCCACAGACAAAGAACTGGAGAGACTGAATTGCCAAAGCACTGAAATGTCAAAGAACTGATTAGGTAACATTATCAGGATTATTATTTGGTGTAGTTTATATTTCACACTATTTGGAAAAGCAAAACCCTTTGTGCAGTCCCTTCCCACCTTATTCGCTAACCCTTACTCTACATGTGACAAACATTCAGCTTAAGGATTAGATTACAGGGTACCACCCAGATTTGAAGAAAGTGTGGGTTTGGTCCCATCACATTTAGTACTCAATGCCTCTCTCTGAAGATATTTTGATATTCCAGAGCCAAAGTGGAGAATTAATAAACAAAGAAAATAAAATGCATTCTATCATGTGTGCATCAGGGAACAATCTAAGCTCCTGGCTGAGTGAGAACAGCCATGAGTCAGGCTTATGAGAAGGCTGGAGGCTAGACAAGAAACTCTGTACTCCCCAGGGCCCCTGAAGCAACTGCAAGGATTTCTCAGGCCTGTCTCTCTCAGGAAAAGCATAATATTAAAATTGTAGGCACTGCTAACCAATTCTTGCAGTGAGAAGGACACCATTCCTGCCTATACACACACAACTTTCTTACACTTCTGTGACATTTTCTCCATGTTAAACATCTCCAAAATAAGCGAGACAGTTACGGAGATGACTTGGAGGTTTTCATGTTATAAAGACATGGAACATGATAGGAAAATTGATCCTGAGGTTTTCATGCTAATTTAGTTAAACGTTGTCAGATGGCATATCATCATCATCATCATATGTCAATGGCATATCATCATGGCTCTGGCACAGAAAAACAATGTACTCCTTAACTGAGACTGAAGATATGAAATGACAATTTCAACCTCATCAGTCTTTGAGACTGAAATCTGTCCTACAACCTGTTTCACAACTGGAGTCAGATAACCTACACTCTCCCTCTTTATCCCCTCTTGAGTTTAATCACTCAAATTGAAGGGTGCAGTGTCATTTTTGCAGTGTTATTATGACAACAGCTCAAGTGTTATGCTCTATGATAATTTTTGAGGCCTGTTAACATCTTATCCCTCCGTCTGTCCTCTGCTTAATCAATAGTTCGTCTATTCTATTTTTCCCCACAGACAACCTAACTGTGATTTATAAATAGCATCCTTGTAAAATTAAAGTTTCACGCAATATGCTCAAAGTCACAAAGCACTTTTATTACACAAAACTCAGAAATTGCTGGGCTGCTGATGGGTTGACATTGTCACATACCATTTACTTCTTTCATTACTGTCTTGTATTCTCCCTGGCTGTTTTTTCTTTACCCATCTACTACCCATTTACTACCTGACATTACCTGTGCTCTGCATGGTCTCATGTACAGCACACAGTGCATTAAGTTTCTTCCCCTTTTTTTCCTTCCCTACTTAGCAATTGAAATGACTAAATTACAGCAACTGTTCCTTGCAGTGCTAATAAATGATAGCAGAGCAAGAGCCCCTCCCAAAATCAAGAACCATCTTTAATACCCACATTCAAATTATATTGTCTAGTCTTTCAGCAAGTTGAAACTTCTAAAATTTATCACACAAGGAGGTCATACAAAACTAGAGCAGGAAGAAGTGCTTGGTATTTATTTGTAGGTGTACCTTTGCACTTAACTCCAATGAGTTAACAGAGTCATTGATTTCAGTGCTCTCAGATCTCGTGGTCTGCAGCAATCCATAGTAATGAACACTCAAGTTCCTTCTTCTTTTTCTTCCAGGGAAATAATGAAAATGGGCCAAATCGAGTTGCAAAGGAATCAAACAAGATCTCTATCGTGATGCACTCCTTGTTAATTACACATGTTTCAAAGCTGCTTACTAAAGGTGAGAATTCAGAACTCTGTTGAGTGCTGGTCTCCATAGGAAAATGTAAGTACAATAAACCCCACTATAATGTTCATAGGGATTTACATACAAAATCCAGAACAGAAATTTAAAAAAAAAAAAAAATAAAATCCCTCTCAGGCGTTAAATCTTTAATCCTTGATTATTTGTCCAGCAAGGTGACAGATGGCAAATCTACTGCTATTATTAAAGCTCTTCCTCTGCATTGGCATCTGTTTTCCCTGGGGTGAGTAGGACAAGGGAGTTTGCCTGCCTAACCAAATCAGCTAAGGCTAGATATGACTCCTTCAGTATATTAACACTGCAGAGAGCTACATATCCTCACACTGTCTTCTAGCACTGTGCCTGCTAGTTATATACTGGGTTGTCATGATACTCTGTTCCAGTGTTTGCATAAAGGAGGCTCCAAACTGATATTAATTTACACCTATCTACATATCTCTAGTACATGATTTGCTGATACAAATAGGCATCAGTTTACCAGTCATAGAGACCTGCAACTGTAGTCATGGAAACAAGATCCAAGCATCAATTTGAATTTGGAATTCAAAATGAATGATCATTAAAAGAAGGTTAGTATTGACAAACTCTTTGATACAGCTGTGTGTTCCTGTAAGCATATCTAATCCCCCATCTTACAGACCTAGACTGAATCCTAGGTAAAAATGAAGCTGCAAGGATTCATCCATTGATGAATCTTTGGATGGGCAAGCTGAGGTGGGGTTAAAGGGCTGCCCAGGTTTCAGAACACTGCATTCATAAGAGAGTCATTTTCAATAAATAGAGTATTCCTGAAGGTACTAGAAGAGTTACCTGTGCTTTATAAGATTTGCCGTACTTAAAAGAAACTTAAAGGAAACAAGGAGGCTTAAAGGAAACTTAAAGGAAACTTAAAAGAAGCTTAAAGGAAACAAGAGAACACTGATTTCTTCATGTAAGCTATGCAAAAAGAGCTGGTGGAAAAAAACAAACTTGGTGAGCTTTTCCTCAGAGTCAACCCTTTGAATTCTGTTGAGGCACGAGCAAACGCTGGGTGGTGTCTGGCAGGAATATGGGATAGTTCTGTTATCTATTGTTTCAGAAGGAGAAACTAAGATCTAGGTCAGGACTCTGCCAGTTAAAGTTTTTGTCTTCTTTAAAATCCAATTACATTCTTCCCTTCAAAACATAAAAGTTAAATTTTGCTCTACATGATGTATAGCAATGATGAAATTTTCATCCACATTATAATGAAAGTATTTGTCATTCCTAAATGTGGAATGTTAGAATAAAATCATAAACTAAAAGATACTAAGTTTTGAGATCATGATGATGATTATTACATGCATAATGCTACATTTCCATACAACCCCAATTATAATACTGTAATCTACTTCTAGAAATAAACAATTAGTTTTCAGTGTATAAAACCGTTCTTTCATTTTTTTTCTTTTGTGGAGGGGAGGAGAGGAGAGACAGCAGGGCAAGGATTATAATTCATTCCCATTAGTTCCATTAACAGCCTTTTACAAACAATTTCAAACAAACCAAATAGAGAAAAAGCAAAGCAAAGATGCCCATCTGCACAATTAAATGGTCAGTCAGCACATTTAACTTATATAACCCATATTACTGTACAATGTAAACACTATCTCCCTGGGCTGACATCCTGGCAAAAAAAAAAAAAAAAAAATATGCATCTTTCATGTGCTGGAGATTAAGGCTGCTGTGAAGTGGTCTACCTTGCTCTAGAGAAGAGGGCAAACATTACTTTATCTATGAAGAGAAATGGGAAGGAAACAGATCCTCTCAGTGGTGTTCTGTTTGTGAGCAAGATTAAAAAGGAGGATGCTTAAAACATGAAAAATGCAGCAATAAGGATCTTGTCTACCTTTTATTTTTCCCCCCACTTGGTGCAGATGTGAGATAAAAGGCAAGTAAGAAGAAAGAAAAATGCATGTGGTAACAGAAGGCAGCTACCCATTGTGAAACATGCACATTTACTGTCTCCTGAAAAAACTCATTGTTCAGTTCTGAGAAACACTTTTGGCAGTCAGGTTTTCTGAACTTAATTATGGATAATTTGCTTTCTCCTGACACTTAGATTATTAAAGCAGCTGATTTATTTAAAACTAGTCTTTTGGCCTTTTGCATATCAAAAAACCCCACTGTTAAACAGTAGGACTCGAGCATGTGCCATAATTTTTCCAGCAACAAAACAAAAGGTCAAAGGCTGAGCTTAGAATTGACAGGTTAGCTGTGCTGTAAATCAATACTAGCCTTTGTTGACCACAGCGATCGCTTTATGGATAAAGGTCAAATCATTTAGAAGGTTCAAAGAATAGTAATGAAATCCTGTGCTTCAATCCATACATGTTTCTACATTCCCAAACTATACTTTTCCTTTATTGGTCCTTTGCTGAAGGAAGTATGATATGATCATTGATAAATAATTCTGTTACCAGTCATAAATGGGAGTGAGACAGAAATCATCACCCATAAAATCCAAAAGTTCCCCTGACACCAGAAATTAAGAGGATGATGCCTTTCCCTACTGGCCTAAGAGGGCGATTACTAGTGCTGTGCTACTGCTGTAAAATAGCACTTAATTTGAAATTCACCATGAGACTACTAATTGGGTCAACAGTCAGAAAGTGAGAGTCAGCAGTGACAGTCTGTCACTCAAGCATGTTTTTGCTGTGTGCTCAGAGACATTTTATGCATCTGAAAGAAGCCACCAGCAATGGGATACAGCTGCAATGACGGGAGGAGAAGCAGTGACTGGAGCAATACGGGCTGAACCTGCATGGAGGATGTGGGGTCAGAACCTCACAAACCTCCTGGTCCCCAGCTAAGGTTCTATAGCACTGCCTCCATGATCATCCCAGCACAAAGCAGTGCTCGGAGCCAAGCAGGGGAAAGTTCAGGGCTAGGCTAGAAGACAGTTTATTTTGAAAACAGAAGGGCTCAGTGAATCCTGAGTGGTTCTTACTGTCCTCTGTGAGACAGAAACATGTTCATTGTCTACGCTGAAAAGATAGAGCTAGTTAACACAGATCTTTTCAAACAGACTCATCTTATCTGGAGATAAAATGCTGCAAATAATTAGATAAAATTAAATCCTAAGCCATTTAATTATACAACCTTCAGAGAGTCATCACTGGTTCCTCTGTCAGTATAAAAGCTCTTTCTGGGGTTTCCAGTGTTTACTTTGCAAATGCATTCAGAAAGGCCGCACCTTGTCTCATCATTTCTTTTGCTCTAATAAAGTTTGATAAGTTTCAATATTTTTTTGCTACTGGCTTAGCATCCTGGTTAGTTACCACTCAGCCACTATCCCACTGACATATTCCTATTAGCAGAAGTTTAAGCCACTTTGTCACTACACTGCAGGGGGGGCAGAAGCTTTCTCTTGTGTTTTGTCAGCTTGGCTATCACAGATTTAGGATTCAGAAGAAAGGACAGATGCTTTTCTCTATTTTGATGAAGGTCAGCAGCAGGAATTTGTCCTTTCCTGGAAAGTCTGGTACTTCTACTATTTTACACTTCACTGGAGTCAGTCAATAAAGGTTAAAAAGTCTGAGGTTCCCTCTGAGGTCAGAAACATGAAGAAGCAAGTAAAGCACATGGTCTTACCATGAGGTCTCAAAAACTCTCCTCTTACTGCTTTACTTTTTTTAATACTTTTCTGCCCATCCTGTCAATGCAACTTCCAAATGTTTGCATGTCTTTAAGGAAGGTTTTCTTCTCTTTATAGCAAAACTGTGTCTGAAATACAATTCTTTCTGCAACCTGACTCATAGGTCATACCCTTATATGCAACTATCAAAAAGATTTAAACAAACCTCTTAAGCTCAGTCTTTACATGCCATCTGCCCTGCTGGAATCACTGCCCTTTTTTCCTCATTTAAATAAGAGCACCAAAATTCCTAACCTGGCTATAGGATGTGTCTGCCAGTTCACAACAGACACTGTGCACAGATTACCTTAAAATGGAAGCATTCGTTTCAAACAGACAATAATCTTTGAAAAAAACAATAATATGAACAAAAAACCCCACAAACCAATCTTCCTGCGGTTTTCCAAAAGCATTCCAACGAGGTTACTTACACTGCTTTGAAATTGGTTTGAATTATGGGAAGGCCACAGCCCGAGACCAGCAGCTGAGACAGCAACAGAGATGAAAGTTTTTTAGCTTCCAGATCCAAGGGGGAACACAGCTGCTCCAGCTGGTCCCCTCAGATCTCAACACTTATTAGAGCGATCGAGAAAGCGATAAAGTTTTATGTCTCGGTTTGAAGAATGCATTAATAAAACCAGTCCTGAAATAGAATGAAAAAAGCTCCAAAATAATTAATCAAGCCCTAAGCTTTCAGCTCTGGAAATTGAAGTGGGCTCATTGTAGGGAAGCTTGGTTCTTTTCCATACAGAATTACCACCTCTGCATGAAACTCCAATTAGTGTGAGTCAGCAATAATTATTTCTTTTCAATGACAGTCCTCTGTTTATGTTAACCCCACAAATGAATTTATTTGAAATAGAGCAGCACCATGTATGTGAAATAATCATAGAAGTTTTTTAAAGATTACTAGGGAGAAGAAAAAAAAAAAATTATGCCACTAGATGTGGACCAAGGCAGATACAACAGGAAAGTGTGGTATAAAGCACATTTCCAAAGAAAACCAGCATAAATAACCTAAGTGGAGAAGACTGGAGATCTTAAAGATCAACAGTGATTCTGTGATATTTGCACAGTCCCCTCTGAGATCTTCATGAGAAAGCTGGAAGATAAGGGAGAGAAAATGCACAAATTTTGGAGAAAAGAAGCATCCTATTTCCTGTGTATGGTTTCAAAAACACTGCTAAATTTGGAATTTACCTATAAAAAAACACCTGTTTTAAACAAAATGGCATCATGGTTACACTTGTTAAAGTATCCAGGTTTATTTAAACTCAATTAATCCAGATTCTGGAACAGGAAACAACTTTGTTAAAGCACAGAGGAAAGTAGGAAGCCAGAAACTCAAATTCAAATTTTCAGTACCTTGGTTTACAAAAAGTTTTCAGTTCCCAGCTGAGGGCAATGCAAATGACTGAACTTAAAGTAATAGTGATAATGATGATACTAATTCAAATTAGGAGTTTAAATACAAACAGATCATCTTTGTGAATTTGCTTTCTGTAGTGCTGTGTTCCTGGTCAGTGGTTTTGGCCAGGACAGAGTTCATTTTCTTCACTGTAGCCAGTATGGGGCTGTGTTCTGGATTTGTGACCAAAACAGTGTTGATAACAGGAGAATATTCCAGCTGAGCTGCACTTACATGACACCAAGGCACTCTCTGCTCCTCCCCTGCCCCACCAGCGAGTGGGCTGGGAGTGCACAAGGTCTTGGGAGGGGAAAGGTGACCCCATCTGACCCCAGGGATATCCCAGACCACCTGGCATTGAGCTCAGCACAGCAAGCCAGGGGCAGAAGGAGGAACACAGGGACATTGGGAGCGATGCTGTTTGTCTTTCCAAGTCTTTGTGACACGTGATGGAGCCCTGCTCTCCTGGGGATGGCTGAACACCTGCCCTGCCATGGCAAGTGGGGAATGAATTCCTTGCTTTGCTTCACTTGCCCACACACTTTCTGCTTTACTTATTGAGCTTCCTCAATCTCAACCCACAAGTTTTCTCACTTTTACCCTCCCAATTCTCTCCCTCATCCCTCTGAGGGAAACGAACAAGTGGCTGGGTGCCTGCTGGGATTAACCCACAACAGTCAGGAGCAAAACATCTTTAATGAAATAAACACTGTCTTCTAAAACATCCTGCTGCTACAATTATTTCATACTGTATTGTAGACAACTTCATGGAGGAGAATGTATTTCAAATGTGGCATCCATTTTTAAAAACAAACAAATATTCTTTTAAAGGAAACTAAAAAATACTTTTGTATGTAAGTTTTTCTGGAAGAATACTATCTAGCCAAAATTCTAGTAAGCCTTGAGGACTGAAATTCAACAGCTGTACTTAAAGGATATAACAACACTGCATCAGACCTATAGGAAAACTGTATTTTCTTTCTTCAGTTATATATCATGTAATACTTAGGAAGCTGAATATTCTTCTGCCATCAGCCAAGCTAACAACATTTTATTGTATTTTAAATTATCCATAATTAACTTTAAGTATCTTTTTTTCTTTTCATAAACTCCTCAGTGGCTATGAGAAAAGGTATCCTTCAAGACTTTATTCAGAAATTCTCTTTCCCAATAGCAGAAAAGATGAAAGCAAATGACCACTTGTAGCAAAGCAGTTCTTGTTCTATTGAGTTAGCTAAACCACACAGGCAGCTGGAAATCAATAGGAACTAAGAGCTGCAAGTCAGTATGCAGGAAAGCACACATTCATACAGTCAAGGCTCTAAAACTATTTACTGAAAATTTGCTGGTTAACTGTAATATGATCAGTATTGCTTTATGTCACAGGATGGATAATGGAATGGTACAAAATCATCACTCTTGCTTCAGGATGATTAATTAACACAGTAAACAAATGAAAAGTCTCTCTCCACAATAAACCTCATTTAAGAAGCACCAAGCAACAGGTATGGCATAAAGTACTGCTGTAACACAAGCAAACCTCATATGTTTCATAATGTACCATACACATAAATCTTAAGCTGTTTTGTTTGAATATCCTGTAATCTATCTTGTCTGAAATGAATCCAATCATGGGTTTTTTTCCCTCCATAAAGTAAGCTTTAAAATAAACAGAAACTAGTCTTTTTCCCCCTCTTTTCTGTTACTAAATTACATACTTTTTTTTTTTTTTAAAGCAGAATCTTTGTGTCTACAAAAGGATTTTTTACATTTTATTGCAGATGCTCAAGAAATGAAGTTCACAAATAAGTTAGCGATAATTATTACATGCTTTCAAATGCAGGTGCAAATTCTTGAAGCTTTTGTTTCAGCATTGTGAGAAGTGATTCATTTTTGTGCTGCTGTTTTTAATCAGCCTATATTTGGAAAACGAATTTCAGAGCTTTCATAGACAACCTCTAATTTCAGGAGTTAGTTAGGAAAAAAAAAAAGAAAAAATCCACAACCTTTCTGAGTGAAGTGGACATAGAAAGTAAATATTAATTCACTTACAGAAGTATTCTGGATGTAATTAAATCAACAATTGGCTATTTTGGGCCTAGAATTTTCTTTCCAACCTTCAAAAGTAAATTTCTTTCTAAGCTCACCAGTGGACCCCATATTCTGGACTCTCTTACTTTAGACTTCAGAATCTTCCTGTATCAATAGGGCAACACTGCTGGCATTTCATTGTGAAAGAGAAAGCATCCACAGAAGGGGATTTATCCCATCCAGCACTTTGTAGAGAAGTGCTTAAATTAAAAAAAAACTTAAATAAAACATTGTTTATTTAAGTTGTTATCTCTAACAAACCATGCCAATACCTAATCAGAGGTCACAAAGCACCAGCCAGAATCAAGAGAGTGTCACAGAAAAGCTAGGTAGGTCCTACAGAGTAGAGAGCATCAGGCTCCAACAGGGAAAAACCTGGGGAAGGATGCAGAAGTTTGATTTCCTGTAGAATCCATGTGAAGTTCACACTGGTCCCCTGGGGTCAGACAAGACTTCAGAAAAAAAAAAAACCTCTGGCAAAATGCACATCACACCCAACAGCTCTTAAGTCTTCCACAAGACTGCTGCTCTGCCTAAATGTTCAGTAGGGGTCACACTCAGTTCTCATCACTTGCATTCCTGGCCAACCAGTGATCACAATCATAGAACAATATTATGGTGACAGATGTTCATGAAAAGCAAAAAAAGAACCCCCAAAACCCAAACCTCATGAATTTTCTCTCTCATACATTGTGTTGTATATGCAGGCCTAGCTTCAAATCTCATCTGAGGAATAAATATCAGAAAAAGTATTTGAAATCAGAGGGCCAGAATATTAACATGTCATAACCTTAATAATTCCTTTGAACATCCAACATTAAAATACTATCCTTTAAATGTACAGCAGCTGAGTAGGTTTGAAAAAATTACTGTTCTGCCTTACCAAAAATAACTGTTGCGTGGATTTTATATTCCTTGTAAATCAAGGGTGGCAGCAGCAGGTAATTCCATTTGGCTACTGAACATTAAATGTGATATTTTCAGTTAGGAATGTTTCAAGACAATTACATTGCCTCCCTCAGAACTCACACTTGGGATACATCCAAAAGTTCACTACCACAACTACAGTAAGGGTATTTTAGAATTTATAACCAATACAAAATCCCCATGACTTCAATATAAGAATTGCTAAATTAAAAAAAAAAAAAAAAATAGTAAGAAACACTCTTATTTTCTCAATCCTTACTTAGCTCTATTTATATTAATGCAATATATATTAGATCACTTATTTTTATATATTATATATAAATATATATACATAATATATATTAGATCACTTATTTTAACAACAGTTTAAGTTTCAAAAATAGAGTGGATAATTTTTTTAACCTTAAAATAACTGAAAACAATGAGGTTATTATATATGACAGTGAAATTGATTTGTTGGATTGTCAAACATGCTAGAAAAATTGTGACTACAGAAAATTTGGTAAAACTACCTGTGAAACAGATGAAATCATGGAAAGAACTAGTCTAAAATGATGCCACTTAATTTACTCAATTATCAGACAGAACTCAGCAATTAGTATCAGGTAATTTTAGGAAAATGATGCTATTAATTACACATTTACTGGAATTTAGGTCAGAATTACATATTACATGAGGCACTATTAGCAAAACGACTAAGCTCATACCATTTATATTAAGAACAAAAGCACAGCTCTACTTGAGAGTTTATAAAGTAGAACACAGAGCTTTTTTTTAATGGTTTTATACTTTCCTATATAAAACATACAGCAAGTTTTCTTAAATTAGGCCTTTGCAATTGGAGCACTTGCATAAAAAGTGCTAGACTTACTTTCAATAAACCTTTGAGTTTACCATGGGAGACTACCAAACTCACCTACATCTCATAGGCCTCCTGAGCAAACATTCTAGTACACCAATGAAAATTGGCTTTCAAAACCATTACCATTCTAAAATAAGGGTCATTATTGAAAAAAATCCCATGCTTTAGGACCCATCCCACATAAAGGAGATAGTCTTAAACACCAAATTTTTCAGACAGCACAGCAGCATTTAGCTTGCTTTTCCCAAGCAGTTAGAGACATGAACTCAAAATTAGATGCTCAGCAATTATGAGTCCCCACAATAATAAAAAAGTAGACAGCTGATAAAAACATGGGCTACCAGGAACCTGACAGAGATTTTTCAGAAATACTTATATGAGTTAAGAACAGAAACTCTGGTGAAATTTTGTAGATTCAGCTCTCATATATCACCAGTACAATTTAACTAATTTAAAACTAATTATTTTAAACTAATTATTTTATTTATTTAATTATTTAAAACTAATTGTTTTAAAATATTTGTATTACTTTCCCTTTTGGTAAATACACTCATGATAATAATTAAAGTTACATCAGCTACAGCACAAAGTTTGCCAGCATTTTTTCTATGAAGTTAAGACATGTTTTCAAGATTTGCCATTGCTTTTACAGCATCTTGTGGGCAGCGACAAAACTGTCCCTAATTAAACCAATGCCACACCACTGCTGAGTCAAATGCCTGAAAATAAATCCAAACATTAAGAAAGTCAGGAAATCACATTATTTGTGAAGAAATATAACCTCAAATCCGGTGTTACTCTAAGCAACCATGACCAAAAGCTTGGAACTGGGGGGTAGAAGTCATGCACTGGGAGATGGAGATGAATAGCAGAGACAGAACTTTGTCTTCCTTCTTTAGTTCTCAGGAGGCTTTGCCATGGGAAAACATTTGAAATCTCCTTCTCATCTCACTCTTATTGTCAGAAGAAAAATACTGGCTAAACCAAATCCATGATGGACTGAAGAAGAATCTGATCAGTGCTAGATGCCAAACCTAACAATTGGTATCACAAGGACACTGGGCTTTGTATGAGGTTACAGCCTCCAGAATTTTTGTCTACCATATTCTGAAGTTCTTCTCATAAACTTACACATTTTAGTCAGACCAAGTCAAACAGTTCTCCAAGTGGATGATGCCCATGTTTCTTTTCCAGGATAATTCATTAAAATAACAGTCTCTCTAATGAACTGATATAGAGTGAAATTCACCAAACTAATGAAGAACTAAAGTCAATGCTAAAGGTTCACCAACTTGATCAGATTTTTGGCTTGTGTTCATACAAAATCTGCTAACTTTAAACAGGTTCCAAAAGCAACTGAATGGGACAAGCCAATCTGTCACAGACCTTATAACCACACTCCAAATAGGTGCATGAAAGACAGAAAAATAGAAAGTGTTAGTCAAATGCTAGGAGAAAGAGAGAATTTTAGTCAGAGCAACTTCTTCATTAACTAATCTTAATTTACTTTTTCCCTTCTCTGAAAAGTCTAAAATACTGAGATATTACAAGTGCTCCAGTCTCATTTCCAGGCAGCGTATAATCTATCTGAAATACCACAGAAGACATCTGTAAAAGGAGGCCATACAAAGAAATAAATGCATGAGAATCTTATCGGTTAACATCTGTAACTAATTTTTTTTCCCCTAGTAAGTTCGTCTGAGAAACCTATAACATTAAACAGGTCTATTCCTTTCATAACTAAAAATATCTTATAAATATTACAACTAAGTCACAAATGTTCTGCATTATATATAACATGATCCTAAAGCCTCTTGCTATGGTTCAAATGGCCTTTCTACAAATCAGTAATGGATTTTAATCTGGTGCAAGAAGCTGGCAGAGCACTTCTGGTAGGCAGAACCAACCTTTTAATGCTTTCTACCAATTTGCAGCCACCCTTGACGCCATTTCAGGTACTTATTTAGAACTATGCCATATTTATATTTAAGGTAAGTGGTTTAGTATGTTTTATGGAAGGGTAGAAATATCATTTATCAAAACACTCTTTTCCTCTTCAAAATCTGTCTGATTCAGTCATTTCCAATTAGATCTCACTGACTACCACCCTGAACGTTCTCTTTCTTTTTTAGCTGTTACATTTGTTTTTCTTGTGTGAAGAAAATTTTGGAAGTATCATTAAGACTTCAATGATAATGTAAATTCAATATAAATGATACAGCAAATAGTTTTAGCACACTAACAACAGAACAACCTATATATGTTTTCAAGGAAACGAATTCTGACAGAAGAATATATCTACAAGTGATACAAAAGTCACCAAAATGAATAGCAATAGTGTGTCTCAGGGGCCTGACTTCAATACTGCAAAACACAAATACTTAAAGTCTTATAAGTAATTTTATTTTCTCTCCCTTCAACAGTTCTCTGACAATGACTGCAGCTATTGATGAAAGCCTGGAAATGGAATTTTCTATTTACTCATTTACATCCAAAAGTTTATCAGCATCTAAATAAATAAACCACATGTTCTCACTAGAGATAATAAAACTATCATTAATTTCAATCAGCAATGAATTTTAATCATACAGACCTGCAGTTGTTTCATAACTTGTCTGCAATTTCAAAAGCATTTATCATTGTCATCATTTGTGTGTATTTTTAGACTTCAGTCCTGTAAAGATTTATGCATGAGAAACTTGTTCCAGTGCTGCTTTTTAATTCCCTTAGAAAAAAGTCATGATCTGTACTTAAAGTTTGTAGCATGCACTTAAAACTCCAACATATAATTAAATTATAATGGAGTTCCAGTTTTTTACAGCAAACTAAAATAAAATCAGTGAACTATTTGTAGTGTTTTCTTGATTTAAAACATTTTAAAAGCCTATTACCCCTTTCTGTGGTTTAATATGGCAAGAATGTAGATTTGGAGACCATGTCAGCTTTTGGCTACGTGATGACCAATGATTTAATGCAGGCTCTAAAATTTACAGGATGGGGGACATCTTGTAACTATTAAGAAGAAAAACAGTTAAAGAATCAGATCTGTGCTGTCATTTCACACCCTGAAAAGGTGAGTTGCTGGTCTGAGGACAGAGCAGTGCCAGCAACCGGCCCAGAGGGCAATGGCCATCTCTTCCTTCCTGGGAGGAAATCAGCTCACAGCCAGCTCTTGAGAGACAAAGCTCACCCTTTTGTGATTTACAGGCAGGCTTTCTCCATCCAGGTACTCTCCAGTGATAGCCAGGGATTCCTGATCTCATGGAGCCACCATGAGAGTCATGGTTATTAAATGACAACATTGCCCTTATCAAGTCAAACACAGTAATTTGTTGTGCACCAGCTGATATAAAGTTGTATATATCTCATACATATATATGTGAGATATATTTTATATACTGTAAACTAATTTAAATTAGGATTTATGTAGAGTCTATTACAACATTCACGAGGCATAATGATATTGTGCTATCAAAATAAACATTCTATTTAAATTAACAAAAAATCAGCATCCATATAGAACCATCAGAGATATTTAAAAATGTAATAGTTAACACGCAACCAAATCCTTTGAAGTTTTGAGTATTGTTTTGCTAGTAAGTAACAAGAAAAAGCAGAAACAAAAGGGAATTTGGACATGCTGTTTCTTCTGAATTATTTGATACCTCAGCTGAAATTCAGCCCTGTGAAGAGGCACTGTGGTGCAGACAGGTGAACACAACCATACTGGAATAACCACTTAAAGCAAACACTGAAAGTCAAGAGAAACATTACATGACTCATAAAATGAGTCTGACCATCTCTCATAATTATCTGTACAACTCAACCAGATAAGAAGAATAGAAACTGCATTGTTTAGCAAAGCTCTTTGCTTCCTACTTCTGAAATATACCAACACAGAAATTTTAATTTCATTAAAAAACTATGTGTAGCATTAGCTTAAGTTACTTAAGAGCTTTTATGCTTTTAAGATGATTTTGTAAAGCATTAAACAAAAAGCCCAAGTAATTCAAATTATATAGAATTTATAAAAAACATATAATTTATAAATAATCATATAGTAGAAATTATATTCAAAGGAAGGAGCAATCCAAGTCCTTACTGAGAACACATCATGAGCAGTGTTTTTAATTGTTTTTTTTTTATTTTTGTCAATAAAGTGTTTGTAGACTGTGGGGCAAAGGTTTAAAGGGCAAAAGTGGAGAGGAAGACTTGGCAAAATGGAGAGGGGTTCACTGGAACACCAAGGAGCTATGAGGGAAAGTAAACCTTGCCATGGAAATGGGGTGGCCACTAACAAGATTCAGAGAAAATGGCAGTGCCTGTGCTTAGAAATGAGGTAACAGATTTGGAAAGACACCATGAGACTACAACATCACCTGTTTCCTCGCAGGAGAATGGGGACAGAACATTGGCAGAAGAGTGCAGAAGTGCTATCTGCTCTTGATAAAAGACTGAATACTAATTATTTCTTTGGCTGTGAGACAATCACGGATAAATTACAAGTAATGTCTCTTCCCTCCTAAAAAGCACACTCATGTGATTAATCTGTAAAACTTTAAAACCAATCCAAATCAAACCAAACATAGTTGAAAATAACTCAGATATTTGAGCACCCTCCTACATAAGAGTAATAAATATTAATTTCTTAGACTTTGAGCTTGGAGTAATAGCAATTGAGCTGAAAGGCTTGCATTTTTCATGTAAAAAGAGCAAGTGCTTGTACTGATTTAAGGAGACTGCTAAGAGAAAGTTGTAGCACTTTCATTAAAGTGTGTCATGGCTATTGTCCAAAAGGACTTGAGCACTGCTCTTATCTCTAATTAAAATGTAACAATTTATTCGCTGTATCCGTCAGTTCAGAAAGGATAGGACTCGTGAAGCATCAAAGGACACGGCAACTAGAAAATGAATTAGAGTTCAGAACAAGCAACAACTGCCAAAGAGCCGCCCTGCAGTTCATCATCTCTGAGTTAATATGCTGTCATTGCAGCAGCAACAGCAGAGTATGGGGAGCATACTTGCAAAAAATAAACTGGGCAAAAAATACTTCAGGAAACAAATGACAGTTGACAACATACTTTTCTTCCATATGCATATATGAGGAAGAGCAGGAGAGAAGGGAGACACAACATTCCTAGGACGAATGGGAGTGTGAATATTTTGCTTAACGCTCATGATGTTTCCTAGAAGGCTGTCTCAGTTCTACAACTCATTTGTGGAATATCGCAGAGGACTAATGAGGCAAAACTTTCACCCACTGGGATACCATTCTTTTTGTGCTGAGAAGAAATAAAACACTGAAAAGTGGTCAAAACCCTCTGATCCCCCAGCCAGTCTTCCGCAACATCTCCACTGCAGGATACATCACATTTGCAATAATATGTAATAACTGTGTGTGCAAAGCACTACATGCCTACAAAGTATTAGGCTGTATCTTTAATTACTGGTAATTACTTTCTGTAAAAACATATTTCTTAATGTTATAATGTTGCACAAGAATATTTTATAATGAGGAAAATATCTGAACCTGAAGGTGCCTTTATATTGCACAAAAAGTTCAAAGGAATTGCTACAAAAGCACTCTGGTCTACCAGCAGGAAGTGGGCCTCTCTCTCCAGGCAAGACCCACCAAGCTCTAAGGTTCAAAATGTGTAAACAACACTTACCCCACTATTGAAAGGTTCAATTAATTTACTGATCAGCAATTCCACACAAACTATTAAAAACCAAATCACACACCATCGTGGATGTGCACAGATATTTGAAAACTTACTCCATGATTGCCTGGAGGACTCCTCCTTGATCCAGGAATTGGTTAAAAAGAAATGCTGCAATATTTACATTTGCTGAGATGATGAAAGAGCAGTGAGGCATGATGGAGTGTACGACTTTGGAATTCAGACTGTGATTTAGTGGATTTTGCATGAACAAAGCATTCTGAAATCAGCGCCTGCCACATGGATCACTGATGATTCAGAAAATATTTCAGTGGAAATGATACACATAGGCCCTTGTTAACATTCTGGCAGTAGACCATTGCACTTTTTCTGCCAGACGTGCAGAAGCTGAACTGGCATAACATCATGCTACACCCTGTACATCCTGCACGTATCTTTCAGCTGTGATTGCTCTGCTACAACAAATGGCATCTGAGAGCCCATAAATATCAGTAAACAGTTCCAGCCTATTAATAGCTTGTCTCCCTCTCAAATTTGGCATTTCATACAAATAACATCAGGTCATTTCTGCTGTTCTGAATAGAGGGTATTTGCTTTTGGGAAAGACAGAAAGACATTAAAAAAAAAAAAAAATCCACAAAAAAAAAAAAAAAAAAAAAAAAAAATAACAAGCTTTTTTTTTTTTTTTTCTAATACCACTGAATATTTGCAGGGTTTAACTCCTGGGTCATAGCTTTACATATGTAACTGAGTGATTGATTGCAACTAGGATGAAACAAACATGTAAATTTTTGTCACTTCTTCCAGACAGCAAACACTAAAGCCATGTGTACTCCATAGGCTGCAAGGAAATCTGATCAAGATGTGTGGCAAAGCCTATACTACTTTATCACATACTTTAATTTTCACCTGCATTGCTGTAGCAAACTCAGTAACAAGTGGATGAGAAGTCTAAATCTCCTTCCATCCAGTGCTCAAGCTCATTAAATGTCAAAAAATGTTTCCAAATGGGGAAGGCAGAAAGGGCAAGGTTCATAATAGGATTTACAGAACAAAACATCCCTTTCATTCACTGTAACTTGGGAGAACACTTGTACCAAAAAAAGAAACAAACCCACCACGAAACAACTGTCTAAATGATCAGTGGAAGAAGTTCAGTCATCTGACTGCCCTAAAAACTGTTAAACAAACCCCATAAAGCCAACCTATTAATCCTCCAGCAGGGCTACTGTAGAAATAATAATTTATGCAAGCCCCCTGGTTACTCTGATGTCTTTATCTGTGGAAGTGCAGTGACCCCTAAACGTCTTTGACCTGTTAAGTGCTAACAAATCAAACACTCAACGGCTTTTAATATATTTTCAGGCTGGAGTCCTTCTAATCAGATGCTGACTCTTGAGTTCTCCAGCAATGAATATTTCATAATATTCAACCAAATAGTGTTAGAGTCAGAAAGTATCAGCTCCTGTGGATTATATGCAATCTATTCTCTGCATAATAATTTTGTTTCCTAAGTTCTTATCATCTGGCAGTATCAAGTGAATGGAAGGAATGAGACCTGGCATAGAAATCATATTTAAATAATAAATCACTGAGAAAAATATATGGAAATTTTTGGTCTGTAAAATTACATACAGTTATTTCATAAGCAATTTTTCTTTATATCTGAAAGGTACATTTGATATACTACATTCTGAAGTTTATACTGACAGAATTATGAAATAAAAATACTAAACTTTTTTCCACCAAAATTCCATGTCCATGCATTTATCATATTGGCAAGAAAATAAAATATTCTTAAGACAACTTCACATATGATATCATTTTCCAAAACTAAAGACATTTGATTATAAATTTACCAACTACTTTAGCAAAATGTAAAAAAAAAAAGATAGAAGTGCAATTAAAAAAAAAAATAGTGGAAATTAATGATAAAAATTATACAGCACAAAAAGAAACCAATGACTATAAACAAGATTATTTTCTTAGGTCGTTGTCTTCAATTGCCAAAGCCGAAGTAATCAATTGAACTGGTCCTAATCATTAGAAGTTTTGTTAACTCTTATTCAGTTCTACTGGTTTCCTTTATCTTATGACTCAGGGTATAAAAAGAGCGTCATAAGGAAGAATATAGAAAAGATCAGGACAAAAGTTCATTGGAAGCTACTTAAATGTGTACTGAAGAGCAAGATTGCCATTCACCATACCAAACACAACTGAGCAGATCATCACCCTTCCTTTGGTTCACTTTTACCGTCACAGGAACTACCATGTTATTTCAAGCTTGTCTCTACCTAGCAGAAATGAAATAGTAATACTGTTTAATGACTCATTTTCCAGTTAATCTACTACTTGAATGCAAAAAATACTACGCTAAGTAAAATCCTTCCAAACGTGCACATTAAATAAATCCACAGCATTCAAAATCAGGATTGAGAAGGCAAACATACTTTGCAATGTGTGCCAGTAAGTAGCTTACCTTCTCATGAACTCAGATTTGATGATTGTTTCATTGGTTTCTCAAGCCAAAAATGGCTTGTACTTTAGCAGTTTGCCAGAGGGAAAACAAACTACAAGTGCAACAACAGAAGAACAAGCAAGTGCTAATTTGAACAGTCACTAAGCTGAGTTATCAATAAATAATCAATCCTCTCTAAAAGATGCACTATTGGTCTTTCTTTTTAATATGGAAAGTATATTATATTAGCTTTTCAACAATCTCTTACTGAATAAGTTTTGTTCATTCAAACTTTAATAATGAATCCTAAAACGGAAAAAAAAAACCACAAAAAAAGAGCTTGAACTTTGGGCTTTGTTTCCCTTCCACACACATTGGGAGGATTATAAAAAATTCACAGCCTTGCTTATCCTTATTGTCTCATCCTGCTGAAACCTAACTGCCCACATTCATTCACAACATCTGACCAAAAGCAAAGCTGCTACAGGAGTCAACCTTCAACGCATGATTTGCCACTCACACCTCACACTGTGACTTGCACTGAACTGGCTTGCAGGCTCCACTGAACCCCCTTCCCCCAAAGTATAGAAATATGGTCCCAAGAAAAGGAACAGGCAGGTGTAGCCACATTCTCTCTTCCTAGTGCACAAAATAAGCATTTCCTAGAAGCCAGAAGGGGAACTCAAGTTCTGATCTCGAGCTGGAGAATCTCCTTTTTGAAACATGGATTTGTAGTTGTTTTCAAACCATTAAAACTCTCCCACCTTAGTCTAGATGAAGTAGTACTTTCTGCTTTCTATGATGGTAGCACCTCCTGGATTTCTGGAATTTATACAGAGTGAGAAAATAGCAGGAAGCAGAAATAAGAAAGTTCTTTGCGATCTATATGTGAACAACAGTCACACCTTCAAAGTAATTAAATAATATTTACAGTTATTTTAATAAAACTAACAATGTGAAAAGTAGCCCATAAAAATGGCCAGAATTGCCACAGCTAACTCCACACTTCACAATGTCTATGTTCAAAATCTAAACTTACTTTTCATTGCTAGTGTTTAATTAAAAGAAAGATTTTTCAACTAAATGTGGCCAGTTGCATGGGAAATTTTTCTAAGTCATAAGGGGAACTTTTATTCAAACCAGGGGCAGGTAAGTACAGCCTCCATTCGTGCATATGAAAGTATCCCTCCTGTAAAGTTTTGATAAAAACAAATGTGAATACTTCCAAACACTGCTGCTCACTGCTGAAAAGAAGGGAAATCATGTATTTTACTAATGCTGTAAATGCAATGATGATTCTCATCCTGACCTAAAGGAAGGCTGATGGAGTAGATTTGTGTCAGGAAAATTATAATAGCGACTAAGTCCAGGCACTCTGATTGTTCTCCTAAGAGTACCACCCTCCACTAAGGCCAAATTTGTAAACTTTTGACTAAAAGGAAGCTATGTTTTTTCTGTCTTATTTGACATGAGCCTGCAGGGCTCTCTTGAAGCTGGCAGGAGACTAAACTGAAGCCTCTCCAAATATTTTAATTCAGAAAATATTCATTTGGACTTGAAAGTATGTACCTTCCAAATCCTGGGGAAAAAAAATGGCTTTTCCTCTAGATGAAAGAAGCAAAACTTACAATAAAGCAATAAACTTGAAATGTTTGGCTTTTGTGTCTAACCAGTAGATGCTTTCTGAAGTATTGTTAGAGTGTAAAAGACAATCTGGTGAGTACAAGCATCACAAGCAAGTGGTTGAACCTGTGACCTTGGCCAAACATCTTAAAGCAAGTCCTAGAAGGCAGTATGATAAAATTCCAGAGCATAAATCATGGCTTTCCATGTATGAAATCTCATCCATATCCAAACTGGTTTTATTTGCATTTCATTTAAAAGCTGTGCTTATACCAGTTTCTTCCAGAAGTACATTTAGATGCACTTTGCTCAGATTCAGATGTACCTTGTTAACCTTTAAGTAACAGACTTGGATCTTTAAATGTAGTAGAAGGTTCATTGGTATCAATTCATTGATATCCAAATTACATTGAATTATCTCTCTGAAATAACTAAGAAAGACAGAATTGTACCAATACTACTTGTATTAGCCTCCATGAAGAAACACTTTTGAAATAGGCTTTAAATATTTTAAATACCACAGAAACCAATTAGGAAAAAAAACAAACAAACAAACAAAAAAAAAACAAAAACCCAAACTATGGCATGAAACAAGATTCATCTTTAATAAAACCAAATTATTTAACTGTATTAAATGAAATTGCAAATATCTGATTCAAAATTTTAGCAATACCTTTGTGGTATTTTTGGTACCTTTGGTACCTTTGTGGCAGAGACTTGGATAGGTTCTGTGTTCTCTTAATTATTTAAATTTTTCAGCAAACACAGCAGAATTGTTCTTTAGGCATTTAATAAGAAATAAAGAACATATATATTTCAGAATAATAGAATCTGGAAAAGCGATCCAAACTATTAAGTGCTTTGTCTTCCTTATGGTTTTTCAATTTTCAAAGAAGCATAGAACAGAACAACATGTTGGAAGGGAACTCAAGGATCATCTTGTCCAAACCTTCTTGGGGAAAAAAAAAAAAAAAAAACCAAAAAAAAAGCATACTACAATTTTAAAACTCATACTATCGTTTTCCATTACCACTGCAAAATAAATATGAAATGTGTTTACGTGGCACTCAGCATAAGTGAAACCCTTCAGATCTGAATGATACTGTTGAGATTTTTCCTCTTTGCTGCAGCAGGTGATCACAAGACAGGCAGAAATGAAATTCAGTTGCAATTCCACACGTGTTGCAATTGCAAACAATGTAGCTCAGGGCCTGCAGGGTTTACACCACCCCATCAACTTTATTATTATAATATCATTATCAAAATTCAAAACACAACCCTGAGGTTATTCAGACACTGATTCTTAACATAAATAGTAACACTTTGTGGTAAACTGTATATTTTTAAAACAAACCTTAGCAGTAAATCATAGTAAAATCTTGAGGTAACTTCTTTATTCTTGTCAAAGGCAAAGATATTTCCCTCTTGGATGAGGCCAAGAAACACAGAAAGAAGAAACAGCTTAAAGGCCGTAATTTTTGCAAAGGTGAAGAGTGGCTATTCTCAATTTGAAAGTATATGCACAGGTACACACATACACACATAAAAGATCTTTTCTTTATCAGGCTCATCCTTTATTCTCCAACCTCAAAGAAGGTGCCCTGCAAACCAGCATAGTGACAAGCCATCACATCAAGATACAATGTCTCCAGCCTGCCCTACCAAATACTGCACACACTCAGAACTGCCAGAAAACGGTTTCTCCAAGATGAAAGTCTGTCTCAAATTGCTAGTTGAAAATTCCATCTCACGCTCAGTGAGCAGACAAAAAAATACTGAACATGCTGGAAAATGAGCACATTCAGCTGCATCTTCCCTGCATTATTTTACATAAATATTGGATTTGGGGGGTTGACGGTGTTTCTGTAGGGGGTTTGGCAAAAAATAAAAGAAAAAATCATTAGCTTGAGAGGAGGGCATTGATGGAGATGGAGAGATGGATCAAACCATACATGTGTTCTTATAAGCTGGAATCCACTACTGGAGTGCAAAGCATTAGCCAGGAAAGGGAGACATCTTCGGGTTCTCATCGGATTATTTCATTTCATAGCATCTTCCAAGCTTTAGTCAATTCCTTGCTAGGAACGTTTTTACACCTCAGTAATGAGAAACAGCCTATCTAGTTGGTCCAAGGTGAGTGCCAGTCATGTGCTGGCTGAGATCCTTAGGAAGAGAGAGACAAAACCCTGAATATTTCTATAGGCTTGAATGCTGATTAGCTGGCAACATACTTTTAGAAGTAATTTTGTCTAATTTGGGTAATTATCCACTGATCTAAATGCCCACTAAGGCATTTTTAAAGTCACCTGTGACATCTATCCATGTACAGCAGGAGACCCCTAAGTGTTTTTAAATACTCCAACACTCCACATTAAAGTTCACTTTTGTGCAAAGCATTTGTGACAAGCCATATTACTCCTTCAGAAATATAATTACCAAAAATGCATCAATTACAGGGATAAATACAATCCAATCAACCAACCTAAGTGGTGGAGCTACAAAATCAAACCAGAATCTGTCGCACAAACTTGAGATTCTTTACCTTGCATACACTAATAAAAGTTTATTTAAACTTTATGTTAATTTATTGGGTTTTTCCTCCTCAGTGATAACTGTATAACTCTACTGTCCACAAACGCTTGCCTTTGTTATGCTGGGAATAGCATCCTTGATATCAGTGAAGTTATCTGTCTAAAATTCATGTTAAACTTGCAGGCCAAAAGCAACACACATGGGACAAACCATCTCCAAAGCTACAATGTAGATTTGAAAAGACAAGTCCTTTCCTGAGAGAACAGATCTATGCATGTACTGTGACCTACTCAGATTCAAAACTCATAGAAGTTCATAAATGCAGCATAAAGAACAAGAAATTTAGTGAAAAGAAGAGCACCACAGGCTGTAACATTTAAATTTAGGAAGGCTTCAAAACATAAATAGGTCTCACAGAACAATGGAACTTTACTATGTATAAAAGTACTATGCATATTGAAATTGTGAACAACCTAGAATTAGTTATAACTTGAAAGATACAAGAGCAAAATTGCAAATGTAACCTGCATGCATTAAATTGTGGAAGTAAATTAGTATGATGTTAAGTTCTATCTGTAATTTTAATTATCTTATTGTGGAAGTTCTTACTTCTCTTAATAAGCAATCATGTATTCTGAAAAGAACACAGGAAAACTTTTACAATCTACTTTGTACAGAAAGTGTGAAATGCAGCAGTGAAAAGAAGATTATTTTATGTATAAATATAAATGTAAATATAAGTATTAATATACACATATATGGAAGCTTCTTTATATGTTTTCTACCTTAAAACTTTTATCTTCTTTAGGGTGAACACCTATATTACTCCCACCCTATAAGGAGAGAACACAAAGTGGGAGGGAAGAAGGGAAAGAAGGGGGGAAGTAAGGAAAGCCTGAGGGAGGGAACTAAGAAAAAATTTCAGAGTTTGGAGCCTTTTTTACCTTGATGGAAAGGAGAAAGAAAGTTTTGGGTTGTTTTTTTCCTCTACTGTAGCGACTGACCGAGCTGCAAAGAAAATAACACACATGCCTGCATGTGTTTCATGTTTTATGTATCAGCAGTCATACACCTAGATGCTTAGGGATGCAGTCAACATTCCCAGATGTCTTCTATTATAATTTCTGCTCACAAATATGTCCCACTGATTTTAGTATCCATATTAGTAGCCGTAACAAAAGGCTTGTATCTCATGAAGATATCTCTTCTTTTCTAAGCTCTCATGGCATAATCCTCCTGGCAACGAGCTGTTCAACAAAACCATTTTCCCTCCCTCTAAAAAGATACCAGTCAGGAAGTCAGATATTGCATCAGGCAGCCCCTAAACCAGACCACCCTCGTAGCCACTGCATTAGATACTGGTCCTCTGGAAGCCACTGCTAAAACACTAGAAGCCCAATCTGCAAAAATTGGTTCCAGGAGACAAGGAATGGAAACATCTGACTGAGCCTTGCTGTGGTGCACAGAACTGAGATTTTCCCTGTCATCTCAGCTGAGGCCATGCTGCGATGGCAGACAATGGGACTATTCTGAGAATGCCTCGATTAAGCTGTGCAATTATAGCAAACTGCCAGTTGAAAAACAGGTTTCTTTATGTGCAAGCCTAAACATTATTTATCAATCAGATGGGAAGTATCCTGCAGTTAAGTTTCCTCTTTAACTAGGTTTCCTCTTTGCAGACGAGCTTCCAAATGCTCCAGTTAACACAACCAAAATACAGCATTTCTCTTTTTTCTGTCCTTAAACTCTGTTCTGCTTTGTAAGGCAGATGACAAAGTCAGCTTACAGCACTACCTCCTGCTCTGGCTTTGCTTTCTTCACAGGTACAAGACAAAACCCAAGAAAGCTGCTCCTTCAGCTGTAATAAACATGTCACTGTGCTACGAGCAAAGGCTTTGGCTCTGAGATGATGTTTTGTGATGTTCCTTTATACAGTTTCAGTAACAGTTCAATTCTTGCTGGGATCATCCACGAGCTGTCCCCTCCACCTCCGCATGTTTCTTTCCATGTTGCTCTCAAGATTTGAGCTCACAAGACTTCAGCTCATCAAACCAACTTTCTTTGTTCGTTTGCCTTATTAAATGCCTTCTTAAAACAAACAATTTTTTCATGGCATTCAGTAAAGTGAATTCCTAAGCCAAGATTATTCTTTTTTAGGAGAAAAAAAAGTATGTTTTTTAAAACTTACTTAAGTTCAGCTTCATTTTTTCTGTATCAGCCTGTAAGGTTTGTCTTATTTAGATTTTCATCTCTGCAGGTTAAAGGTATTCTAGTGGTTGAGTTTCAGCCAGGCACAGCACCAAACACTGTGAACAATCATCAAATAATCAACAATATAAGCTGTTCCTCTTCAGAAATAACCAGTTATTGACACTGGTTGGCTGGTTTCATACAAGATAGTGTACAGCCTCAAGAGATGAAGCATTAGGACTACAAGCAGCAGAAACTGTAGGTAATCCCACAGGAAGCACTTCATCTCTAGGCCCAGCCAAAGGAGTCATGGACTCAAAGACAAGAAAAGGGATTTAATAGTTTAATTTTAGTTAAAGAACTGCATTTAAAAATTCCTATTACACCTTGAAAAATACTCAATGGAACTAAAAGGACAGACTTCTGAAGAAAGTTTACTGCTCAGGTGCATTCCCTACCATTTATATCTGCTTCTGAAGTTTCGATTTTGACATATAATTAATCAAAAGGCCCACAGTAAATATAAAATATGAGTGAATGGCACTAGTGAGGTGAAAAGTATAAATAAAAACACAAAGGGACAATCTCAGAACTACATGAAACTATTTATCATTACCTTTCTGTCATACTAGACTATCCTGATATGCAGAGTAACACCTTTCCTATATTTTACACAAAACTTTAGCTGAATTTGTGAGCTCTTTAAAAAACAGCAAAATCTCAAAAAAATCCAAAACATAACAAAACCAAGCAACCAAAACACTGATGTATAGTTTTTCACAGAAAACTGCTAAACATAGCAAAACCCAAGTACCAAACCTATCCCTGTCTAAAATTTTGCCCTTTTTATCTTCTTATCCTAAAAAATGGTTACCTTCTCATCCTAAAAAGGTAAGGAAATCATTTCAACTGAACTACGTTTGCTGACATGAACAGCTGAGTGCAGTTGTGAATTTAGCACCGCACTTTCCCCTGATTTGGATGAAATAAGATAGAATACTTGCATAATTTTTCCATTTCATTTCTTGTACATGAACTGAAAGCTGCAGAAGATTCAGAATTACTCCTTCTTGAGAAAGACCCTCTCAGACAGAAAATGCTGCATGCAGGAAAGCAATCAGGATACAATCATTAAAACTCTCAATGGAGTGCTTTAAATTAAACTTTAAAAAATGGTGACTGTAAAGAAAACTAGCAACCATACTAAATTAATTATAATGTTCAGAGATAAATAGGAATAATCAACTTAAATTTTACCTGCATATGACATTTTTCTTTGAAGTTTTAATATTTAGTATATGTGTTTTTTGGATTGCATCCATGTTAGTAAACCCCGTCCTGTGAGAGAAGCTATTAACTCATATAAATAACTCAGTTAATCTATTAACTAAGACTCATGTGCATCTGCAATAGAGTCAGATATAACTATCCACAGTAAACTTACAGTTGGGTAAGACAGAATAAATAAATACTTTGATTAATGGATCTTCTTTTTACAAACACAGAAAATTAAAAGCACCTGGAATCGGCAGGATGGCTCTGTACATAAGGCAATCTTACTACAAGCTCCATCAATGCAGGAAGAATTTATCTTGCACTTTATTTGACAGAGGTGACTAAACTTTCTGGCTGAGGTGACCAGGTTACTCAAACAATTATCCAGACTTCCATTAGCATGAAACAAAAGAAATACTGGGCCCCTGAAATCTCTGGGGGTTTTTTAAAGGATGGACACCAAAGTTTGACTAGACATACAGAGTAGATAAATGCAGAAACAAAAAAATGAAAAGTAGAAACAAATGTTTTACCTATTACCTTGAAAAAATTGTCAGATTTCTTTACTTGATAATAAGCATCATAAACACCTGAGAGCTACTCAACAACACAGGCATATAAGGAATATGACAGTGCCAAAGACAGTGCCATCTTCTTTCAAGATGAAATGTCTTCATTAACAAAAAGTTATTTTAAAATGACCTGTGCATGTGGGGTCTCACAGAATACTACTCCGAAATTTTAAAGTGTGCTATTAAAAGACAAAGAAAAAAAAGGGCAAACTTGTTAAAGGCAGCAGAAGAAAAAGAAGAAGGAAATATCAGGCTTACAATGGAATTTCAGTTGTGACGTTAACCATAGCTTTTACATTCAGACAGAAGATAAAAGGGATGCTTGGTACATCACAGTTGCCTTCCACTACCTGTAATTATCCGTGTTCAGACCACACAGGGAAAAGAAATGTACACGGGACAATCATTAGTCTTTCCAATTTCACTTAACCATGAAAATCACTAAGTCTTGAAGGATACAAGGTTTTGCATTACATTTTGGATGTTGTGACTAAATGCAAGGTAAATAAAGCGAGTTTTAAAAAGCCTATTATTTTGAGATATGTCCCCTGTGAAATTTTATTCAAGGATGTATCCTTACAATCATGTACTTTGTAACAACTTCCAATTAGTTCAGATGTTCTGAATTAATGAGGCTAGACCTCAGTTTCAAAGCTAAGTATGCCAACTTTCTAGTATAATTACTGAGATCTGTCTTAGAAAACAACACTTTTTTACCCTCAATATTCTAGGCAAAAAATTGCTTCAAAATGTTTAAACTTCTTATAGTTAAATCTCCTTTCTGAAGTTCCAGTCAGGTTTTATTTAGGATCATTTTCTGTTCATTTGTTTTTTAGGTAAAATCTGGGGAGAAGTTAAAAACTTCCTCTTCTACATCAGTCATACAATATAGATTTTTTAGCTCTCAATTTCACTAGGCCAAGCACAGCTGCTCTTACAGTATCTTCTTACAACCCTAATTCATTATTCTTCCAGCCATTCTTGTACCTCTCCTTAATATTATTTCTATTCACAATTCATGTCTCTGGAGTATGTGAGATAAAAGTTGTACACAGTATTTCACATGAGGTCTTCCCCAGTCTTTCTTCAGTGGTACAAACACATCCTTATCTACTTAACAGTAACATTTTAGGCTGATTTTCAACAGACGATTTGTCACCTTCTGACACTCTCACAGACCTAGTTTTCATTCACTTTTGTTTCATAAGATCATTGATTGTATCTGACAATTCTGTTATTCCCCTTAAATGCACAAATTTCTGTTCATCATTCTAGCACAGGGCTACAAGCTCCAGCCAATTCTAAATTGAATCTGTTTTTACCCTACCTGCTGGATGAAGGGTGGATCTGTAGATTCACGTCCTCATGTAAAACCAAAGATGAAAGTGTTTTGGAACTAAATTTAGGTGGGAAATTGCATTTAATGATAGACTACCATGTCTTTTCCTTAAAATATAATGTCATTAAGAGGGAGAGGTAATAAAGTGTGATCAAATACTCACCTGGTTTTTGGGGTTTTTTTTTAACCCTTACAATTTCAAAACTGAAGGTGTATGACCTTAAACACCCACTTTCCCTCCCACTTCTGTAGTATTTGATATTGCCATACTACCATACTCAGTACTGAAACAAAACTCCAAAATGGTTATGGCAACTCAGACATCTTCAACTCTGGGTTAATCTCTTTCCCTTAAACCAAAATGTAGCAGTTTTCAATAGAGTACTGATAGAGTAAAAACATCTTTCCAGTAGGATGCCAAAAGTCATTACACTGAATAAAACAAAATATATCAACTTAACATTTTCAGCAGAGAAAGCTCCCCATCACTAAGTAACAGAAATACTGAGGAAAACAATCATAAGCCCCACAACTAAAGCTGGCACCTTGGATTCTCCTTTTGTAAGGAACATCCTGGCCAGCAGCTTACAAAGACTCAAATTCATAATAATAGCTCATTACTAAAAACCAAAGACTAATTTAAAGATAGACTGGTCTTTTGGGGTTTGCTTCACTCCTGAGAACCTAAAACTCACGATTTTGCTGTCATTGCT
The DNA here is from genome assembly GCA_018697195.1 of Certhia americana. Classification (NCBI taxonomy): domain Eukaryota; kingdom Metazoa; phylum Chordata; class Aves; order Passeriformes; family Certhiidae; genus Certhia; species Certhia americana. The sequence goes on along the minus strand of CM031857.1, from coordinate 9,085,102 downwards.
GTAGAGCAGAGGAGGCTTTGTATGTAACATCATCACTTTTCAAGATACAACTGCAAGACATCCTTTCCATAAAATTCCAACCTATTTAGTGGTTTCAAACTTGGCCTGTCTAGTTGTAGAACTATGTCCCAGCTTCTGCTGTGGCAAATCAAACATAATCAATGTCTAGAATACTGAGAAAATTTGAGAAATTGCATGCAGGATAACTATTCCTTCTCTCATTTAAAGCAGATTTTAAATTTTTTCTACCTGGAACTACTTCTGCTGATGCTGTACACTTTTCAAATTCTGCTTTTTAAAAGCAGTTCCTTTATAGTTCTCCTTGCTGTTGCATAGTGCTGAAAATACTTTTCTCCTCTTCCTAATTTACACAGCAACAGCCAATAAAGTTTCCTTTTTCTGTAGATGATTTTATAAGTTTGCCACCTAATTTTACTTCAGACTTTCAATTTTCCTAGAGAAAGGACACAGAGCTAAAACATTTAGCCATAGACCCTTTCTCACTTCATCTTTCTTCAAAAATTCTTTAAACATTAAATTACTCATAAAACCATTGCATTAAACCATCAGACTCAATAAAAAATATCTTCCCTCTTCTCATTTTCTTCCATCTGAATGTTCTCCTTCCTTTACAAAAGATAAACCACCCAACAAAGAGTGTTATTCTTACATGTCTGATTTATTTTCTTCACCTTTCAAGAGAACTGAGGTAACTGTGACTTTCAGAAGGATTTATTGTCTCATTTACACTATTATCTCCCTCTGGAGATATCAGATTTTGCAGTCTCTCTTCCGCCAAAATAGAAATAGATGGGCAAGCTGAATGGTTAGATCTGATTTCTGGCTTGTCCCTATTCCTTTGTCCATCGACTGAGGCTCTGTCTGCAGTAGCAAGCCTGCACCAGGTATACTTCTTTTCCCAGGCTACTGTACAAACATTTCAATACCACTGGGATCACTGAACAATTGCCTGAGAAGTTCATCAGTTCCAAGGTTCCTTTATTGCTTATATCCAGCCCTGATAGTTTTTTACTTAGATTAAAAGTCAGACACCTAAATAGCAAAGGCCTTGTCAACAATCTTCTAAATCAGCAGCACGTGATCGCCAACACAGAGACCTTCCTCTCACCCAGCATGACTACATTCAAATGTCTTAAATAGCCTTCATTCAATGTGCTCATTACATAAAGCAAGTATTTTATCCCTCAGTGAATGATTCTACAATTGTGGCTTGCTCCTGTGCCACAAGTTTTGCTACTTTTTCACTTTCACTGTTTCCAAACACTCGTCTAGCTCTTAAAAGTGAGCTAGGAAAATCTTCGCAGTTCCACTGACCATCTCACTGTACTGAGATCTTCTTTAACAAAACAGATTCCACTGGAATGACTTTAGTACTGGTATATTATACAAGCAGAATATTCTGGAGGGATATTGAATGGCAGTACTATGGAAGAGAGTGCCTCACCAAAAGTCCGTCATTACTCACATCTTCACAGATGACCACAATTACAAACCAGAGCTGTGCTTTCAAAAGTTTACTTAGCTATGCAAAAAATGTGTTCCTGCTTTTGCTATTGTGATCACTGCACATGACTTGTGAAATCAGATTAATGCACATGATATTAATCTTTCAAAATGTCTCAGTAGCTGGGCAAAAAGTGATGTAGGGCCATGAGAGCAGTTTTCAAATATGCAAAGGTTGCTTCAAAGAGAATAATGACAATTCTCAGTGCCCCTAGTGGACTGGACAAAGAGTAAAGCATTTAAATTAGAGCAAGGATCATTCAGATGAGATGTCAGGGAACAAAATAATGAAACAATAGAATGTATTGCACTTGGGAAATAGTGGAGTGTCCAACACTGCCAGTTTTTCAGAACAGACAATAACTCCTACTTGCACTTTCTTCCAGGCTTACCCTTCAGCTAGGCGAAACACATGGCATTTCTTGAAGTACTTAAAAGACAAGCAGATGTGGCACTTAGGGACATGGTTTAGTGGTGGACTTGGCAGTGCTGGGTTAATGACTGAACTCTTGAAGGGTCTTTTCCAACTTAAATGATTCTATAATTCTAAAATATATTCCTATGATTGTAAAGGACTTAATGGTAACCACAAACAATCTGATCATTTAAAGAGAAAGTTACTTACTTTTTTATATACTCTAATTGGTCTACAGAGAGTTTAAAAAGAATATCACTGCGTTGTACATTCTCATGAGATCCCTTTATAGCCTTCAACTTTTTGCTATTTTTAAAAATTATCTCAATTTTACAGGGAAAAAATAGAAAATATAGACTGGTGCCCACAATCCTTTTTCTCTGACCCCTATACTATGACTGTTTTCTCCGTGCCACTCTTAAGTACAATAATACTCATCTTTCTTAACTGGAGCAGGAAATCTGTTAGTGTTACTCTTTTTCTCCACATGCATCGTTTCTTCTCTGTTCATTGTGAAACTCCACCCTCTACTGTTAAAAAATACCAGAATTCTAATAATTTTCTTAAATTCTGCTAGCATTGGATTCAGGACATTTTGTTAGAACTATTATTTCTTAGATTTTCTTTACCTCTCCCTAATCTGCTTCTGCCCTCTGAATGTTCCTTGCATTTGTTTTTTTTTTTTCCCCTTTTATTTATTCCTTTGAAGTTCTTATGAAAATCTCTCTGACACTTCAAGTATGTTCAGTAACAGTAACAAAACATGGTAAATCAGTATTTTATCAAAAACAATATGGAAAAATCTGATTTCATTTATGAAAGTCCATCTTGGACAATTTAAAGGCTGCAATTTGATTCCAACTGCACCCTATAAATGCCAGACAGAACAAGGAACTGTCACTATAATTGGCAAGTTTGATAGAAGATATAAACACAGCAAGTCTCCGCTTTTATAATGGCTCACTTCTTTGTTATCTCTTGGTTCTGTGGGTGATGCAAAAGAAAATGCAAAACACTGCCGCAAATGGAGTCATTTTAATGCAAATATGCAATTTTCCTCATCTTATATATATATAAGAATTAAGGCCATTTATGTGATAAGATTACCAAAAAAATTCTCTGCCAATGACTGAGTGACTTCCCAATGCAAATGCTTTACAATAACGCATCTCCCTCTGACACCTACATTACATATTCCCTTTGTCCAAAATGCTTAAATCAGTCTACAGGAAATTAACCTACTATATACTTTAAAGCTGAGAACTCAGGATGCCTTTATCGGTATTTATTATTCAAAATAAAAGTAAACACAGATTCTTTAAATATACAGTCTTGGATAAACCATTGGGATGAATGCAACGGTGCAAGCTTTACTGAATTTTTCTTCTTGGGGTCAATGACTGAGGTAATGAAAGAACTTGTTGCATTGTCACAAATACCACTACAGTGGTGCTACGCATTTACTGATTTATTGCATGCTGCAGAACGATTTGGTAAGAACTCCTCTGTGCACTTAGGTTCAATTTCACATTTGTTTCCATCCAGTGGTCTGGCCCAAATGCAAGGTTAAGAAATATGCAAGCAAAGCCTACAGAGCATGTTTGATCTTATAAAAAATTCATGAATATTGTTACCACATGCTTTCTTCACGCAGAAAAAGGAATCTAAATACCATCTGTGCAAGATAGTCTAATTAGGGGATTTGGACCACAGAAGTTCTGCCTGCTCACGTGTTCCAGTGCCTGCTCCCTCGGCCACTGAGGCAAAAATGTAAGAGAAGAAGAGGGAAGGGACAGCAGCACCCTTCTGGCTCTAGTGCAGGCAGGAGTTAAGTACCCTCCCAGAATTAAGTTGTGCAGCTCTACCCACAGGAGTTCGCACTTTTTTCCCTTGATGTATAAAGCCTGGCCCAGCACAAGGCCTGTGAATAAACTTGGCACTAGATGAATCACATTTTAATAAGTTCAAATGATATTCTGCAACCAACTGGTATTTAATGGCTGCAGCATACCACTGGGACCAATTTTTCAGGATTTGGCAGCAACAATAGAAAACTAAATGATAAAAGCACATAAGTAGTTCTTAAACAAAATAAATGAGGTATAAACATAAGTAAAGGCTGTACTGAATATGTAAAAAGTCTGACTACACACAAAACCAAAGATCCATTTGGAACCATACAATTTCAGAAACAGAAGTGATAAATGTACAAAACAATGTTCTATTACAATAGTCCCTACCATGCTTCCCCATCCGTTTAAAACTGTTTGTTTCCCACGTCATTTTTCTTCATCACAGGACAATTTATGAATGCTAGTAACAACACGCAACCAAAACCCTTAAAGGAAAATCAGATCCTTTTATTCTGAACATGAATTCTGACAAGTTTCAACAGCCTATATCATATTCAACAATTTGACAGAAATTTGTAGACCTAAGCAATGAACTCCCTCAGAAATATGTATTTGAAACATTGTTTTTTTTTTCCTTTGGCTCACCAAGTGCTCACAACAGATGGATTCTATTTGTCTAACAACTTTTATTTTCTTGTTTATTTTTTTACTGTTTCTGTAGTGGCTGCTGATAGTTCACTTTGACTGAAGAAAAATCAAAATGTGAGGCTGGTCATGAATCACAATTATGCAACTAGTCTGCTTTTTGACTGAATGCACATGTGTATCTCATGTATCACTGACTAAAATTTGTATTCTGAAAACATTTTCCAATTTGAAGCTAGATCAGAATATCTTTGTGAAGTAGTGTATTTTTCCAGACTCTGGAAATGTTAGGTGCCATGCCCACTGATGGGCTGACCTTAGAGTTCGGAGAATGCCTATGAAAAATCAAAGGGATACAGCGATGTTGTGCAACCAAGCTGGGAGGGAACACCAGGTCTCCAGGACCTTGTAGCAGCATTGCCAAGATTGGATTGGGTCTTTACCACTGCCCAAATAATGCACAAATACCTTTTAAAAGCACAGCCTAATAGTAAAGATGATCTGTGTTGTGCAATAATTAAGTGGAGACGGAAATTACTCAAGTCAGTCCAGTAAGTGCTGAGGTATTTAACATGATTATGTCACTGACCCTAATTTTGATTTTCAGTGTTCTCCCTTGTTTAGTCTAGCACTGCTGTGGAGAAGCAAAGACTGATTACAAGGAATAATGTCTTAAAGTGATTTGCCAAGATCCAGCTGGCCATCCAGAAGAAAAGCAAATCCCCAAACATAATTTATTTAATTACTTAAGCTAGATTTTAAAGCAGCTCTGAAATACCAGGGCTCTACTAACTTTCCTGGAAAGATTTGCTTCGATTAGAACTTCATTAAATTCACTAAAACAACAAAAAAAAAAAAGCCTAATTCTTTAATCAAGTATATATTCAGTAATCGGCCAACCTAGAATGGACCAGCCTCTCCCAGTATAATGACCTTTGGTTTTCCAGCTGAATTCCACAAGTAGAGGAGAAACAGAAAAACACCATATCCATGCTCTACCATGTGAGCAGATGACTCAAAGTGCTCACATCCAGAGCCCTTCATTTGTTAGTGACTGATATTCCCGCTCCCACTCCGGACAGTCCGATACCTCCTCAGATGCTGGATTCTGCACTGAACTCACTCATCTGCCAGCAGATGTGAGGGTGCTGCTTACTCAGCTTATGAACGCTTGCCAGAGCTGCTCTGCTGCTTCAGGCTCACTAAATTAATCCCAGCAAAGGCAAGGTTTATTTGTTCTCCAACAGTTTCAACAAAATAGTGATGGCACAGTTCTGAGCAAGGCTAAGGGTAAGCAAGCGCTGGAGACAGCCTTGGAAAAGCCAGAGCTCAGCTGGAATGCTCTTTCAAGTCCACATTACCTATAGGGTATTCACCTCAGAAAATCCACTTACCCTTTACAAGATACTGCTGTTTGCTCTTCAAATATTTACACAGAGAAAACTGTGAGTAACAGAGCATATATACATTAAAGTCAAGGACACAGAGGTAGCCAGTGAAGGTAATAAAATCAAACAAAGGTTAAGCTATGGAACCTCTTACCCAAAGCTCTAAACTAGAAGGAAGACAGCAGAAATTCTTTTCAAGATGCCTGCCATTCTTACGAATTCAACTTTCTCATGGTTGGTTTTGGTTTAGAATTTTATGATCATAAAATCAAACCTAAACTAACAAAGGCAGACCAACTGTGCTCCTATTTTCAATACCTCGCCTAGAAGAAATGTCTTGCTCTACATTGGGAAAGTGAAGTTTTTCCATCTGTTCTGAAAGCCAGACCCATGGTGTTACTAAGCTCATTCTCTTTCCCCTTTTACCTTCCTGGCGAGTCAAAAAACTGCTACAATTTGAGCATTACATACTGCTTCTCTGTCTTTTGCCTACCACTTTGCATATGCTGAAATACCTTACATATCTACACCACAGCTGTTAGAAATTATTAGAAACTCTAACAGGTACATAAAAACGCCAGCACAGCAATAAGTTGAATATCTTTAATCTAATCTAATTTAATTAATTAAAACACAATTTTAGTTGGACAGCCAGAATCAGCAACACAGGAAAGAAGCATGAAGAACTTACAAGAAACTCTACATAACTGCAAATGCTTAGAAATAACTCATGTATTAAGAAAGCTGAAATCTGATATTTCAAACTGCAGGTATTGCATGTGAGAAGGAACTTCTCTCCAGAAACATTTATTCCACATATGCTGATAAAGGCATTACTGCCAGTGGGAGCACTCAAATGATAAATTGTAGGCTAGGCAATATAAAAAAAGTTTGTCTGCTCCTGGTGTAGCAGAGAAATGAATAAATAAATATGGAAATTTCTATACCCAACTTTAATGTTACTTATGTACACATGGATTTTCTACACCCAAGCCACACAAATGTGTATTTGAACAATATCCAACAGTGCAATATAGAACTTGTACAATATTTTGGGTTTCAGGAAGATTTTAGCTTCCTGAGTACTACTTATGTTTCTTTTGCTTCAGCCTTGACCTGCATTTGAGGCTTTTCCATGGCCATTTATAAAAATTATTCTCATGGAGCAAAAATTTCTGAAGGGCACTCTGAGAGCTGACATGTGGGAGGAAATGGAACGCTAAGTTCTGTCAGCAAGAAGGGCAAATCATTTTGATCTTTTAAACAATAATCTTCTGTGATGAAGATATAAAATAATGGCATGTTCATCCATTAATAAAGGGTTTTTCAGAGAGTAGTTTTTGGACTTTATATTAAAAAAAAAATAAAAACTAACTGGCAACTGGCCTTGAAATATCCACTAACTCAAACCAGCAGATTATTTAGAAACTTGTTGGAAGTCATTACTTTTAGATTCGTTAAGTTTCAACAGAAAGAAATATTCTACAGGTGAACTAGAACCTACTTTTTTCTTTTTCTTTTTCTGATTCTGCCAAGCGTGCTTTACAACTAACACACTCAGCTTTACACTCATCCTCAGGGAACTGCTCATTTCAATCTCTGCCAGCCTGGGCTTCCTGATATTTACGATTTTGTTTAATTGTTTTCTCAGAAATACAGCAGTAAAAAAAAAATTAAGCTAGCTAAATGAACTATTTACAACTGGACCAAATCTGACAGATTCTACTTTCTCCACCAAGACTGCTTGTTAGAGTCCCACAATCGTGACTTTGTCATAGAGGGCCCCAGCAGGATTTAATGGAAATGTCAAGTGTTGGTACTCAAACCTTGTGGCAGAAGCAGAGAGAGAGAATGGAGGACAAAGCAACAAGATGGTATTATTTTCCCTTCTCCCAAAGGCAAATTAGTATAAGGAATAACAGTTAGGCTTAAGTTATCAAGCCTCAGGAAATGAAATTCATGAATGGCAACAGAAAAATGGGAGAATTTCATCACTTCTCTCTATAGATCTCCTCTAGAAGTCACCAACTCTTGAGTTTTAATAATGTATCCCATCTCTTTTCAACCGTGTTTCTGAAATACTAGCTCTGAACATTCTTTAAAAAATGCTAGTGTTTAGATCAGTAGCTGAGAGTGCTGTATGGAGGCTCCTGAGATTCTGCACCCTTGGGAAAGCTGGCACAGCAGTGGACCCAGCAGGAGAGCTCAGGAATGAATCAGAGCCCAAGGCAACAGAGGGTCAGAAACCTCAAAGCCACTTCACTTTGACTCCAGGCTCCTCATGCCCCTTTTTGAACTCTCTGAAATATTTTAAAAATGCCAGGTACTATAATTTCCCTTTTTGTTTCTCCATTAACCTCTACAGAAAAAAACCTCTAACAACAAAACATTAGAGCATAAAATATTTTTTTCCTTGTAGGACTAGGCTCAAATTCTGCTTTCCCCCAGTACTGCATCCTCATCAGCAGTGAGTTGCAGATGCTTGAGTAACAGATTTAATAGAATTATTGCTTTCCTAATACATAGAGTTAGGCAGCCAGAAACTGTGTTTTGAAAGAGTTTGCATCTTAGTAGCCACTGACAGACCTATTCTTCAGTTATTCATTTCCTTTAGGAAGTAGTTTGTACCAGAAGATTACACCATCTCATCATATCAGAAGGAAAAAAAAAAAAAAAAAAAGCCAGGCTGAGATTTTCTGACTCAGGAAGCTGGCATTTTTTTGCAGAGTTTCTCCAGAGCATTGCCTCAATTAAGCAAAATGATAAATCATTCTCCATTTAATGGGAGTGAGAATAGACACAAAAATAATTTTCTGACAGTCATCTCAGAAAACATGCAATCTTTAAAGTTTATATTCTAATTAGAAATGATAACTAAAAAAGAGCAATGGATTTTTTCTTGATTTTCACATGCTGGTTGTCAAAACACAAGAAAAGATTAGGAAATGTGATTTCACTTTCTAGGCCCATATTGAACCCTTAAGCCTCTTGCTCCTTAAACTGCTTAATCTGACCAAATGAAAAAAATCTTCCTTTCCAAAGCATTTCCAAGATGGAAATTACACAAGCTCCTCCTTGAACAGAAAACTTTGAAAAATTTTACCATGGTTGTTATTCCAGTTCAAAAGAATCTTATCAACTTACCAGGAAGTAGCCAGTTAATAAATTATTCATCACGTTGCTTTGCAAGAGCCATTTCATATATTAAAATTTTAGGGTTTAGGAGGCAATCTCTAGCAGAGGATGAGCAGATAATGAAGAAAAGAAGTTCTTCATCGTAGTTCTATCGCTGTTCTGCCACTTTCTTTAAAAGCAAATTTACAGAAAAACACAAAAACCTAAACAGAACAAATACCCAAATATAACTAGTTCAGCTATGAGGCCAATAGCTTCATGAATGTTTCACACAGCAAAATGATCCAAAATATCCCTGGTGGTCTTCCAGGAGAGAGAGGAAACAAAGGAAAGGGAAGACAATTTTATGAAAAAAAAAATTAAGAAAAAATGATATCTTCCATAAAAACTTTCATTTCTCTCAACTGAATAATTGATAAGAATGTGATTTTTTAATTGAAGATATGTCATTTAAATTATATACGTTTACTGGTTTAACTGTCAGTATGTCTGGCAAGGGGTCAGGGCTACCAAAACCGCTTTATCTCACAGTAGCCTAGAATTTTGACTATTAGAGCTGATAGAATTATTACAACTGAAACACCTCTGTAAACCCCCTCAGCTAATTTGGAATAATAGTCACTATTCTTTCATGCCAGGATCTTTTCCCCTGTTCCCTTCTAGGACATCCTATTCATTTTCTTACTGCTTTTTCATCAAAAATACAACTGTTCCTCTCAGTTTCTTTGTGATGTAGATGAGCAGCAGTTTCAAAACCAATATACTTCACAGATACTCCCTTAGAACAGGTGCAATTATTTTTCATACAGTCTGGACAAATCCTGAAGCAAGTTCTTTAGAAGACATTAGCTAATTTAAAAGAAAGAAAGAAAAACCTTCCCACACCTTCTCAGGGTTAAACCTACATTTTAAAACCCTTGCTTTTTCTTTTCAAGTCTAGTGCAAGCAAAAAGCAAAAGAGGACAATTCATCAGCTGCTTTCCTGGACACATAAAGAGTTATTTGAAAGTTTAAGCAACATTTTGCAAGAGACTTCTCTTTAAAAACCAAGTTCCCACCACTTCCTTTGTGGTTCCACTCAAACTGTGGGCAATAGCATTAATTAAAACCAGTCAGCCAGACTTAGAGTATGCGCTCTGTTTGTTGTTTTAAATTGTTGAATATCAATTACCTTATTATTTTGTGATTAGCATGAAACATATGCATCTATGTCTTGTGGCTTTTGGCAGTGATTAAAAAAAAAAAATAAAAAAAGAATCAGCAACTTTGCATAAGGCTGTAAACCAGCATGTTTCCAGGCATTTTTAGCGCTGACTAGAGCCATTCTCAATCTGCTCGCCATCATGAAGTTAATTAGGAGAGGCATGAAGCTTATGGCTGGGTGCAGAAATCAGCAATGGAGCAAAATTATCCTTTTTTTGGCATCAGACATTAACTGCCACTGTGTCTACATGATTTTTTTTTTTAAATGCTTTTACTGTTAAGTATCAGTTTAAGCTTTAACTTTGTATCTTATCCAATTTTCTAAATCCTTCAACGAATGTAAATTGATGAACATATGAAAACCTAGGGAGCTGATTATGTGGAGCTCAGGGAGGTACAATAATGTACTAATTTCCAGAAAATCCAGTTTCAGACATGGCCTTGGGATTCCTTTATCAGCAGTTTATTTTTGACCAGAGCGCAACTGGCCGTTTTATTCACAGAATGCCAAGTCAAGCTTGTGCTGCAACACAAACCCCTGAGCAGAATATCCATGTAAAAGGGAAACCCCCTGAACGTATCATTACAGTTCACACAGGGGAAAAAATATCACTGCAGCCTTGGATAAGGGGATTTTATCAAGGCCCTATCTATTTTTCTTGTTACAAGATGGCAGTGAAAGCGGAACAAAATTATGAAAGAGACGTAGATAAGAAGATCTTCCTACAAGTGTCTCTAATAATATTTTTTTCTTCTTATGTCATGTTAGATAAAGGATTTATTAGGAAAGAGGGTGCATTAAGCAAACAAACAGTAATCTAGGACTAGATGAAATTCAAACTCCTTTGTTTTAATTCATTTAGCAAACTAAGAATGGATTTCCTTGGCTAGGTCACCTTTTACAGTAAAAAGACCTCTCAGCTACACAGTAAAGCATTTGTTACTCCTGCTATGCCTCAAAATGTGTACATACATTAATTTTTCAGTTTAGACTGTTTACTTTTTTAAAATTACCCCCAAACATCCCCCTCTGTACTGTAGTTTAGTTTGTAGTGCCTGGAAGTCCTGCAGCTTGTGAGCTGGATTCCCTTCAGATGAAGCCAAGACAGAAGACAAGAGAGAGAGAGAAGAGAAGAGCTAAGGTCATTCAGGCCAAACATCTGGACCAGAACTCATTTAAAGTAGAAGCCCCAAAAGCCACAAACAACTGATGCTGGGGCCTTACCCCAACCCTTTCACTACTATTGCAATGGGTGTTCATCAACATCAACACAAACTGAGTCTTGTTAGATGTCCTCTGGTTTATGCTAGCAGAGTATCACCAGAGAAAGCTGAATCTCATATCCAATACCGTTCTCATACACCCAGGAGACAATGTTAGCTGGGTGCACAAGGGCACATGGGAGGATGGATGAACAGGGGTTCAGATGCTTTCAACAGGAGGAAGACTGGGATATTTCAAATCATCCCCTTTCTTGACTTCTTTGGAAAAGAAGTATTGGAAAGATCGTAACGGCTCTTTTTTGGAAGCTGCTACTGTCTCTTCCAACACTGACATATGTTTCTATTCAGAATACTTCTTTAGGAAGTGCCATGAGCTTATCACATTCAGGAAAAAAAAAGACCATTTTTGTTACATGAATCTTTCTCTGATCGTTTAACCCTAAAAACAGTTCTCTGAAAGAGGACCCACATTGGAACATTGATTCTAAAAGACACGGAGTACTAAATACCAAAAGCCAGGAGATTTAGGACAGACTCCCAGCCTCCCACAGCTAAATGCATCCAGCACATTGACATCTCTTGCATCAACCACTACCTGTGCACTTCAAAGCACAAAGCAGGACTTGGAAACTAGATACAAGTTCAGACAGAACCACCAGGTTATTTCAAAACTTCATAATTACAGCATTCCATCATGTCAAATTCACATTAAAACATAATTAGGACATTAACATTTTGCTAGATAAATACAAAAGATGAATTTTATAATTGGGCACATCAATCAAATATTGGTATGTCTGACCTTAACTTTTGTCTGCTTTAAGGAAGACTTAAAGACACAGTCAGGATATCACAAGCAAAAAAAACCCAAACTATTACCCACAAGTGGGAACTAAGAGAGTCCTACAAAACATGTAGATTTTCAAAAGGAAAGAAATGTTACCAATAAAGCAGATGAATACAGAAGGGTAGAAACAGCAAAAGGAATCAGAATTTAGAGTTAAAAATTATACTAAACCCCGTTATTTTTACTGTGTCTTGCTTGTGGCAAAAAACATGTTTGTCTCTGATAAACTTTTGTAAACAAATACAAATAATTTTCCCCGTTTTACTCGTTATTCAAACAAGAGATCAATTAAGAATTCTGGTTTTGGGGACAAGATGAACACAAGAGGAAGTTGCTGCATTTTTCTAAAGTAGGAATTAACATTAAAAGAGCTTAGAAGAAGAACAAATCAATTGAACAGTGAAAGCACATCCCTGAAATAATGAGAACCCTGGAATCCAGTGAAACTTTGAGTTCTAATGAAAACGCCTTGATGTTGCTAATTCTTCTGAAGGTAGAGATGATTAAAAATAAAATCCTGTATACTCCAAACAATAATATAAATACATGACTCATGAGTGACTGAAAGAAAAGACATCATATTTACCACCATAGTTACCAACTCCAGCAGTAATGTTTGCTAATAAACATGTCAGAAATGCAAAAATTAACATGATTTGAGTACTGCACAAATACTGCATCAAGTACATTATAAGTACACCCAAAATCCAAACAAGCATGCCCGTTACTGATCATAAAAGAATCACATTAGACTGCAGACAGTTCTGCGCATATGAGGGGGGTTTAAAGATACTTTCTCCTTAATTATGTTATTTTGAAGCAATTTTTTGACAGTGGTCAAGCAAAAGGAAGGATTTGAGCTGCTTGCTGGTAAGGTGAAAAGTTTTTATGCTACATTCTTGGCATTTTGAAGAACAGCTTTCTCTATCCTGATTCTAGCATAAAAAGATTTTACTCTGAAAAGCTGATTTTACTAGGTAGTCACTACTTTATAGCAATGATTTTACATTCAGGAAGGAGCTGTCATTCTATAGCTATTTTTACATAAGCTTAAATTCTATATGAAGACAATTACAAATAAGGTAGTGGAAAGCACTTTTTTAAAAGAGTAACAATACTCTTCTGTTCTGTGTTGGCTTTGCTCCACTAATTGGCTGAATTATGCAGGATTGCTGGGAAGATTAATTGAGGCTAATGAACTGAGGTGCCTGCAAAGGGCAGGAAAGGCCCAACTCTCCAAGGCTGCTCACAGGGGCTGCTTGCAAAGCTGCAGGTATATACAAATAACTCAAGTTAGGAACAGGAACTTGTCACAAGGCACTAGAACAACCAAATTCACGTAACCCCATTCCTTATCTCTACGTGTTTTTCAATAAAAGTTGGCAAAATAATTTAAAGAAAAAAAAAAATCTAAGAAAACCAACCAACTTGTTCTACATTTAGTCTTAGTCATTTAGTCATCACCTGCCAGCTGAAGCTGTTCATCCATTTAGACCTATAAGATGTCCTCAGATGATGTATTAAAAACTGCTTGGGAGTTCTGGGTTCAGGTGGCCTGGTGGCTGCGAGGACCATGGCTGGAACACGTGCCAGAGCAAAGAGCCAGACTTCCCAAAGGCTCTCGTCAGCCCTGCAGGCTGAGGCTAAACAGCCTGCCTGAAGCTCTGCTAATCAATTAGCCCAGCTCCAGGCCAGCCCAGCAAGGGAATGGTTCAGAGGAAAGGATGGGGAGCAGCATGGCAAAGCAATCTCTTGCACTAGGAGAGCTTTTCATGCGTCTCTGTGCCTTGAGCGTTGCTGCACCACTGAGGAGACGAGATAATCAACGCTCAGGGCTGCTTTAAATACTCTAAAAAAATAAATACTCTAAAAAATACAGGAGTACAGAGCTGGCTGTCTGCTGGGGAATTACTACCAGGCCCAACGTGCAGGAAGAAGCTGGGCCTCTGGAAGCTGCCACAGAGGGACAGGAGAAAGGGGACGTCACCCCTCCATGTCACAGCCATGCAAGGGGAACGCGGCCACCACCCTGCAGAGCGTCCCCAGGGGACAAGGGCCTCCTCTGGATTAGCAGAACTGCATAATTGCTGAGAGTCTGGAAAATTAAAGCTCAGCAGCCATGAATGCTGCCACTGTATATATACATCATGTCCTAAGTGTCACTAGAATTGCCTGCAACCGAGGCTACAAATTAAGATATCCACACCTCCGTCTGAAGGCTATGGATGTTTTAAAGCAGTGAGTCCACACAGAGGAAAAATCAAATGAGTCTTCCAATTTTCTACAGCTCTAGATGTATTCTATAAGCTCTTTTAATTTAACCCTGAGAGAAATTTCAAAAGAAACTTTCATTGATGAGGGAATTTCTATTTAAAACTTTAACAAAATTATCTCATCTCAGTTGTCTCTGAAACCCTTTCTCTTGTCAAGTGCTTATATCCCAGAGCACATATGACAATGTAGCATCTTAACAAATCCAGTCCTCTTAAAGAACAAGAGGGATAAAAAGCACTCTGACCTCAAAGACTCTGAAATTCTAATTTCTTATTCTTCCTCAGGAATGGTAGAAATAATAATTGCACATTTCCATTATTACAGGGCAGTTAGTACTTAAATTTTATGCTGAGATATATGGGTATTTTTAAAGCAAAAGCACTACTACAGCACATCCCACATTTAGGGTGTTCTTTCATAAGATACAAATTATTACCATGCAAACAAAAAGAAAATAATTGGCATTGCAGAATTCTTAACACACATTCATTGCTCAAAGAAGAAACAATGAAAAGCCGTTTCAGGAAGAAGAAGGAAATCACTGCAACTCAAAATACAAAGACCATGACAGCAGCCAAAGGTCACAAGTTTAAAAGTGTGCCAAAAAAGCTCTGACACCAGCCCAAAATAGGCATGCTGCAAAGTGCCATCTGTGCAATGTATGTAAATGTAAATGTTTTTGTGATCTGTCTGAAAACTCAAAGGAAATATAGCCACAGCCTGTGGACAATTATACTTTGCTATTTCTAGGAAATTCAGGTGTGGAATTTCAATTCAAGCAGTGAGTCCTCACACTCGCCCTTATTTTGCTTTAAAGGATACAATCCCTGTGATAATTCTGCTTTGAATACAGCATGCACAGAATCTTCAGTGCCTTTGTTGGCTGTTGGAAAAACACTGCAAAACCAGATGTAGAATTTGGCTGTACAGCATCAAACCTACTAATATTACACTAACTGGATCTGCCTCAGTGTCTACTGAGTGTCCTTAAAATAAATTTTAATTTTCTTAAAAAGTACTCTTCTTCCCAAATTCCACATCATTTGATCCAACGTTTTCATCCAATAAAGTACTCTGAGTTCTTGCATTTAGTCCTCACTATACATTTGTTTTCACAAAGCTTTAAGGGACTACTTTAGGGGAATATATTCTAGATAAATATGGCTTTTTAAAAAATCTGAAAATTTACCTTAAAGCAACAGCAACAAATTTCAGAGCCTAAAGAATTAATTCATGAATTTTCATCAAAAATTCTCTTTAAAGATATTTTACAAAAAAAACCCCAAAACAATAAAACAAACAAACAATTAAAAGAAGAAAGAAAATTAAAAAGGAAAGAAATCCAGAAACATACTCTTTGTTTTTATTTCAATGTTTTACTTGAAAAACACTGTAAGTACACATAAGTGTAAAAAAAGTATAACACACCGACTTTTTTAATTGCACTGCAACTCTATTGAGTTAGAGTCCTACAATTACAACATTAACCTAAGCACTACTTTTCGGTGCAATGGCTGGTTAGTGTAATCTTGTACTTCAAGTGACCTTAAGGTTTAAAATATTCCCTAAAGCAGGGACGTAGCTCAGAATTAAAGACCAAAGCAATTTAAATTTTATGGCATTTTTCTAAAATTACCCACATTAAATATGAGAAAGTGAAAAAGTACGTCAAGGATTTGGCTACGAAAGTTACATCACAATTTATCAGTAAATCTTAATATATACACCCACATATACATATGCTTTTAAATACCTTAACCTACTTGTCAGGGGAAGCATAAAACAAGGCATAGCAATTATAAAAAATAATAATAAACATGAGTTACAAAAACTAGAAAAAATTATCTCCCTGGGGGACAGCAAATTTAGGTCTTACAAAGCCCTGGAAGAAAGGAGGTCTGTAATAATTTTATTTTCAAATGATGTGGAATCATGGAAAGTAAAAGCATTGAAGAACAGAAGCAGAGAAGCATCAGCTCTAAAGAAATATGTGAACAAAATCAGGTATGTGGGTGGAATACATTCTGCATTGAGGTTAAAAAAACATATTCACTTTAACTATGAACTATAGGGGGAAAACTGGAATGAGCCTGGAAAATGTTCAACGTATTCACATGAAGAACTTGCATGAAGAAAAGAAGATTGGTGATTCCAGGAGGATTACAGGCTTCAGGCAGCCATTAGTAAAATTATTCTAGATGAGCATTCATTAGCTACCATAGTATTTACTTGGTTCAGAGAGAGACTGGAAAGGACACAAGTGTAAGATTCTCTATTACAGCTGAATGTACAAATTAGAATCATAATGAGACAAAATGCAGAGAGTATTATTTGGGTCAATTTGCAGTTGATGCAAATCTGGACGGAGTTACTCACTATGATGTTTGTTTAAATAATCTAGTTTTTGAATGATGGAAATATAAAGAAAAAGGGAAGAAAACCAGAACAAGTCTCAGGCCTATCATGTATAAAGTACACAGACTTTGAAATCAGCCATGAAGAATGTGTATTAGTTACTCCAGTGACAGCAGTCTGAAGAAAAAAAATTAAAAAAAAGAAGGAAAAGGACTATAAAGAGCCAAGAATCCATTGTTTAGCTAACTATGGAGCAATTTAAAAACAAGTGTCCTTTACAAAATGAGATTACAGGATGAAGTATGAAAACAGAGGATAAAATTTACTAAATCTCTTGTAATACTTAGAAATCAAAGCTCCAGCCATAGCAAATCATGATAATTCAATCTAAGTATTTCAAATAAAAAGATGTTTCCCTCACTTAACAAATAAGTTTAACTGGTAGCCTTAACTGGTTTTAGCATTAACTGGTTTTATAGCTCCCTGCTGGAATTAAGGGTGCAGGACAGGAAACATAAGGCTGAAGCTTTGCATGCACGCGCTGTTTGCTGATTTACTAGAAAAAGCATCCCACAGCTAAATGCTCATTGATGTTGCAGAGATATTCGAGTGGGAGTGGTCTGGTTAGTTTTAGACCAAGCAGACCATGCTCACTGCATGGTCCCCAGTGAGAAACAGGACAGTGAAGCAGTTCCTGGCTCACAGTCTCTTTAACAACAGTTCAATTAAAAACTTAAAATTATCAGTGGACTGCTGGTCCTTGAGAAATCTGGATGGTTCATTACTGGCCATCACCCTTACTGGGAGTCTCTTTACTGTTCCGAAACTTTAAAGAACTGTGATTGCAGCCTCCCAGTTTCAGAACCATTATTAGCTCTTGACTCAATGTCAGTAATTCATAAAAGCTTCAACTCAGTCTTTATTACCTGGGCTGCCACGGGAGAAGCATTACAAAAGCTCTGACCGCAGGCACATGCTTCGGTCACAAAACAATTCAGATGCTTTCACTGATACCACTCAGAGGAGTAAGAGTTACAGGAAGACTGCTAACTCTGCCTGTAAATCAAGACTACCATAACATTTCTATCTGTAAGAAACACAGAAATAAATTAGGCAATAAAAAAATAATCTTGCAAAAACAGAACAAGAGCAGCTACTGGCCTTGCCTCATATCCTGCCAGCGTAAAGAATTCCCACTCTCAAGAAAAACAGTCCATGTTGGAAGCAAGCAGAGAGGCCTGTGGGAATTTGGAAAGTGCAAGGCTATTATTTTTAGGCTTTCATTGCCAGAAATGTGATCAGAGCTTCAGGAAAACGCAGAAACCAGAAGACAAGGCAATTTCAATGTTAACCACGGGAACACCAAAAATCCAGTTAGGCACAGCTGTGGCTCTTGAAATTATATCAGTATTACCACATAAGCCTTTATAAAACAGATAGAAATTTAATTTTTGTCCAAGAAAGGTCCTTTCAGCAAGGTAGCCAGTTCTCCAAAATGCATAGAATGAACTCAGGTACGTATCCAGAAAAAAACCCTAGTCATCTTCTTTGCTAGTTAATAAATGGATGACTTTTTTTCTTTTCCTACCTGAACATTAGGACAAAAATACCTTGAAAAGTAGATATTTGAATTCCTCATTGCACTCTCAGCTCTACCAGCAAAGATTTGGAGCGGGTGGGGAGGCATACAGGTGGTACAGGGGAGAGTTACCCAAGAATATCCTTAAAGAAACAGCAGTCTATTCCACATACAGAGTGGAACTGTTTTAATAAATCAGTTCAACTTCACACGTTGACACGTTTTAATGGCTCTACCACTGACTTGTATATTTTAACACGTGTCTGTAAATACACAGAAATAAGCCAAGCTGACATAGGCAGTTTGAAACCAGTACAAATATTCAGCTGGGATACTAAACTTATTCACTTAAGTCAGCTACAAAACCTACTTTGAAAAGTAAACAAAGCTTAGCAAGTGCATATGCGTGACTGTAAAACACTTATGCACTCCCCATGTCAAAAAAATCCAAAATGTGCAAGAAGAACGGAGGGGGTACATCTTCCAAAAAAAAAAAAAAAAAAAAAAAATTAAAAAGGGGTTTTGGTGTTTCAAATGTATTTGAATAGAAAAAAACCAATACGTAACATCCCCACTTCTTTAATTTGCTGTTAAAGACCACACAAAAAAAAAAAAAAAAAAAAATTAACTTTATCTTCAAAGCAATTGTGCTAACAAGTGTTTGATGAAGTACCATCACTAAATACATGCAAAATAATTATGCAAAGTAACACTAACATTAGGCCCCTGCATCTCCTGAACACTGCTGTACTTTATTGCTGCTCTACTTTATTGAATTCCCCTCAAGCATCCATGGTACTGGTATATATTTCTCATGATGTCTCCTGACTTCACATATAATCGTGTTTCTTTTTAATCCCAGGAGACCGACAGGGTTTCCTCCTCTTATCAGCTGGCTTTTAAAACAAAATTTAAAAAAATTAAAAAACACACAAAAAAATCAAACAAAAACTAAAAAAAAAAAATTTTATACAGATGGTTCCTGAGTTTGAAAATGCGAGTTGCAAGACCAACCAAACCAAAAACCTAGGACTGCTTGACCAAAGGAGAATTCCATTCACATAATGTAATAAAGAGAAAACTATTTCCTTATAATACAGTTTTCAAAATTGCAAGGCAGATTTTTAAACTACAAAAGACTGGAAAAGTTATATTATTAAATAAAAACAACAGTAGAAATATATTACCTGAAATCGTAGAACAAATGTTTGCATTTTCTATGTGACATAACCAAAAAGAAGACAGAAATAAATAAAAATAGGGACCTTCATAAATATTTGCATTATTGTCTTACATTTTATTCTTTTTTTTGCAAGACTTTCCCCTCCAATAATTGTTATATCATCGGAGTGGAAATTGCTCCTATATAAATCAGTATTTAAGGTAATGTCATAGATGTATCTTTTAGGTTAATTGCTGCTATGGAAACCTAATATTATAGATATTACAGTGTAGATCTTGCAGCAGTATCCCCAGGACCCAGAGGCATCAAGTCAGCATGGAATCTCAGAAGTTCCCTCTGACAGGAGCTCGTAGCCAGAGCTGTGTCAGGACTTGATGGCCATGAGAAGTGACAGTCATTTCTGCACGTCATGGAGAGCTGATCAACCAGCTCCACTTCATTACAGTCCAACCTTGCAGTGGCATTCATAATCAGAACAGAAGGGAAACCCTGCCTCGTGTTAAACACAACACTTTGAAAAAGAAGAAATTTTAAGAAGATCGCAGTAAAGACCAAAAAAAAATTCTTTTGTTAAAGGACTCAAATTTGAAAAGTCGTTTTCAAAATGATGCAGCAGCCACATCTGCTGAAAATTCAGCATAAAACAAAATTCTTGTTGAGGTGGAGGAAAACATTCTTGCACAGAAATTCTTTAAACCTGTAAGATATTAGCCTGACAGGCATGAATTGGCTCCTGCCTTCTTATATGCAGGAGACACACGAGCCATCATTTCTTCACCCGTACCTTTGGTAAATTAAACCACATCAAGTGTCTCCTGTAATAACTTTTGTGATAGCCCAATTTCCCCTCTGTGATGGCCATTTTCATGCTTGTTTTCTTTCTCTCATTATGTCAGTTTTTCCCTTGCCTGCATCATCCTCTCCCAGTACTGGATTAATAATAAAGAAAGAAATAAAGAAAGAAATTCAGTGGTTAATGGCCATGTTCAAGGGAAAATGAACATGTGATTTGATTTGCTTATGAACATTTAAAAAAACAGAACACAAAAAATTACTTACTTTTTTCCTAGTCACTAGGCTAGCCTTCAGAGACTAAACACTTTTCCTATTAAAGATCTACTAAGCTCAGGAAGAAAAAGTAAATCAAGTTTCCAGAAAATATTTAAAACATCAAAAAAGAATCATTAAAAATTAAATACAGCTTCTAACAATACCATGCTATAAATACTAAATTGGTTTAAATATAACATATTTATTGACCAGAATATTTAGAGCTGGATTTTTTTTTTTTTTTTTTTTTTTTTTTACATTCAGTGAGAGTGCACATACTAGAACAGGATGTACTTAGTATTAAGCAACCCTATATCAGATCAAAGGATTTCAGAGCCATTTCTAGCCAGAGAATGACATTATTTATACTACTGTCTCCACAGAGGATAAATCCATTTCTTGTTTGAAAAGGTTAGGCAATAAAGGGAGATTTATAAAACTAGTACAAATAATTGGTTTCCTTTTCCTTATCCCCTGTTGGCTGCAGTACTCATTGGATAACCTTAAACCTCCACCCTGTCTGAAGCAAAATATTTTTACTGAGATTTTACAGTACTGTTTTCCTCAAAGATCTACATAATCATCATTATGTTTCTACTGAATCAAATCCCTATTTTAAAGGGAGGTACATCTACATACACTTTTTCACAGTGTTCCAAAGTTCTCATTACATAACACTGATTTTTCACAAAGTCACCTGCACTAATTCACTCTTTTATGGAAAATAACAGCTACAAATGTTTAAGAGACAAAAGATAGGAAGATATTTCTACTTTATTAATGCTAGCATTAAGAATTTATTTAATAGAGAGTGAAATGTTGCAAAAAATAAACAGGTAAGCAGTGATTTTAATGATGTCTGAAATCTCTAAACCGATACTAGGTTTTATTATGGTCTACTTCTTAAGTTTAGTTCTTGCCTAATATCAGTATTAAGTCAATTAAAAAAGACAATGAAAATATTTAATTTGCTAGCTAGAGGTAGCCCTTTGGAAAAAAAAAAAAAAAAAGTTTTGACACACTGTTGCAGCCATTAAGAAAAATTCTGAATACCATTTGTAAATCAAGAGTTCCAAGACTTTATTGCATTTCACACAATATCATTGATATTATCACCACCAGGTATGACCTATCTTTAAAAACATGTCTGACTTGCTGATGACTATTACCAAATACACTACATGAATAAAATCACTGAAAATTGCTTTTAAATAAATATGGAGAGGTAAGACTCTGAATGAAATCTTAGGTATCTTATGTTCTATTTATCCATAATGGAGGCAGAACCATGTCAGCAAAGAACAAGAGTTCTTTTTCTGTGTAATTAAAAATAAAATCCAACTAAACCATAATTGTACAGGAGGAATTTCTCAGCAAAACGGTTCAGTGCTGTTTTTCCTGATCTCATTTAGCAATTTGATCCTGCTCAGCAGAAGACTCGGATACCTACTATTAGTTTATAAGATTTTAGTTTATTAGTTTACATTTATTACTTATTAGTTTCACATACTTAAAACTTCTGGATTTCCAAGTGACAAAAAAATGAGCTTCAACATTTTGCCAAATTACTACTTAAATGTTTGGTGTTTCACTGATGACAGGTTGCAAATTAATGCAAATTACTACAGGACTTAATGCACAACTCTAACACCTGGGCACCAGAAATTAGGGAATATTTACTTGAATTCATTTCACACAGGCCTTGAGGCAATAAATCAGGCACAATGGAAGAGTGCAACTTATTACCTAAAATGGACAAACTGAATAGAACAAAAGAATATTTAACTTGGTGATAAATAAATGCAGCTTTTGATGACTTATTACTATTTATTGGAAATACTCAATGAATAGAATGACATAAAACCCACAGATTTTAAGAGGGAGACTGTCCCCTTCATTTTCTCCACTAAATCTTTGAATAGCCAATTGCCTCCATATAATACATATAACAAATTGCAACAAGCTAACAAAACAGAATCTAGTCAAGCACTGTGGATGTTAGGCTCAGAATCCTGAAAGAAAGTGTTATTCTTCTAAAAAATGGTAAAACACAACTGTTGAGTTGGTCACAAGCGTAACAGAATCTTTCAAGAACTACTTACTACAGTGACCGTAACAAAATAAACTTAAATGCAAAGGGGAAAATAATGAACAAGAGCAGAGGCGTACCACAGAAATCAACAAGTGTATTTTTGCAAAAAGAATATCAGGAGAGAACTTAGCAAGGCAAAATGTTTGTACCTGACACAGGTTCAAACTATTCAAAAATCCCACAACCGAGTCCTCATTTTTCAGAACTTTTAACCAAGCAACTGGCTATGCCAACAAAGAAAACAGAGAGGACATTTGCTGTTTTCCCTTTTAAAGTAAGTTTTGTAGGTTTGCTTTGTTTCCAATGGCATTACATTCTGCAAACAGCTCCACAATGCTAATAGTCACTGAGGGTGGGAGATACCTCTCAAATCTTCCAGTCCAACCTTCCTGCCCAAGCATTGTCAGCTAGCACAGGGTGCTCAGGTCAACTTCGTCCAGCCAGGTTTGGAGTACTGTCAGAGCCAGAGACTTCAGAACCTCTCCAGGCATCCTGTTTCCCCCTCTCAGCAGAGGAGAGAGTTCTTCCAGTCAGATGGAATTTTGTCTGTTTTGTTTGTACACATTGTCTCCTCTCCTATCACTGGGCTCTGCTGAGAATAGTGTGTCTTCCTCTTACTCATTCCTCTCCATCAGGTATACTCAGACATGGATAAAGATCCTGCTGAACCTCCAGACCTAAGCTCTTCTGAAACAGAACAGCTCTCCCACATTTTTAGTGATAACATTCCAACCTGATTTCCACTTTCCAGTTGTCTCTCAGTAATAACTCGTACTGACCCAACAATTTGTCTGAAATATTGAAGCCTATTCTTATTCATTCAGCTCTTCAATACTGAAAACTATCTCCAGCAGCTCTCCAGCACTATACAATTCTATTCCAATCCATTTTCTCCAAAGTAGTATTAAGTCATCAAAACTGAACAAAACTTCCGAAACTGTAGCCAGGGACAACATATTACACAGTACCTCCAGAATATTACACATGGGACCTGTTTCTGGTATTACCTCTCCCTTGAAGTACTCCACCATTCAGACAGAAGCATGCAGCACCATTTTTAGCTGTTTGTTTAGTTTTACTCAAATAGAAATCAATGAAATAGACCATTTTTAAAGTCAGAATCAAAACCATCAAACTTGATAGTAAAGCATTTTTTCTGAAGAAGATTACTAAGTAAAAACAAAACAAAGCAAAACAAGCAAACCCTTTTTTCTTCTTTAATCCATTTTAATTATCTTCCAGCTAATGAAAGTCTATTCCAAATGCTATTTTCTTCTATTGTGTTTCCTTTCAGTTATACTGCAGTGGTAATATCTATATACATCTTGGCTAATAGATGTCTGCAAATCAACCATGCTGCCTGTCTCTCCCAGTACCTACTGACCAGAAGGTACAGCCCAAAAGCTAATGAGCTGCTAAACATTGCTGCCATTGAAGAGAGATGTATTGTGAATTTGCAATTTTGCCAAACACCACACTCATAACTGATGATTCCTGTCAGTAGCTGTAGTGTGAGATCACGATTGACTCCAAGATAACAATTAAAATGGAATACATTAAGGAACTCGTTATGGACAGCAGCAGCATAAAGCTTGTCACTTACTATGGCTTCATTTCTCTGATGCAGACACCTCATGAAAGCCTTAATGATTTGCCAGGTATTGCAGATGATCAGTCCATGTATAAAACTTACTTGGAATAGTCTATAGCTTTGTTTACTGTAGGGAAATCACAAATTTTATTTATTTTGGAATATAAATCTCTTGCATGCCCAAACAGAATAATGGCTAAATCATTCAGAAGAAAAGCATTACCACACAGTCATGTCACTCATACAATTAAAGATCTGATTTACACAGGAGCCTGAATTCCACACTGAATTTCACTCCCATCTGCCTTAATTCCTATTTTACTGCAGAAGAGGAAAAGGCAGCTCAGAACTGGGTTTATCCAAACCAAAGGGTTTTGATCAATGCACTCCTGTACTCAGTACACAAATCCTTGGTATAATTTCCTTTAAACACCAAAGCCCTTTCTTGAATCTACATGTTCACTAAAACTTTCATGGCAGAGAAGCTACGCAGGGAGAACATGAAATTTCATAATTTTAGAGATGTGTTTGATCGCTATATTCATAAACCTTAACTGACTAGACTTTTCTTCTGCAAGAAAAAGGGAGCGATTCTTTCCAGACACAGCAACATTTGAGAGTGCCTTTATTTACATGCAGTAACTCAGTGGTCAAAGATGTTGCCATATGTCATCACACCCTCAGGGACCATCTCTCTGAACATCAGGACTGTTACAAGAAAGGGTCAGAGATGTTTATTTTTGTTTATTCTTTCAAAATAAAATAAATAATTGCAATCAAAAAATGATCAGTCTACTCATGACCACTTCAAAATAATATTCACATTTACTTTGCTCTCTTTCAGTGAACCTGTCCAGAATGTCAGACTGCAGACTTCAGTATGTTCTTCCAATTATAACTTTTCGTGCCACTTGAGTTCTGAGGTGCAGTGAATTTTACATAATGAAAAGAAAGCTACAACAGCACAAAGCTCAGGCTTCTTTGGAAGGCTGCTAGTTAAATGAGAAATGAAAACGAGACAGCAACAAAACCAGACACATTTCAAATCAGAGGTAAAAAAAAAATAAAGCAATACACCAAGCCAACTTCAGAAATTTTCTATTTATAATGTATTTTAATTCTTTACACCAGAGCTGACTGATCTGGAGGTCTTAAAATTGTAATTTTTTTAACTGCTATTATTTTTTACTAGTTTGCTCTGCTTCATTAGATAAATTCCAAGCCTGACTTTTTGCACCCAACAAAGCATAAAAGACTAAATCTATGAACCACTGCTTTCATTATACTCTCCCTTTTAAGGCCAAAACCCAGGTTTCAAGCAGCACTGAACATTATCTAAGTGCAGTGGCTCATGAAATACTGGACATTAAAATCAATCAGAGTTTATCCTGGGACAGAAAATGAGATGTTTCTTATGAAACTTTTAGAAATTAAATAGGAGAATTTTCATCACTGTAGCTGATAATCACTGTATGGGTGACAAACATAAGAGTAAATGTAAGTAAATATAAAACAGAAGAGTACAGACATTTTTCTGCTTAGGGAAAACCTGTTAAGTGTGGATCTGTGAGCAGTAATCAGACAGGGAAAAAAAAGAAAAAAGGCATTCTCCAATCTCCGAGGGCACATATGATTAACAAGCTGGAACCAATTAAAGTCAAGTGAAATCCATTAGAACAGAAGTTTCTCAAAGTTCTGTTCATACCTCTCTGGGTGGCTATGTGCTGCCTAGGCATGTGCATGTAAAAAACCTAATATTTCAAACAACTAGTAATCTAAAAGCAATACTATAAAGCCACCCTAGATAATACTCTACGCTGGAACTCTAATATGAGTATGTTTGAAAAGCAAAAATCACTCTTTGGTAACATGAATTGAAAAAAAAAACAATCAAAAAACCCCCAAAAAAAGAAAAAAAAACAAAAAAAAAAAAAAAAAAAAAATCCACAAACTCCAGTATTTATAGTTATTAAATAAAGATTTTTTTTTTTTTTTTTTAAATAGATATTCTTTTTAGTCCAAGATGATCTGTAGTAAAGATATATATAAAAAAAGAAATATAAAGATCTGTCTTTGGTAATATCTTTAAAAGGTTAACTTGAAAAATCAAAAATCCATACCTAAACTTGAAAATAATGCTGACATTTTCTAACCTAAATTCTTTAGGACAAAATCATTTCTACAGTGGCCTTTTATATTGAAGGTTAGTTGCAACAACTCTTTAATCTGATGTTTCTTCTACCCATAGTTTAAAAGAAAACTAAAAGTTTTACCAAATGACCATTAACCAGACAAAATGCTGTCAAATTTTAACTTTACAAAGGAATTTCATTTCATCTCCTCTATCACAAACTCTCTAGTAACCATTTCACTCTAGCAAAGCCATCAAAACACCTTTTCCAACCCTCCTGCAAGGTACTACATGTGGCAGCTTGGGAAGACTTCAAAGTGGAAGCCACTTTCCTGACTGATATGAAGGTTTCCAGTTCTAAAGTTAATACACTGTAATTCGTGCAAAAATTCTGGTTTTGTCTGTCTCATCTTCATTGGAAAGTCAAGCCTCAACAGCACTCTACCAGATTACAACTGCACAAAGCTCATGGTCCTCTTCTGGACAGAACATTGCTGCTGCTTCAAATCTGGGGTGGGTGTTTTCCTCCAAGTTTGTTATATTACTTTTTATTAGCAGTCAAAATTTTTTTTAAAAAACTATAATAAACATGTTTTTTAAACAAGCACTACCACTAGTGGTCCATTCAGATAAAGACACGAAATCACTTTTTGCTGGGGATAGAAAATAAAGTGTCTGAACCCTGTCCTCCCACAGACTCTGCAGTCACTGCATTCCCCTCGCATCACCAGCCTGTCTCATCCATCCTTTAGCAGGTGTTCCTTTTTCCCTTCCTTCCAGCAGGACTGGTGTCAGCTGATTTCACAGGCATGGCTTTAAAGACCACTCCTGTGATGGTAATTCCTAAAGCTCCCTGCTAGTCCTTACTCATCCTCACCGTGCCCCTTACAGCAGCTCAGCGCTACCCGAACTCATCTGGGGCTCCAACCACAACAGTGAGTGTGATGAAATAATCTGAGGCTGGCTCATTTTATCAATTACCTGAACACAGCCACATGTAGAGAAGGCAAATGTGGCTGCCACTGGCCAGGGCCCAGAAGTAGAGTCAGAGTCCCATGGAAGCTCTGCCCTCTGCCTTTCATGGAGCATCAATACCTGGTTACCCCAGAGCCTAGACAGTTGCTAAATATTTAAGAGAACAAACAGCTGTGAGTAATAAAGCTCTCCTTAGAAAGAAAAAAAATTTAAAAAAGCAAGCATCATACTCCTGCTGGGAACCAAATTAGTGTGTTCAGAAAGGAGAAGTTACACATAGCTGAATGTTAAGCAATATGGCTGGAAGTAAATAGAAGTGAAGTTACAAAACAATTTTATCTCTTTTCCACATGACCTTTCAGATTCTCCTGAACGAAATAAAAGAGGATTGATTCTCAAACCTTCATTCAGTATGGAACTTTATCAGACATTTACAAAAAAAAAAAACCTATATGAACTTGAGATTTTTATCTACCATCTGCTGATAAATATCACAGCAATGCATGAAAAGAGGTCAGAAAGCCAAGATGAACACAGCTCCATTACCAGAAATATTAAATCACCAAGCTTATGCACAGGTAGCCTGACACTCCCCCCTTTGGAAATCAAACCAAAGTAGATCAAAGGGTTAATACACACTTGGTATTGTTGTAACAAGCAGGATATCAGCTGGTAGGTGAGAGCTACAGAAAGGCAGCACTGACGCCCAAGGAAAATACCAGCTGTCTCTGCTCAGAGAAGACAGATTACCACCTGTCCCTGTTATCTTCCACACACAATACAAGGCATGCTGGCCATTTTAACAGGGATAACTGTACCCATATGCTGTTTAATTTTGAACTGCACTCTCTCTCCTTGTAAATATTCGTGATGGATCAGTCTAAATTGTAGATTAGCTCAGTGGTGATGTTTAGCTAGAGGCTGAACTTCACACTTCAGCTCCCCGAAGCCTTAATGCACAGTGTGCTGCGTTAGCAGCACCACTTTAGGCAAACAGCAGAAAGCAAACACATATGCACACGTTTGTGCACACACATACACACACAAAGAGAGGAAAACAATTTTTAAAAATATCAGGATCTTGAAAATACTTTGTAGAAAAATTGTTTTAAGCCGCATCCTGGCAAAAGAGCGTTGTTTTATATACTGTGAGGAGCCCTGCCTACCTTTTAAGTGATACATATAATAGTGGTGTTACAAAATCATAAATACTGCCGCAGATTTAAAAAAAAAAAAACAAAACCAAAAAAAAACAAAAAAAAAAAAAAAAAAAAAAAAAAGACCAAAAATAAAGAATCTTCCCACAATCTATACAATTAGGGGAAAAAACTCATATCTGTTCCACTAAGTTTTACATCTTGGCATTTTTGACAGAAAGACATGAATAGCATTTCTTTTTCTTTAAGAGCAAATAACCAGAATCTCAGCAAAAACTTTCTCTTGGTTTGGACACTTGATTCTTGCAAGTTAATTGGGAGCTTTTATGTTTGAAATGTGGCTCTGAATAATACCTCTATGACACAATCTGAGTTAGTAAAGGAATAAGAAAATGAACAAAAATAATCATCTACAGTGTAACATTGTCACCTTCACGATCACAGCTCTGCTGAAAAAAAAAAAAAAAAAAAAAAAAAAAAAAGGCAGACTCAACCCAAATCCTCAGATCCCATAGGAGCAGCAAACTTTGGTAGAGAATTCTGGCTTTTCTTTTGATTCTCTTTCAGCCATTCTGTGTGTTGAAGCAACTCACAAAACAAACAAACAAACAAACAAACCTACACCAAAACCCCACCAAAAAACAAATTAAAAAAAACAAAAAAATCCAAGAAAAAAATGCACTTTAGAATTGCTGGCATGGAATACAGCTGGCTGCTGTCCGTCAGCCAGATGTCAGTGGCTAAAAGCTGCATCACTTGCAGAGAATAGCAAGGGTGTCTGTCTAGGAGGCAGGAATACATCAACGAGCAGTGGGATGAAGGACCTCGAATTCTGAGTGCTTCTGAAGCTTCAGAGATTTGCAGAGCTCTCTAGTCTTGCTCAATCCCTGTGAAAACTTCACCCTAGCAGCTGTTCTAATGTTTATTTGAATAAATTTTTGTAAAAAATGTTGAAATAATTATTTTGTATAAAGCTCTTGCTTCATGGTCTAGGCTGCTAGTTATTGCAGGGCTATGAGACAATGCACTGTGGTTTTGACTGAGAATCAAGTATTCACTTATGCCGCTTTTAGTTTTAGAAAAGTTTAAAGACTCGAAGACATGAAAGATTCATATTGAAAGCAAAGACTCATAGATTTCCTCTGGTCACTCACTCCTTC
Source organism: Certhia americana (assembly GCA_018697195.1). NCBI lineage: Eukaryota > Metazoa > Chordata > Aves > Passeriformes > Certhiidae > Certhia > Certhia americana. Next base: position 9,055,321 of record CM031857.1, on the reverse strand, counting down.
AACTCACTCTGTTCCATCAGGCGTGAAATTCGTGATAGTTGAAAAGAAACTTAACACCATAACCATCGCCATGTTTTTTGCTAAAAAACCAACACACATCAAAAGTTCACCATGACTCTCTTCAGCATTTCAAAGCTCTCCATTTTTCAAACTAAAATTTTACCAGGTTATGTTAATTCGTAATAAATATTTTAAATCTTTCCATGTCGGCACTTTACTTGGTATTAAGTTGCTGAACCAACAGACACACAAAAAACCCCCCAAAAATTCCAGCCAAAACCACAGAAACCTTCAAAACAACATAATTTTCAACAGTGACATATGATTTCTTATTAGAAATTCACAGGCTAGAAGATATACAACTTTCATAAAATTAAACCAATGAAACTTTAACTCTTTAACCATGATGCAAGAGATGTACAATTTATCAGCAAATTGTCTAAAGTTATCTACTCATTTATTTAGCTCCGACTTCACTGATGCTGGTTAAAATTTATTTTACTCTTAGCCGAAGAAAGGCAAGGCTTTTCTTGTGCTGATCTACAGAGCAACTACGTTGCATTTAATGAAGACTCAAATGCTCTGAAGATGTGTGTCTTTAAATATAAATGAATTTACCTTCTTGAAGTTGTTCCCCTGTCTCGTAAGGGAAGCATACTACCCTTCAATTTTAAAATAAAACTTGTAAATCTACCAAAAAGAGTATTTATATCTGAACTTTAGACACATCATTCATTTTTATTCTATGTCCAGAAAAACTAAGTTGATTATTAAAAATTTATATTGTTTCACAGGTTTCATGCATAAGTGTTTATTCTCTATAGAACAGTCCTATTAATTTGACCTAAAACCCTGCAGTGGGATGCAACAACCTTCCAAAAAACAGTAAATATTGTAAACACAGATTTATTCAGATAGCTGCTGCACTAAATACGATTTTCTAAAGTTTTTACAAATGGTTTTATGAATTGATAACTTTTTTTTCATTTACAAACTTGAAAAGAATAAATCTTTCATGCAGTGAAAATTTGATTGCCTCAGCTTGATTGGACTTTTGTTTCAAGTAACCAAACACAGCTGTGTAATCCAGGCAAGAAACATTGGTCCCTATGAAATGTTATTACTTAAGGTTAATATAACAGGTGAAAATAAGGAACATCATCAGGTGGAATTCTACGTTCAAACAAGGAAATACACCCATAGTCATAAATACTGTATAAAGAGAAGTCACCAAAAAGAGCTGACCAAAGTCAGGTTAAAGTCAAAAAAGAAAATGCAGCTATAGGCATAAATACTATATAAAGAGAAGTCATCAAAAAGTCACCAAACAGAATCTGAAGGAATATTATTTTTTCATACCTTTGCCAAATACATACTTATAGTCTGGCAGCAATATGCCACAATCCTCCCTGCTTGTATCAGTAATTTTCTGTGAGAAATGCCTGGCATCCAATCCCTATATTACACTGGTAATTAAGGAAGAACACTGCATGCAGATCTAGTATTCTTATTTATACAAGAATGCTGAAGAAATGCAAAATGTGAAGTAGTACTGCAAAATAGACCCTCAAAAATCAATCAGGTCCCCACAAAAATCACCCTGCTAAAAGTCAGAATCTCATCCAGTCTCCTCAGAAAGAAGACTGAGGGGGCAATGACCTAGTTCCAGTAATGGAGAAATTCTGGATATTAAATGGTTCCTCTGACTTGAAGAAAGCATAATAGTAATATGTTTACTAGCTGGGAATTGAAATCAGAGAAAGATATACAGGAGGCCAATTTCTAAATTTTACATGGAAAGAGATTAATCTAAGACAGAATATAAATGTGTTCTGGTTGTCTCAGTCGCATGTTTTTGTTGTTTTGGGGTTTTTTTGGGTTTTTTTTTTTTTGTTTTTTGTTTTTTTTTTTTTTTTTTTTTTTTTTTTTTTTTTTTTTTTTTTTTTTTCTTTTTTTTTTTTTTTTTCTAAAACTGTTTGAGTCCAACATAAGTTATTAAATTCATTAGAGTGCATGGTGTGATCCTTGGGGTGTCCTGGGCAGGGCCAGGAGCTGGACTTCATCATCCCTGTAGGTCCCTTTCAGCTTAGGCTATCCTATGATTCCATGCAACTCTTGACAGCAAGATGAGACTCCCACTTACATCTGCTTATTCACACTCCTTTATCAGGAGCTCCCCTCCCTGAAAAATACCTGTTAAAAATGTTAGCCTAAATATTAGTATCAGCTAGCACATAGCATTTCCTAACAATGTTGTTGCTAAACAATTCTGCACAGTTTACATAGCATAATTCAACTCAGATTTTCTCAGAAGAGGTTACCTTGACAGTGGCTTGACACACGCAGTCAGGCTGCCTCCAAGCAAGGATGTAATAATGGAAGGGAAGGACAGAGGCAAAGAGCTGGGACCAAAACCTCTTAACTTGGCTAAGCAGTAGCCATAAGAGCACATCTGACCTAATATGGCATAAAAAAGCAGTCCATGTCACATCAGCCAGCTCCCTACCTCTGTGGGGCTGCACATACAGAGAAAAGCGATGAGGTTATCCCCCATTCTCCCCTTTCTGAGCCACTCAGTAACAAGAGCAATTGCAGGATGGGGATAATGCAGCCCAATACTTCAGCAGCTGCAGTTCAGAGAAGTGAACTCCACAACACTGGAATTGCTTGTGCACTCAAAATAGCCTGTGATGGCTGCGCATTTCTAAACATAAGAAATCCCTTTCTGATTTTTTATTCTTTAAGAAGACTTACAAAGAAAGAGTAAGCATCTTAAAAGAATAGTCTACTGCTGCTGCTGTTCTTTTTTGAGCCTATATAAACTCCCAAATATTTAATTACCTATTATATTTTGCAGCTATTAGATAGATGACACCAAGTTTGAGTTTATGTGTTGTGATTGACATAGAGCAAGCAAGAACAGCTACACCCCGTCCTTTTACTGGTAGGTTTTCTCTTCAGGCTTAAAGTACACAGACATCCAGGCTGAGCTCACTCACATAAAACCGATAATAAAATAAACCTTTCTAAACTATAGGCAGGTTATTTATATTAGATGGAGACAAAATTATTCCCATTAACATCTCTTCTATCTTCTTTTCAATCATGACAATGTCCACATACACAAACTGCACAAAGAATTGCTGATCTTGCCACACACGAAGCGAGTGGCAGAGCCCCACATGACCAGCAACAGATGGGGGTTTAGCCTGCATCTGAACTGAAAAATCCTGGAGACCCCAGCAGTAAACCAGCTCTGGACCATGTCTGGGACTCACTTCAGGCTGCCAGCTCAGGTGGGAAGCACAGCTGGCTGCAGACTGGTGGGAAGAAGTAATAGGGCAAAGCCCAATTACAATATCCAAAGGCTGGAACTTACTACCTCTGCCTGGCAAAGTGTCTACAACAGCACTTGGAAAGTATAACCCTGCCACTCCCTGCAGCATGTTCAACTCTCCCTACCCTCTCTTTCAGCATGCTCACTCCTACTCTAGGCTGTAAGCTCTATTTGATCCTAGGAATGCTGGATTTCATCCCATGGTCAGTACAGAAGGGTTAAAACCAAGCAAATTTTCTTAATGCCTTCTTGACTTGCCCAGTATCTACACTTATAAACTGGAGGGGGGAAGAGAGGGTGGTGGTGAGTGTTTGACATACTAATTAATACTTTTCTGGGAGAAAAAATAAAAACAAAACCAATAATTAGAAGAAAGTTATTCAATTTATATTTTCGTACTGAAGAATTCTCTTACAGATAAGAAGAGAATTAACAGTTTTGTCACATATCATAATATGAACACAATCAAGTAAATATAAATAAGCCAACCAAAAACATTATAACCAGAATAGAGGTGGCAATATTTTTCCTTGAAATATGTGGCTTCTGAAACTCTAGGAAAGTATACATACCATATTTTTGCAAATCTGCGTAAAGGAATTTAAGTATTTTCTCCCGTTGCTCAGTGTAACATGGGCTGAACAAAAATATATTTGTAAGTGGTTTATACTTTTGTCTACTTCATTTCTTTGAAATAATCATGCTACATTTTTTACCAAAAATTAATATTTTTTTTAAAGAATCTCATTTAATTAACAGAAAAGGTAAGGCAATCTCACATAGCATATACCAGAATTTTCGTTTTCTCACACACGACTGTTTGGAAAAAAAAAAAAAATTCCACAAAAAAAAGTCTGGAAGAGCACAACTCTAAAAGGACCTGCTTGATCAATACTGACTTTCATTGATGCATCTTCTTGATTTCCCCCCTAAGAAAGAAAGCGGTGAAGTTATGAGGAACAGCAAAGAGTGTCACTTTACTGCATCAGATTTATGACAACCTGAAATCCATTACTTTCCCTTATAAACTCAAGCACATTATCTTGAACTCTTTCCAAATGATTAAAAGCTGACAGGCTTTGAGGAGGGGGAGAGGGGGGGCTGGACAACACATTCTCGAGAGAAACCTTCCAAGCCCAGTGATTCTGAAGACAGTAAAGAACCATCTTTAAACACATTATTAAAATTACTCCGAGGTTTATTTTAAACTGCTGTTCTTAATAAATGAACTTTGCTATAAAAATGTTCAAAGGCTGTAAACATGTAAGGCCACATCACACCAACACGAATCAATCATCTTCTCTAGTTGTCTGCAGAAAGAGACAATCACAATCAACCTCGGTAAACACCTCAGTGAGAGCATTTGCTTGTTTCAAATATAAAACAAACTAAACTGAAATTTGTACTAATGGTGTGCAAATCAAAGGGCAGACCGGTGTTGACCAGTCTGAAAACACAGACTGCAAAGTATCCAGGATGTTTGTGCTAACCATCTAAAATGGAAAATATCTCCATTATTTAGCTTGTTAAACGCTGACTGATGTGATCAAAAATGACATAGAGCTTGCCAAAGTCAAGTAAGCAAGGTAGGTAACAGAGCATTGTCCTTCCAGCAGGTGTTATGTGCTGCTTCAGGAAACTGTCAACATGCCACCTAATAGAGATGGTTACAGCCCACCTGGAGGAACAAACAGCCCAGAGATCTGACACAACACTGCCTCTGTAATGAGAATTATCCTAATAATTACTAACTGTAATGACTATTATCCTAATGATATAGGCTATGAATGTACAGAAGTTTGAATGAATTTCACTGTAGACACAGCCTTCCTCCTCAAGTAATTTATTTTTCTTTTGCAGATATTTCATATCAAACCAAGATATACTTTGTAGATTTTGTACCAGTCTATTTATATAGACTAATTTAATGTAGATCGCTTCATGGAGAGATAAACCCCAGCTGGGGGAACAAAAATAAAGAAAGAAAGAAAAATAGCAAATAAAAGAGAACCTGAAGGACTGAAAAGTTTCTCAAGATAACTAGGTCTTCAAAAGACAAATGAAAAATAGTAGTAATAATAGAGATTAACAGCTCCTTTACTGGAAGTGGGCCCAAGGCTGAGGTAAAAGCTAAGCACAGGATTCCATGAATAAAAGCCAAATATTCTCCCCATCATTAAAATAAATTAAAATCTGTTCACATTAGAGTTTCCCATTTTAAAGAGGAAAAAACCCCAGGCTATTTCTGTATCCTGCTTACCAGAAAACGATTAAATAAATGAAAAGTTATTGGATTTAAAATTAACTTTCTTTTTCTCTCCTCTTGCTAACAGAAGAGAATATTTGTATCACCTAATGACTAAACACAAATCAGTTTTGTCCTCATGTACAGCCTTTTTCTACTCCATTTTGGACTAGAATCCAGGTATTTTAAACAAAAAAATTCCCTGTCTCCTTAAATTTAACATAGCATCTATGCTGAAATGGCAGCCAAAGGAGAATTCACATTACACTCCCTCCATAATCTTCCTGCGCATTGCAAGCACTCGATGCAGAACTGTAGGGATTTGGCCTCTGCTGCACTAATGAACAAGTTCAGGTGCCCACAGTCACACCATAAAGCCAACTTTCCCCAGGACATACAGAGCACGTCCCACAGAGACTTTTACTGGCTAACAAGTCTTATTTCACACCACCACTAATCCCTTCCCCAGAACAAAGCTGCAAGAGAAACAGTAATTCTCTACCCAGGAACCCTTTATTATGAATTAGCTCCAAATTATCATGACTACTATTTTTCTAAACAAAATGGCAAAGCATGCTCCAAAAGCATTTGTGTAACATGACCGTCCTAACAATCACCACTGAAATTTCATGCTAAACAAAATTCAGAAAAAAATTTACTACATTACCAAAAGAAACAATCTTACCTTATATTTCACAGCTGTCACAAAGAAACAATTACCTTCCCATCACCATAAAGCTGTTTCTCCCCACTGTTACAAAGCACAGCATCTGCCAGCATTAACTTTATTTCAATCCATAAAAAAAGGGGAAGGGCTTTCAGACAGTAAGTTCCAACATATTTTGAGTAAAATCCTCTTTCATAAAGAGTGCTTCTCTCCCTCTAATGAGCCCTAGTGTAGCACTGCTCCTTCCCAAGTCTCGTTGTAGAGGCTCTCTTATTTCCACGCACACCTTAAAGTTCCTCAAGAAGGGGAAATCTCTACCCTTTCCCAATAAGTGTCTTAAAAGTAAAGCTGCAAAGCCTGCCATAACTTTTTATAGTGGCCATATTACTTCTTTTATAGATGATACAGTAAATCTAAGATACAAAAATAAAATGCACAGGCCCATAAAAGATCTTTATTGCATGCAGTGATTGAAAATGTATTTTGTATTCTATTTTTTAAGGTAGAATTTCTCTGTGCATTAAATTAACAGAGTTTTGAACAAGACGCCTGAATAAATATCTGCAGAATTTTCATTTCAGGTAAGATACACACAAGACTTACATAATGCAGGTATATATGCTTAATTCAACAACTTAAATCATAAAGCTAACATACGTTTAATTTAGAAGATCAAAGGTATGTTATATAAAAGATTAAAATGTTTATTACTTCAAGCAGTTGAATTGATATGAACACTGACATATCTTAATGCTCCATTCAGTTGTTTCCCTTGTAATTAAAAAAATTCAATGCCACATGTTCCAAAGTTTGATATTCTGCTAGGCTTATAGAAGAGCCTATCTGTCATTTTTTATTCCCACTGTGCACATATATTTCAGATTCAGTTTCAACTCATCAACCAGAAGAATCTCCAACACATCTACAGTGGGAACAATTAGGTGTAAATAATATTCAAGCATTAGACACACTAAGCTATATATCTCAACAAATCAGCTTCGCAAAACTAATACCCTCCAAGGGAAGTAATAATTATCTCTCCAAACCATTTGAATAGAAAGACAGAAGCTCAAACAATTAAAAATCAAGAATAAAGAGATAATTACTCTTAACATACCTTCCTGTGCTTTAAGTGTCAGCTACAACCCAGTGCTGAACTTAGAGCCACACATCATCAGCAACAATAACCTGTTCACTTTCACAGGAGCAGAGTTTACCAAATTCCAGAGGGACTGTCAACACAGTTTCAAAATCATCAAACCTTGGAAATAACAGATGCACAAAGTTTTACCTAGCTTGGACAGATCCATTAAAAAGAGTTTCCTTGGTTTTTTATAGGTAATATTTCCTATTGTTAGTGGCCTTCCCTTCCTTCCCTAAACTCTCTGGGCAGCTTCAGAAGTTCCCAAGTTAAGCCCCTGCAGCTGCTCCAACTCTACACTCCAAAGAATACTAAAAATACTGAGACGCACAAAAGAAGACCTAAGGTAGCCCAGCAAGGACTAAAACTGCAGGTATAACAGACTGCATTGTCAGGAAACTCCTTCAGTCTTAAGAGTCCCCAGAAAAAGGGGAAGAAGGGTGAAAAGTGAGGAGTCCCTGAAGGACTGGCACCCTCTGCCACTGGGCAAGACTCTTCATTTTCTTACACAATCCCAGCTGGCAGATCTGATGAAGCTGAGCGCCCACAGGCTGAAAACAAAAAAACTTTACCTGCTTCATGCTGTGCACACATCAAGACACTTTTAAACAAAATCTGCTGAGCAAGACTACTGCATAAGCAGCTCCTTCCAACTGCTTCCTGCTCTTTTGGTGGTCTATGGCTTTTACAAGATGCCATCAAGATGAATTACAGACAGAGACAGTAACTAAACTCTGGTGAATAGTTAATGCCTTTGGATGTAGACCGCAGATCAATTGAAACTTTCTGCTCTCTTCTTTAACTCTAAAGATACCACACAGAGCTTCATGCATTCTTGTGTATCAGTTCATTTCAATATATGAATACTTTAAGCAAATGTTTAAAAACCAAAACAGACCCAAACCCACAAAAAACTTTCAAATACACATTTCCTCATTTTGGTATGGTATGACCAGAGAACATAACATTTCCCATGAAAGAAAAACTTATTAAAAGCTACCACTTTTCCGACAATGCTTCTCAAGGTCTCTTCTGCCCTTTCTGTTTTGCTGGGATTCACTAAAGAGTAACAGTATTTCTCCAAGACACTGTTTCTTAGGAAGTCTAAATAGTCTGAACAGCAAACTGTACACTTACTTTCTCATCCTGTGACTTCCCTTCCTGTATACCTAATTGAAGAATAAGTAACAGTAGTGAAATAAACTCTGGTGCTGATTTAAATTCCCAGAGCAGCATGAAAGCTTCAGTACAGTAAAATAAGCAGTGTTTTACCTACTTATTTATTTCACAGGCACAGAAATGCTTATACCTTCTTCGAGCTGTAGCTGTGGTCAGGGTAACACACATATATATAGTTTAATAGAGATAGAATCCCTGCATCCATGGCCATGGAATTACAATCCTCACTGGTATTTTTATACTGTATGAGTTGGCTTGTAGCCTCAGGTGAACTCTGAACATTTACTTTAATAAAACTACGTTAGGCTGAGCAGAATTCTCATGGATCCCAAGCTTTTGAAATTTGGAATAATCCGTGTGACTTTTCTGAGCCCGTTCCAACTTCTCAATGTTCTTTTTTGTGCACTTGAGTGGATTCAGCTTTCCAGTAATTGTCTCACTGATGAGTCACCTGTACCTTATCTCTTTACTTGTATTTCACAGCTCAATTAAAAATCTTTTTAGACTACCTAATGTGATTCCAGGTCCTGTTAAGCATCACTCCCCTAACAGACTATGGTCCCATAATGCAAAACTTCTGAACATATACCTTTCATGTTCAGGCATGTGATGTGGCATTTCAATGCAAGCATATACTTGACAGGCCATTTAGTTCAAATATGGAGAGTGGACTTAGCTTTACCACTACTGGTTTATCTGGGTTTTTTATCTTGTTTATCTTACTTGTCTTATGTGCAAATCCTGCAAATTGTGACTGATGATTATTGGGTAAATGCATTTTGAACAATGCACATCTACTCTTTCCACCTCTATCTGCTAACTCAGTGCAGTGGGTCTGTGTGTCTGTGTGTGTTTAGAGGAAAAGGTCACTGTTTGACTCTTTCCACAAAGTAGTCAGTTAATTTGAAGAAAACTAAATCAGTTTTTTACCATTAGTTTACACTGCTCTTCTGTGGATGAGCTCTACTCATGCTCATCTAATCCACTAGGAAGACTGGTTTAAATCAGGTTTCTTTTTTGTCATAATTGAAGTCAGGAAAAAATTAAGCTTACTTTCTTCTTTCCAGTAACAAAATATTTAATTGATGACAGCACACTGAAGGAGCAAAACCAGGGACTGCAACTGCTAATTACTGCTCCCATTTTCTACCCTCCTAACTTTGAAGCTCGGCATCTATTCCATGACATAGAGCAGAAATATGCATGAGTTGCAATTCTCCCTCTACAACAGGGAGAATTAATTGACAGCCTGAAGGCTGAACCCAGCTCTGCAAGATGGTTTTACTTGGATCCCACGATGGCCTAGAGCAAAGACTGCACATCGTGTACTGTGCTAAACAATTTTCTTAGCCCACAGGAGAGCGGGAAGGAAAGGGAGTGAGGAGAAGTAGGGAGTGGGAGGAACAAAAGAACGTGGGTGATGGCTGAGGGGCTGGAATGGAAGTGTAACAATTCCAGCACTTCCCCACCTTCCCAAGTTGCCTATCCAGAGATCAGCTTGTGTGGGACAGAGCTGGAGCAACCTGTGTCCTTCAGAGCATCTGCTCAAAACTGAGCTAAGCCAGGAGGGACCGCAACCACACCAGTCTCTTGAGCTCACTCACTTTTTGTGATGAGCTTTTCAGAGAGAGTTTTGCCAGATCTACTACATAATCAGATGGATCTTGATTATATGAGTACGTGAGTAAACTGGTGCCCCCAAGAACCCCTACAGCAAACAGAGGGGGGAAGGCAGCACCAGTCCCCCATGGGAATGACAGTCTCTCCAACGGGAGGTGACACTGATGGAGCAGTCAGTCTGGAAGCTCCTGGCCTACACACAAAAGTTTCACATCCTCTGTCACAGAACCACAGAATAAACTAGGTTGGAAAAGACCTCTGAGATCATTAAGTCCAACCTGTGACCTAACGTTACCTTCCCAGCTAAACCTCTGAGTGCCTCATCAAGGCCATGTAATAATGGAAAGGGTCTGAATTTGAATTCAGACACTGTTCCTGAGCATGAGTGAAATTCAAATCAATGACTCTCATCTGCTTCTGCAGGAGCAGTCCTAAGCCCAGCAAGAACACAGTAAACTGAAGGAAGAAAAACAAGTGTCCCTGTTTCCAGCATCTTCTACAGCGCCACATATTTCACGTTTTTAGCCTTTGCTTTCTGGGCAGCAGAGGGTTAAAGACTCAATCATTTTAATATATTCATCTGAGCCATTAGCAGCTGGCAGGGAGAAAACAAAAAAATAAGGAGGCCCACAACCATAGGGAATCTGCAATACAGGCTGTAGAAGAATAAATCCAGGAAAATGGAAAATTACAAGTTAGAGAACTCATTCTTTATCCCAGCACTACCCAAAAAGGGTAATTTTTGGAACATTTCAAAGGGATTCCAAAGCTATTCATAATTAGTGCTAAAAATTGCTATGAAACATTTCAATTAGTCCTTAAAACAGAGCATTGAAGAGCAGTCTTGTGAGGAACAAACAGAACTGCAAGAGAGTTCCCAGTCTCTCCAGAGCTGACAGATTTTTTGTGAGTGAGATCAAGATTTAATTTCTTCCTGCCTCATTTTTTCTGTCTAGAAAACAGCAAGAGTAAGACCACCTTCATTCACAAATATGGGGATATTTAAATATTATAAAATGCCTTTAAGAACTTCTTTGAAGCACCTACTTATACATAGGGGAAAGAGAACATTTCATGGTATTCTTGCAAAAAGAAATCAATGATAAGGTGCTGGAATATTATATAGTGTACTTCTATAGTAATAGAAGCACACCTTGATTCTCTTTCTTCTGTATAAAGACAAAATTTACTAAAGTGAGCTGACCTTTATGATCTTGTTTTTTTTACTTTGAAAAATATTGTGACTATTTCTGGACACAAAAACCTAATGACTTCATTTACCATGTCAAAAATAAATAATTTACAATGCTTACCATTACACCTTTTATTAATACAAAGGGACTGGTTCATCCCATTCAGAGTGAAAGAGATACATACTGAGATTTTTATTACATTTTGCTAGTTAATTCCATGATGCCTGTCTTGAATATTTCAGTGTTTTATATATATGTATATAATTTCTTCAGCAATTGTTACTACAAGTCTATTTTATAAAGAAACTTTGCTATCATATGAAGTATCTTGCCAAAAATGCTGTTTGATGCCTACTTATGAATGGACAGACCTTTATACTGGATTTTATGTTTATTCAGAAAGCGAAGCATAGGTAAGTTTTCATATATTTTGTCCTTTGCCAAAATAAACCAAAATAAACCAAAATCACAGGTAGTACAAAGAGCAGTCTAGAAGACACCACTTTAAAAAAAAATCTCAGTAAAGTCACTATATCAGTGGAGCCTTTCCTGTTTTAAAACCACTCCACACACTACACCAAAGAACTAATTCCACTAATAAAACTGGAGCCATACAAATTCTCTTCAGATAAAGACGTCTACAAGAGAGACTTGCTAGTGTCTAATGAAAAATTTAAGAACAGCATGGTATTCAAGGAATCTGCTTAATTATTGCCATCTTACTCTTGCAGAATTTTTAGGCTACATATTCTGTATACTTTCAGGTGAAACAAAAAACAAACAAACAAAAAAAAAAAAAAACCACAAAAATTTTTCTTTTAACATCAGAGAAAAGACTGCAGGTTTTTTAAAAAACAGTCTACCAGAAGTATTATTGTTGAGTAAGGATAAGGCATTGAGCTGAAAACCAGACTTTTAACACTAACAGTTGCTGCCAGGAAAGCATTGCTAACAGGAATTGAGGAACAAAAGCAACCAAAAATGCCTCTACATCTGGAAATGGTTACCAAAATGGCAACTATGTATAAAGTAGCCCAGTCACATAACCCTAAGACTTTTTTTTTTTTTCCTTCTAAAATCAAGTGTTGCAAAAAATATTTGACACTTCCCCTTTCTTTTCCCCTTAAGCTCAAATACTTTAAAGTTATAAATTAATTAAAAACTAAGAAACAACATTTTTTGCATGTTTTCTTCCCCTCCACCTTACTGTGATCTTTTGGAACTGAATTATATAACACGTATATAGGTAAACAATTAAATTTCAGTCTAGCCAGCTCTAACACACAGTTCCTCTCCCCAATCAATTTTGATAGCATAAGAGCACAAAGAAGCCCAGTTTAGAGAGTCCACATGTGTTTAATCTTTGATTAATTGAACAAAAACTAAGCGCCTCCAGACATATTTCTTTTAATCACAGGAAAGATATCTTTTCAGTTGCTTTGCTAGCAGGAGAGAGTCAGCAGATGTCTGCCTGGTCTAAAGGGAATTTCTGTTTCTCTGGAGAAAACAGTTTAAATAGGACAGGAACAGACATATGCTGACTATGCACTGCTTAACAGATGACGTAGAGAAGCATCTACTACCTCAGGGAGTGGAACGGGGCAGTTTTCAAATTAAATTTCTTTCAAATTCAAAGCGATCAGCTGAAATCAATTTACATACAGGATGCAAGTCAAGCCAGACAGTTCTCATCAAAACAGCTCACAGACATGAAGATGCAAATCTATCTTTGTCAGCAGTATGATCTCAAAGAAAGGTTTCAACCTGATGACAGTAAAAGGGAAAAAATAAAAATTAATTTCTTCAAAACTTTAAACACAGCTGATACTTTTGTTTCCTGGGGAATTATAATTCAAAATAATGCTTCATCAATATGGAGTATTTGTCAAATAGTCTCAATTCATCTGCAAAATGTATTGGCACAACGCAAATTTGTTGCCAAATATTAACTCAGAAGCAAATCTTCAAAAAAAAGTTCTTCTGAAGTTCATACTGGGGGAAAAAGTATCAGAACAACCAGTGCCTGAGAATTACTAGTCAGCATTTTACTTGTCTGACTTCATACTTCTGCCTACAGGCGTATGTCCTGTATCATCAGCTAGGAAATGGAAACACTTATAAAAATAGGAACGATCTTCTCTTTGTCTAGTTCTACTGAGATGTCTTGGGGGAGAAAAGAGGAGGAGGGGTGGAGGTGGGGAAGAAAGATCAAGAGTCTAAAGCAGAAACTGGGAGAAAATTTACTAGACACCTCTTGGATGAAAACACCATATAAAGATTCTCATGGACCAGAGGAAGCTCACAACCAGGAAAAAAGAGGAGACAGCCAATGGTCCCAGTTAATTTGATAACTTGCACTAAGGAGTTCCCTCTGAACTCTGCTCAAAGCTCAATCCTTCCCAGCCTACAGGCACACACACAGGCTGGGGAACTACTGAACAGCACAACACTTAATTCCATAGAAAGGGATGAAAAACAAGCATCAGACACCAAAAATAAACTGTGGTATCAAAATGTCCTTTTCCTTCTTTATGCAATTAGGATATCTGTCTTTATTCACATTTACACTTGATGTAAAGAGCCCAAATTGTTTTCCACAGGCTTATGAATACTAAAACAAAGGAGATCTTTGGTATCAATTCACTGTGTTGGCTGGATTCAGGAAAAATACTTAAATACTTGTCTCAGGCTCATGCTTGGAACAGTAGAGACCTTCAACCTGAACAATTTTGATTCAATTTTTTTTTTTTTTTTTTTTTTTTTTTTTTTTTTTTTTTTTTGGAACTAACAACTTGATGAAATGCACAAAGCTTTCACATCATTTGAAGAGCCAAATTCCCCAGTTTTGGTTGATGGTTTCAGATAATCTTTTAATCATCAGAGCTGCCATTCCAGAAAAGGACTGCCACCACATTATTTGATTTATGAATTGACATAGCTTCACAGCAATTTCTGACAAAACTATAAAACATCTAATTTTGCTTAATCATCCATCCCAGTATGTAACACTGTAACATCCTAAATTACTCATCAGCTTAAGGATAATCTGTTTATTTACAGTATCACAACCCATCAAGAACTGTACTCCTCTGTTCTACATAGTTTCTGGGAAAACACAGACATGTAAGAACATTTTCCAGGCAAAGTGTGCATTATTTTGCCCTGAACTTGGCAGAAGTAGATAACTGCATTGAATAGGAATCTTTCATTTATGTGCTCTGTTTTCACAATGATTGAAAGTCTCATGTAATAGCATCCATGAAGAATTTTCATTTTTTAAAGTAGCATTGTTATCCATTGACAACACTCACCTGTGAACTGTTTTGATACAGAATTAGCTATAATGCTCAAATATGTTTACACACATCTGCAATGAAAGTCCTCTTAGTCGGCTTCCAAAATCTAGTGAATCTTAGCACTTCAGGCACAGTATGGAAGAGGCTTCTTCCACGATCCCCACAGAACAACCAAAACACTAAAATATGAATCTCATGATTTTTAAGACTTTTAAGAACGAATTCTTACAAATTTCCAAATACATACGTGTTGCATTTTAGATAACAAACATGGAAATTTCCTTTAATAATAGACTTAAATATCTCAGTAGAATGAAGTTCTGCCATACCAAACTTACAGGTAGAAGCATATTTAAGTTATAGCATTTCCAGTCAAGCCTCACTGCTTGATTTTTCTCTAGGATGTTTCTTTTTTGTTGTTGTTGTTGCTGGTATTTTTTTTATCTCTAGTTTTGTTTTTTTTTCTTAAATCTGCAGATAAGTTTATTCCTTAATGCATACATTAACCTTGTAACCCCCCTACAGCATGCACAGCCAGTAACTCCATTATTTAATCCATTTATTTAATGAGTGCAGGCAAGAGACTCAAAAAGGACAGACCTTTTGTGAAACCAACCACATACTTGAAACGAAGCCCTGACTTCTGTGAAACTTTGCCAAATAAAATTGTAAGCAGCATAAACAGCATATGCTTGCCATGCACATGGGTGCCTCAAATGATAGAGGTTCTGATATGCATCCAAAATGTTTTATTCGTTGTCATGTAGCTGAAGAAGGGAGTTATTTGTCCCACTCTCTTAACAAGCCAATGATTATGCATAAGGTCCATTTATACAAATTTAGTTGTTTGAATTTTGACAATATTGCATAACTTGCAGGTAACAATAGAATCAATAAGTCAGGAAGGCTGTATATTGCCTAAAGTTAATGCAAAGTGAGAAAGAATTTTGCTGCTAATTGAGCAGCTCATATTCTGCATAACAGATAAATAAAGTACAGGAAATTCATCACTGATCTTCAGATTATATGATCTTAAAACTGTAACAAAACATTTTCAGAACTAGAGCCACCATCTAGAACACACTGGAAATTACGTTATGATGATCACAAAGCTACACATGAAAGAATCATGCCAAATACCTTGGTCATAAATATACTACTTCTCTAAAATCTCACTCTGACAAGAGTGTCTGACAAGGCAAGGAGTGAGGGGAAAGAACTTTCGTGGAAAAAGAGAAATAAGTTTGTCTCAGAGAAATATGATTTGAAAAACAGATTTGCAGAGTCCCTGAATAGCAAACATAACCAACTTGGTTTGCATTTTAATTTTTCTTAACGGCCTGAAAAATCTTTAGAGCAAAGAAAGGAAGATGAATATATCCTTGCAGCTATTGTTGCCACTTTCAAGATGAGTAGGCTTCTACAAAATTGTTACTTAACAGACATCCACAAGATCCAGAGATACAATTTTCCTCAAAAAGGAATAGCAGCAACAAAAACCCCCCAAAACACTTGAATCAAACTACCACACACCAATAACTGAATTAATCAGGTGGATCCATTCACTGGACAATCCTGAGAGATTCAAACATATGAAACAGCTTGCAGCCACTTTTCAGTCTGCTAATGCACTTTTTCAAAACTGCTTCTATCTCTCTACTCTGAAAAAGGGAGTTGTTTTCCAGCTGTTTATGTGATAGCCAAAACAGTCTTCAGCCTTTACTCTGAGGATGAAGTATGATTCCATTTTCTTCTCCCACCTGTAAAAGCTGACATTTATAGAGAGAATTACCCAGCTTCATTTTGACAGGGACATGCCCTTTCCACGTTCCTTAGGACCTTTCACCACCGGAGAGCGTGTCACTGGTAGGCAGTAACCCAAAACCTGTTACATTCCTCCAAAACAAAACATGGAGCTAATTTTAGTAGGTCTCTGGTGATCAAAAGGCTGAGTTCAGGAAGTCAAGAAGAGAGAAGGAAAAGGACTTGGAGCAGCCTCAGTCTGGAGGATGCCTCCAGTCTGTTCCCTGATCATCCCATCACTCACCCCTTCTGGGCTACACTGCAGAAACTGCATGCTTCTGCAAATCAACTCAGAACACACACAGCCAGTGTCCATTTCAAAAAGTTGTGGAAAGGAGATTTCAAATACAGATGAAACCAGTCAATTTAAAAAAAAAAATAAAAATAAATCCCCCAGTTAAGCAGGAATTACACACTTATTTGACTGACTTGTGATTCACATTTGAGTTCCTACTTATGCAAATTTATCTCCTTCCCATTCATGAAGATATGACAGATCTAAATTACAAAGAAAACGTCAAGTAATACTAAATTAAGAAGCTTTTTTGCACAGAGCTGTGTAACTGAGAGTAGTTATACTACTCTCCAGAGTGTCTTGAAGATTTTAGTTCCTAAAGTATCAAGTGGCTGGCTAAAGAAGGGTTGGTAGATTTAGGATACCACTCTTCACCAGCCAGAAGATCACCTTGTTTTTAAAGATTTTTAGGGGATGCAGCACGGTTTCAACGTAATAACCATAGAAACTTAAGCAAATACAGCTGAACAAATATTTTTATATAAAACAAAATAGGACTATGGAAAAGATACAACAAATCCTTTGTGCTTTTAGTAGACACACAGCATCTTCAAACATTCTGGAAGGGTCACAAGAGCCATAGACTGATTAAGAGACTTATTTAATTCAATTTGATGATAATAAATGTTATTTAGATCATGTTCAATGGTATTTATTGAGGACTAACACTAGCATTACTTAGATATATATCAGTGGATGAAAATACAGCACCCTCTGGATTAAATGACATGCAAATGTCAGACAAATCACGAAGGAGAGGCTGATGAAAGTGACAAAGCAGAGGGAAAACCATTCTCAATTCTGACTTAAGTCACTACTCCCCTGTGGTAATCAAATCTAAAGCTGTTTTGAAAGTTCTTGAAATACACAGGTACTTTAAAAAGATAAAAGAGCTTTCAATACAGTGCAATCTTCTGAAATCTTTGTAGCTTTGAAATCCCACTACATTTCCTTCTTTGCAACTGTGGAATCTAAGCAAAGTGTGCTTAAGGAAGATGTCTTCCTGATTACATAGGCAGCAAATTCTCTTTGTGGATTAATCTCAAAAGATGAGCATGGGAACTGCTTAAAAAGTTGAAAAATAATTGCATGAAGGCATAAAAAAAAAAAACCATGAAAATTTAGTATTAACCTGAATCTAAATTCAAGTGTACAACATCCACTGAAAAGAGAAGGAACTTCATCTATCTGAATGTTTTACTATACGAGATGATGGAAGAAAAGTGATAAATTTCCTGTCATGTAAAACAAACTGGTGCAGACATGAGCAGCCTCTTCCAGTCAGAGTTAGCAGGTAAACTGCAAAACATGATGCTGTTTCCCGTTTCACAAAAATTTTTGGTTAAAATTGTAGCATCAAAGCACATAATGAGCACTCTTAATCATCTTCTCTACTTTGTGGAAAGTAGAAACCAAACAAAGGCAATTTGACTGTGTCAACATAGAAAAATTAAACTATAACATAAGGATTTCTAACCCAGCAACTGTGAATGACTACAGGCGTACAAATGTAAATGCTCTGGCGCTCAGCACAGGTGTACTGGAACTAAACAGAGCAGTTTGATGATTTGCAACAATTCACTGTGAACATAGCTCCAGTTTATAATGATGATAGCATTACACCTATAATGCAGAGCTTTTTAATTTAATGCAAATTCATTCCACCAGCCTTCAATTCTTTCCTTGTTCCTCACCTTTTCTGTACTATTTAGAGTGTTTTGGTGCTATTGCACTGTCACATCATTACCTTTCTATTGAAATAATAAATTCTACCATTAATATTCTTTGTCTATGATGTCCTGGTATGCAACTAAAACTGTATATCATTATACCTACAAATCTTATTTACAAATATAGACAGTATTTTTTTTTTTTTCCTTTATAGCATTGTTGGTGGTTATTTTTTGATAAAAGCCCTTGAAAGTGAGATCCACTTTGAGGAGGATTAACAATTTAATGCTACATTATTGTTAAATGGTGTACATTTACACACTTTCAAGAAGATTTTTTTTTTCGTCTCAAGTGTTGGCAGAAGCTCTTAAAAAATTTGTGGCAATATTAATATTTTGCATTTAGACCCTGTTGGTAAAACTCTCTACTATAATTGCATGAAAATTAGTTGAGCTAGGGGTGACAACTATATTCAACTATGTACCAGTTGAATTGATGCATGCTACAGTGCATCAATCACTGAGGTCCACCTCATGTTTCTGGGTTCTGATGAGAAGTTGTGGAAGACACAGAAACACTGCATGCATCAAGGTACATCACGACCCATTGCTTCAAGGTACAGCCTGAGCCAAAAGAATGCAAAATAAGCACAGAACATCAAGAGAACTCCTTCTAAGAACCAATGTGAAGCAAATGAATAAAAATAAATTAAATAAATGAAACAGCAATTTGATCAAAATCAAGATCCCAACCATTAATGTCTACTCAAAATTACATTAACAAGATACCAGATACAGCATTTGGGAGTAAGGAGTCAGAGCATGACTCAAACAGGTTACATATTTACTGGATAAGCATACTTCCAGCTACCTAGACACTGATTGTTTTTATCACTGGAAGTGCTTAACAAGGAAAACAGCATGATCTTAATCTTGTATAGATATACAAGATTATTATACATTGTTATATGTGAAGCTGGTGTAGTTAGGAAAATCCTTGGGATTGTCTTGAATGTGAGAGACGAGACAGAGGGCTCAAGCAAATGCACAAATTTATAGACTATTTCCTTGGCCTTCTGTGAGACTTATGAAAATCTAACCCTTCTTCTAAAATTATACACCAACAGTGGCTCTTAACTTATCTAAGAGATAGGAGCCTCTTCAGAGCTCATTTACAACATGAATCATTCAGTCAACAGAGCTCAGTGTTTTCACAGTGACTCACCCAGTTCTGTGCTGCTCTTCAACAGGACACCAGGTGAACTGCTGCACATTACAAAGGAAGCCTATAAAAGCCACTTCAAAACAGATACCTAACTTTGAATTGCAAGGCTTCCTCTCATACTTTAAAACCCCCAAAACTGATTTTTTTGACCTACACTTGGCCCTCCGTACGAATGCTTAAACCACTTTAACGTATACTCTCTTCCTCTACAACAAGTAGAGTTTAAAGGATATACAGGAAGAGATAAGCTTTACAAAGTGATGTGAACATACTTGACTGCTCCTTCCGTTGGCCAAATACTTAAAACCAGAGAGATAATTTTGTGGGCCAGTTCTTTTAGAGAAAAAAAGAGAAAAAGTTACTAAATCTGCCATTCTTTTCTAGTGTTTATTTGTGCAACAGCAACCACGCAGTTAGATGAAATCCTGGCTATCCTGCCTCCTATTACACACTGTAAATTGCATGCTTATCTGGAGAGGAAAAATCATATATAAATTGAAACTAAGTATACAAAATCTCACAAACATAAAGCAATCATAATTTCACAGAAGCATAAAAGCAGCGAGAACGCACAAAATCATCTGAATTTCCCCAGTGATATGATACATCTTCTGACTCTCCTTCTATTTTCCTATCTCTGTATAAATAATAATTAACTGTGTAATTCCTTCATTGCTTTCAAGTCTCTGCCTCAGAGGCAGCTCACACTTATTTTTATCTTCAAATAACATCAAAGCAAGCGGCTGTTACCAAAGGGGGGAGGAGGGAAGTGTACTTACTTGCCACCTCCAGCGATGCATTATGACTTACAGCTTCCCCGAGGTAATTCCTTGCCACACACACGTAGACCCCTTCGTCCGGCCGGCTCTTGCGCCCGTGCACGATGCGCAGGAAAAATAAAGATCCGCTGGGCAGCAGCATCCGGTGGGAGCGCGGATCATCCTTGTCCGTTTCCACCCTTTCCCCCCCCTTGTACCACTCGATGGTGGGGGTCGGCCTTCCCTCTGCTTTGCAGTTCAAAGTGGCTGGTTCTCCTTTGGAAACAATCAAATCGGAGGGGTGTTCCACGATCCGAGGCGGGAAATCTTCCTGTCGAAGACGGGAACCTGCAAGGTAAAGAGGTACAGTGCTCTTAGGGAATCGTTGACAGGGACAGCCAGGGTGTTTTGCAAAACAGCTACTTAACCATCACCTCATAGCACAGCAATTTTAGAAGAGTAGCTATTAACACCCTAAAGTACACAAAAGAAAACCTTAGTGCACTTCATCGTGTGAAGGCTCTCCCAAGTGGGTATGTTCAAAAGCATTTTTTCAACAGGGGATCTAATATTAGTGAACAGCCACATTCCTAAATCACATCAATCTTTACATGGACATATTCATGCACATACATTTATACATACACGCACATGCTCATCTAGAACTACAAAAACAAGTCCTACAGTTGCTCCACAGAGATCAGACAACCTCAACCAGCAGAACTGGTACTTCTAATCCATAACCCAAAGCCATAGCCAACCTCATGCAACCTCCTGCAAAGTCCATTAATTCATGCAATGTCTACAGAGTAACATTTCCAGCACCCACAGAGTTGCTTTATTTCACTTGTACTATTGTCTCTTAACTTCCTTGTCAAATAGTGCCATAGAAGTATAAATACATGGAGGGGCCTGAGTGCTTCTTATGCCTCATGAATCAGGGAAAAATTTTACCTTATAAAATTCCAGATGTCTCTTATCTAGAAAAAACTGTGAGGCAAGAGTACCCAGCATAAAAGAGAAGTTACAAGCAAATAAGATACTCTTCTAGGCAAGGTACTTTTAAACAAGTTGCCCTTCTAGAAAAGCCTTCAATTTCAGGCTATTTCAAAATCTGAGCTGATAACTTGCATCAAGAAAAAAAAAAAAACATACAAAAAACCCAAACAAAATCAAAACAAACAAACAAAAAACCCCACCCAAAACCAAAAAAATAAACAAATAAAAAAACCAAACAAAAAGAAAACGCAAAACAAAGGAAAAAAAAAAACAACAAACAAACAACCAACCCCAGTAATAGTCTGCATAGATATATATACACCACAGATAAGTATGACAACCCACAAGGTACCCAAGAAGTCCAAACTGTGAATAAATGGCTATCAAAAGTTTCAGAGTTTTAAAATGATTCAAATTCAAATTACTGTTTTCTGTATTTCTCTCTTTCTTAAGCACAACTTTGACATGGATAAAAATTAGTCTCTTGGGTCACTAATTCCTGATTATTAAAATCTCAGATGCCAAGATTCTTTATTAACATTAATAACATGGGGTTTGAACAGCTGCGAAGCACCAGAAAGAAACACAAGATCTATTCACTGCAGGTTAATAGACCATAAACTAATATGGAAACAGGGAAAGGAGACAAGAAGAGGAGACAAGCAGGGGTCCAGGGACTACTCTTTTAAATATATGTTAAATATGTCATATATATATATATATATATATTTATTTATTCATATATATAGGTATATAAAATAAAATTATCCTAAAATGTACAGTTTTCTAGTTTTCTTTTTTTTTTTCACATTTCTTCACCTCAAGATAATTAAATGTTCAACTAATCAGCTAGCACTACCACACACACTCAAAAATCTCTGTTAGTATGGCAAGACTACATTGAAATACATTTGCATTCTGTATGCAGTAAAACAGGGTTTGTTTACATGAGCATTGCTGATCATTTAATACAAAACATTTCAAACAGCTATAAACCTTCAGATAAGGTTTGGGTAGACAGAACAGAAGCCAAGGAACTTCCAAACCCTTCTTCTGGTTACACACCCCTGCACATCACACCAGAGCCAAATTTTAAGCAGCACCTCTAAGAGGTTTGGCACAGGCCAAATCCAGTGAAAGGAGAGCTAAGAGCACAAGTAAAGAAAATTTTGCCAACCAGCACTGGTCTTTTTCAGCAGCTAAAAAGGCCTCTAATAGACTTCTGTGTTCCCTGAGAACATATCTCTGCAAAGCTGCATTTGTGTCTACTCATCCTGAACTTTTACACAGCTTTTGTGCAAAGCCTTCACAAGTGGGCTGGCCAATTTCAAATCCCTCTTTCCAAGGTAAAAATGCCTAGAGAGGGATTAAAAACCTTATTTTTGTTTATATTTTTACTCACTTCCTATGTAATTACCAGGGAAAGGCATTAAAAGAAAGGTTTACAAAGCTAAAATCAATTGTTCTAAGACAGTCTGTAAAAATAAAAAGCCTATTTCAATGTCAGATGCTTAAAAGGCAGTTAAGAAGTCTTTAAAAAAACAAAGTTTTGACACATGCTAGTATGTACCATGTTTGTATTTTCACAGGCAATGCTAGCTAACCAGCACACAATACAGTACAAGCCTCCTATTGTTTCTGTCAGCCTGGCCCAGACCACAAATAAATGAAATACCATTTCCAGATATATTGTATGCAAGCTTTCCATGCTGACATTTAACTGGCTGTCCATGTACTTCAAGTACTGTACAGAATGAAAGCATAAAGACTGACCTCTAAACTTTCTTGCAAACTGAGACTCAAAACCCTAAGTGGGGAAAAAAATCCTTCAGGATCATCCAGGAATGCTCATATATATTTTTATCTTTGCTGGATAATTTTGGAGGAGATAAATGACAGAAATATCTATTAACTTTTTTTTTGTTTTATTAATCTTAGCATTTTCTAAAGTAGCATTTCTCTAGAAAATTTCATAACTCTGTTTCAATCAGAAAGGGACAGAAGTTGCATGATAAGTTGAGTGGCACATAGCAAGCACTAACCACAGATTTAGTGACAACTGCCTGAAGGGTATAATGGCCTTGACAACCAAGTTATAATCTTTATACGTGTCTACATTTCTTTTTTTTTTAATCTCCATTTTCTTTTAGCTAGTTATTTAAGCTGAACTTATGTTTTATTGAGAAGAAGCAGCTTCAATTATCAACATAAATCTTTGACTGGGCACCAATCCCATAATTTTTCTGTCAAAAATCATTCCCAGAAGATATTTGGTTAAAAAAAAAAAAAAAAAAACAAAAAAAAAAAAAAACCAAAAACCAAAAAAAAAACCAAAAAAACCAAAAAAACCTTCAAAAGCTGAGCACCTAATACATACTGGATCTGCCATTAAATATGCAACAGAGCTGCTGTTTCTTTTCTCCAAAGATGACAGCACTGGGTTATAGGAACTAACTAACTTGTGTTCTCTGCTTTTATTACAACTCAAGTATTTCATAAAAAGTCAACTGGATGCCAACAATTAAAGTACCCCATACTAATTATTTCATGCTGCTGCTTAAAAGAACAATTATATGAAATCATGTTTCCAGTTTCTTGGACTGTGCCACAACAATTTTTACAAGAATTCAAACAATGACATAAACAGATGTGACGGTTCAAAGAAAACTTGCATTAGACAGATGACAAACTCATAGAAGCTAACATTGCCTTTATTCCCACCTTAAAACATCCTGTTGGTAGCATATTAGAACAAAACTTACTGATAAAAAGCAGGGAGTGTAATTAAATATGAAAGCTGCTTATACCGGGGGTTCAAACACTGTGTGCCCCTTATATACAAACATATTCTCCTTTGGAGGGAAACAAAAAAGTTCTGTGCTATTGGAACACTGCATCACTCTATCTAAACCTCAGCTCAGATGGATATGGAAAACCTCCTTTCCCAAGATCTTTATATCTAAATCATAATTTATCATAAGTATTATAAAATACTGTGTGACACACTGTATCCTTAGCCAAATTCCTAAGGGCCAGCATACTCTTGGTCCTGTTTCTTTTCCATTCCACAAATACTGAATTTAACATTGATTTTCAGAGAATGAGAACTTTGCTTTTTTTCTTATTACTGAAACCCTGTGTAAGATCTGAGTAACCGGCCTAATTGCTACCAAAGTTGTTAGTAAAATGCTAGCAACCTAAATGTAAAATGCTAAAAGAAAACCACAAGTTTAAAAGCAGTGTTAGATGATCCTTGCAAACAATTATACTTAATCAGAACATAAGAGCTTCCCCAATTCCCCAGTGTTTCCAGTATTGACTTAACCTCTTTCCGAAACTTTTCAGAAAGTGGAGGGGAGTATCTTTGTGGTTTTATGAAAATTGACTAGAAAGATGTTCCATAAGTCTCTCGCTCTAGGGGTTAGAAATCTTTCCCTAATCCTCAGGTTAAACATACCTCCAAACAGTGAATACCTTGTTCTTCCTGTGCTGGATGTGCCCTATAATTCAGGTATCTTCACAAACTCCTTGGAATTTTATGCCTTTGACATACAACTTTTTCCCTTTTTACCAGCCTCCTGTGTTCTGTGTTGTTGCTGCTCTTAAAAGTCACAAACTTCATTTCATCTGGTTTTCCCCTCATAAGATTTGCTCACCTTTTCCTCGTTTCAAATTCTAGTTTATCCTTTTTAAAGACGGAAGACCCAAACCATACATACTCCAGAGGCAAGCAGACCTTGAGTACTGTTTCGAGCACACACTGCAAAACAATATCACACCATGCTACAGGGCAAAAATAACTAAAGAATAAATCAAAGTATTTTTCTGAAAGTGGCTTTTCTGCCCCTAAACCTGCAGCTAGCCTAACTTACTGAGTCTGCTTTGTTGCACAGACAACAAATAATTTTCAAGGAAAAACAACAGAACTAGAAGATCCACTGAGATTTTGTCCCATTCATTTTCTTTCTCTCAACTTCTCCATTCCTTTAATATTCCTACTCTTTGTATACTATCCTTGTGCAGCTTCAATAAAACACCTGATTTCCTGAGCTTTGTAGCCTACAAAAACTGCATATTAAAAAGCAGTTATTTTGACATTTCCTTTTCAGGGTTTGAGGTTGTCCTTTCATAACCAAAGACATGAAGTAATTTATAAAGATAGTAATGCTGTATCTATTTGGATTTTCCCAAAATAGTTATATCAGAATAGAAATTTTATTGTCTAATTCTACTTTACTATAAAGCAAAAGAATAAAAACTGCATTTAACTGGTATTTCTGAAACACTGATTGTAGAATAGCACTGGTATCCTTTTGGACTGAGGAAGCAGGCCTTTGACACAGAGTTTTATTTATAACAGCTGTTCATTTCTAACACCTGAACACTAAACACATAATCTAGAACAACAAAGTTAGATTTTTTTACCTAAATCCTGACATTACTTTGCAAACTCATAACTTCTTTAAAAAGGAGTTTTATGAATAAAAATGTTCCCCTGGAAGTGAGAGAGTATTTGCACACTAAGGAGGAAAACGCATAGTTGGAATGTAACAGCACTGTCACATCAGCTGATTATTGCCCACTCGGGACTACAGGTTTATTGAAATGCATCTCAAGACATGGTAAATGGTTCCAAATACTGATCTGGGAATAAGTCCAGTTATTTTCAATAGATAGCATAAAATGTGACAAGGAAGGCTCTCACTTTGGATCAGGAGAACCTGCAATTATCCTACGTCTTCCAATAAAGAGAAATGCTACATTTCTTTTTCTGAGAACACAGTGGAAAACAGCTGAGCAAGATATAATGAAAAGAAAAGCCCTGAACACTACCTAATCACGCCTACCACAAAACCATAGTGATGTTCCCTGAAAAAGAGGTTGTTCTTATTTCAGTTTATATCACCATGTTGAGGAATCCTTTTGTTTCCCTCCTCTTATTACTACTGAAATTTCATTGATAGATGTAGTTATTAACATATTTTTCTTTTAATTATTTCTCCGGCAATAAGGGATATTTTGGTGTAAAGCAAAGCAATTTGCTTTAAAAAAAAATCTGATTACAAAATGTGGGCCATGGCTTCTAAAATAAATCTGTAGACATACACAAAACATTTTTTCCCACTCAAAAGACAGCAAGAAAAAACACTTCAAGGTTAAGACGCCATGAATTACAATTGCATTTCTGTCATAGCTACCACACTATCAGGAGATGTCAGAAACCAGTAATTTACTGTACACTTATGGCAAAAAAAAAAAACTAGGGTAATGACAGAGCGCCTGGAGTTTTAAGCCACGTCTGTCTGTCTCTTTGAAATAAGAGATTAAATGGGAGCTGTACTAAAAATGCCTCAAATCCAGACTGATCTCGTGCCTGACTCTTACACTGAGAGATGTAACCCAAACATTGGAAGCTACAGACATTCAATTTCCTGGTCAACTGAACAGGAGTTAGTTGGGAAGCATTGTAGCAAAAAGCTAAAATAAAGGAGAAAAATAATTTTTAAAAAGTTTGTATATCATTGGTGTAAATGGTTTGTTTCTGTTCTTTATTCAGCAGTAATTCTGGACATATGTGATTAGGATTGAAAAAGCCATGAGTTCTAAGCAAAAAAAATCTTCTGGAAAGCTGTACATTATCTTATAGTTATTTAAATACTCTGCCTGGTGGGGAAAAAAAAAAAAAAAGGCAAATACTGCATTCATCAGATATTAACACTGAGCCTCCATTTTAGTTCCTAAAGACATATTTCCCAGGAGACGCTAAGAGAGACTTGCTCTCTGAAATAATCACTTTTAACAAAGAAGCCCAAAGTGGCAACAGGAAGAGTCATGCTTTAGTTTCTTAATCCAAAATTAAATTCAACTCTTCCAAATTGCCCTTGATCAAACCACTTATTTTCAGGAGACTTCGTTTTACACTCAGTCTTTAAAACATGAACACATGCTACTGGTTTGTGCAGCAGTTAGCATAAATAAGTCCTGACCTGGTTATTCATTAAATTAGCTAGAATATAAATTTAAAATAATAATATTTATATTGCGCCATGTATGAGGCTGACATTTACATAAAACCCCAGGCAATAGCTAATGTTCCCAGGGTAAGAAACTGTTCAGTTTTATTTTTTCTTTCCCTCAGTTGTGCTTCCCGGTAAGATATTTATCTCATCTGACTTTGGTGGATACTGGAATAATCTGAGACGTCAGTATCTAGAGCACTGACTTTTGAAAGTAAAACTCCCTCAATAAAAACAACAACATCCCACACCAAACTGGTAAGCTAGGAATAGTATTTTCCCTTAAGGGAAACATTAATGAAATTACAGAAATACTCTCATTAATAATGCAAAATCAACTATGACCCAGTGAGCAACTCCACTATATTCAAAAACAAAAACAAGCACAATGGTAATAAAGTCTATTTCATTACTCCTTTTGTCTTGGAAAAGGCTGGAGTAATGCTGGGAGGTATTTTCTACACTGGGATGACACTGAGAAGTAACCTACAACAGGGATGAGAATGGCTGAGGTGAAGGCAAGCTTGTCTTTGGAGATTTGGATGTGACAAGCTGGCAGTGACCACAGCAAACTGAAGGATGAGTGGGGCAGCGAGGTCAGGCAGGTGCACAAAGAGCCTGATGTGGTGGGAGCTGCACAGGCCCTGGAGTGGCTGTCCAGAGCAGGAGGGAAAAGGACTGGAAAAGGATTATGGAAAGGATGCAAATGTTAAATAGAGCTGAAGTAAAGAGCAACTGGAAGACCACCAGGGAAACAGATACTTGAACTATATTAAAGTAATAGGATTCGATGTAAATTGGATAATTCTGTGGACAATAGAGCTGGAAAGATACTGAAAATGACCCCTGGTTAAACACAGGGGTGGGGACGCAGTGGGAAGATCCCAGACAGCTCAGAGCAATCACTTGTGCCCTGTCCTCTTCCTTCCCTGGCAGATGGCATTCCCTAGAAAGGCAGGCTTGACAGCTCTGATCTGCTGTCAGCGGCCTGAGAAGAAAAGACAGAGTAAATGGGAAAGTGTGGGGACTGAGGCTGCTGTGAGTCACATCAGAATTGTCAGTGCCAGGCCTTGGTTTTCTATTGAGCAGGGAGAGAGGGAGGATTAGGAAACAAAGAAGAGGCAGTCAGGCTCTCCTCTATCTTCAATCCTTGTCCTCAATCATGTTTCATCCCAGACTGGAAGAGTATCTCATTGGCTGTGATCCACTGGTTTGCCATTTGGGAGAGGAAAACAGAACTTGGAGAGAAACAACAAAAGTGCACCAAAACCAGAGGAGGACTCTCAGCTGCACTGAAGGGACCAAATGAACTTCCAATTGAGTGACAATGCCTAGGACTCAAAAATATGTAGGTACATTATATAAACTATTATTACATTAACACAGTTATATATTTTATGTATTTTCTTCATATGTGTTGATAAATCAGATGTCAGACATACTGATGTAGGAAATTTTTACCTCACCTGGAGGTTTGTTTGTCTGTAATCAGTGTCAAAGACTTCTCCTATTTGTGGCAAGATTACAGCACATTAGGTTATTGAATTTCAAAGCTTAATCTATATAGACAAACAAAACACAAAACAATCCCTTTGGATGATCATACTCATTCACAAAAATAGGTCTAAAGATTGCTTTGGGGTTATTCTTTTATAAAATCACAAAGAAAAACCACAATGCTTTCTCTTTCTAATATTTCAGATGGCTTGCCCCCACATCCTTCCTGACTTTCCAAAGTCACCTCCTATTGTGCTTCTAAACTAATTTCCACTTCCAGACTTCAGTGTGAGATTGAACCCAATATTGATCAACTGCATGTTCGAATGTCTGAGATGTTGAGAGAAGGAAAAAAGGATCCTCATTTCTGCAGGGCTATTGGGAAGCCAGAGAAACAGCAACTCTCAACAGGACCAGGAGTTTCCTCAGCTGTGCCAGGGAACACTCCTTAGCTCTGAGACAACACAAGTATTACAACACAACAGTCAACAGCACTCCTGGGCTGTGCCTGGGCCCATTTTGGTACATCTCAGGCAACTGATACTGCCATTTTTTTTCTTGTTCCCAAACTGGATTTAAAGAGAAATAGGGTGATTCAAAACACCTGTCCAAAATCCTATTTTTTTAAGATGATTGCAAATCTGTTTCAGATGCAAGGGGGAATGATACATCAAAACTGCCCTCATGAATGCAAATGTTAGGTGTTTACAGGAGAGGTGTGCCAGCTTTGAAATAAGTTTGAATTTAAATATTTAGTGGTTAATTAATTTGGAAATTGTTAACAAGGAAACAAAAAATATATTATTAAGCAATTTAGTTTCCTTTTTCTTATTATTATTTTAATGGGTTAAAAATTTGAATTAAAACAGCTTTCTTTCATTCCATTTAATACATTTGCATGACATTAAGTTTGGACATTTACAAAAAGTCCGGGTATTTTGAATTACAAGTTGCTACTGATGTAACAACACTGGCATGCTTTTGATCCACATGGAAGGAAACTTAAATGCAAATTAAAAAACAAAAAAAGCAAAAACAAAACAAAAAACCCGAACAAAAAACACCCCAAAACCAGCCAAACCCCCCCAAAACCGAATTGTGTACGCTTACATAAAATTTGCAGATCAGTATAAATTAAACTATTTTATCACAGTTTAGAAAATTTAAATCAAATAACCCCTTACTGAAAACTTGTCTATCCCTACCCTTTTTTTCAATATATACCTTTACTCAAATATAAAGCTAAGTAAATGAACAAAAAAAGCAGGAAAGGTACCATGCTTTCAGGGAAAAACAATAAATATCTCGTCCTGACTTACTCTGCATAGCAATCAACGTTATATTCACCGCAGGATGACTGAAGATACTTTTTTATTCCTACTTTTCCCCAATAAAAAGATCTGTCAAAACAGCAAAATTCCACCTAAAGTAAATTTCTATCCATCAATGCCATCAAAATAATCTTTTGCTGAGAAACACTATGAAGTTTTCCCTTTGACTATGTTTGAATTTCTTGTCACTCAAGAGGTCAGAAAATCACAGAATTTTCTGGGTTGGAAAAGACCTCTGAGATCATCAAGTCCAACTCACGATAGATTTCCACCTTGTCAACCAGACCTTGACACTGAGTGCCACGTCTACTCTTTCCTTAAACACATCCAGAGACAGTGACTCCATCACCTCCCTGGGCAGCCCATTACAACATTTTACAGACCTTTCAGTAAAGAAATCCCCCCTGATGTCCAGTCTGAACCTACGTGGGTGCAGCTTGAGACTGTGTCCTCTTGTCCTGTCACCTGTAACCTGGGAGAAGAGACTGACCCCCACCCAGCTACATCCTCCTGTCAGGGAGTTCTAGAGAACCATAAGGTCTCCCCTGAGTCTCCTTTTCTACAGGCTAAACACCCCCAAGCTCCCTCAGCTGCTGCTCCTTAGACTCGTGCTCTAGACCCTTCCCTGTACTCATCCCAGCACATCAATTTCTTTTTTGTTTTGAGGGGGTCCAAAACCAAACACAGCACTCAAGGTGTGACCTCACTCAGTAGAAGGGGAGTCCACTCAGTTTGGTTTTTGTCCCTTCAAAGGTTTCTTTGGTTCAAAAAACCCAAACTGATAAATCTGACATCTTCCACGTGGCCATTTTTTTTACCATTGTTCCTTCTTCCCCCTTTGCACAAAGCCTAATTTTGCAATGCCCGGTTGAATCCAACTGCAGGCAAATGGCATCACACACAGAAAGCCACTTTCCAGGACTTCCTCAAATGTACAAAAGTACGGGCCCAGAAGACTCATGCACTGAGGTTTCTTCTCATGAAGAAGCATTATCGTCTTCAGGTCTGAATTCCTACCCCACAGCATGACTGCTGAAAACCTAGTGAAAAATTATCAAAAATGTTAACCAACATCTCTGCTACTTTTCACCCTTCCATCTGGATTTTAGTCCTGGTTGTGTGAAAATGGTACAACCACCTGAATACACTATCAAATTGACAGGAAAAAGAAAAACAAAACATATTTATCAAGTTGTTTCTGATGAAAGAATTGGCAAAAAGAAAAAAAATATATATTATCAGATTATTTTCCTGAATATTCATAATGAATTCTTGTGGCTAATAGCCTGGGTGTTCAGCAGCCTGAAGTGTATTTAAACATGTAAAACAAAGCTTTTGAGATGCTCTATATGATAGGCACACTCAATAAAGATATTTAAATAATACCAGTTTTCAGCAAGTTATTGACTTTTTCAAGATAAAGTACTGAACCACAATTTCAGGGATAGTTGTCTGAAGTCATTTATGCTTTAAAGAAAACAAAATATTTGAAATGGCCTTTTAAAGGATTAGTAACAAATCCTTAGAGGAATGCAGCCCACCTCAGTCAATTTTCAACCTTAAAAGCAAATTCTGACATATCCAGAACTTTAATGAAGACAATGTTTATGCCTTACATAGCATGCTAAGTGTGAGAACTCTTCAGATAAACAAAAATGCTGTCAAATGTCTACTGAAGGTCATAATGGAATGTAAAAAAGTGTAAAAATAGCAGTAGCTTATCATTGTTGATGATAAGGTTTAAAGAAATGAAGAACATTATTAAAAGTGAGAAAAAAAGTTTAAAATGTAATTATTTTATTAAAACAAAAAAAATCTAGGGGTCTATTTTCCATTATTTTAATTATTTTATAACGATTTTTAAATAGCTAGCTTAACGACTAGCTTTTAAATAACTGTTATGAGGGGTTCTGGTGAAAGGATCAGTACTGAGAAACTCAGATCAATATTCAGTGGTCATAAATAGAAAAAGGAAGAAGAAGGGAGAGGTAAGAGAAAAATAGTGGTATACAACCATGAGGCTGAGTCAAAAGGAGAGAAGAATATTCAAGCATGGGAAAAGACACAGACCTCAAGAGCTCTGTGCAAGAAAGATAAAAAAACAGTAAGTGAAAATGAGAATAATGGAGCTGTATGATTTGAAAAGATTTTAATGTGTAATATAACATCAGCACAAGCAAGCAGGCAGAGGTTTTTGAGGTTTACACATATAAATGCAAATGCTGACAAAGCCTTCAAAATTTTAAAAGAGAATAGCTGTTTGAAAACAAGGGAAAAGAATAATTATTTTCATTATTACTTCAACCAGCAATTGCCTGACAAGGGCAAGGGTTCAACCAGCAAAGAAAAATAGGTTATTGCCACAAATGAATAAACCTTAGAGGAATCTGAGTGCCCAGAAATACTATATTTCTTTTTTTTCAACTTTATCAATAGTTCTGATAGAAGAGATTACTTCTCTGCATCAGGCTTCTTTCACTAGTTAAGATATCCCCAGACAGAGAGGCAAGTGGAAAAACAGCAGCAGCCTCCTATAAAAACAGGCAGCTGGATTAAAAGAATTCAACTAAGTATGCTCCATCAACTGGGGAAAGCCATTATTCTCCAGTCTGCAACACTCTAAGGTATGATTGTACACTGGAGTTTCCCTTCCAAGAAATTTAATTGTATTTTACAAGGGTGTAGAAATGCTGATTAAAAAAAAAAAAAAAAAACAACCAACCAACCAACCAAAAAGAGCTACTTATATTCATAATATTCCTATAAAGAAATAAATTTTACCTTATGCACAAGTATCTCTGCTTTGGATTAAGGTAATACTTTTATTATGCAGGGAAGCTACCTGTTCACTAAATTTGTAATAAGCTGGAGACGAAAATGCAAAGTGGACTACTTTTGATTACCACCTCTGTGCCCTGCTTCTCTCCTTTCTCCCATGGTTACTCCACGCAGGATTTGGTCAGTGCCTCCTGAGAGGTAGAAGTTTGCTGGGACCTTTACTGCATGTGAAGCATGAACATGAAGCATAAATATCACTATAAACCTGCACTGCTTAAACAGCTATACCCATCTCTGCTACAGCATTGTCCAGCATGGATGGGCAGGTGGGCACAAGGAAATAGAGGATGTATTTAGTTTTATCCTTGCAAAGCACAACCCAAGGTTTTAAGCTTTTTTTCTTTTTTTTTTTTTTTTGCAATAGGGTTTTTCAAGGCTACAGGACTTGTTTTGTTTTGGTTTTTTTTGTATCATGATTATAATGACAACATAGTTTCCAAATGCTAAAAGGCAACCAGTATACAGAGTTTTCCACTTTGTGTAGAGCTATTTGAAACAAAACCCTAAATTAAGGCTTCCTGAAAGGCTGAAAGCCTTCAGTGGGACTAATTAGACAGAACCACTAGGCCTTGAGGCTCACAGCTGCTCACCAGTACCCTCTGCAAAGACTGAGAATTAAACACATGGTTAGGGGTTTAAATTGATTAACAGGCATCAGTTGTTCCTCCTCTACAGGTAAAGTCCTAATATCAATCTTTTTATTTTCTAATATACCATTATATGACTAATTAGTAGGCATTATGGCACATCTATCCGTTTAAATGAATTTTTAATGACAATTAATCTGCCCTTTTTAAAAATTCTTACTTTAAATAAATGGGAAATTTTCCCCTAGTGTTTTGATTAAAAACAAAAAGCTAAGCAGTACTTAAAAAGTCAATTAAAAATGAATGGATCTTTTCATGAGAGACTGTACTGCAAATTGTCAGTCCTCTCCATGTTACACAGGAATTCTATTATCAATTTGTTCTGTAATTTTGTGGTTGCTGCAATTATTTATAAGCTGATATATCTGCATTAGGAACACCACACTGGAATAGCTATAGGACTTTACAAACAGAAGTAAATTGTAAGTAGTCAAGATACACACGACAGATTAAACAATACTTGATTCTTCACAAGGACTGTGGTAAACCACTCACTATCAGGACTATCAGGCAGGAAACATCAGGGAAGGACTTGGAAATCTATTTCCATCAACAACATCAATCTGGCAACAGAGCACACAATCATCACTGAGAAACATTTTCATCAAGGGAGCAACTGAATTAATTCATCAACTTTGAAAATAGTGATCTAACAAAACATAAATGAAAAAGAAAACAGTGCATAAGACTCAGAAGAAGGGAAGAAAATGGTCTCTAAAATACAACAGCCCAAATCCCATATTTTATCATTTGGCTTCAAGGATGGCTCAAAGCTCTCACAAAAGACTGTGCGACACTCAAACCCATATTCTTCTTTCAGCTCAAGAGTGATGTGGTGAAAAGCTACTCCATGTCCTCTCATGATAATACCCCAAAGAGGAACCACTTTATAGAAACATCAGGTGCATGGCCTTGACAATATTTTTTTATATCTATATATGAATAAATAAAAATTGAGATTTTCTATTAGGTACATATAACGCCTACAGAGTGCAGAGGAAAGACAAAATGACTCATTATAAAATATTTTTTTAACATTCTAAGCAGAAAATTATACAGAATTAGCCTGCTTGGTGTGAAACTGCCTAACCAAGCCAAAATCAAATCTCTCGTTTCTTCATGCCTTGCCACTTTAATAATGGTAAATTAGTCACTTCCCTCCATCTGGAATGAGCAGGCCACAGAATTCAGGTGTCTCCAGGGTGTTTAAGCTCCTTCTTTCAAAACCAGACAGGAATACTTATTCCCAAGTAGAATTTGAGAAAGGTGATGAGGGAGCTGTTTGTATCAACAATTACAGAAGTCCAGCAAATGTAAAAGTTTCTGCTCCAAGAGTACTGATCAATTTTACATAAGACAATTAGAACACCAATTCTAAAAGAAAGCAGTTGTGACTTGTTTACGTAACCCAATCTGGTAGGTCTGAGACAGTTAAAGAATGTGTTAGTGGATGGAGTGTCCTAGAGACCATTTAGAAACGTGGAGAACGTGAAGCTCAAGGGCAGCCTGGGCTGCAGCAACCATGAAATTGTGGAGTTTGAGATCCTTGGGGCAGCAAGGAGGGTGAGAAGTGCACTCACAACCCTGGACTTCAGTACAACACAGGGTCTCTCCAAAAATCTCCTTGGTAGAGTGCCAGGGGACAGAGCCTTGGTGGGAAGAGACACAGCTGGAAGACACTCAAGGATTGCCTCCTCCAGGCTTAAGAACAATGCACCTCTAGAAAGAAGAAGTCAGGGAAGATTGCCAGGAAGTCTCCATGGATGAATGGGCTCCTAGACAAACATAGACAAGTATCACAGTGAGGGTGGAAGCAGGGAAAGTAGCCTGGGAGGAACACAGAGTAATTGTCTGAACAGGCAGGGAGATCATTAGGAAAGTTAAAGCACTGGCAGAAGAAAATCTGGCCCAGAGGATCAACGGTAACAAAAAATGTTTTTCCGTGTATCAGCAATAAAAGAAAGCCTAGGGGAAATGTTGAGTCCCCTCAGGAGGAATATGGAACACCTGGTTACCCAGGAAATGGAGAAGGCTCAGGAACTCAACTATGTTTCTCCCCAGTCTTCACCATCAAATTTTCCAGTCACACTGCACAAGATGCAGAAAGTGAAAGCATAGATTGGGAGAATGAAGTCCCACCTACTGTAGGAGAAGACCAGGTCTGAGAATTGTCAAAGAAACCCAAAGGTGCACATGTCCTTGGGACCTGACAAGAGACATCCATGGGTCCTGAGGGAACTGGTGGAGAAAGCAGCTGAGCCACTATCCATCATATTTGAGAATCAGCAGTCTACTGAATTTCACAATGACTGGAAAAGGGGAAATATAATCCTCATTTTTAAAAAAGGAAGTAGGGGTGACCCAGGGAAATTCAGGCCAGTCAGTCTCATGTAAGTGTCTGGCAAGTCCATGGAGCAGATCCTTCTGGCAACTGTGCTAGGCAAAAGGAGACTAAGAAGGTAATTGGTGGCAACCAACATGGCTTCACTAAAGGCAAATCGTTCCTGACAAATTTGGTGACTTTCTACAGTGGGGTTACAGAGAATAAGAAGGTAATTGGTGGCAACCAACATGGCTTCACTAAAGGCAAATCATTCCTGACAAATTTGGTAACTTTCTACAGTGGGGTTGCAGCAGTGAAGGGCAAGAAAGGGGCATGAGATGTCATCTCCCTGACTTGAGCAAAGCATTTGACACTGTGCCACATGACATCCTTGTCTCTGAGCTGGAGAGCCATGGATTTGACAGATGAACCACTTGGCGGATAAGGAATTGTCTGGATGGTCACACTCAGAGTTGCAGTCGATGTTTTAATGTCCAAATCGAAATTAATGACCAGTAATGTTCCTCAGGGGTCGGTACTGGGATCTGTGCTGTTTAAAATTTTTGCTGGTGACACAGTCAATAGGATTAATATGCATCCATAAATCCAACTTTATAACAAAACACAAACTTAATCACTATTCTAAAGCAAAGCAACAGATCCCAAAAACATACTCCATCCTAGTTCAAATAAATTTCTTCAATACTTAAAAGCAAAAGGAACACTCATATAAACTTGCTTGGTAGCACCAAGCCATAGTAGAGCTCATCCCTGACCTTGAAAAAAGCATTTTTTGGTATACTTCAGCAGGAAAAAAAGGACCATTTTCCTGTTAATGCTGTCATAAAGCCCACAGTGAATTACTAAAAATCATTACTTTTATGTTAAAAGCTCTCACAATGACAAGAATGAATTAGCAGGGGATGGGAAGTAAAAAGACAAGTAATGCTTAAGAGGCCCACCTCCACAAAACACTGCTGGGAATGCAAATGTCTAAAGCTTTGTGTGCTTATTAATATTGCTCGTTGTAGTCCCCTCTCTTTGCAATGGCATACCTGCTCCCCTTTGCTAATGTGCAATCTCCTTCCCCCCCCACACCCCTTAAGAAGATTCCCTTCCTTATAAATACCTGTCACTCACCCCACAGCATGCTGGCTCTCCACTGCCACAGAACTCTGCTAATAATGCTATTAATAACTTCTGGTGAAAAAAAAAAACAACAAAACAAAAAAAACAACAACAAACACCCCCTCAAAAAAAACCCTGCATGGGTAGACAAAATTGTGGTAGCAAATAATGCATTGTTTCCAACACAGATGAGACAGTACCCTACTAGGGACAATAAGCCAGAACTGAACTGATGTTTCAGTCCTGGAAAAAGGACTGAAAGAGAATTAAGAATTACTTAATGTGAGGGGGAAAAAGAAAAGGCAAATTTCAGCAAGTGAATGTAAGAATTTTTCAAAATTTGAAGTAATTCGTAACCCTCCCTCACTGAACATTAAAAGACCAAACTGCCTCAAGAAATTCTGCAAACAGTCCATACGTGCTCACCAGAAACTACTACTGAATAGTAATCCAGACAAATTAAGAGATTGCTACAAATCATAAAAGGTAAGCATTACTAAAATAAAACAATCTAGTAACAGTAAAGCTGGCTGGCCCATTTCCTCCAAGTAAATATGTTTTTAAGTTGCTTCGTCAATCAAAATATGATAGATGGCATTATAACTAGGTATCGTTCTCAGGAGGAAAGATTGCTTCACACAGCTAAAAAAGAACATTCACAACAGGGAACCCTTTAAAAAAGCCCTAACATGTTCTTTATACTTGTTCCATTTCATTTTTAAGATCAACAAATTGCAGCATTCAGATGACAGATTTGCAAGCTATCTGCAAAAAAGATTTTTTATTCATTATACCAAATCTTTATAATATAAAACCCCACTATTTTTCTTGTTCTCTTCAAAAGCATTCCCAAAATAATTGTTACAGTACCTTCTCAGGTCAGCAGAACTAACTGCAGAAAAAGATCTGACCAATTTTTTTTTTTTTTTTCCCACAAAAACATCCAAAATAAAATGTCTGTTTTAACAAACAAGGGGGAAATATGTAAGAAGGAGCTACAAAGACATCTGTCTTCATATTGATCCCATCATCATGCCCAATAGCTAATTTTAGCGGCATAAATGAATAAATTTAGCTGAGTAAAGTTGCTTTCCAAGCCTAGCAGGATGAAGAAATCCTATGAATTTCTACAGAAACAGAAGGTCAACCCATTCTCTGGGACAGAAGAACAAGAATCTAGGGATACTATATCATTCTCATGAGGAAGATCAGTACAGGAACCCTGGAAAGAATTTAGTTTGGTTGTTTCTGTGTGATCCTTAAAGAAAGTTGATGGAAACAAACAACAGCTATTTTCAAGTAATTTACTGCAAATGACGTTCATAGGGTTAGAACATACTTGTGGAATAGAGTTGTGCACAGTACTAATAAATTCTTGTTATCCTTGTATTGTTGTTAATGAAAAAGTACAGTCTTGCAGAACTTGTCAGCACATGAACTTAGTTTTCTCATTACCATTAAATTACATGGGTCAGGTGGCTCATTTCAATTGAAAAAGTACCTACAACATCAGTATTACAGACTTCCCAACTTAGAGACTCAGATTGTCTAATATTAACCCAAGTTAAACATTATAAAAGAATCACACAACAGCCAAACACAAGAAACATGTTCATAATGAACAATTAAACTCCAAGTCATTATGTGAGAGAAGTTGTCTCCCATTCCCATAACCTCTAGCACTCACAATGGCATCATCACCTCACTGCCAATGCTCATAGTTGGTGCAAGTTGGACCTTTATCTAACTTTTTTGTTTTTTCTCTGCCTTATCCCCACTTTTTTTTTTTTTTTTTTTTTTTTTTTTTTTAATAGAACTCCTTAGATAAATTCAAGATAGAGATATTGTATTCTTATTCCTGTCTCCTTATTCTCCTGTCCAGACTAGGTCCTCATTTACAAAGCACAATTTTTGCCAGGACTCACAAGTTTC
Organism: Certhia americana; assembly: GCA_018697195.1. Classification (NCBI taxonomy): domain Eukaryota; kingdom Metazoa; phylum Chordata; class Aves; order Passeriformes; family Certhiidae; genus Certhia; species Certhia americana. Next base: position 9,016,180 of record CM031857.1, on the reverse strand, counting down.
AGCAAACAGAAGTGATCATTATTGCTCTGGAGACTGACCTTACTTTCCTTTCATAGCTATTGGTAAATGCCTCAGTGAGTCACAAACAGAACCACCACCATGCTTCAGCACATCCTCTTCACACAAGTATATATTTTAATAAAAATGCATACAAACGTCCCTCTAAATCATCACCATTAACAATACAATTTGCTTAGAGCACCCAGCTGTTTCTGCCAGCGCAAATGGTAAGACTGAGCAGTGCTAGAACACATCATCTCAACTTATGTGTCCTCTTTTCCTCTCCCACATCCTTATATTCAACCAGAATAATTTTTGAAGATATGGATATTCCAACTCCCACTGGCAGAAATAAGTCTAACTGCCACTGAAGTATTTCAGAAGACACACTATTAAATCTGGTGAATGCACCATCAGTCCAGTTGTAAAAACTTTATCGATAAAAACCAAATAGTTTCTGAAAGAACAAAACCATTTAAAATAATGATCTGCAAAATTAGCTATTCATGTTTTATTTCTGTCCAGATTGCCCTACAGCTTCTATACTGCGATATAACTTGCCAACATACCACATAATACTGGAGAATCAACAGAGAAATTCACTGGTTGTATAAAAGGAAAGGCTAGTTGAGGGAAATTCCAGTGTGAATCACCATTGAGAATCCTTGGAAGGGGAAGGGGAACAGAAGGGAAAAGAGGAACAGAAACAGTTCCTCCTAGGAAGAATGCTTTTCTATTAGAGTTGGAAAGAGGGGCCATGGATTCCTCAGCAGATCGTGTCAGTAGATCTGACACTTTGGCAGAAGCAGGATGGTGCTGGGGCTCACAAAAAGCCACTTAAAAACTCCATATAAACAAAAGAGAAGTACATTAAGAAGTTGATTCAACTTTCCAGTACCAGACACTGTTCCCCACATATCTCATAAAACCCACTAACCATTCATTCCAGTTTGTAGTTTCTGCTGCAGTTTTACAGACTGTGATAGATGTGGACTCAAAGCAAATCCCCATGTGGAATTCGGCTTGGCTTCACAGGTGACAAGCCCAGACTTGGGGGCTTTCCTAAGTCCTTCTGCACCTTTGCTTTTGTGTAGGAACTGACAACACACAGGGCTCTTTCCTCAGTGATGTGACACTTAAAACTGGAAATCATGGTGGCCAGTGCTTCTCTCTCTGGCACTGTAGGATGTTTAGCTCCTACTAATGTGATCACATCTGAGTTGAAAAAGACCTTTAAGAACATTAAATCTAACTAGCATTTTCAAGTCCCCCACTAAACTATGTACCTAAGTGCCACATCTATACATCTTTTAAATACCTCCAGGGATGGTGACTCCACCACTTCCCCAGACAGCCTTTTCTGTCTTTCCTGTGAAGAATTTTTTCCTAATAGCCAATCTAAACCTTCCCTGGCCCAGATTGAGGACATTTCATCTGGTCATATAATTGTTGATGTGGGAGCAGAGACCCACCCCTATCTGGCTGTTCCTCCTTTTAGGGAGTTTTAGAGAGCCATAAATAGGGTCCCCCCGAACCTCCTTTTCTGCGGGAGAAAAAAAGAAACAAAACAAAAACAAACACTCCCAGCTCCCCCTCATCAGACCTGTGCTCCAGACCCTTCCCCAGCCCTGCTGCCCTTCTCTGGACATGCTCCAGACCCTCAATGTCCTTCCTGCAGTGAGGAGCCCAGAACTGAAGCCATCACTGGAGGTGTGACCTCAGCAGTGCCCAGCACAGGGGACAATCACTGCCCTGGTCCTGCTGCCACATGCCAGGTGTCATTGGCCTCCTTGCTCACCTGGGCACACTGCTGGCTCATGGTCAGACTTCCTTACATTTTATGAAATCAATTCTTAATTCTTAAATGCTTTAACTTTAAATCTACCTGGTTCAACTCTCTGAATTGATATTTCAGGCGTGTGTAATGCCAACGGATATAAAAAGACATTCTTAAGTAAAAACACTTGAATATAAAATCCTTCACAAGAGCTACCAACTTGGTTAGTTTCTACTGAGAAGAAGTTTAGCAGGGGAAGAAACATCAAAACCAAAATAAAATAAAATAAAAATAGAACTACAATATCACTATTGTAATATTTTCATAGAACATGGTAAGTTAAAAAAAGGTAAATTTGACAAAGTAGCTAAATGCAATAGAAACAAAGTCAACTTTGTATTATGCATCAGGTATTAACTGCCATCTGTCTGTTTAAGTTCAACAAGTATATTTTACTCTATCAGAAATTAAATATACTTTAAAAATTACATATTCATAGGACTACTCTCTTCCTCTCTGTTGGTTCACTAATGAAAATAAGCTGTAGTAATAATGTTAAACAGTCCTTTTGGTGGCAAGAAACTCAAAAATGCATTTTTAATTCTCAGAAATATTTAGAACATTCCTGAAGTCAGAGTCCATCCCACTGGCCTACTTTATCCCTCCAATAAGAAATTTAACAGAGATGCAGCAGTTGAGTCCTGTTGGTTTTTGATTTTTTTTTAAGCAGAGGCAGATGTTTAACACATATTACCCATCCTCAGAGAGCACGGACATCTAGTTACGACAATTTTGGTTGTCAGGCTTGTAGAAAGGAATGCCTAAGACAAACAAAGACAAGGTTGGTCTTATCACAGGTGATGCATATGGTCAGGAAAGTCCTTGGAAAATGATCAAGAACTAAGAGCCAAAGAATTATAATTTTATTACCCACAACAAAGCATTCCACCTGCCTCGCACAAAATCTGAGTCATGCAGTTGCTGCTTTAATTACAGAAGATTCATTGGTTATAACTCTGTCTGCACTAGCATGGCAAATGTTTCTTCAAGAACACCTTCTCCCTCTCTGTTTCTGTGCTAGAAGGGGAAGCTCCTCTGGAAGAATCCTCAGGGCTCACTTGAACACAGGCCACAGCTCCTGGAGGTGAGCACAGAGTCACACCCTGGCTAAGAAAGGCAGCAAGACCTCAGTCTGCTTGTTAAGATCTGTCTGACCAAACCATACAGACATATGGAGAAAACACAGTGCATGAAATACCAATGACACGAGGCTCCAAAAGTCCTTTCTGCCACTCTCTGCCAATAAAGTACATCTTTGGTCCTTCCTTGAAGTCAGATTCTGAATTGCAAGCCTCACATGAGGCTTAAAGGATCAGTCTGATAATGGGGAACCATAATTAACTTTTCAATGTCTTCCATTAAATGTAATTATAATGAGTATATATAGCCATATACAAGGATTTGTTTGCATTTACAAAAGATCTTAAACCAAGAAAGGTAAAAATCACTTTCTATACTTCAAGACTATTGCTATAAACAACTTGTAAAACACTACACTGCTACTTTTATCACTCATCTCATAAAACTTAACTCCAGATTTTTTGTGTATGTTTTGAAGCCAACTATGTTTACCTGAAAAATAATTTGGTTTCTACTGAACCACAACCTGACAGACACACACACACACAGACAAAAGGCAGCTCCTGGCATTTCCTGCTGTTTATACAAAAGGTAGGAGCAACACTGCTCTGTAACCAGTGTTATGCTAACTTTTAATTCCCTCAGTTTTATGCTGTTGGACATGCACTCCCTTTAGGGAAAGGGAAGGAATAGGAGCAGTGTGGCCTTATGTTCACACAGCACAATCAAGCCAGGTAAAGCAATAAGAGAAGAGGATGTGGATGCAGGGGGAAGAGTAGCATTCCCTAAGAGAACTAAAGCATTACCATAGCAATGCTCCAATTAGTATCTCTAACAGATGTAGAAGGAATCAAACAAAAAATGCTTAGCAATGTGGATGGGAGGGACAATAAAGCACTTGTCATCAGAGATTTTTAAAATGGCACCTTCTGTTCTAATGGTACAGAAAATTCACTTTATAAACAGTATTCTCCTGTTCAAAATTTCCCAAATTGTAACAAGCTGTTTAAATATACATATTCAAGCTACACCTTTTTTTTCTAAATAAACATAAGCTTCATTATTTTAATAACACTCCTCATTTTTTCTTTAAGGCTGAATATTTTCTCAAAGAAAACATTCTCCCCTTCTCCAGCATGCCTAAACTTGTGTTTGTAATGAAGGAGACAGGCAGTAGTAGAGGATTAAAGGCTTGTCTAAAAGGAGTTGCTGAAAATTGTCAAAACTATTGGCTATTCATGAGAAGGATGAATGTGCTAGGGTAAAAAAAAAAAAAAAAAGAATCACAACAGACTTATTTGCACGCCATGCAAGGATGAATCTATTTCACACTAAATAACTGGGTGTCATGAACATAAAATATGGCACTTTATGATCTGGAAGAGCAAATACAACCTCACACCTATCTCAGAGAAAGAATTTGAAGCAAGACAAAAAATTTGGAAGGAAAATAAAGAAACTTTTGCCTCAGGACAATGGATTTGCATTTGGGATTAAAGGATCCAATAAAAAAATCTATCTCCATAGCTAGAACACTAGTGCACCAAAGAAGTAAGAAGCATAATTGCCTATTATCTTTAAGAAGCATTCCTTATAATATAGAAATCTCTGCGATTTTTGTGTATTATGAACAATATATTTGTATGTGTACCCAAAATAAACTAGCAAAATTTATTTCCTTTCTATAAAAAGAAAAGTGAAGAAAGCTGACTAAGACACAGTCATAGGCATCTGCACTCATCAATCAAACAAATCCATATAATAGAGAGAAAGCAAAAACTCATGAAGGACGTGAAACTGGACAGTAACTGCCTATTTATGTACCTGTTCAAAAATACCATAAAGCTTCAGCTATCTACAATGAAATATGTTGGACCTGAAAACTCATACTAGATTAGTCATGTTAGCAATTCCCCAAAACAGCTCTCTCTCAATTCTGACAGACACTGAAACATGAGTGCATCAAAACAAATTGCCATATGGAGCCTCTGACTTGATTGTTCTAACAAGTACTTAATGATTTTTGCATGACTTTATTTATCAAAATTACTCACTGAACTTTGAAGTCTATTCCCATGACTAATTGTTTTCATTTCAGAGAAGGCAAGGAAGGAGAGAAAGAGCTTATCTTTAGAAACTAATATAATTTTTGCTTACGAGGTTTACTCCTTAAGATGTTTCAAAGTGAAAAAGTAAGATGAAAAAATATAATCAAAATAGTTAAGATTTTATCATTCTGGTGAGGATATCTTAATACAGTGAGAGGAAATATATTACTAAATATAACCTAGAGAATTCTTGTCTTCTTGATGATCTTGAAATTGAAAAATGCTCTTTTTTAATTACGTTGAGAAAATGTAAAACCTCAATCTCAAATATTATACTACAAGTTACGTGATTAATACCAACACATTCCAAGCAGATGTGAAACTTCCTACATACTTCCAAAATAATAAGGTAGTAATAAATATTACTAGCTAAAAGCTACAGTTTTTTCTTGTTGTAGTAGTTCTAACTATTTTAAACCTAACATCATGTCAGCACTCCTATAATGGACAAATAAATCCAATCCATATTTCCAGCTGTATCTGAAAGTACCCAAACCTTATCATGGGAAGAGTACTTGTAACATTTAACAATCCAATGTCATGTTTCCTGTAATACACATCAGAAAGGAATCTTAAGTGAATATCCAATACTTCTCAATTATCCCTGACAGAAGATAAATGCAGTGAGGATAGATAAAGAATTTTGTGGGGGTTTTTTTTGTTTAGGGTGGGATTTTTTTCTTGGTTTTCTTTTTAAATATTTAAAAGCACACATATATACAAAAAACAGAAGGAACTAGTGCTTCATTGTTAAAGGATGCATAAAATATTTATCCCTAACACAACATTCCTTCAACTGTGAGACTGAAATCACTTCCTTATGATGGCAAGATAATATTGGCTACACTCTAATTTTCCATTCATGTTGTTGAATGGAGTCTTGTTCCAAGGCTACACCCAAAAAGGCAAAATTATTTCAAAAGTCAGTATGTAGCTAGTTCAATAAATCTTGTTCTTCAGACTATCAAGTTCCTTCTTGCTAGAAATATTTCCTTAAAAACCAAACACAGCTAGAGAAGCACCTACTTTTTCATGAATGCACATAATTAAAGGTGGCCAATGTATCAGAGAGGCTTAATACAGAGGGATTAATTAGCTCAGGTGCTGAATACTTCCCAGATTGCTATTGCTTCTGATGGCTGGGTGCTGTGATCTTCCTCCCTGGCTTTCATGGCGTTCTAACTGGCGATTTCTTAAGCCCATTAAAACAAACAAACACACACAACATCCACAAAGAACCCCCCCAGAAAACAACAATCACCAAACCACAACACAACCACAAAAAAAACCAGCACAAAACCAACCTGAACCCTAGGTTAAATGGGTGGCTGTTTATACCAAGTCAAACCAAAAGAGCGCATATAATCATCTTTATTCAGTCAATGAAAATCAAAAGTGAAGAAAAATCCTGAATGATTAATCTTTCTAGATTCCACCTAATTAAAACACACACTCCTTAAATTACAGCTGTTGATATCCCACACATAACACATTAGCAAGAAGAGGTATGACATGACATTAACAGCCGTTTAAAAAAAGAATCTTTTTGAAAATTCTGATGCCCTATTTCAGGTTCCAATTCAGAAATCAACTTGAATCCAGTCCTCACCATTTTCCAAAAATTTCTTTTCATTTATGAGAAGAATGTTTTTTAAGCTTCATGGGTTTTAAGTCTAGATGCTTACAAGCCAGACATACTCTCTAAAACTGAAGCGTATCTATGAAAACTAAGAAATTCTTTATGCAAGCTTTCAGGTGTGTGGGCACACTAGCACACACCTTTTGACACTTTTTACAATCAAACCATGGAAACACTCAGAGAATGGCCTAGGTTGGAAAGGAACTTCAAGATCACCCTGTTCCAATCCCCTGCCATGGGTAGGGACACCTTCCACTAGACCAGATTGCTCAGAGCCCAATCCAACATTGGTTCCTTTAGTTTAATTCACCCCAAAACCAAACAAGACACTGATTCTCTTACTTGGTGTGTAACGACATGGAAAACAAAGTTTAGGAGGAAAACAGTTTGGCTTGACACCTGCCCTGAAACTGTGTATTAGCCCTCTAGACTGACAAGTCAATTCACTGGCTACAAATATAAGCAAAATTGCAGTATTAACACTGACAATATTTAACCCAACTTCTTAAATAGAAATGGCTTTTGATCCCACTTTCTCCCCAAGGGTATTACTTCATATTTAAAAAAAAATAATTAACTTGGTATGTAACTTAAGACTAAAATAATAATTTCCTACACTACAATATACATAAAGGAATAATTTTGCTTAACAGTTGCCAGGGAACTATGCACGTTCCAAAACATACCAGATACATTATATAATATCTGACTTTCAAAACAAAATACATATGTATTTCAGAGACATACCTTAACATGTTCAAAGAAAAGTTAACTCAAGCTGTAATTAAAATAAGTAGGGCAGGGCAAGCAAGACGTCTGAAATAGACTGCTTAAAAAAAAAAAAAAAAAAACAAAAAAACCTAAGTGAAGCACTGAATGACAGAGCAATCACATAACCAACAAGGCAAACCAAGAAATTTTCTGTTGTTATCTCCCACATTATCCATGCTAAGGAACCTCAGATCAGGAAGGTAGTAACTGCTGAGGAAGTCCTGCACACAAGGCATGTTTTCTGATTAATTAGTAGAGATCACACATTGCTGAGGTCCTCTCTGTATCTAACCCTCCATCACCCTTCTATCACACTTGCTGTGTTAAACCCTGCTTCACAATCTGCTGACATCCAAGTGCCTTCAGATCCCCACTGATCTGGAGCTAGAAAATGACTTCCTACTCCGCAGGCACACAGCTCAGGGCAGACCTTTGGACCACCACTGCTGCTGCTGTCCAGCTGATCTACAGAAGGCAAGAGAGTTCCCATGCTGCGAAGAAGACATCGAACAAAACAGGTACCTGTGCTGGAGGATGTGCCCTCATTACAGACAAATGTGACAGAGACCTGACTCAGCCCTGATTGTAGCCCTTGAGAATTTAGGGCCATGCATAGGTTACCCTAAACACAAAACCACACAGAATCCTGCTTCCTTATAGCAAATAGCAAGAAAGCACATTACAGAGCTGGGAAAAATGAAATATTGAGGAGTCTCTCTTTGCATTTGGCTGTCTTTCTTTACAGCCTTGAAACCATACAGCCAGATTAAATGTCTGATGAGTCAAAGATTCTCTTAGGAGTCTCAGATACAAATGGCAACTAGTCTTACAAAGTCAACCAAGGTGCAACCTGGGAGAGTCATTCACAAAAAAACACCCAACAAACAAAACACAAAAAAACCAAAACTCTCACAACATACAATGCGATGGTATTAGATATTTTGAGTTATCCAAAAAAAAAAAAAAATAAATCGGGCTAAACATTTAATTTGAAGTGCCTGTTGACAGAGAAAGTAGCAAAGCTCCTGATCATGTGTTAATGGATGTTTAAAAAGTAAAATGTAGCCGTATTGCTGGAGCTATTTAATCACAAACACAGGAAATATGCATTAAAGAGTAAACATTTTGCATAGTTGCATCTAGTGTAAACACAGAGCAAATGGTATGCAAAGTTTCATATAAGAAACTTCAATGTATCTGCTTACAGGAGGAACCAAAGTACTGGGCAGTGAAGAGCTACAATTCAAACTGAACAAAATTAAATTTTCCAGGCCTACAGACACTTAGAACAACATTAAAACCAGGCCACCAAATAATCTCATCAGCTGGAAGAGTCTTTAGAGTCCCTGGATAGAACTGAATTGTTTAGGACAACAACAAAACTGAGTCAGTTGGCATTTTCTTTCTATTTTAATTCATGCTCTTCCAATAGGTATGTATGTAGTACACTATGGAATTAAGCTTTTTTTCTTTTGCTTTTTACATTTTTAAGGAGTGCACAGTCTAGTCACTGAAAGCATCTGACTCCTCTCAAAGATTTACTAACAGCATTACTTTGATGATATTAGATTAGGAAACTTTAATGGCTTAGTTGCTCTGACATGGCTTTTGCAGTCACCAGATTTGTCATCTGGCTTGCCAAAACGGCCGCAGTTTTCATTTGCTCTGTAAGGTTATTATTTTTTGAACAATAGAAAATTGTAAGTGTTACCAGTCTTGCAATTTCCTGTGACATTCATTTGCATGTGTAAGGACCAGGCTGACCCAAGCCTGCCTTTGATGAAGTAGTTTCGAATGCACAGAGCATAGAGTCTCAGAAGCCTCATCAAAGGTGTAACCAGTCTATATCCTGTTCTTTTACTATTTCAGAGCATCAGGTAAACACCAACTACAACAAAGCCAAGTATGCTTTTGGGGGAAAACACAGTGTTTAATTTTCACTAGACATACTAAAACTTCCAGGATCCATGATGCCTCAGTTCCGTGAGCATGGCAAGGCAAGCGTTAGCAGTCTCTACCAAAAGCAATCTTCAGCCTCCTCCAGCTAGAAGCTGTTAATTATGTCAGTCATGCTGAATGCTGACTGACAGTTCTGTGATACCCACTCATTTTATTAGCAAAGAGAGGATCTGGAGTGAGCAGCTGAAACACTTATTATCCCTTTATTTCCAAAACAGCAACAGTTTATAAGCACTCTCTTAGTGAATAAAATTCTGCTTTCACTAAACACCATTGGGACACAGGAATGTTAACTTCTTCCTCAGAAGAGAGGGAGAAAAAAACAAATACAAAACACTTCAATGGTTTTGAATCTCTCTTGCTGGATAAGCACTTCCCTTTGAGTTTTCTAGTTGCTCATCTACTCGGACAGATTCTCAAGTGAAGTAAATTAACAGCGGCTCATTGACCTCACTAGATCTACACTCATTTACAACGGTTAAAGGCCGACCTACATTAAAGCAGCATTTCACACCAAGGAAGAGCTGCCTAGAGCCAGTTGGAGCCAGGAACTGCAGGGTGTTTCTTCCTCATACTTAGTGATTATATTGAACACCCATCTTCCTCTTCTGCAAGAGCCTGCAGCCCTCTTTAGTGACAGCTCATACAACCAGACATTTCGAACTGGGCAGCCCCAGCCGGCTCACAGCTGGCGGATGGCTGCACAAAGCCTCCGAAAGCCTGAGCAACTGCCCTGGAAACTTCTGGGAGGGAGTGGTGCCTGTGCTTGCCAGACTAAGTTCCTGAACTCCATTTCCAATATAAGTCTTATAGGTTTTGCCAGCCCTCCTTCTTCAACCAGTCAGAGACATGTTCTGTCTGGAGCTGCTGGTTCACTCTGTCTGGTGATGTACTGTAATAAAAGAAGGCTCAACACAAGGACTCAAGAGATGAGAGCAGGCAGAAAAGAAACAAAATTCCTGTCATTCAGAAGGAAAAACTGTCAGGACACCCCTACACCCTTGAATTTCTTCTCTACCACGCATAAATGTAAGTCTAAATACATATTCCAAACCACTAATGAAGAAAACAATCAAACACCACAACCACTGAAAATAAATAAAGATTTATTATAGTTGGGGAGATATACAGCAACATTTAAGGTCAGGTTAGACACAGCTCGAACCTAATGTCCAATAGACATGATTAACAATAATAATTAACTTTTCTTTAAGTTGAAGATGTCCCTGCTCACTGCAGGGAGACTTGGACAAGTGACCTTCAGGAGGTAACTTCCAGCTCAAAGGATTCTAGAGTTATATGAGTCACGAGTGCAAGCAATATAAGCACTTGAACTCCCCAGCAAAAGAAAATAGTATTCAATGGACATAACTAGAAATACAAAATTCTACGGAGAAGACTCAATTTGAACCAGAGGCAAACTGAAAAACTGCCTACCTGCAGATTATAAGGAACGGGCTCGGGGAAAGTTAGAGAGATATTCTTGGACAAAGCCAAACACCACAGAATCACTCAGCAGCAACAGGCATCCCCAGCAGAAGCCTATCCTTCATACTTTTCACCTTTTCCCATCAAGTGATTAGAAGAAGATATGGAAGCTGCACTCAGATTTTGATATCAAATGAATACACCTTTGTTGTGGATTTGTTTTCTCCTAGGTTCTTTTTTTAATTGCTTTGTTTGGTTGCTTTTTTTTAAATTACCTTAACCTAGTTAAATCAATTCTTATACTTACCAAGGCATGACGTTGTTTACATAAGACTAAGTGCGAAACCCTGACCTCTGTATTTCCACCATGACCTCCTAGAATAGAGCCCACTCACCCCACCCCAGTTCTTACAATTTTAATTATGTTAGACAAGGCTGCTGTGCTTTAAAGGTATCATTTACCGAGACTAAAAGATGTTTATTTTTATTCCCGCTAATCACTTCCCTTTTGTTTCATTCCATTTATACACCCTGGTTTTTGCACTCAGAATGGCTATCAGATTAGATCACTACAGATACAGCTGAACTGAACAGCTTCTTATGCTACTATGTAGTCCTATAAAAGTCCACACTACTTAACTTTTACTCAATGTATATAGAATCAATCACGGAAGTTCAAAAGAGTTTCCCAATTGCTCGGCTATTTAAGAAATCTTTAAGGGTGAGGGAAGGCAGTACAAGGACAGAGGACACAGACAGACCCTGCCTGTCTCATTACTTAAAATTCTAACATCATAAATCAGGCCGATACCTTTAAAAAAAAAAAATCCAGTCTTTGGATATAACTTCTCTATAATTCAAAAAATGGTCATTCTTTTCCCACATGCTGTTGAACTTACAGTTTCAGGAATATGGCTAAATCAGAGAATTGAGTGAAAATCCAAGTTATCAATGCTACTTTAGAACTATCTAGAAGTAAAGCTTAAACACAGTATGAATGTTTTATGTGTTATTTCAATGGGTTCTTCAAATTATTTAATAGTATTATGACAAAATCTACAAAAATATATTAATGCTAAAAGTTAAGCTATAATAGTCAAAGCCATTATCATTTAGTTTACCATTATCACTTAGTTTAAAGCCATTATCCTTTCACTTTACATTTTAGATGATGAAGAGCCTAAAAAGAAAGTTCTTAGATTCAGTCTATTTAATGGAACTTTAAATTGAAGTAAAAAGTACATAGTTTTAACTTTATGGCAAACTGCACAATATTCCCATTTTCTTTTCTGTACCACAAGCCACTTGCTCATTAGAGACAAATGGGTAGAAAACAAGAGTTTCTTTGTTTGCATACATTAACTTAAAGCTGTAAAACTCATTCAGCCAAACTTTCACCTTTAAACCTTAACCTGATTTGTAACAACATTTGTAGCCTCTAAAATTACACTGCATGCATCCAGACAGAGTTAATCACCCTTCACTTTTGATGCGGAGAATAATGATCTACCACTTAAATTTGAGCCCTTAAAAGCCTGAAGAAAACTATGTACATATCTGTGTCTTAAATCAGTAGTGAAATAACAAAACTCTACTTAGCAGTGACCAGTTGAAAGCAAAACAAAAAGAAAAATGCAACTTCTAGCTCATGGAAGTTGTAAATAAGTGCATTGCAAATCTCCTCAGATGAAATTCTTGCTTCCCAGCACATGTTATTGATCAGACACCTGGGTACTTCTAGGAAAAAGACAAGTCACAGGGAAAGGTCTGGGGGTGTTTTTGTGTGATTTAAAACTTTGTAAGAAAATGAAAAATTAAAAAAAATAATAAAGATTTGAAAATAACATGTTCTAAAACCTAATAAGCTTACTGTCATTTTAAATTTAGAATTTAAATATTATGGCTCCTCTCAAATACAGTCTAGAAGGATTCAGATTGTATTAGTTTTTAAAACTGACAGTTGCTTATTTTTGCTATTTAAAAAATCACAACTATGGAAAAAAACCTCTTGGATTTATACATTATACTTCCCTAAATACAAACAATTAAAAAAAAAAAATATATTGTACAGAAAATTTCAAACCAGAAGCATTTTGAAAAGGCTATCAGACACAAACATACAAAACCCCCCCAAAAAATTAAAAAAAGAAATAAAATAATCAAAAGCAGACAAAAATGAGAAGCTAAAACAAAACCAGATTGGCTGTTCTAAGAGCAGGGGAAAGATTGGCTACCACATAAAAGAAACCAACAGCACCAACAGCACACAAGAAATTCAATCTTACAATCAATGAAAAAAGGGAACCTAAATCACTGAGTTTTATAAGCCTTTAAATGTTTCTCATTTTTTAAGCTGAGAATGACAATTATTAGTCTCTTTTTTCCCCCACTATTGAGGTTTCTAAGTAACATCATGTAGAGTAAGTGACATACAACTTGAGCTTCTGCAAAGTAAGATAAAAACTGACAGGTTAAATAGTCAAACCTCCTTTGACTTTAAGGGGCTGAGAACTCATCCAGATTTTGCTTTATTTCCTCAGGTCACAAAAGGAACGAGTTGCTGCCACTCTTTCATTTACGCTAATAAAGAAGAGGGAGCTATTTTTATTTTCTTTTTATTACTGCTTTTAAAAAAAAAAAAAAAAAAAAAAAAAAAAAAAAGAATCCTCAATTCGAAGCAAGTTTTAACGAGTACGATAAAGCCTGCACGCATAATGCACTGGGTGGAGTAAAAGCCCTCAGCAACCCTGCACAGAGCCAATAATGGACTTGTCGCCAACACCCTGTGATTTCATGACTGCCAGAACAAAAACAAATGCCACGTTGAGTTCATTGCAAAGAAAGGGACTCATTAACTTGATGTGGCTTTTTACTTGACCTTAGTAAGGTGAGTAAAATAAAATTTCATTTTATGAGATTCAAAATGATCAGCTGCATGCCTACAGGAACTGTGACGAAATGACCAAGTGAAATTACTAACTCTGTTTAATTCTAATTATTACTAGAGCGTAGGTCACTGTGAATTTCTAGCTGAGAGGTTGCTGCTTTCTCTCCTATAGTAAGGTAACAGAAAAACAAACTCAAACTGTCTTTCTGGAAACCAATGTAAAATAAAATGTAAATTTCTGTCAAAGATGTAAATATCAATTCTGAAGACACAATAATCTCAATGTAGACTTTAGTCCAATCTTTTTTGAATAATAATTGACTTTACAGTCATTTCCCCACAAAAGATAGTTATTATTCAAAAATCAAACATCCATATTCTATCAATAAACCTTATAGTCAGAGAATTAGAAAAAAAACCCAAACAAGCCCAAGAAAACCCCCACAAAACAAACAAAAAAAACCAACCAAGCAAAACAAACAAAAAAACACAAACAAACAAACAAAGTAACCACAAAAGTTGCCTGTGCAAATAATACTCACACCTTCTGGTGTTCACACATTAAAGCACCAGGTCAACTGCCCTATCTCCACTGTCCCAGCAAATGCAGGGGGAAAACAAAGAAATCCCCATCTAATATGATGAAGCGCTGGTGGATGGATGAGGATTGAAAGTTTCCTTCCATGTTATGGTCATGGGAACCACGTTAGAGTACAAATGAGAAAGATGCAAATCTTTTGCTTTAAAAAAAGCAAAAAAAAATTTCTTTCTTATTTTCTGCTGAACACTCCACAATCCCCTCCCCAAATAAAAGCAAGATAGCCACTAAAGAGGTAAAGAAAACCCAGCAATCCAGAATCCAAAACTGTTGTGAGCAGAGATTTTTCAGCAGTGCATTTTAGGGAACTTCCTCCCCTAGCAGATAGAAATCAGAGTGGAATCCTATTTTAGCTCCAGAGGGATAATCCCTTATCCTAGCTCCCTTTTATTTTCTACCTATATGAACTTGCTGTGGAAAGGTCAATCATTTTAAGCAATAGCTCCATTAATGATGCCACTATTGTTTTCTTTCACAATTCTGAAGAAAAAAACCTCACACTCGAGCACCACACTGATTTCTGTATTTGCTCCACTAAAAACCTGAAAGTAAACAGAAATGTGTCCATATCAGTACAATAATCCTCCTGCAGAGGAACTGCCTTTAAACATTTTGAACATTTATTCCTGATATGACACCAAGCTACATCACCATTCAGCTCAGCCTCTGCCACAATCATGCTCAAGCAAAGTTAAAGTGCTCGCTATGCCTCTAAGCATGTTTCACTTTCTGTGTTTCAATATTTGCTTTCCCTCCAGGTAACACAGATTAACATTCATGAGTGGGAGAGAAAACAGAAATCACTATTTTCTGAAGTTTTCTGAAAAGCAAAGTATTCACCAGCAGCAAAATCCCATCCTGCCCAAAATCCCTCCTTCCCATTTCAACGTCTGCATTGCTACATATTCATTTGAAAAGTAACAAAATGCCCCGGCAAACAATTACTCCAAAGTTCTTCTCTTAGTTTCTAATCATAATAGCAGCACTTAACAGATCTCTCCTTGTATCAAAAGGTAGGGCAGACTTCATTCTGCCCTCTGTATTAAAGAGGTAAATAAAGCAATGTCCCCTTCTTTCTGCTTTGCATTTACTTTTAAACTTCTCCTTTTAATTTTTAAAGGCTGTATAACCTGAGCAATGAGCCTCATTAATCACTACTGAATGCCTTAACCCAGCCATTCAGCTCCAGATGCCACTCGGTGCTAGAGATATGCTAATTCCTTCCAAGCTTCACCTCCTTTTGCAGTTGAAACCATAATTTTCCACAGTGGTGAAGACAGGATTTTACTCCACGCATGGGGCCTCCTGCCAATCACTTTTATGACTAGCACAGCACAAGTTTCACTCCACAGTTGCATCAGTTCTTTTTGTTCAACCTGTTCATTATAAACATCATCTCTCCTGTGTTCTCCTGCTACAGCGTTGTAGACCCAAACTCTACCCTCTGTGGTGGCAACTGCTGCTTTGGGAAGTAAAAAGTAACACAATTTGTTACTATCCCTACATATCTTGTTTCCTCACACTTCATTTTTTTCCTTTTTTTTTTTTTTTTTTTTCCCTTTATCACCTCCTACCATTAAACACTTTGATTATGAAGTATCTGTCAGCTGCGGTACCTAGGGCCTTAGACATATTCCAAAACCAGAAAGCTACACTGACAGGGTTGTTCTGTGAGTGGGAGTTGAGGGGAGAAGCATTCAGAATTTGTAAATCTTAGTTCCGAACATGCCTGGCAATCAAGAGATCTTCTAGCACAAAGCTACACCAGGTGCCAAGTTTCATACCAGGTGCCAAGAGGTTCTGATAAAAGAAAAAGCTTGGTGACATTGCTGAGCACAAAAATAGTATTTTAGGACCTTGTATTATGCCTTCAACACATAAATACAAACCCACCAGTGGATTTGGGGGCTGCCCTCCTCATCTTGGGTTTACACACTTGGGTCTATTTGGCCAACAAAAGATGTCTGGGTTGAAAAGTCTGCTTTTGACCAGTGTTAGTAAAGTGCACTACAAAACTGGCAAGCTGAGAAGTTTCTAAAAGAATACATACTCAAATACATTTTTACTGGCTTCTCACTCTTCACAGAGCTAGTGAGGCTCATGCAAATTTAAAGTTATACAGCTTTATTCAGATAATTGGCTCTTAAGTTGATGTTCACTACAATTTCAATTTTCAGACCAGCTAAGAACCCACAATGATCCACAAACATTTGCAACTGAAGATAAAGTCAAACACTTCAGGCAATTTAATTTAAACACTAGAATCAAGATTTTCAACAAGTACTACTGATTTTAAGTGGCTCCAAATTTAGAGTGTAGGTTCCCAACTTCAACAACTCAGAAGGTTCAGAAATCTGAGGTATAGTGTCTACTAAAAAATCCAGCCACTCTTTCAAGCTTGTCCATCTGATCACCATTAAACACCATTTATTTCTCCCTTCACCTACTTCCAAGAAGAAGTGGAGCCAATGCACTTCTTTAGGCCTACACTACATCCTTGGCCAGATATTCTAAGTTAATTCTAATTTCTAAGTTAAAAACTGTTATTGTCTATTTTGCTACTGCCAAGAAAATAGTGAAACTGAAGTCTTCTATACTTGAATTTATAACCATGAACTGCTCTATGTGTCTAATCTTCAACATAAAGGCATTTAAGCAATTAGATATGAGGCAATATAACTAACCAACAATCTAAAATAAATACATTGCCTGAGGACACGCAAGTTTCAGAAGGCACAAAAATGCCAGCCAAGCAAGTTTTAATGCAATGCTAGCATGAAACAGTTTAACAGTACTAAAGAAATCACAATTCTGATTTATGTACAGGACAGTCAAGGGAGCAGAAGACAAAAACTACAAAATTGAACAACATGAAGAGCACACAGACTATAGAATTCTCTCAGATGCCAACCTGCACAGGTTAGACCCTCATCCTTGCCCTACCCTGCACTGCATGTCTGAAGAAATAGGCTGTTCCAAATCTGAGCTTATTCCACTGCTAATTCACTATGCAAGATGAAGAAAATAAAATACCAAGTTTAAGATTTTAAATCCAAAGCCCAGTAGAGGCTTGTCAGATTTACAGATCTTTAATCTACAGTCAGGGTTGTTCATATTATTTTAATCATTCACAATATTAGCATTAGACTTAAAGTAATGCAATACCATATTGAGCAAATACTTCCCAAAAGAAAAGGGCAGCTTGAATAATTTTGCATATCTGACTGTTAATTTTTTCAAATTTTGTATATGCATTTCAAGACTGTAGCAGTCTGGAAAACATGCTTGTTTTCTGATTAAGAATATGCATACCACTTCAATAATAATAATGTATTCAACTACCCATTTTGGTCTAAGCTGAACTTATAGTAAGTTGTACAAAAAATTAAATGCTCTAATTATTTAATTTACAGTTATTTACTTCAATATAAATAAATATAAACACTTAACATAGCACAAAAAGCTCCATGTCTCTCTCCAGGTGTGAAGTCTGGTAGCAGAAAACAAGACTTAAGTAGGACTACCTGGTGGAACCTCTACCACCAGTGAGCAAACCCACAGAGATTCTTTCCTGTTCTTTAGATACGAAATCCAGTAATTTTTTAATGGAATTCCTTTGATTGCTAAGGAAGAAATCTCCAGCAACACATATACTATTATGTGAAAGTACAAATGCTAATACAAGCATTCTATACATGTCAGCCTTCTGAATGAGAAGATAAATACCTAAGATGCTTTTATAAAAAAAATGGTTTTATGCACTAGCCGTATAGAGTTTATAGATCTAAAAAACCCCTTAAAAATAAAACAAAAACATGCTTAAAATTAGGTAGGAGAGGACACTTTGCTACTGCTTTTACCAAAATCCACGTACTGAACATTTATATCTGAAGGTGAAGCATGTGCCCAAGTTGCACCATGAGGACCTCTGCTCCTCTGACAGCACATCTTTTCACTGAAGCCTAGATGGAAAAGTGCTCAAGTTCTGTGTAGGTCTTTGGGTAATATGCTGAAAGAAACTATGAGTAAACTTGAGCACCTGAAATGCAGTTTTGCAGTTTTCACAAAGACACAAAACTGCTTTATAAACAATTGGAGCATTTATTTAAATGCACAAGTGCATTTTTCTACCTATTAACAGTAGATTTGCCTTTCTAATTTTCCAAGTCT
Source organism: Certhia americana (assembly GCA_018697195.1). Lineage (NCBI taxonomy): Eukaryota > Metazoa > Chordata > Aves > Passeriformes > Certhiidae > Certhia > Certhia americana. Next base: position 8,997,703 of record CM031857.1, on the reverse strand, counting down.
GCTTCCAGAAAACACAATTAACATTACTTCCAACTAAAATACAAGGCAAAAGGTTTTCTATTCCCCTTCTCAGCATAATTTGCCTCCTTTTGGTAAGGCCACCTTATGGCTCCACCATTCAATCAACCATTCTGTCCTCAGCAAAGGCAAAATGACTTGGCTGCTCACGGGTATGAGCAGAGCACTCTGCACCTTGGCTGCAGTTGCTCAGATGGCAAGCAGGCTCTAATTAAAAAGACTGGCCTGACGCCACTCACAAATCTCATTACTGTCAATTTATCAATTTTGTTTTAATCAGTCATACACAGACATGCATACACACATGAGTCTTAGTCAGAAATTTTCCTAAGCTTCAAAACAAGAGAGGCATGGAAAATACCTACAAGTCTGAGAATAGTTCTCAGTATTTGACAGGATTTAACTTTATTGGTTGTTCATACACTCCTTCACTTTCTCACAAAAAATAAGTTGCTTCACTTCGTTTTCAAAAGACAGGAAAAGAAAAAAGATATATTTTCCCTAAGTCCCTATTTATTGTTTTATTTAAGTGTAGGACATTCCCCCTACTTACACCTGAAATGGACAATCCCACATAAACAAACATTTCTCCATGTGTGCTGCTTTTTTAACACCAATTACATCAAATACATTCCTGGTCTGAAAGGCCTACCCTCATGATGTTCCAGAACCATATTATTTTTGTGGATAAATATGGGTAAAAAAAACCCCCACAACCTTTTTTTCCTAATGAACAGTGAACCAACAAAGAAATTCCGACATCCAGAATTAAATTCACCCCCTTCTTATTTCAATAAAGCTTACTATCACCTTCAGGGTAAGGTAACTCACAGTACTTACATTAGTAATCAGGGTACCAAAAGATTCAGCTCTTTATAAACCAGAACTCAAGACCAACAACAGAATAACACAACTCTGCACACCTGACTTAAAACTGAAGTCATTACTGGCTTCCCAGGTGTTTCACTTTTCCCCCTATTGAGATTTTCCTTAGAACCAAGTGTCAGCTGTGAGTCCAACATAGCCTGCTTTATCTATGTCAGCAGTACAAAATACTTGTGCTCATATTTCTTCACATAAAATGCCCTTCTACCCTCCTCAATTTAGTGCTGATGCTAAGGCTGACACAGTAAGCCAAGAGACATCAGTGTATGATTGAAATATACATGTATATGTATAAAATAAATGCACATCTTCTTTCTCCTAAGGAAGATATAAGCTAGCAAATTCTCTCCCCTTAAAAGCATCTCTAGCTTTCAAGACACTTACAAATATTTCTTTCTTGCTCTGCTCTCACTTTTTGGTCAAGCTTCTCATCTCTTTCACTAACAGAAAAATACACTTATTTCCCCTGTTTGCACAATTTATTGGACTTAAAATACACCTGGGTTGCTACTTCAGTTTCCTCACTATTTACCTTACAATTTTATGAAGAGGTACTCAGGTGAAAAGCTAAGGAAGGTTATCACCACCAAATGAGGTTATATAACAGAGCACACAAATAAAATGTGTCAGGACCTCACCATATGAAATTCTTAAGTGCCATTTAGTCTGCCTGGAAAGAGCAAGGTCAGAAAATGACCTCAAAAATATGAACAACTATCAACAACAGAATGATTCATTCCTAACTATTCAAATACACAAACCTCACAACAAATTCGCAACAGAAACTTAAACATTAACAATGGGAATCTACATTATGAAAGGCAAATTTTGGAAGAAGCATCCAAGCCAGCTACCAGGACACCAAGCCAAGTGACCGTTATCCATGCAGCACATTTAGCAACAACAGAAACACTTCACTGAGAACTGCAGCAAGTGACCAGACTTGCTAGACCCAGCAAATTATTATTATATTCATTAGGGAAAGCTACCCCATAATGAGACATAATTTTACAGTTGTTTAGGATTGTGAAACAAATCTCTTCCAGTTGTTTAGGAAAATTAAGTGCCAACCCAAACCAATGTTGTTTGAAAGTGAGGGAACAGGCTCCCAGATATTTTAAGTACAACTGTAGACTTTTCTGTCTTGAATTTCTAGGTATTTTCCCCTTTCACCTTCTAATGTAAACTGAATCGGTTTTGATTTCTTACAGAATTTCTTTGACCATCACTTCCAAAGCATTTTTTGTTAAATCATTGTTTGGCAAATATATTTGATGTCTAATATTAACATGATAATACTGCTGTCTAAATGTCACTAGTTTCTGATAATATTTGTAATGGCCCATCTATCTTTGTAAATGCAATCAAAACCTTTATCATGTAAACTTAGGAGTATTCTTCACATAAATTCATGTTTTCCAATAAAATCTTTTGGACAGTACACATGATTCCCCCAAAATTCAGTATCCTGAACATTACAGACAATCCCTGATAATGAAGTTCCTCTGCTACTTCAGCAAAAAAACAAAAAAAAATCTGAAAACCAACACCACTGACTGCAGTGAGCAAAAATAATCTTGAGTGTTTTGGTTTAAACTAAATTACCAGGCAATAGCAAAAAAAAAAAAAAAAAAAAAAAAAAAAAAACTTTTTTGTTAAAAAAAAAAAAAATTCACACTTATGCAAATTGAAAACCAAAAAATTACATTTGCTCTCCACAGATATTATCAGTACTCATAAGGATAAGTGCCTTTGAATCAAACACCTGGATACTTGGAGAATATTCCATCATAAGGAATTATCAATTTTATAGCATGTGGTTATTTCTTTGCTAGCTTGAAGTCTTCAAACACAATACAAATGGGGACAGCTTCTTCAGCTCTAAGAAGCTGGCTCAATCATTCTTAAATATTCTTCCAGTAAAATTACTTAGAAGAGCACACAATGCATTAGGGATAGTTGAAAAATGCACATTTTTAAAGTTTTCTTGGGTGACTTATTTGCTTTTAGAGATTAGGCACTTAATACTTCCAGAATCCTTTAAGTTACTGTGTTGTTTTGTTTTTTTTTTTTTAAAGCTCTCCTAATTTAGTACTATTAGACAGAAAATACATAAAAGGAGTAGAACCATTTCCAGAAATGCCCTAGCACTTCATGAGGGAGCTTTTAAGTACAAACTTCAGAGACAAACTAACAAAATGTATCAAGGAAGTGGCTGATTAGTTTACTCCAATAGGTAGGTTAGCCAGCTGGAAAGGACTTCGGGGACACTCCATGGGCACCCTTAAACTATTAACTATCAGAAGATAACTCTCCCATGAAGAAATACAAGAGACAATTTTGCCCTCCACTGGCTAGAACTATCACTGAAAAACACGCCTGCCTCTCCGTGTCAGCGCTGCCTGTTCCACACAGCATGGAAAAAACCTCTGGAGCAGTTTTCAAATGGACCAGTTCCATTTGAAGTGCAGTGATTAGTAAGGGATAACATGGTCAGGAAAGGGGGAAAGGGTGGGTGTTGAGCAGATGGGAATCTGCAATGCAATGAAATAACTCGTCGAAAGATCAAGATTTCCACGCAGGGAAACAGAAAAATCACACAGTCACATATTTAGCCTTGAGAATTGCTAGAGCAGTGAACACCCATGTTGAAAACCAGAACCTTGACACTCGTTCCCAGCAAAAATGTTCTGCATGTTGCCCTTCAGATAAGTGAAAGCTTTTCTTTTCCAAACATACTCATTTGTTGATGATGATCATTCCTGGGGAGTGGAGAGATGAAAAATCCATGGAGTCTGAAGCAAAGTCTGCCTCAAAATAAAGGAAAAAGGGCAGAAAGCAGGTAAATAACTCTACAAAACAAGGATACCAAAGAAGTATCCCTTAAAGCAATTCTTATTCTGTATGCAAAGAAGCATTGAAATCACACTGGGAGAATAAGGGAGGAAAGCTGCTATATTCCAATTTTCAACACTATTCAAATTTAAATTTATTCAGCATTTATTAACCACAGGCTTACATGAAAGAAGGTACTTCACAGGATTCCACAGAGACAACACCAAGGTAAAAATTAGGGGTTTTAAATTCTAAGTGGTTTACCAATTACTGTTTTAACAAACACTAACCCACTTACTTTTCTATTATTTTTTTTTTTTTCTCTTTCCCATCCCCCAATTATTTCCCACCTCTCAGCAGAAGTTTTTAACATCCCATTTAGAGTGTGGCCACACAAACCATTGATTCAGCAGTGGGTGTAAGCGAGGGAAGTGAGAACCATCAGTGGAAGAGGGAGGAAAGGATCAATCAACTTGCAAGATCAGCTGTCAGTAGAACTCAAAGGATTTCAGTGTGGAAACTGCTGTAGATGACTCCTGTCCTTCCTTCTGCACTGCAGCCATCTGCCCTCAAACTTCATCCTGCCAAAGGTTTCTGGCATCTCCATTGTTCCAGACACAAGACTAACTATTTGTTAGTTAGTTAGTTAACTCTAGCTGAGGGGAAAAAGAAATTCCTCCTGGTGAAGGAGTTGAAACAGTGTTATTATCTGGTGCTTGTCTCTTATCTTTGTTACTGAGTTTGCTTACATGACAAAATTAAGAGCCTTCATAAAAATTCATGGCTTTTTTCCCTTTTTTTTTTTTCTCTCCAACTCAGCTGGAATCAACATTATCAGAGAAAGCATCCCCATCTTGGTGGGGAAAGAAAAAGATTGAAGAAAAAACCTTGCATGCAACTTTATTGAGCATTTATATGATAAACAGATGAGAGGATTCAAAAATAAATTAAATAAAATTGTTTCTTGACTTGGAGCTTAGAACATCCCAATACACGATCAAGGTACAGAGTACACTATCTATGAAGTCAACTTTTCTAAGGTGGGGATGATCACCATGAAAGATTCAGAAAGAGCAAATGGGTGCAAAGGCTCTTCCCCATTCCATTTGTTTCTTCCATCACATGAAGAAGGCAATATAGAGGAAAATCAAATTAAAGATGGCATGAATGACACAGTCAAAAGTGAACAGGGTAAGCGCTACTCAGGGATGCAAAGTTTGTCATATTCAAAGCCACAAGGAGCAAACTAATACCACTAATACCTAAGAGCAAAAATTTAGCAGTTAAATTTGTGATATAATCTAGAAACAGACATAAGTTACTACATTTAGTGACATAATTAAGACTTAAAACTTCAGGCAGTGTACTTAAGTCATTCAAAACCTTCATTCATTCATTCACTGACCAGACGTCTCATGCTACCATAACTTTAACGACTCAAAGGGGTCTTCTGCAAACTTATAATAATCAGTTAAGGCAGAGAAGTTAGCGCCTAAACCAACCTTCACTACGGCACAAGCATTTTCTGCGTTCGCTTAGAGGGTGACAAAAGGCGTTCCTGAGAACGAGAAGCACTACTGCAGGGAGATAAACCCGTCCTCCTGCGAGGAAGGAGGGTCGGTGAGCAGAGGCAAACCCCAAAACCTGCCAAGCCGCCCCCGCGCCCCGGGGGAGCCGCGCCCGCTCCGAGCCCCGCGCCGCTCCCCACGGGGCGCACGGAGCCGAGCCTGCCCTGCACAATGCCCTCTGAGTGCCGCCCTATCTGCAACCTACAGGCACGACAAGACGCCCCAACGCGCATAAACCCCGTGCAAACTGTGCTTAATGACCATTAATCCCCCCCCTATCTCCTCGGCCATCTCCCCCACTCGCACTTAGCGCGCCGGCGCTTCACTTCACACACGTGGGTAAACTTTAATCGCTAAGGTGCGGCAAAACCCATCCCCGAGCCCTGTCTCCCTCCCCTCTCCGCCGTGGTCCCCGCCGGTGGCGGCTGCGGGGGGTTACCCCGGCCCGAGGATGGGGATGGGGGGATGCCCAGGGACCGCCCGGCGGAGGGTGCGCGGTACCCGCGGGCAGCCCCACCGAGCGGCGGGCACAGCCACCTCCCGCAGGACGACAGGGTCCCAGCCCACCGCCCCCTCGCCGCCGGAGCTCAAAGCCAGCCGTGGTTCCATCAATAGACCCTCGGGAGCCGCTGGAGGTGGGAACCCTGGGACCAGGACAGGACCCGGCGCCGCGCATCCCCCCCGCTCCCCGCGCTCGGCCCCAGCTGCCCGGCGGCAGCTCCCGGGGCAAACGCGGTCCAGGCGCCCCGGGGTGGAAGCCGAGCTTCGTTTCCGAGCAAAGGAGGGGGCCGGGAGGGGCGGAGGGGCCAAACTGGGGGAGCGAGGGCGGGGGATGGAGGAGAGCGGCTGCGGGAGCGCTGCCACCGCCGCGGCCGCCTATCTGACCCGCCTGCGTGAGGTGGTTACCTGAGGTGACACATATGAATCCAAAGAGGTAAAAGTGAGCAAACTCCGCGATCATTGTCCTCGGGTGGCGCCTGCAAGCAGTCTCATGCCAGAAGAGCGGGGGGAGAAACGAGGAGCCCCCAGTTGTAATTCCACAGAAGCTTAACGCAAGCGAGGTTCTCTAATCCCGCCGGACTCCCGGGGCTCGCCCCCTCCGGGCACGGCGCTGTCAGGTCCGCGGGGCTCCAGCCGCACTCCAACTCCGGCCGGCCTCCCCTCTCCCGGCCCGGGCTTTCCTCAGCGGCGCCTTGACACTTCCCGGGACTATCCAAAGCGATGGGAGAAAACAAAAGATCCTCGAGCTCCCGCAGCCGAGGTCCGCCGCCTCCCGAGCACAAGTTGCTGCCCCGGCCCCAGACTCCTCTCCGGGCGCCCGGGACGAGCCGGTAACGGAGCGCAGCCGGCAGGGGCACGGACCGGCCACCGCCGCCCTCGGCGCAGGCGAGCAGGGAGCTCCGCGAAGTGTCCCCGCCGAGTCAGTGCGCTCCCGGCGAGCGGCGGGCAGAGCGCGGCGGCGGAGCGGCGGCAGCGCCCGCTCCCATGGCGGGGGAAGGAGGCGGGCGCGTCGGGGGAGCCCGGCCGCGGTCAGGAGGGGCGGCGGGCAGGGGAGCCCCGGCGGCAGCCCCGAGCCCAGCCCAGCATCGCCGCCGCCCCCGCCCCTTGCACGCGGGAATCCCACGCTCGCCCCCGCCCCAGCGCCGGAGGAGGGCACAAGAGGGGAGATGCAAGGAAAGAAGAAAGAAAAGGGAGAGAGGGAGAGGGCGAGCAAAACTTCCCCGGGCCAACGCCCCCGAGCCACCCACCCCAACCGCCCGCCCTCGGTGCGGCGGCTGCGGGAGGAGGAGAGGGAGGAGGAGGAGGAGGAGCGGCTCCTCGCCTTGCCCCGCCGCCGGGGCAGGGGTGCACGAGTCAGGCGGGGCCGAGCCCGCCGCCCCTGAACTTTCTGGTGTCACGTCGAGCCGCTGGCCTCCGCCGCGGGTTTCCCCTTCCCCCTCCCGGCCGCCTCCGCCGCCGCGGCAGGTCCGGTGCCGCCTGGGGACACCTTAAAGGAGCCGCACCTAGGCGGCCCCCGCACGCCCCGAGCGGCGCTGCCCGGCCCGGCGCATCCCGCCCCGCCCCGAGCGCAGCCGGCACCGCCTCCCGCCCCTTCCCCCGCCGAAGGTAACGCGCGGGGCGGCTCCCGGAGCCGAGCGTGCCCCGGGCACGGCACAGCCAGGAGCGGGGGGAGGGCATGCGGCTAGTCTCGGTCGCAGAAGAAGTTCAGACTCCCCCGCGCACCCCCGCCGAAAACGAGCGAACGCACAAAACCCCCGCGCGGGTCTCCACCGGCATTCCCGGCGGAGCGAGGGGATTGCGCTCGGCCGGGTGATTCCCAGCGCCTGTGGCTCGGCCGTGCTCCCGGCGTGGACCAAATCTCTAGGAGAAGCATCCTCAAATCGTCACTCCTGCGGTTTGAGAGCACGGACGAATACTACAGGAGCAACTCCGCATGGCCATGTCACACCACCAGAGGTAGTGGTGCGAGTAGAAAGGGAAGAACACTACAGGGGATGAGGGAAGGTGGACTTGGAAGAAGTAGCATTACCACCTTACAGCAAAGCTTCAGTGTTCCTAGATCTGATTCATTAAGTTATGAGGATTGAAGAAGAAATTTCATTTCCAAGCAGTGTATTGAATATATTAACCCCACTGTGAGTAATAATCTACAGAGGGATAATACAACTATATAGAAAAACTCTTATGTATATTTCCTGTCACAGGATTTATACGGACCCCACACTGTTATCAGCCAAACAGGTTTGGGTGCAGTCAAACCACAAGGAGTGTCACTGGGTTTGCCCCATGTTGCATCCCTCAGGGCAAACTAACCAAAAGTCCAATAGGAGGGTCCTGTGCATTGTACTGAATCTGTTTCTGTCCTCTTTTATGTGTATGAGATCCAAAAAGACACATTTTCAATACTGTAAAGCAAAACTGTTTCACATTGGGAAAGGAAGCTCCTGATTATATATATATAGTAGATCTGTATCAGCAGCAACCAAACTGGGAAGATTTTCTTCTAAAACTGATGAGAATTGATGAACATCCAAAAGTTAGAAAAACAATCTAGTGTTTTAACACCAACCAGACATTAATTTTCACAGAGAAAAATGAATTAGTGTCCTATTTCAAACACATTTAGAAAGCAATCATAACTGTGGAATCAGTAACAGTGGATACTTTTGAATATGAGCAGATTTCTTCAGCTGTACCTAGCCAACCATTTCTCTTCCTGTTGTGAACTCATGCATCATTCTGCACTTCATGAAAGAAAAATGCATTAGCACCTCCAGAATTAAAACACTCCATGAAAACAGTGAAGGGGCCTGAGATTATCCTTGAATCCGAGTGAGAAATTTGAGGTTACAATAGATTGGATTTGGGGATGTTCTTTTATAATTGATTAAATAAAAAGGAGTCACATGCAGGGCTGAAAATGGGCCTCAAGAGGACATTTATTTCAATTCTGTTCCCAGAGAGGGTCAAATATAGGTAAGACCCTAACTAGCAGGTATTTTGTAATTACTCTTATATCCATTTCTCACAACTGGAATCTCATACTGTATTTAGACAACTTGTCCCAGTTACTATATATTTCAGATTTCTGAAAGCCCCGACTTTCTCCTTTCTGGAAGGAAACACACCACCATCACCACCAATAACATTTTGAAGACCCCTTTTTTTCCCTAATTATTCCTTCTGTAGTATCAACACTTGGCAGACTCACATTGTACCAAATTTTGTACATATTTTAAGTGATTACTATTCTTTAAAAAGCAAATCCACATATCTACTAGTAGGCCACTCTAAAGGGAATAAATGGGTTCACTTATTCGGTGAATGTACATTCACACATATATTTTACATGTACATGTATTTATTTTCTTGTAAAGTGTCATTATTTATCCCTCTGTTCATATGGGATATATAATATTTCCTCAAATCTTTAATTATAAAGCATAACTTTTAATGCATTTCTATGGCTTATGTATTATCTAGCAACTTAAATTAATCAATTTACTTTGCAAACATATATAATATTTACAACAAATATATACAATGTGTACAGAAGGTAAATAAAGCATTTTTCTAATTCCCAGAGAGTTTTCTCAAGTCAAGATGAATCTGTTTCCTGTTCATTAGTGCAATAGTGCATTTGTAGATTTATTCACACTTTCACTTGGGTAATTTTTTAAAAAAGGGCCAGTAAGATTTTATGCCATGTCAAAGTCTTGTGTACGCTAGCTGCTAATTTGAAATTCACGTGCAGAGGAATTCTCCATACATCAGTGGATTAAAGCTCTGAATCTTGAATGACCTTACCATGTGATCATGAGACGAGCCTACATAAAACAGTTTAAAGCTTATTTTCCACAGTTGCCCCATCTTTAGTGAGCCTCTAAGACTGTTTCAATCACTATAAAGAATTTTTTATCCTTTGAGAAGAATAGAGTCATTCTACTTTAGGTACCTATAGTGAAAGTACAGTAGAGCTTCAAAGGCTTGTTCAATTTATTCTGTCTCAGACACTTCATAACATAATGTTTAGCTGTCAGTGCTTTCTTACTTCAGAAAAAACTGCTAGGAGTGAATGTATACTGCTCTAATTATCTTTCTTAAAATTCATTTAGATTGTAATAATATATAACAGCTGCACGGCTGAGTGAATCTCTTCAAATTGTAAGCCTACAGAATTTCATCAGAATGTCTTGTAAGTAATTGACATCATCTTTAATTCTGCAGATGTTCTTACAAAATGTGTGCTATTAAAGCACCCTTATTGTCCATGATTCTGAGACATACAGACATTCACGTGAGACACACACGTATACATGTGCCTGTCAGAAAATGTTTCTAGGAAAAGAAATATGGCTTTGACCACTTCAGTTGTGGGGAACAATACATCTATGAGTGTTATAAAGCAGATGTACTTGCTGTGTTTATCCTGTAATATGTAATACCATTTTTAAGACTTACACAAACATGGAATTTCTGGGAGAACAGAGCTACTCCGCAGCACACAATTACACATGAGGCAGAGGACTTGGTCATGAAACCTCCAAGAAAAAAGAAAAGGTTCTCCAGAACTGATAGTTGTGATTCAGCAGATGGCACTCTTCCCTCGAAGTGACTAAAATCAGTTCTGCCTCTGATACAAGGAACGATGTGCTTTGAGAGATTATTCGGAAGACTTTGAACTTACTTTAAGCACTGAAGATGCCAGGCACTTCTCTCCAAGGGCAGAGACACGCACATGACGTCTTGGATGTCTTGTGGGGGCAAACACACTCTCTCTCCACAAACCTTTTTGAACTTCAAATGACTCTCCCCCTTCCTGATCTCCAAACTACCGCGTAGCCTTCCGGTTATCTGCGGAGCTGGCTGCCAGGAATACCTCTGTGTGTACATTACACGGTCACACACGCTCGTGTCTGCAGAAGCTCACGGAGTTTATCATTCCGAGGCTGGCAGCCAGGATTATTGAATCAGTACCTTTATTCTGTGGGCTGCAACAAAGCTCCTGTTGACATCATGGGGATTATATAGATACAACTAAGTCTCAAAAACTCTCTCTTCCAGACTGTTTAGGACACCGTGGAAGTCATGGGTTGCATTATTTAGTGAAATGCCTTAAAAAAACTATTGTAAATATCTTTTTCTAAGTGTAAGCTGAAATTAAAATACTAGGAATTATATATACATCTTCTTGTGTATTTGTCTCTAAGTATATTATGGGCCTTAACCATGGTAGGAATCCTAGCTGAAGTCAGTAAACATATCTGATAGCAGAACAGTACATTATTTCAGTGATATTTTAATTAGGAAAAAAAAGTGGATTTTTCTACATTAGATCTAAATAAGCACTGAAATGTTCAAAGAAGGAGCACTGTAAAGAACAGCTGAATAGAAGAAGTGAATGAATAGCAAAAGCTTGAAAACCTACAGCTGCCATATAATTAATTGGGATAATTATTATGAGCAAACAAGAAATGTTATGATTTCCATGCCCATATAAGTAAATTTCTGTCTCTTTCTTGACCTGCCTGGTTACTGTTTAAACATGCTGTTCAAAGACATTGTTTTCTTGTGTTTGATTGCTTGGGCCTTACCATGATTTTGCTTTTATTTACACTAATTTTGTGATGTAATTCTTATTTTCTTTGATGTTACTCTTAATTACACTACTAGTGAATTCAGACTTCCAGTGTCTTTCACTACATACAGTATTTAGAATAGTACTCGAGTCATTGCAGAGCAAGGAGTAATAGCAATAAAATATAATATTTTATTTCCTATGATGAATTCACAGTTAGAGACCCTAAAGAAGCTCAAGCCTCATTATGCTAGGTGTATAAAAACACCATGATAAAAGATGCTTCCTTCAAAGGATTTCAAAAGCATCATTATCAACATAAAGAACTTAAAGGAAAAAAACACCACTGGCATAAACATATAAAATTCCATTGAATTTTATCCTTTAATATTCCTTTATATTAGGGGTGAATGGGTCTTTTCATTTCTGTTCAAAGATGCTATAGCACATCCCCACTGGAAAAAAAAAAAAAATCACTGAAGTTATATTCTTTTTGTTGCCCCAGTAGAAATTGCTAAAGGCATATTTGCTATTCAGTCTACTCAGCAGACTAGCTCAAACGCTTTTAAAAATTTCTTATAATTATAGGAAATATTGCACAGAACTCCTGCTTTGTGGTTTTGTTCTTGTTAGTGACAAAATGCTAATCTGCTTAATATGTAATTTATATACAAACAACTCAGTATTTATTACAAAACCAGTGTTATCTCTGATATTGCCAAACAAAGAGAGACCTGTCCCTGAAATCTCAGTATTTGCTTTAAATGTTTAACAAATGAGCCATTCAGTACTCACTATCTCCTTGCCTCAATACGAGGAGTATGAGGGTGTCACCTAGTGGATTGTTCTGGCTGCCTGGAAGAGAGCTCACAAGCCAAATCACCCAAATGGCATTGAATGAACTAACAAAATGAAAGAGAAAGGCTTCTTTTTTCTTTATTTAATTACTCCAGGAATTGTGAGAGCTTCAACAGAGCGTTATTGTTCTGTAATATCTGCCTTTGGGTTCCCATTCATGCCACAGAATCTGTTGGCACTGAAAAGGGCTGTAAGAATGATGCATCCAAAATTTTGAAGAGAAAATTACCTATGTTCCTGGATCAGAGGAAAGGTTTAATGTTACCAGAGACAACCATTTTAAATGAGTTGCACAAAACTTTTGTTTAAGATTACAAATAATAAGTGGAAGAAAGTGCCTGTAAGTTTCATCAATTATATTTTAAAAGGAGGAACTATTCCATGGTTTTCAGCAGGCCATCAAAAAAAGGAGGGCTTGCATGTATTAATTTGAGATTGCTGTATGCATTTATAATTCATGAATAGTTAAGGTTAACCTTAGCAATCTGGAGATGAAAAGGATTACATAAACTATCCATCTTATTTCTTTGACTGAATTACTGCACATATTTAAAGCAGACGCCACTTAAGAACTGAATACCTGCAGTGAATTAACTCAGTCAAATGCAAAGCAGATACCCAGCCAGCTCACCCAGTACCATTGCAATTGCATGTTGAAATTTAAAATAACCAGCATACAATTTATAATTGCATGATGAAAGCCTATCTGATCCCATATATTTAACCTCTTTTAATTAAAAAAATGCTTACTATAGTTTTAATATTGCATTCTGCCCTTGAGTGGAGGAAGGGAAGAAAGCAAGGATGGAACTACAGATGATAAAGACATACTATTTCATGCCTGGAGCATGCATTTAAATAACACCCCCTGAAATTCTTGAGTGTGTGCTGTGTGACCAGCATGAGAAGAGGAGAAGAAAGCCTTTGCCCCATGATGGTATGCTTGCTTTTTTTGTGTCAGAAGTACATCCTACCATCAGCAGACACAGTATGCTACTGGAAGCAGCAGCAAAAAATCTTGCACTAGCAGTATGTTTGCTGGCCTAGCTCTTGGTGCCCTTCCATAATATGTCCATTTTAATGAACAAGTGGATCTGTCTTCCTCTGTTGTATGATGGCTAGCACATCCTTAGCCTTTTCTGCATATACAAAATACACACAATCTAAAATTCATTGTAAAATACCCCGGTGAAAAGTTATGAAGACCCAAACAATCCTTATCCATATTAAAAGCTCTCAAAACCACACTTCGAGAGAACCGTGCAAATGTACATTACTTGATTTAATTATAAAAAAGAAAATGTACAAAGGTATTTCAATTGTTTGACTACAAACTGCCTCTACTTTTAGAGGTGGGAAATGAGGGAAAAAAGGGGAAAAAGATTGGTTAGATCCCTCACCCTCAAAACAGAGAACAGAGTTCTGTTGATCAGAAGCATCTTATTCTGCTAGATATTAAATGTTTTCTGGTCCTTAGAAGCATTTCTCCACTCTTTGGGACATAGAATTATTTGACGATTTTCTTTTAAATATATTTTGTCTTGTCAACACTGTTGTTCTAGATCCTAATGGATCCTGCTGTGAAGTGCCCTGGTGATGTACATTGTGGAGTTCAGCAGGAGACACTGACAAAGTACTAAACCTGCAGGGCAAGTAAGGATTACTGTTGAGGGAGAGAACACTGTCAATGAGCCTTGTATACCCATTCATACAGCAGGCTATTTCTTTCTGAAACACTTCCTTCCAGCAGCAGTACCAGCCTCCCATTCCTCATACATCTCCTTTTGCACAGAAGGTCACACTGCCTTCAGAATGGGGAGCGGGGTGGGGAGGAAAGGAAAACAAACCAGAGGGGAGGCCTTGGGCCCCAGCTAAATATTTCATTAAAAAAGAAAACTGGTCTTGCATGTGTTCTCTTTAAAACCTCCCAAAGGACAAATCTGTCAGGGTATGTCTACATAGTTAGGAGCATCCAGCAACACAACTATTCCTCCCACTCTCCGAGACGGCCTGACACGAGCCAGCTCCGGTGCAGGAGCTGAGTAAATATCCTGCGCTGGTGCCAAGCCTGAGCTAAGGCAGGTTGTGTCTCAACAGGCCTGATTAGCTCAGGCTCCTCTCTGCAATAACACGGCTCCTGCCCCGCTCCAGGACCCGCTCCTGGCTGCAGACATGCCGTCAGCCTGCTCCTCTTTTCCTCCCGGAGACTCTGCCTTTCATACACAGCCAGCAGCTGCTCCTCGCAGAGAGCCTGGCACAAGAGGCTGCTTCAGAACCAGTGGGTTAGTGGAAGGTGGTGAAGTGCTGGCTGCCTCTGGCCTGCCAGCCTGGAATGGCATTTTCTCCAAGTGCAGAGCACAGCCTTAAGCGGGGATCACACAGGTGTACAACTCCCGTTTTCCTCTTCTATCGCCTCTTAACAGAGGAAACGTGAGAGTAAATTACATGCTGAGCACTGGAGGAGGCCCTAAAAACGCGGCAATCTGCTCTCAAATAAATAGTTGAAAACTTGCCCTTTTCTTTTATATAAATGGATAAGTTCTGTACTATCCTAGCAGTTGCTCAGTAAACACGATTTATCTGCTTTTACCTTCAGCTGCACTGCTGAACAAACAACCTACTGTTTAGCTGGAGTGCACAGTCAGAGCTTCATGGGCTCACAAAACCCACTTCAAAGAACACAAGAAGAACAGAAAAATTGCTTTTTAAATCTTACTGCTGTACGGGCACAGGACCAGCATGGCAGTTCAGATAGCAATATCAGACTAAATAAATATTAAGACTAAAGAAGGTCTCAGGCAAAGTTCCTACAGACCACAATAGGAGAGGATATTATCTAGGATCTACATCTTCCACATATGATCCCTGTAGCTGTAGCTCTTAGGTGAGTAAGAGACCAGCAGTGAGACACAAATATTATGTGTCAAAACCACAATTTGAAATTTCCACCTACACACAAAGATGGAGAAAATTATTCCATTTTTTTTGCATTATTTATTTATGAAATTATTTCAAGTTTTATTTCAACTGACAATTTATAGGTGTTGCTTATAATGATGGAGCTGAGAAACCATCTGCTTTTATGTGTTCAAAATAGATAGTCTCACATGGAGGTAATAACCTTCAGCCAGAGGAGATTTCCTTGGCACTCAGAGGGTTTTTAATATTGAAATTTTGCATATTGCCATGGAAAGTTTCTACTAACCAAGAGGGAACTCTTTTTAAGTGGTAGGGTAAACTATTTGCCTGAGTAGAAGTTGGAGAGATTTCATGCAAGCATATTCAGTTGGTTCTCATTATAAACAACTTTATATTTAATTGTAAAATTTTATATTTGCTTCCCAACTTTTAAGAAAATATACACACTTACTTTTTGAGACACATTTTGGTATGTAATATTACTTGTGCTGCAAGGTCTGCAGTTTGATTTATTGACGCAAACGAGGTTTAAAACCCTGACTTTCCTTATTATAATGGGGAAATCCTCTCAATCAATTCAATGTGATGATAAATACATGTCTTTCAGTAAAGTACTTATCTAACCTCCCCTAAATGTATTTTGTTCTTACCTGGATTGATTCCAAAATATACAGTTTTAAGCGGACTATGCTGTAATGCCCTCTGCTGGTACTGAGCTGGTAAAAACACTCTAAATTTCCTTTGTAGTTCATTTGAAAAGGTACAAAAATTGTATGAAGACGTTGGGCTCAAACCATCATAAACTTCTACCAGTACCCTTGGCTGATTATAGGCTTTTATAAGACATTTTTTACATAAAACCAGCCAAGTTTATCTTAAGAAATACCAAATTTGACATAAACGTTTTAAAAGTTGCCAAGAACTTCAAGGTTTCTCAAAAAAGAATATTAGCTAAATTCTCAAAAGTCAGTGAAAAGTTCCATAGCTAAAGGAATAGACTATTAAAGGGTCTCAACTGACATTCATTTAACTGCAAGAACTTGATACTGCATTAGGAAGTCAAGACTCAAAGTCTTACCAGAGTGGTAACGTTAGATTTCAGAATTTCAAAGGTCTTGGCTCATATTGTACCAATCCAACATATGGCAATATCCATAGGCTGAAGCCATTCTTTAAGTAAGGAAGTGGATGTATGCACTAGGACTTGTATTGTAACTTTGCTTGATTGTTTTAAATGTCTTTAAAAAAAATAATAAAATAAAAGGGATTGACAACTCAGGCAGTTATGTACAGCTATACCAGAGGATCCGACTTCAATACTTTTATGAGATGAACATGTGGAAGAAAGGAAAGACTGAAAAATCAACTTAAGTTTTTCCCTGCTCGACTTATTACTGCCTGACAGAAGGCTTAGTGAGAAGCTACCCATTCCCAAGGAGTTAATTAGTACCTTCTGTGAATAAATACCAAACACACCAACATCTTATATGCAGCAAGATTAAACAGGCAATGCTTTTTAAAGTTCCATATCCTTTGAAGTATGCTTGGTTAAAATTGCCTTAATTAGATAGCATAATGCTAAAAATAAGGTTATGGTATTCTTGTTTTTGTCTTCCTTTTCTCTCTGAACACAGAGTAAAAATTATAAACCTGGCCCAAATTTGGCATCAAGGAAACATGAATGAGATTTTCAAAAGTGCTTTGCAGAGGGGGATGTTCAACTGCCACTGAAAGAACTCCCCTTGGTATTTTTTGAAAATCCCACCCTTAACCCTTTATTAAGAATCCCTTGAAAGAGATTTTTGCTTGAAGCTATAAATCTGCCCATCAGATATGCAGGGCGAATCACCAATTAACAGGAGACATGAAGGATTTTCTTGATTACAGTTTGGACAAGCATTTCTCTGGAGAGCTGCTGCTTTTGTTCAAAATCAGCCTGTCTCCTCCATGTTTGAGCATGCTGTATTCTTCACAATCAGAACCCAGAGAATTTTAGTGCAAAAGAAACATGGGCTTGAATGGCCCAAAATGTTTATGTTACAGATTAGGCAAAATCTTATTGTTGTGTCACATCTTTTCAGATGGCAAAAGCGGGCATCTGAAATGATGCTCTGCTTTTGTGGGACACAAAGGCATTGGACACAAATGATAAATTCATGCAACGTGGTAATAAACACGTTAAAGGGAAACATTTATACTCAAGATTATTGTGTAGATTCAGCCTAATTCTTACAGGATTTCAGGTTCTTGGATCTGCCATGTCCTAAGCTGCCAGTAGCTTGAGGTGACAATCCACACTGCCTGAGAGCAGGTGTGGGAGGCATGCCTGCCACTTTCCAGATACATAGGAAAAGCTGGAGTCCATCTGTTTGCTTCCCCAATATTTTTAATGATTTGCTATTTCTCTGATGAACAATGTTATTTAATCCATAGTGAAGACAAGAGAGTAGAAACAAATTTTAAATAGCATAATGTAGTTCTGTTTTAAATCTGCTTTATTATGATAAAGGTTGTAGTGAGTTTTATTTCATCTGTTTGGGTTTCTGTTTGAAACTTGACTTACTAACTCCAGGAAACAGTTACATCAGTGATCAGTTTCCTATCGATGAAACAACACCATGCCTAGCTAGCCTGTGAAATATTTGCTTTATTGCTACTCCAGAATATATTGCCAAATATATTCTAGAAAAGTAACATTTATGATTTTTCTCTTATCACTGCTCTTCTCTGTAAAATACTGTATCACAGGTAACCCTAGTTCCAGTTATATCTTATAATTTCTGACTTAAGAAGCTTGTATTGTGTGCAGTGGTTAAAACAAGACATGCTAAAGAAACAGCCTGTTCTTTTACTACCCAGTGGATTCAGGAGAAATTACTTATTTGACACTGAATTGTCACTTAAATGGCAGAGAGACTGAGGTCCACTGTGGAAAGCCCCTGTTACAGAGAGAGGATTTATTTCTAGAATCTTGCTACACAAACATAGATTGGTGCAGAATTTTAACAATATAGATAAACATCCTCCTCAAATGCTCCCATGCTTGTAATGACACTACACAGAGCATAGATCTAGTTCTGAATAACAATAAAAGAAATCCGTCTTGGAGTGAGCTTTGCTGTTCCAGGGATGGCAGCTATTCCCATGGCACAGCAATATTCCCTGTTTCTGATGAACAAACACACACCCACAGCAACAGGCAGAGGGAAGGACAGAAAGGCCTTGACCCCTCAGTGCTCTATTGTTAAGCAGGTAACAACCCTGTAGATCTGACTGATATTCCATGGCCATAAACCGGATCCAGAAAACCCATAAGATCCAACATCCTTATGTTCTGTCCTCTCATCCTTGCCATCTGAAACTGCCAGGTCCAAATAAGAACACAGTTATTGTTATTATTATTAATATTACTATTATTGCTATTATTATTAACTGTTCTACCTTATGAGGCCTGAGGTCATGAATTGTGGGGTAATGTCAAAGTCTTATTTTTGTGATATCCTGTCAAACCAGGACCAATGTATTTGTACCCACAGGAAAAAAAAGAAATAACAACAGATGCTTTTTTGGCACATTCATGCCTATCTATTAACAAGTTTTGTAAAGACATGAAATAGATTTCTGCATCTGAAATCAGGCAGCAGCTTCTGGAAGTGATATTTACAAACAAATTACTAGTACAAACAACCTCTAATAACATAGTGCTGAAGAGTCAAGGGAAGAAGTGGAATTTTCATTTCTTGATCCCTGCAAATTAAGATAAGGTGCTTCTCTGGAAGCCTTAAGCAAATACCAGTGTGTCTTATGGAGCCCAGCAGAGGGGTTAAATGGGTGAAATTTAAATATTTAAATGCCTTTTATCACAATTAAACAAGCGGTCCCTTTTTTTTTTTTATCATAGATGTCACAAATTGAATGATACAAGACAATATATTATTTACAAGATGAGTATCAGTATTTTAAAAATCTTATGTATTAAAAGGGATTTAAAAGGTTTTATTTATCTCTGTAAGTATAACCACACCACAGCTTGCAAGCGATTCTTTTCTGTTCTATTGACAAAAATGAACCTAGATCCAAAACATGATAGCCCATACTCATAAAATGGGAATGAATTTCTCCTTTGTCATCCCTTCAGTTTGTGGTTTACAGACTACAACACAAGCTGATTATATTGATGTTCCTAATTATGAAAGTTAGGGGAATTTTTATATCTTTCACTGAAGTAATGTCTTCAGTTGATTACAAGTAAGACTGGAAAACAAATCTTTTAATGACCTATGCAACACAGAGTTTTAACAAATACAATCACACGTTCCTCAGCAAAGCTGCCAATAAAGTGAAATAAATACAACTCCTCAAATATTTCAATAAAATGAGTAATTAACAATTTTCTAGTATGAAACTTCATGGAGTACAAAGAATAAATCTTGTAAAATAAAGGCCAGGCACTAACAACCCAATTTCATGCAGAATTCCGACTCCTGAAAGGTCTGGAGCCTCAGGCACTTAGAATTTACTGTTCTCATTCACAGAAATGATTTGCAGACCTAAATGAATATTTTAGGGCTTTTTCTTTGAGTCAAATGATCCATCTGTTTACTAAAACAATTCACTGCAAAGACAAAGAGGTCATTTCAGGGTAAAACCTCCATCTTAGCAAATGGTAAACCAAACAGGGTGTCAAGTTGAACTATTTGAAGTATAAAGTAACATCAGATAACATTTGATGATGGTCAGATTGTATGATCTTTCTGCTTCAGCATTTTTAAGACTGAGATACAAAGAATCATTTTCTTGGAATGTATTAAATTAAAAGATTTATATTTCTATGCAATTATCCCTGTTTTACATTGCTGAGTACTGTTGATGATGGACATTATTTGTACAAATGCATATACTCTCCAGCCACACCACCACACAAAGAATTCTTTTCAGTAGGCTATGAATTTTTAAGTTGAATCAAGGAAAGAGGCATAAGCCACACAACTTTTTCATTTTATTCCATTAGGGAAGATGAATAGAGAAGATGAATGGAAGAATGAGAATGAGAGATACTATTTCAAATTGTTAATTTGCAACGAAGTTGCCATGTTTTATGTGGGACTTGGTGGCAAGGGAAAAAGAATAAAATTAATTCAGGAACATGTTTGTCTGAACTGAAACTGAATGATATCCTAATTTTAGCATTATAAAAAATTTCAGAGGTCTTAGATTTGCAATACAGCTTCTACTATAAAAAGGCAAGCTCCCTTTAAATGGCTATATTCTGAAAATTAGAATCAATTTTTTCTTCCTAAAATAGAAAAAGAATAATAGATTCTTGAAATACAATCATCATTACGAAGAATTTCCAGAATCTATAGAAAATAAAATCTGTTTTCAGTAAGCTGATTCCCTCCAGTTGTGGTGATTCTTTTTGCTAATCCTTGCATTGGAAACAAGGTGTAAACACTGTATAAGATCACAATGTTCTGAGTTGGAAGAGAGCCACAAGGATCATCAAGTCTAATGCCCAAGTGAATGGCCCATATGGAGATCAAACCCATGACAGCACAGTCTAGTGGGGGAAAATAAATTAAGTACAAAAAACTGCATTGACGATATTGTGTAGTATAATCTTCCAACTTATAACCTTACCTGATGGGTGGAAGCACAGCTCTGGGTCCCAGTAAGAGTTTATTGATGCATTTGCATCATCACATTCAGTACAGCTGTGGACCCCAGAGCCTATTCTGGTTAACCTAGATTTCCTTTCCATGGACATAAATACCAGTCATCACCTCCATCACAAAATTCCAGGATAATTTGTTTTGCTCATATGTTTTTCAGAAGGTTTATTCTAAAGCAATAGTGAAAATTTGTAGTAGAGCTTTCTTTTTCCTTTTTTTTTTTTTTTTTTTTTTTTTTTTTATTCAAGGTTTCCATGTACCTGGTTTTGAACACTGAAGAAGAAGACAGCTTTCTGTAAGCAAGTTCTGTGCTGGTTCCATCTGCAGCCAACACAAGAAATGGGCTACTCCAGAGGCTCTCTAATGGATGATCTCAACATTTGCTTCAGAGCTGGTATATCATCTTCTTCAAATGCCTCTTTCTGCCCTCTTACTGCCAGACTGGTTTAGACTTTTCATACACTTGTAGTTAGGTAAGATAAATCCAACCTTTACATGAAATACTTGAGTGCAGGACTTTGATCTGTTTGGCAAAGGGTTTCACAAAAGATATCTTCAATATCTTCTAGATTTATTTAGCACAAACCTTTGAGTTAGCAGTCTTTGCTGCAAACTCTGTGAAGAAGCAGTGAAACTTTAACTAAGAGTTCTGAACTTGTGTGGTTTGGCTGGATCATTGATCATGTGACTTAATCATCTGAAACAAGCAGCTCAGTTTCCTTGATTTTTTTTCAGAATTTACAGAAAATTTTACAACAATTGTTTGTACACTATTAATTAGAAACGGCTACAAGATAAAGATGGACTAATTACTCTGCAGTTTCCTGTAACACAGTAAGAATTTCCCTACTATTATGCAAAGGACAAATAATTTCTTTTCCTAGCCAAAAGTTTTGCAGTGCAAGAGGAAATTGCTCAAGCCACAGCAAAGGACTTCTATTGAGTCTTAAACGTACAAAAGGTGTGCACTTCCCTCTTTGCCTGTTTTGTCTTTTACCAATTCTTTTATTTCAGGAGGAAATAATGAGCTCTCTGTGCAATTAAGATCTTGTCCTAATGTCTGTATTAGAGGTCTCAACTCCTGCTTAACTTCTCTTTGAAAAAAATGCTTTATTAAACTTGCTTTACAATGGCTGACTCCCTGATGCTATAATAATAGCCTATCAACAGGAAAATTCTTGACATGTTAGGAAGGAAGGAAGGACGGAAGGAAGGAAGGACGGAAGGAAGGATGGAAGGAAGGACGGAAGGAAGGACGGAAGGAAGGACAAATCTTTCTCTTCTGGCTATGAAAACCACTAGTTTCCTGTGTTCTGCCATGTTCTGTACAGTACATATGAAATGTGATGACAATGATGATGGTAAGGAGTTGATTCTTGCTCTAATCTGTTTTCAAATCTCTCTTGAGTTTTAACACCCAGGCAAGTGTTTAATCCTTACATCTTTCTTTCAAAGCCACAGACAGATTCCTACAAAGGTCTTTAGATAAACAGTAAAAGTGCTGAATGTTGTAAAAACATGCGTGTTTCTTGTTTCAGATCCATTCCTTTGTATACTTCTTTTTATTAGTTTTGAGATTATTAGACACACCGGCTAGAGATAAAATACTGATATTACATAGATTTAATCTCATAAGAAAACAGATGCCATCTTTAAAATGATTTAAACCTTACAGGTGCTTTATATTAATCAAATTCTTTCTTGCTTTGAGTATAACTATGTCAATTGAGGTGCTTATCTGTTCATGTTCTGTTCAAATAAATTACTGCTAATCATGTTTGAGGGCATGTTTAAGAGTTTTTAGACTGGTAATAGATATTACACCTTTTCAAAACTATCATAAATATTGTACTCTAACAGCTATAGTGCATCTGGATAACATTTATTGTATAGAATTGATTCATAATCATTGCCACCTACTGTGCTGCAGTAACCAACCCTAAAAGAATGTTGTTATTAGACTGTGCAGAGTACACTTGAACTATACAGTAAATATTTTTAAGGTGGGTACTACAGCCTCACACATTTGACAATCGATGTATATTCTCATATTACAGTTGTTAATTATTTATTGCAAGATTCTGACTTGTGCTACATATTCAAACTTGTTGTGGGAGTAGGCTGTTAGCAAGAGAAGCAAAAGAACCAAAGATATGATTTTCATTTCTCATTGGGAAACACAGTTTAAAACTGGGGGAGGACACCAGGATTCAAATTTAGTCAGGTTAAAAAAAGCAAATTTGTTTTGACTGCAAACACAGAGGTTCATGTGAGGTACTTCCACTGAGCTGTAACCCTGCTGTTTTAAGTATCACCAACTAAATTATTTTCAGAATGGAAAGAGAATCAAGTTGAGACCAGTAAAAATGTGTGTAAGTGGCAAAGAACACAATGGAAAAGATACAGTGTGACTTGGCTGATGTTGCAAGGTAGGGCCATACAAAGTGCTCACTGAGAGAAGGGAGTAGAAGAGGGAAAAAGGATTCAGAAAACTTGGCTGTAAATTTCATGTGATGATATGATGCTAGCAGAAGGAGATAAGGGGGAAAGGGAGGGAGGGAGGGGAAATGGGAGAACTAGTACTGAAGAGAGTTCAGTTAGAATATATTGAAGAAAACCAGTGAACAGGCAGATGCAGAAGCTGAGAAAAAGTGACAGCCATGCTCTAATGAGAAGTGGAAAGGATTAGAATGGGTTCAGTAAGCCTAGCAGCACAGCGTTAACCCTGAGAAACATAATGACATTTGGGAACTTAAACAAGGCCTCGTATCTAGTCTGGAGGCTATCAAGGCAAATGAAAATCTTTAGCAGCAGCACCACTTGAGCTCTTACTCCAGTCTTATGACAGTTACTGTTCATCAAAAGGCTGCACTGTTGAGAGGAGGACTGGCTTATGCATTAAATATCTGAATAGAAAAAAACCCTCATCTTCTGAGCATACAGGAGTTCCTATCCCTTTCTAAATAGTACTCCCCTCTTTATTTTCTTTGACAGGAGTCAAAATTTTCAGCATTTGACACAGACTGAGCCTTAAGAATTGTCTCCAATCATCACTGTCTTTCTACTTTCCTCTTGGCTGCCTATCTCGTGAAATATGATTTCCCAAGCCCAGTGCCAGCCACCAGTGTTCTTCAATCAAATTCTTCATAGAGACTCACAAGTGTCACATCAACCAGTCCAGCACCTCATTATAAAACAGAGGGTGAAACATTGGGAAAAGAAAGCAAACAGAAAAGAAAAATGTAAATAGCATCACTTCTTGGTTACCAGGTGCATTTTATCTTATCTCTCTCTGTCTCCCAGGCTGTAAATTCCTTAGGGATAAGGGCTGTTTTAACAAGTGCCTTTTCCAGTGTTTATCACAGCATCGTGCATGTCTTCTAGCGCAGTGAAAAATCTGTCACAGAGCTACATTTTAGCTATTGTGTGCTATCTTATACAATACTATTTTGGGATTATTAATTATTATGTCACATGATTTGTGTTTTGCCATGTGAAAATAAAAATCAAGGAAGTTTGATTTCATTGTCCTCTTTCTTGGAGATTTCTGCCAAGCCTAACTTCTCATCAGCCTGAAATATGAGGAAATGCATGAATAAAATAAGTTCAATTTGTTCACTCTCACCTTCTTTACCCTGAGATTTGCTGCTGCTTTGTTAAATTTCACCATGCTGGTCATATTACATGAGATTTAGCAAACTGAACTATCTTTATACCAAATTGCAGAACATTTCTAAAAGCTGTCCTGAAGTCAGGACTTGCCATAGTGCCCTGCATTTTGAGCAATACTGTTCACCTATTAGTCAACAGCAGACATTCAAAGCACTGTACTTTTATGTCTCCATCCAATTTCTTCTTGGTTTTATTCCTGCATAACCTTTTCACTTTAAGTGTGCTGATTCCAGATGATGTCAATGTAATTTAATTCCAAATTCATGGCATATTGGCCTTTTTTAACCAAGCCCTGTCTAATAGTTATCCTTGGGGCAAAGGTGTGTGGGTGAGCACTTTCTTTGCACTGTTTATAGCTCAAACTTGCGTTTTTTCCTCCACCTAAAAGGAATTAAAACTAAAGGAAGAATTTGCCATTTTTGGTTTTCCTGGTACAGTGATCCTTTGCACTTTTATTCATATTCCAAAATATCAGTGGTAATATTTCTCATTTAATTAATTTATTTCCTGTAGTTTCTTAATCTTCCCTTTTGACTATCTCAGTGAAGAGGGTAGGTTTTATAAGTAAAAAAGACTTTTTTTTCTGGTGGCTTAATACATTATGTTAAGTGGTAAAAAAGCATGGTTTATGGTCTGGGAGATCACAGTTTAAGAAGGCAAACTCCAGTCAAATTTTACATCAGCATCTACATATATAAAGTGGAGTTGCAATTTTCACACAAGCCTAACAGTCCACTCACAAAACTATATGTTAATACATGTTTTATTCCTTCAGGTAAACCAGTGCATGCTCATACTAGGACCATGTGACAACAGGTCATATGGCTTATATTCACTGAATGAGAGCAATATTTCACATTTGAGCTAACAAGACACAGGAGAGCTGTTCAACAGCTCTCGGCCTCTTATTTCTCATGTATAGACTTCATAGTAGCTGGTATTAAGAGCAGAGCTAACACCAAAGTTTCAGTGAGCTGACAAGCTATGTCACTTGTGTCACTCCATTTCCTTGGAGAGGAAATGGGTGTGCTATTGCATAACTTCCCTCCACATCCATGTGGAACAGAGTCACCACCATTTTATGGCCAGTCCTAGAATGAAAATACACACCCTTTTAGGTGTGCCAGAACACATCCACACACTTTCAAGAGATAAAAAGAAGCAGAGAATTTGGGGCCATGTATTTCTTTTTCTTCCTAAACCCCAGGTCTTAGAGTGCTAGTTCTTCTAGAGTTATTTTAAATGAAAAGTGCCACTGTTAAGCAGAACTTCTAAATCCTACTGCTTGCCAAAACCAAGAGGTCTGAGATTATTGATTAGCTAAAAGAACTAATTTGGCACCAGCTGCAGGCTACTGGGAAATAGTGCAAATCCAACCAATGGCTTATTTTGTTAGGGTTTGGTTGGTTATTTTCTTAGATGCTGTGTGTGAAAGATTTAGGCAGCTGTAAAGGAGGGATCTGAGATTTCCTCTCATCTGGTGTGGGGAAACCTAGCCAGGGAGTTAGTGTAGGATAAAACAGGCTCTCCAGTCAGTTTTTCCCTAGTAATTGCCATGAGGAAGTAAGGACTCACAGAATCTACATTTTGCTGTACATCCCCAGTTTGGAAAGAAGTAAAGCAAAGGTAACGCTTATTTAACAAGGATCTATGCCTATGAATAACATTTTCTGCCTCTGACTGAATTCCAGGTCTCAACATACGTGACAGAAATGTATCCATTTACCACAGGATGAAATGCTACACCTAACCTATAATCACTGGAAGGCTAATTTTTTAAAACTCTCCATTTGGTATTGATTAAAAGACATTTTCCCTTTAAAATGAAAGAAGACTAAAGACATCATGCTGAGGAAATTATGCAAATTCAACAAAGTCCACACAAACCAATTAGTTTCAAGATCAGAGGTGACATATTTTCTAATTAATACCAGTTTAAGCTTCTATTTATGGGCCTATAAATAAATACCCTCACAGGAACATGTACGAAAGAAGACAGAGTCTCTACAAAGAGGACCTGGTTAACTTTTGTAACACTATGTTATACTAATAAATAATAACCCTTGAAGTACAGCTTATTGATAATTTACAAAATTTCTATTTTTTGCCTTGTATTTATGAGTTTACACAGGAGTTACAGACTCAAAATTTGCTAAGACCATGGACATAATGGCTGGATCCCTGGGGAGCCTTATAACAGAGCCTTTGATTCAGGATATACTACAGCAAGCATTCATTTGGGGGCTTTCCTTGTGTCCACAGTAACACCACCTGCCTTAAAATGGCAGCTTTGAGCCAGCTCTCCCTTGAGAGCAGGCAGTCAACTACTGCTCTCCAGTGCATTGCTGCCTCTTAATAGCCATGCACTACTTTTTCCCAAATTCCACAACATCTATTCATTTGGGAATCTGTGGCAAGCTGGACCGAGGCCAGAGAGTAGTCCCCCTGCTCTGCCTGCTTCTGGCAGAATGGCCATCCACAAACCTGCTGCTTTGAGCAGGATTAGTAGAGGTGTGTGGAAATTGCCCTCATGGCTTCAAAAGGAACTTGCAACTCTCTATTTTTTACTGTTCAGGGAAATAATAAAAAAGAATGCACAAAGCCTGAAATACATGGTGGCTGAAGAGGATGTTCTTTAAATTTTCTCTTTACTGCTAAATCACATAATCAGTTCCATAAGAAGCATTTAAAAAAAGGAAAAAACTTAAATATCTCAATCCTTCTCCTATTAAATCACTGTATTTTCATTTCTCTTTTTATCCTCTTTAGATTTTTTTCATTTGTCTTGTATTTTTGATTCTGATAAATCACCATTTCAAGGGAAAAGTTGTTTTACTAAACGTTAATTCCCGTTTCACACATTAACTTTCCTGCCAAAGAATTTGATTTTGCACCAGCTATCCCTGTAAGAAGGCTGTGCCAGAATTTTACTCCTCTGATGCACAGATGCATTTTTTAAAGTCTATTTTTAGCCATTTTGTGCCCTCTTAGCATTGTGCCAACATCGTCTTTATGTTTGATCATTATCTTCTCTTTCTCTGATACATGCTTTTGGGAACAAACCTTCTCCCTCAACTTTGTTTCTGCATCACTGTTTACCAGTTGTCATTTTGTGATTGATATGTACACTCAGGTGTTTTTTCTTTATCGTTTCACAATCGTGAATTCTCAAATTTGTGGCAGATAATCTAAGCCCTCCAGTTTATGACCTTTTTCTTACATACTCAGTCCCACTTCAGTTTTGTTAGTCCTTGTGGTCAATACAAACTTCTCCAAAAGCTGTTCTGATATTCTTCTCTATTTATGATATTTCCAGATCTCTCCATACATCATATATACAAGAACAGTTAGGAAGAAAAGTAATCTAGGAGAGAACAAAGACAAGTTTTTGAAAGATAACTATACTGTTACTTTACTTCAGCTTCAGTATTTCTATAGTTCAGCCTTCAGCATCACCCTTTGGTTTTCTTACTCACCTTAATGATATTTATGCAAATTTCAGTCTTCTGCAGTGTATTTTAATTTTTCCTAATGTTGAATGAAAAAGAAAAATATACCAAATCCAGGTATATAGAGTTTCTGCTTTTCTTTCTTCTCAAGGACTCCATTATCAATGGAAAATATGGCATCTCATAATTTGTCTTCACAGTCATGAAGTATATAAAATCCTATTGCACTTTCCTTTTTTCCCCTGCCTTCCTCAGTCATAAATATGAATCTCATTTAGCAAGACAATGATCACAGTATTTTACACAGCAAAAATCCACGTCCCTGTCAACACAGTCTTTTCCCATCCAGCACAGTCTAAACACAAGCAATCTAAACCTACAGTTCCTCTTCAGTTTAGACCCAATACTACCAATGCACAGATTTGAATGTGAAAGGCAAGTGTGATGAACTGAAAGAAATCTCCCACCTTGAATTCCAGTTTCCTGCCAGCCAAACCTTCCACACAGTCCTTGCTCTTCTACCATCATATCTTTTCTTCTTTAGTTTTTTTACCTCCCTCAGAGAACCTCAAGCTGATGCCCACTCCCTCTGCCTCCATCAGAATTCCTACTGTTCACTTCTCCTCCCAGGTACCATGCTCTGCACCTTCTGCATTTCACTACCTTGGCTCATGTTTCTGTACCCTCAGCTGCTGCAGGAAAGCAGTTGTGGGAAAGGGAAAACTTGTGCCCCTCGCCAAAACTTTGCTTCTAAACATACTTTTATTCAGAAGGAGACCCTTTCATTTTCCAGGCAACCATGCTAACATTTGTGGAGTCTGGCAAAAAAAAAAAAAAAATCTGTTAAGTCTGTTTTTAATATAGAAGAAGCTGAAAATTAAATATATGATTCAGCTGAAGCTTTCTTTCCGAATTTGGTCTTTCCAGGAAGTTTGCTTTTCTTATACCAGGTCCTTTTTTTATGTCTTTGATCAAAGCCAGCATATCCAAAGGAATGAGCTGTAACACCAGATGAGATCTCTTATTAATCTGTATTCAAATTAATTAAAAAAAATCTGAAAAATTTTGGCACAAAAGAAAATAAAAATAAACAGGGCAGATAAAGAATCATTCTCATGACTGCTATAACTAAACAGCAGGATTATTCTTCTCCCAACCCAAAAGTTTGGTTTTAGCATCTCCCCACAATTCTACAAGTATTCCAAGACACTTTGTGATCTTTGAAACGGTAGATTCTGTAGGACAGTGGAACAGCTAAAGTTTCTGAAAAGGCCTGATCCTTTGGGAAACAAATAATCCATGTTTGCTTTGCCTGCCTGATTTTGTATTCTTGTGAAAGATGAGACTCCAAGAAAACTGCAGAGTAACACCCCCCCTTCCCCACGCACACACACGCACTAAAACACTGCCACTGGCTTAGGGACCAAGAGAATAGGCCAATGATTTTGGGGGCATCCCGTCCCTTCGAGCAGTTCCCACACTCAGCTGCCTGTCAATGGTGGTGCCAGTGAACCGTTACCAAAGTCCCCCAAACACTTTGTGAGCGGGGATCCGGCGGGACAATGACAAAGTTCAGTACTGGAAAGAGATAGTGTGCTGAATGCACAATGCCAAGCTTTGTCTGTGGGGGCTTCTGTCGAGGGAGAGGGCTACTTAATCTCCCCACTTGCCCTGGGGATTCTGGCTGTTTTAATGTGTCCTTTTTGAGAGCCTGTGAACTGTAGAATATAGGCTGGTAACAACTTTCTTTAGGACTGCCTCGGCAGAACCGAAAGCTGCCAAGGCAGAATACCAGCACAGTGGTGTTAATGAGCACAAAGAAGACCTTTAACTGTTTTTACAGCTACCATGGCTAGAGTTTCATGTCATTCCTTGGTGAAGGAACTAATTCTTTGGCTTGTTTTATATGGGCCTAGCTTCTATCATGCTGCAGAGGATGGCCTCTTCACCCATTTTTCTTTTTCTTTCCCTCTTTTTTGAATGATAATAAAGCCTGATGCATCTTTAATGAACTGTGGGGCTTTCAGAGCTTTCCCCCCCCTTCTTACTATAAGGTGTAGATACACAGTGCATATTTACTGAATGATAGAAAAAAGAAAAAATATTAAATTATTGATTTGTTGAAGGATGAGTAGCAAATGCAAATCAAAATCACTGATACATTTAAACATTCAAGGGTATGCTCCTGAAGTCACTGAAATTCCTGAACTCAGAATAGGATAAATAATCTTTACTTCAGACATTTTCTAGTATTTATATTTTTAGAAAGTAGTAATGGTTGATTTTATGTAATTTGGGCCTTTGGCTGTTTATTATCTATTACAAATGAAACTGTGCTATGACTGAGAAAGATATTGTAAAAATGATGCTATATATTAAAATGGATGCACAGTGCAAGCACAAAGACCCTAAAACCATAGAACAATATCAGAGACACCTTTTAGAGGAATGAATGACCTGAGGCCATTGAGAGAGTCCTATATATAAACATACCAGCCCAAGGGCTTTCCACTGTCCAACTAAAAATGCCTTCTTTATTAGCTGCATACCCCATTACCTATACGTGGACATAAAAGGTAGAAATAATTTTCACTTTAGGCTGGGTGAATGGTTCTCTCTGCATCAATCTATTGGCTGCACTTATCAATTCACCTACAATATTCCACATGAACATTTGTGTTTGACTGCTCTCTCCTCCCCTCTAGGTATCCGGACACCATGTGAAACCTGCATGTACATATATCCATATTGGTCTCTGAATATTCTTTTGTTTCCTTTTTATCCTCCTTCAGTTTGCTTTTTCTTTCTACTTCACTCTGAATTTTTGCATTAAAAATTAAATAGATACAGTGCAACTAAGGTTGAAGTGTTAATGAGCTACCCAGGGCAAAGGACACATTCAAAAGCTGCAGTAAGTAGCTTTTTGCAGCAGTAGCATAAGACAAAGAAGTATAGGTTCTTTGTATGTGTATTAGCACTTCATATCAAATAATAAATGGACCATAAGCAAGGGATTCTTGCATATGCAAGCCCAAAATGCAGCTGCGTGTTTCGAAGTTCACTAGCTTGCTGCGGTGTCTTTGTGAATGAATACATTTTACAGTCTCATGAGAAATCACAGATACTTGCTCATATAACCAAATCAAAACCAGGCTGATCAGACTGACTCCATGAGAAATGCATGTGGCAGTTAATCTGGAAACATTAAATTAACTTTACTTTTAGTACTTTGGGGCTTTCTCTATCTAGAATCATTTACACACCACTAACTTTTAATGTGGAAAGCTCAGCTGTGAAGCAAAACTGCTTTAACATATCCTGATTCCTCTTGAGACTTGCCAGCATGGTGAGAACTCATGCTGAGACACTGGCTTTACACCTGTATGTCATGAGCCAAATTCACAACCTGTTTCAGTAAATCATTGCACACCTTGCACACAACAGCACAAGATGGTCAACAAGGTCAATTAAATAATGTGGCTTAAGAAGAAAAAGTGTCATTAATAGAAAGCTGTAAAAAATTCCTTCTAGTTTATATTAGAATCATGGGATACAGATTTAGGTATTTAGCAGAAAGATAAACTATATGTGGGATTTTACAGGTGAGAGAGTTTTGATTGGCAGCAAAAATTTATTGAGAACCAGAAGGTCATACAAAACCAGCAACTCAGTCCCGTTGTAGAAACTCAGATAAACTGTTTTGCTCAAGAATTTCTAGGGAACTTAACCAAGTTCTACAGGGTCAATATTGAAAGATGTCTTTATGACAGATTAGATTTTCCCTAGAAATTGTTGTCTCAAGTCAAGCACAAGCCAGTTGCTCTCATTTACTTTTTCCTAATGATATTTTGCACCAAAGTTCCTATAGAATGATACTGGCTGTTTCAAGGATGATTCCAAAATACATAGCTAAGCTAGCAATGTCAGTGATGCCAGAATTTAATTAGTCACAACCATAAACAAAACAAAACAGAACAAAGCAAACCAGAGTGTGTAGGTTTTTGAAGACAAGAGGAAACATGCAAACATAATCGAATGCAATAATGTACTAATGAAAAACATGTTATTTATTATCCAATTAACTTTGCAGGTAAGTGTAGATTATCTAATCCATGCAAAAGCTGTAGGAAGAATCTGAAGAACAGGAGGGAAACACCTATTGTTTGGCTTCCACATGAGATAGAAAGTCACAAAGAACTACAAATGCAGTTAATTGTCTTTGAAGTACCATTATGCCACTGGAGAAAACACCAGAGAACATGAAAAGATGAGATAGGTGTAGAAACCTTCCGTGGTATGACATTTCTACAGGCAGGTTTTCTGTCACTTGTACTCACAAGTACTTGTACTCACTACCTGGGGTAGTGGAACCGAAGTAAATATTTGGTGAAAGAAGGATGAATGTGGCTGGAACAAGGTCATGTCCATCAGCTGCCAGGACATAAAGTGGGTGGATTGATATATGTCATCGTGTTTCATTACCTTGTGGAGGAGAGACTGCTTCGGGTAGCAAAGACTAAAGGAAAAATCTATTTTCCAGGCTTCTGCAGTGAAAATTAATCTTTATATTAGCAGCTTAATTTCTGACCTAAAAAAAAAAGTTAGTTGGCCACAAGAGATTGAGTCTGGCTTCTCATGAAACAAGCAAAAAAAGTGAAGAGGCAGAGAAAGGGAAATTAATTATATGAAAGCTACATCCACATTTCCCTCTCTGAAGCTGAAGTCCAAACAGAAAAGCTTCTGTGGCTTTACTTTCCATGGAGCCAATGCCTGGGACTCTCTGTGGATACAGGGAGCCCCTAGGTGACTATAAATTGCAGATACCTGCATGAACACAAATATAGCTACATTCACACATCTGTGTTTTATTAGACCAATGTTGGTTGCCAAAATAAGTATTATTATTTCCACTTATAAATAAATAGCATTCTTAGGACTAGGCAAATGCAAACTCAATTTTAAGACAACCCTGCTTCCATAGAAAAAAGCTAAGGCCTTTTACCCACTATTTTTATGTACAGAAAGTTATTAGATAGTGGAGTAATACAGTTTCCAGAAATTATCTGCAGCAGAATCTTACTAATTCATACTAATAAACAGCATTGTTATTTGTGATGTACATCTTGTCTATATGAGGAAATGAATGCACTGTGAGCTAGCATGTGAATTAAAAGTATACTTGTTACTCAACACCAATTCCTTGTATGGATATGCTAAGATCTAGATTCATCCACCTAATTTTGGGCATGCAACTGAAGACTTCAACTTAGGAGCGTAAAAGTCCTGTAGATTTTTTTCTTTTTCCTATTGCCAGTGAAGAATCATTTGAAATTTTACTTACGCTCTAGAAGAATCTCTCTTTAGCTATTATCTGCAGAGAATAAGTAAATAGGTTGCCTCAACTGCCTCACTTTTTCTCAATTAAATACCAAAAGTTAGGTAAGATGCATCCTGGTGGGATGGTGTTCTAAAATAGTGAGACAAATGTATTTGCAAAGAGGCACCTTATGTAGGAGTTGGGCTAGATGTGGAATTGTTCTTTTTGTCTCCAGCTCACCAGTGAACAGGGGTTTGTTGCTGTGACTGCTTATGTTGTGCTGGCTCTCTACATGAAAAGAAGAGTTCTGTCTCTGAGGCTGTCAAATCAATACTTCTTTTACAAACTTCAAAAGTTTGCAAATTTCTATGGAAAGAGTATAAATAAAGAAAACAAAATCCTCAGGCCCTTCCCCTCTTTCACTCCCACTCCAAAGGACATCAGTATGTTCTGTCTGGTCTCTTTCAGCTTTAACATTTCCTGCTACACTCAGTGAAATTTAAACAAAATCACTTTTACAAACATTTAAATGGAAAAGTATGGAGTTTTGTCATTTCCCTCCTTGTGTAGCACTAATTAACAAAGCCTTTTTGTGAGAGCAAAAAGCTTTCCTTTTTTAGAACTGGCATGCTCCTCCTTACTGATTCCCAACTGTGGTGGCACAATCCAGTATTTTTGAACAATGATGAGAACAGAAATAGATGGAATTCAATAGAAGCATGAATAATGGCAACCAGAAACCGAGTGGTGACATAATCTGTCTTCCAAACTGCCTTGAGATATAGTCAAGAAAACACCACATTGTATCTTGTATGTTGTGATCATCTCTGATAGGTATCACCAAATAGTTTTTGGACAGATTTATCCACTCCAGTTAGCCATTTAAACATTTTTTAATGAAAGCTAGCTTACACACTTATGTCATATATGCCTTCGGTTCCCACTTCTTAATGATTATCAGCTGTTTATTTTCCGTCTTGTGCTTGAAAAAAGTGGGGGTTCTACAGTGTTTTCCATGTAGTGGTTTCTGAAAACACACTCAGGAGGGATAAGTCACATAAAACTCATATTGAACAAACATGTTCAAGGGGGCAAAGGAGACGTAATGCTCAGGAAGTATAAAGATGCATGAATATACAGCAGAATACAAGGGAACAATCAGAATGTGGTAGGAGGCTGTTAAGATTTCAAAACTGAAGGAGGTGAGTGAATTCATTTTCAAGAGAACAAGTCCTGATTCCAGCTTATGCTATGTTTCTGTTCCAGCACCAAGCTTTTAGCATGTTTTCTCAATACTATTTTAGGGTATCAGAAGGATGAGAATATTTTAAAAGTGTTATGGTTTTGCTCGGTCTTTTTTTGGTTTTGTTTTGTTTTTTGAATAAATGGCCACCCTTATCCATTACAAGTAAAATAATCTAACACAGTGAAGATGCAAAGCACAGTGAAGATGCAAAGTATTTAAATACTGACTGAATTTACAGTCCTTGGAGGGATATGAACCCTTACAATTTGTCTATTATTATAGCTTTTAGGGGAACAAGAGATGCATAGCTGTTAAAGCTATGCTACGATTTATCACAGTCTCCTGTTTTCATTTGTTTGGGACTTTCTGAAAGAGTCTTTTTTTGGGCTGAGACCTCTATAATTGGTCTCAGCACAATGGAACTCCTCCTCACTCATCCCTCTTCCTTTCCCATCCCCCTGCCTTCAATCTGTTCAGCATTTTTGTGTTAGTGGTGAGTGGAAAAAATAGCGCTTATTAGAGACTTTCCTTTGGGCTTCACTGTGATTCAAAAGCTGTCTAAAAAGAAACCAAGAGAATTTTTATTTGGCACAGAGAGCAGTGAAAGCTGCCCAGTTTAAAGGTGCAATTGAAATACACTGGCAAAGTGCCCTAGGAGATGTTTTAGTTATCTTTGCCACAGACAGGTAAAATCCTTCCAGATCCTTCCTGCTCAATGACATAACATTATGCCCACAACTCTAGAACCTTTCTGATTACAATTGCCAAAATCACCCCAAACTACTGGGAGCACACGGAAGTCAATAAAGCAGCAAGATCAAATAGAGCACAGTGAAAGGAAAGGTGTATTTGGAGCAACTGCAAAGGTTTGCCAGCTCTTTAAATAAAGACCTCTCCCCTTTCTTTCAGATGGATCTGTACATGATTTTCATCTCCTTTTCCTTTACATGCAGCAAGTGCTGCAGTTGACCCGTTCTCCATCTTTTTTTCCTTCCTCCCATCATTTCTTTCTGAACTTTTCTTCTACCCCCTTGTGAGATTTGCTCCTTGGACTTTGGTCTTTTTCACTCACAAAGCCATTCCGTTTGGTTTTGTTCTACTGCCAGTGTCCATTCATGAGAGGTTGCATGCAGCCCATAGCAACCCACCCTACAAAAACTGTAGGGCTCCACAACATTGATAAAAAAGGCAACTCTGAAAGAGAGTTCCAACCCCTGCCAAAGGCTGAGCTGTAGTTCAGCCATACAGATCTAACACAGGACTGCACCAGAGTGCTGTCTATCAGAATCATAGAGTTGCTCAGGTTGGAAAAGGCCTCTAAGATCCTCAAGTTCAACTGTTAGACCAGAACCATCATATTCACCACTGAACCATGACCTCAGGTGCCACATCCAGATTTTTTTGGAACACATCCAGGGATGGAAATTCTACCACTTCCCTGGGCACCTTATTCCAATGCCTGGACACCTTTCATTGAACAAAGGTTTCCTAATAACCAATGTAAACCTCCCTTGGTGCAACCTGAGGCCATTTCCTCTTTTTCTGTCACTTGCTACCTGGGAGAAGAGCCCAATCCCCACCTAGCTGCATCCTCCTTTCAGGGAGTTGTAGAAAGTAATCAGGTCCTTCCCTGAGCCTCCTTTTTTTTCCAGTTAAACACCCCCAGCTCCCTCATCTGCTCCTCACCAGACCTGTGCTCCAGACACTTCCCTAGCTTCATTACCCTCCTCCGGATGCTCCAGTGCCTCGATGTCCTTCTTGCAGTGAGGAGCCCTAAACTGAACAAAAGTTTTGAGGTGTAGCCTCACCAATGCTGAGCACAAGGGGGAAACATATGTCTAGTTTGATTGGAAACTTGTTTTGCACCCTAAAGCACACCCTAGCCTTTGTCTGTAACTGGCAACTCTTCGGAATATTTTCTCAGTATAAGGAAGTGCAAAGTTTAGAAGACACTGCTTTTATTTGGAATCCAGTGATTTAATTTCCTTGCCTATAATTAATCACTGCCATGTTTGATGTGGGTTCAAACTCAAGACTTGCTTCTCTTTTTCCTCTGTCTTGAGTTTTAAGAAGTCATTTGGGCAAAGACGGACCCTGAAGTCTCCTTTTATGCCAGGTCTGCACCAGTGGAATGGCCCAGATTTCACTCACATTCCTCCTCAGCTGGATGAGGTCAAGGGGAGAAATACTCACAGTGCTGTGTTGCTTGCACTTGATTAAATACACTGACAATATCATTAATCAAAGTTATGTTTTAATGGTAACTTCACTGTGAAATATATGATTAATGCTGTTGATATCAGAAGAATAACCTTCTGTTATCTTGCAACCACTTTGTCTTCTTTAGAATGATTGGCAATTCACATTTGAGGGCATACACGAATGAATGAATGCACATGTGTATTTATTAAAAGCTTTTATGTATTTATCTACACTATCTGTGATGCAGATTTGCTTCTCTGTGTCTCAGGCTACCACATGTGATGTGTGTAGAAGCAACTTTGTTATTTACATGTCTGAATCACCAGTGGATCCTTTCAGAGCAGCTCACCACACCACACCCTGGCACCCAAGGAAAGCCTGGGGCAGCTGAGCACCCTGAAGCAGGAGCTGGGGAACATTCCACTACAGGGACCTGCACTTCTTTGAAGTCACAAAACTGGGGTGTAAAGGAAAGTGCATATTTGGCATGACATTGATTTATGGGGTGCAATGTACTCCTTCTGCATACCAAACACAGAGTGCAGGCTGTTGTGGAGATTAGGGGAGGTGAGGCCATACTGTACTTCTTGTCCCTTTGAGAGTCTGCTGGCCATGCAAGGATGAGGGATAAAGAACTCTCTGTAAACACCTGTCTCTCTGATTTTCCCTTTGCCTTCTGCACTGTTGTCATAACCACGAAGAATCTAGCTCATATATTAATTCAATAAATTTAAAAAAATAAAATTGCAATCCATAAGGAGCAGGTTTAGCAAGCAAACAAATTACATTCCTAGCTGTTCTCTAATGGGCCTGCTTCAAGACTTTGTAATTCCAGCCCCTGTACTTGCTACATACACTGCTTTTCCCTAAAGGAACTGACAGAATTTGTCTTGATTACTGAAAACAGATGTTTGTAGCACATGCATCATGTGTTACAGCTCTGTAGCATGAAAAACTGTGGAGATAAAATTCAAGTTTCATCTCATGCAGAGTTATAGGATTCCACTAGAGGGAGATCAATAGATAGCAGAAAAAAACATTCTCTAGTCAGAAAGAATGATAGCAACATGATCCTATTTTCCCCTAAATTGGCAGTTTTATGTATGCTGCTCTTTCTGCATTCTTGAGTAACTAGAATCTACCTATACGTACTTTTCAAGGTGTTTTCATATTTATGCTAGAATTTTTTAATTTCTGTTATTTCTAAATTGTCTTATCTATGAAACTAAACTGTTAAACTAAGATATCTACACTGAAGATCTCATGTTTATCTTTTTGTGTTGAAATTTTGGTGTATATGTGTCTTGTAATTGAAAATAAATATCAACACTCAAGAAATACAGCTACTGGATCACACTGATGTTTTGCTTTTGTCTGACCACCCTAATTTTTATTGCATATAGTGTAATTTGAGATTTCAGGAAATAAACATCTAACATACTCTATATTTATGTATTTTAGATTATCTTCCTTCTGAAAAGAGGAAGTTAATTCTCTGGAGGAGAAGAAATCACTTTAATCCTTTTAGCATTTAGAATATATAAACAGCAATAAGAATTTGAATTTTTGCTTAGTAACTACATATTGTACAGTTGTTAAAGGGAAACCAACACAACACAGACATGGTGTAGGAAACTACAGGTATGATCAGGTCCTGGAATTTACAATTTTCATTCCTTGTTACTATTCAGTTATATTGTTGGTGTGCTGCCCCAACAATAGGGAATTAGGAGCAGAATATTTCCCTGGACTCTGGGCATATTCACATGTTTTCCTAACATTCATGCAAGAGTAAACTCCACTCTTAAAAGTAGTGGCACAGACCTCATTATAATGACACTGTTAGCTGTTACTTCTGACTATGTTAGGCAATAGTTTGAATCTGGCCTGGCTTGCACCCAGAGCAGTGAAGATAAAGTAACTGGGAAAAGGAAGAATTCTTTCATGGGCATTTTCAAGCTAGGTCTTTTGTCCATAAAAAGGAAATAATTTCAGATTCTTTAAAAATGCAAAAACCTCTTGTATTCTTATATAACATAGCCTATATAGTGCAGGAGCTGGTCTCTGGGACTAGTAAGTAACAGGGAACAAAAAGTAATGTTACTTCATAGTAGACAATTAAATTAATTCAATGCTACAGAAGAAGATACGGGCAGTTGGTCCATCTTGGGAAACATGGTTTAGTATTTTCAAGAAACTCTTTCTTCTATATTTGTTATCAGAACTTGTTTGTGTAATTTTATATTCCATCCTAAAATAATAATTTTTTTATGTAAGCAGGCTCATTTAATCTTTATTTCATCCAGCTTCAATTGTTCTACCAGAACTGAAATGACATCAAGCTTTTTACTTTTAAATTCTAATGTCTTAATGCCAATTTCTGTTTTATTTGAAATACATGTATTATCACACAAATAAAAGTAATACAGTAGATCTATTTGTAGTTATGTGACTTCCTGTAGGAATAAAACAGAATATTTCATTTGGAAAGGACCTCCAGCAAACCTCTAGGCCAGCTGCCTGACCAAGTCAAGGCTGAGCAAAAGTTAAACTACGTTGTTAAGAGCACTGCCCAAGTGCCTCTTTAACACTGACAGTTGGGAGCATTGGCCACCTCTCTCCAGTGTCCAACCTCTAGGTAAAGAAGTTCTTGCTAATGTCCAGTCTGAACCTCCTACAGCTTCAAATCACTCCCACACATCTTATCTCTGGACCCCAGAAAGAAGAGATCAGCATCTCCCTCCCCACTCTCCCTCCTCAGAAATCTGCAGAGAGCAACAAGGTTGCCCTTCAGGCTCCTTTTATCCCAACCTGACAAACCCAAAGTCCTCAGCAGCTCCTCACAGGACAATACTTCCAGCCCTTTCACAGCTTTGTTGCCATACGCTGATCACATTCCAGGACTTTCACATCCTGCTTAAACTGTGGGCTCAGAACTGCACACAACACTCAGGTGAATCCACAGCAATAGTGAATACAGTAGGATAATCACCTGTCTTGACTGGCTGGTTATACTGTGTTTGATGCACTCCAGGGTGTGTTTTTTTGACCAGCACTGCCAGATCTCTTTTTGCAGAGCTGCTTCCAGCCACCCCTCTCCTAATTTATATTTTTCATCTGATGTTGCCCCACATGGGTGAAGAATCCAGGATTGGGGCTAGTTAAATTCCATTCCATTAAGCATTTCTCCTTGCTCCAATCTATCTGGACCCCTCTGCAAGGCTTTTTGTCCCTCAAGAGAGACCACAGCACCTCTTGGTATAATCAGTAAACTATTTTGTTCCTCACATTTCTGTGAGTTCCAGTAAAGATGAGGGACTCACTTCCCTACATTTTGGACCACAGCTTTCTGAGGATCTCCGAATACCTTTTTCCCCTCCTTCTGATATGCTTAGTAGAACCACTATTCTTTTTTCAGAAAATAATAATGAGGGAAATGAAAAAGAGTGAGAGTGCAAAAATTCCTCCTTTGGAAGGCACGTTGCCTCAAAGTACAGTCAGTCAGGTAATTAATGGCAGCATATCCATAGAGATATTGGCATCCCACCCAAAATTACTTGGGAACCCAGTGGCTGCCCTTATGATATAATAGGTGCAAGATTCCAGCTTGCTCCGGCAGGCAGCGGCTCCAGCCTGTCCTAGCAGCAAACACCAGTGCCACAAACAGCACCAGGGCACTAATGATGACACATTCAGAAGTGTCCCTTCTCCTGCTGTGCCTCCCAGCAGCTGCAGCTGCGTGGCAGGCGATGGCTGCACTTCATTGTAGATTCTTCAGAAGAGCCCAGCGACTGAGTCAGCAAGAGAAAATTCACAGTTTGTATTGAAGCGCACCAGGGACAATGCATTCTGGAGGCAGATGGCTAAAGTTTTGTTAAACAAAGCTACATGAGATCAATTGGGTTCACCCACTGGTAAACAGATGCAGTTTTCAAAAGCTGGGATCTCTGCCTGGCTGTCTTCCCTTGTCTCACTCCAGCAATAACATACATGTGGCTAGCAGTAGATTTTGCTAATATTTATGCTACTTAGGTCTGGGACAGTTGATGCTCAAGTGGTATCCTAAATCTTGATTCTTGTGTTTCCTAAAAGTTCTTCTTTAAAAAAAAATGTATTTTGAAACCTCTTTTGCATTTTTAGTTGCAAATTTTATTTTATGAGGTCAGAATAAGAAACTTCTTAAAATTTCCTTAAAATACAC
Source organism: Certhia americana (assembly GCA_018697195.1). NCBI lineage: Eukaryota > Metazoa > Chordata > Aves > Passeriformes > Certhiidae > Certhia > Certhia americana. The sequence continues at coordinate 8,956,782 of CM031857.1, read as the reverse complement.
AAATACTAATCTGACTGTAAGTTTAAGCTAAGCAAATATCTTAAAGATGATTTCTTCTATCATTCTCTTTTCTGGGATACAGAAAGGCGATTTTTGAAAAGAATGCCAAGGAGAGGAATCAAATAATTTACCCATCTAAAAGGTAACATACTGCAAAAAATTAGCATGCAGATGACAATGTTATATATTTATATATAAAAAGTGTGTCTACACACACTTATATATATATGCATCATATTATATACAATGCAAATCCATTTTTGCTTCTATTTACATCCAGATTCATGGATTCAGATAGATGATTAATCAGTTTCACTCCACTGAGTATGTTGGGAAAGTTGATATCAAAATCAACAAAGTACAGCTGAAAAGAGATGCAGCTTTTGTTCTGACTATGGTGATTTTTTTTTTTTTTTCCTATCCCTTGGGAACTACTGTTTTCAGAAGCATGAGACATACCTGTTCTCCACTTGGCTGATTCCTGAACATATTTATTCATAAATATGGCTATAGGCATAACTATACATTCACAGAGGTGTTTTATTATTTACAGCATTGTATCTATATTATTTGTAGTACTGTTCGTTACAAACTTCATGATGCACAAAATATCTACAAAAGGTCACTGCAAGATACAAGAGGAAGAGTAAAACTGCACTAATTTGTTTTAGGAGAGATAGTATTGAGTCAGCTTAACTTACACAGTGATTTTTATCCTGCTCGCAGGAGGTGCTTGCAACACAAATCTTCTCTCAGCTGAAGCTGTGTCAGCTGAAGATTTATCCATGAATCTAACACTTCCCAGGCAGAAGTCAGGCTCCTGTCCAGTTGCCCCCTAACCTGTTCAGTGCAAATGAATGATGTGAGCTATGCAGTGACTTGCCCATCTGCTTCACTCATTGATTTGGGAGCGTTTGCAGGAGCAGCTGAGCCAGCAGCTCACTGGGGTTGTACGCTCTGTACCCTCCAGCAAGGTGAGTCATGGAAACGACAGGGAAGACCAAAGGTGTTAGCTAAGGATGTGTGAGCAAGGCCAACCGGTTCAGGAAGGTTCAGTTGTCATCACCTGTGAGACTGATGTAAAGGTTTAGAAGCAGGTTCTCAGTGAATATCCCTGTCTCTTCTGCATGGCATCCTGTAGGAAAGCACCAGCCATGGAACCTCCCGGCATGCTCTACATCACTAAAACTTGATGAGAGCACAGAAACACTGGCTGTTATTTAATCCCAAAGGCTGTGAAACCCTCTAAGTTATGTAATGTAGAATTACAGAATTGTTTCTGTTGGAGAAGACCTCTAATACTGTGCAGTCCAGCCTCTGAGCCATCACCACCTGGTGAGCTAGACCATGGCATTTAGTGCCATGTCCAGTCATTTCTGGAACACTTCCAGGGATGGTGGCTCCAGCACCTCCCTGGACAGCCTTTTCCAATGCTTAACAATCCTTTCCATAAGAAGTTCCTCCTGATGTCCAACTGAATCTCAGCAGTTTGAGGCTGTTGTTGCCTTGTCCTGTCACTAGCTGCCTGGGAGAAGAGGCCCATATAAATAAACCCCCTCATAAATAAATCAGCCATTTAATTTATTTTTTCTTCTGAAACCTGCTCTCAATAGCCAGCATCACTGAATGACCTGTACTTCACAATTGAAGCATTTGAAATGTGGAAGATGAGGAATTCAGTGCTTATTTGGTTATTATGTTAAAACTAACTGCTTCTTTCTCAATTCTTTCAATCTCAATTGTCTGTTTTTAACCACCATTCACTGTTCTGCTCTGTGCTGCCACATCAAGGGCCTTTTAGTGAGGATGGTAACACACACTGACCACATTCCTCCTTCATCTTACTTTAACAATTAAGCTAAATAAACTTGGCTGATTATTAGTCTTCCAGTAAGAAACACAAACTGACACTCTCCTGCATTCATTTTTGTAATATCTTCTGACATCAAATATTGAAAAAAACAAAACATAGCTTTTCTTTCATCATGTGGATTCGTGTCTAAAATCCCAAACTACATAAATTGTATCACAGACCGAGTGAATGGACACAAAATGACAGTTCAGCAAGCCTTTTATCTGCTTCAGATTCTGAAATACTCTTTTCAGGCTGGAGACATTTGTTTCACTCATCTACCTTCTAAAGCTGCAAGTGGGGGAGTGTGTCATATGTCAGCTGTAGTGATAGGCATTTTGTGGACGTATAATTATATTGTGTGAGATAAAATTATAATAATCAAGCATAAGGGGTGGATCACTCTGTAGTTTGAATACAGAACTGCTGTTTAGAATGAAGAGTAAGATCCTAGACTCACTGAAGCAAACAGAAAAGTCCTGTTGACTTCAGTGGGATAAATACTAAGCATTTTGATTTCCAGAGAAGGATTAAGAGCAAAATAGCGATTTCTTTTTTCAGGGTTTGTTTTTGGGTTGGTTTTGGTGTTCTTACTGTACTATATAAGAATGTTCACAGATTTCTCAAAAAAGGTAGACACAGAATACTGATGAAGTAAACTCGTCATGCACACACAAGCACCTGTCATTTTACCTGCAGACCTTCCACATAAAATTTGGAATGTTAGGTGTTGCTAATAGAGAAAGCTGTTCTAGCCACACAGGGTCTATGAAGGCTGGAGCGCTGGAAGTTTTATGTATTTTATCCTCTGATGAACTCTGTTTCAATTCATGATAAAATTAATTCAGCATAACATTTCTCTTCTTAGCTCTTTAAAGACTGGTCATTCCTACCAGATTTGCCCATATACATTGATTTGATACTATATATAAATTTCTAGCAGGAATTAGCTGAGCCACAAAAGCTGTTTATGATTCTTCCTTTTCAATTCTGAACCAAGCTCTAGAAAAGCATCCGTTTTTTTTTCCCAGTAAGTCAATTTTTATCCTATAAGCCAATTGACCCAAATATTTTACTTTCCTTTAATAATGGTATAGTCCTGCTTTAATCTCTTAACTACACACAACATTTCATATAAAGCTGTGAAAACTCAAGACCACTAATAATATGATGGGTTTCTTGTTCCCACAACAAGAACAAAAAAAGAACACCTGTATGACTTTTAAGCCACAACACTGAATCATTTGGCAAGAGATCAAACAGAGCAGCATTGTTTCCAATTGCTATTCATTTATGTGCTGCCAAAACACATTATACTGCTTTAAAAGTGTCATGCTGATTACCACTTCCAAAGGAGATTGCATTTCTGCAGGTGATGAGCTCTGCTTCACTGACTCTCTCAAAAATGAACACTTCCGTTGTTAATGCTCTCTATCACAGTTGCTAAAACACATGAAAGGGCTTACAGAGTTTGTCAGAAATATGACTAAGATTATTAAATGGTAGTTTTTGTTGGTATGAAATCTAGGAAGCTTAACCTAAATAACACCTAGTCAGGTGTTGATGATACAGTTTTGTAGTTTTCTGAAAGATTGTGGGTTTGAGACAACTGTGACTGATGTCAACAAATAATTTAACAGTGCGTTTTCAGTCAAGCCTGGAAAACTCTTTCCTAATGATAAATATACTAAAGTGTATGAATGGATTGATTTTATTTGTATGGTTGGAATTGTACATAAGAATTTGTGTTATGGGGAACTGCCCTTTCAGCTTACAAATTTTCTGACTAGTCGCATCTTCAGAACTTCAGCACACCTATAAGTAAACTAAAATTATTCAGACACTCATAGCTATGCACCTACTTAACCTGCAATTACAATGTGCCTATGATTTTTAGACTTGTTAGTGTTGAATTGTCATCACCCTCCCAAATTGCAGGGCATTTGCCTCTTGACTAAAGGGTTAATGCTAAGAGGTGCCAATTGAATAAAATTAAAATACAGCATTTCAACACTAATTTACGCATTGTATCTAAGTAATTTCCAAGAGTAGCATTAAATGCATCTTACAAAGCAGGTGGAGCTTTCATGGCTAGATTGTGTCTTCTGGGTCAAATGGAAGGAAGGATATGTCAGTGAACAAACTGCTATGACATACAGAGCACCAGAAAGGAATTGTGATGAAGCATAAAATAAATGAGTTACAGAATTTAACAAGGTCCATCTCTTCAAAGTAGACCTTTCAATAAAATACAATTAAAAAAAAATTCAAAACAAAACTGCAACAAAACAACCTCCTCCCATGGATTTATGACATAACTTTATAGAAGGAAAGGGAACCAGAAAAAATACTTAGTTTCTCAGGGGTCCACAACCAACCAAAACTGTTAACAAGACTTCCAAACTGTAAAGAAGGCATTATAAAATGCCTGCCATTAAAAAGCTGTCTTAGGTGTTCTACAAAATGAACAGTTATGATTCTTTCTCTATAGAGTTCTTAATCTTTGAGGCAGCTAAGGATGAAGAGCAGTCGAGGAAGAAAAAACTAGTTCAAACAGAACTATCATGGGGTCTCTTTCCACAATAATTTCTGGTTGCCCGAACCACGCTGTTACAACATTTGAAAATCTTATATTTTTCCACTGAGTTTTTCATAAAAGCCAAAAGCTGAATGTCCATCACACAAAGCCAGCAAAGCAAAGTAATCACTTAGCAAAGATGGATCAAACTGAAGTAGCCTCATTGTTTTTAACTACTACAGTTACCTGCCTGCACACTTGGATCTGATTTGCTTTCATTTTCACATCAAGTAAAAACTACATTAGTAGAGAAGTAATTGAAAAAAATAGGGTGAACATAGTCAAAATATATTTTTTACTAAAAATTCAATGTTTTCAATAAGAAGACAAAGACTTGTTCAACAGACAGTTTCTATGAAAAATACCTGAAAACACAATCTTGTTTAAAATAATGTTGCAAGAAAATTTCAGTGTGACATAATAGAAGCCTGTACTCATCAAAAATAGATATGCATAAATGAGGAACACATCTTTTCAAAAAGTAATATGGTTTTGGATAAATCAAAGTTTAAAAAAACTCCAACTGCTATGTTTCCAAATTTAGGGTTATCTACTATATTCTACTATACTCACATTCGTATTGTACTATTTACCCCAAACAATTAATGAATAAATGTGGGGAAACTACTTTTTCTTAACTGTTCGAAACCAAAAATTGTATCACATCACAGTATGGGGGGCATTTCAGATCTAATTTCCCTAGAACATAACATGTATCTAGATGCACTCATGGGAAATGTTAAATGCCAGGATCTGCCCTAAGGATTTTTCTTTTGGGACCCACCCAAATGGGGACACAGGCTCTTCTCCTGATCTGTTTTGGCCAGCTGTTTTCAGGGTTTTGAGACTAAGATAAAAGAAAAGTCAAAGGAATAAATGACCTCATGAGATTTCCACTCCTTAGGGTAGAAGCCTACTAAGCACAGTTTATGATATTTCCCAGCCGTCAAAGTCATAAGGAAAGCTCTGCATTAACTAATTTAATATAAACAAGAACCTCCAGACTCCATTGACTTGGCTAACATCAAGTTTGCATGTAAAGATATTCCAAAAACTAAAAATCTAATTTCATTTTCCTCAGATATATGTGCAGTGATTCCACAAAATATAAGCTTTACAGAAAACATTTAACATTTCTTTCCATAATGTATCTGTTTTAATTAACTGAATGTGATAATGGAACTGTGTCAGTATTCAGGTTTCTAGCATTAAAACCAAATATTTTACTTCACAAGGATGGAAGCTGCTCTATGGGATATTTCTGTGGCAGGTGGCAGCCTGCTTTCTTTCAACACACACCACACATGCATTCATTAAAAAAAAAAAAGAAAAAAAGAAAGAAAGCACTGAATAAATTCCAATTTGGCATGATTATGTGGCCTTGTGTTCATGGAAACATGGAAACTCTCACCTATTGGCACTTGCAATTTTAGTATCGTGTAATTAAATTGATTTTTTTGTCAAGTCAGTTTTAAACTATGTCTTTGAGGTAAAAGGCCAGTGCATTAATCCACTGTTGTATTTATTATTTAAATACTAATCAAGAGGTCAATTAATGTTTTCATTGCTTTTGTAAATGAGTAATGGAGTACTGTTCAGAGCTCTTGGGAGAATCTAGTGTTAAATAGGAATCCAATTTCATTCCTTCTTTTCAAATGGCCCTAAATGTATTTATTATGCAGCTCTTACCTATTTTGTAAGTGACTGGAGTGTTTCACTTGAGCTCTTAATCCCTACACTGCACATCCAAAAGCTTCTCAAACATTCTAGGATCCTAGTTCCCCTTTGCAAGTCCATATCTATTTTCCTATAAAAGGATGTGATGAATATACAGCTGATTTAAATGTATGTATGAAAGTGCCTTCCTGTGCCAGACATGAACTAGGAAGTTTCTATTTGATTCATATTGCCTACAATATTGAACAGAAGGGAAATTGAGTCAGCAAGGAATGATTAGCACCTTTGCTAGAATTGATTTACGTGTATGGAAAAAGAAGATTTGATATATACATTCCCATGTTTACTAAACATCTATATAAGGTCTATTCCCCCACTCATTAGCATTTTGTGTAAAAGCCAGAATTTCAGTTCCTTTATCCTATGAGAGTCAAGCTTGCACAGCTATTTCATCACAGAATGGAACTCCACACGGCTATAAAGTGATTTTGGTGTAATGTTCTTCTCATGGTTGTCTATGTCATGATAAATTGAAAAAATCTTTTGTCCCCAAAGCATGCTGGTTATCCCAGCTTGGAGCAGAGATGCCAGATGTCAGCACAGGAGAGGAATAGGTTCAAGATCTTCATCCTAGCACAGTCTTCCTCAGAGTCTCTATGGCATCTGTTACTTTTTGCTCTATTTCCTTTGTTCTCTTGTGCAAAGTAGAAAAATCAGATAGACAGATAGACACTAATACCACTTGCTGTGAAAAAACACATAGAACTTTTTAAGAGGTGATACCTAATTTCTTCCTGCTGCTGCATTTGGGAACAAGTTGATTTGCCATATAAAATCTCATTTCACTACTCCCTCTAATATTATACAAGAAGGAAAACTATAGAAATGGCCTAGAATCTCTTAAATTGTTCAAATGCATTCTTCAAGTTAGGTCTTTTATATTATTTTGATAAATTGTGCAGTTATACTATATTTTTTTTTATCTAAATGAGTAACAATAAGTAATGACAAGCAAAATTTTCTTCTCTGTAACATTTTAATGATTAAAATTATTTTTTTTTAAATCCTACAAAGTACAGTTTAAAAGTCATCACTACTGTACTGATAAAAAAATCAAACCCAGAAATATATACCTAGAAGTGAGAGTTTGGGAAGAATTTTAAGTATTTTAACCCATCAGAATGTAAGCTTTAGCATAGTAGCAAAGAGAGTAGGATGCAAGCATGACTGTTAAAAAAAGAAATGGAAAAAAACCCACTAACACTGCAGAACAGGAAACATGACTGAGTCCTGCACTTTTACTGAAAGAAGACAGAAAATTTCCTTCATGTACTTTGTGTAAAACGAGCCCTTTTGCTTAAGTCGAGTTGCAGACTGTCTGCCTCTTTTTTGACCTTGCTCATCCAGTCCTCATCCATGACGTATGAGGTGCAAGGCGAGGCGCTGAAATGCAAATAGGGCTCCAAATGAGGATCACGTCTGCACGTGGGATGCTGGGACCTTCAAAGAGGCTCCAAGAGCAAATCTACCACAGAAATCCAGCATTACTGCTGCTCATCAGGACAGGCATGCTCTCAAGGCAGTCAAGGAGGTTGGCTGTCACTTAGCAGAGGTAGCTAATTGGCATTTCTCCACATCCACTTGAAGAAGGGTGCTCACTAATAGGATTTTCTGTCTTCATGTAAGGCATGAAGCTTCGTCATTGTGCAACAGATTTTTTATTTTTTTCATTGGATTTTTATCTGGAACTGAAGCTTTGAAGTCTAGGGTCCTGTTGTCAGGCTTATTTCTTTTATTGGTTCTTGCTCCCTTTCAGACTAAAGCAACACAAAAAACTGAAACTGACCTTTTCTTTTTTTTTAATTACTAATGTATTTTTCACAATTTTTGAACTTCATATTCAAAGATCTGTTCTCACAGGAAAAAGAATATCATGTTGAATTTATATCACAGTAAGACCCAAAAGCCTACTTTCAGCCAAGTGCAATATGATGCTCTTAAAAAGACATTTTTACAATATTTCCAACAGTTCTATTTCTGAGTGTGCTGAATTCTTAGCCAAGATACAATCTGACAAATGAGGTTCAGAATATGACTACTGCTAATTAGAGGCTGTTAACAACTGAAGAGAAGCATGTGGTACCAATGTTTCAGTGCCAACAGAGGGAAGGGCTTCCTATGTGATGAGAGGTTACTCACAGAGGGTTGCACTGGGTTCCCTGAGCAAGTCTATTGTTGTTGGCACCCATGCTGGAGGGACAAAGATCTTATGGGTTGAGTGCAGGCTCGAAGCCATCCCAACAGATGGCTCCTGTTGTGGGTACAGCCTGTGTGTTGTGTGCAATATGTCAGGGCATTGATGCCCACTTATGACAAGTGAAGTGTGTGCTTCACCTTGATTTTCCACACTGCCATTAACTCGGTTCTCAAGTCAATGCATTTTTAAAAACCTGTTCATAGAGAGATTTGAAGTACTCCTGGACTCGTCAGAGCGCTTGAGAGGCGAGAAGGGTAACAATGACAATCCCATCACCACCTTTCATCCTTCAGCTAGAAGAATCCAGTGGTACAAGCCAAAAAATCCTTGGTAGGCCTGCCAAGGTTTGTAAATATGTCAAGGAGGGGAAGAAACTGACAGACCCTGTGCTTGAACAAAAATCACATGTGGACAATTGACTTTATATTTAAATAGTGCTTTAAAGTGAGAGAGCTTTCTGAGTAACTGCTGCTGCACTGTGGCAAAGCAGTTCCAGACCCTGGAGATATTTTAGCTAGGTGTGCTTACTTTCCAGTACGAAACAATACTATACTGAAAGCATTATTCCTGATGTTTTGTCTATTAACCTGTTTCACAGCAGAGAATAATATAATGCTGCTGGAAAAAAAAAAAAAAAATCCTTAAAACTGAGTATGGATAAATTATTTTCCTTAATATGATAACTTCAGCTTTCTTTCAAATTATGCAGTAATTGCCCAGTGCTATTGACCATGAATAATACATGACAGCTCATGGCATGAGAACAAATGGCTTCCTGAACCACCAGATCAATGAGGTCTGGTTTCCTAAGAATTTGCCTCTTCTCTTCTTCTCCCAGGATTCACGTTGCCACAATTTGGTGCTGGCTCTTGTTGTGCTCTCTGTATTGTTCACGGTGTAAGGCACCCTCACCAGTTCTCCCACAATGTTCCTCGCACATCAAAACAAACCAGCTCCCTCCTGTGTCTCCCTTTTACCATTTCGGAGATGCTGGCTGGCCAAGAGCCAGTCTGAGCTTGAAGGCAGCCTACAACTACAGATCTGTTCTTTTGTCAAGCAATCCATACAGAATAGGACCTGCCTTCTGGAGAAAAAAGCAGGATCTTCCTCCTCTGTCAAATTTAGTTGACATTCAAATGTGAAAAGCAGGTCTGCAATCACAGAAGTTTTGTTGACGTAAAAACGCAGACAAATAAAGACTGCTTTTGGCCTTATATCTAAAAATATTTGTATTATTTTCATGCTTTATTTTACCTTTGTAGCAACTCAACACTCATTTTTTGCTGTGCTACTTAACATGCCATCATAAACATTTTATTGACTTAAAAATGTCTGATTATTATGGTTTATGGTCTGTACAGAAGCAGCCTCTGACACTCTTCCTTTGCTTTTCAACAGAGATTTACTAGAAAAGGCTGAAGAGCAGTGTTAGGATGGCCTTGGGATTTACAGTATATTATGATTCCAAGCACTTATTCCATTTTCATTACTTAACTGTGCTTTCCAAGCAAACCCTCTGTCATATAACAAAATGTAATGTACCTCTAATAAATATTTTCCTTTCATTTAGCTCCTATTTACTCCAATGTTTAACAATTGCAACCATCATTTAAAATGAGGTTTTCCTTCAGAAGGAGGAATATAAGAGGTTCTTTCCTACTCAGTTGGAATTATACAGATCATAAAGTCAAGAAAAAAAATGGAAATCAAATTAAATTGTGAAACACAACCTTCTTATGAACCCTTGTAATTCATTGCTTGTGGAGATCATTCTCATTTAACCAGAACCCAAGAGAGAGTATTCCAAAGACAGAATGTAAAGCTCCTTTCTGTACACCTTGCTATATGTGATACAGTATAAAACTTACATCATTAGATTTCCAGTCCTTAAGCACAAAAGATGGTTTGTGATGTTTGTTTCACTTGAGATGCTTATTCTTGGTTTCTATTGATTCTGTCTGATGTACAGCAGCTACATCAGGAAATGTTCTCTTCTCTGAGTTCCAAACAAAGGTTACTTGGGAAACTTCGTGCATTTGTCTTACCATTTTATGTGATTATCTGTGAAAATCATGTGTGATATTTTTAATATATATAGCCCTGCATTTCTCCGCCCACTGTGACACTTTCAAAGCTCAAACCAAATACAAATCCATTCGTTCTGAATACAAAAGAACAATATTCATTTCATCATTGATTTATGTTTATGTTTAATGTTCATCAATGGAAATGCATTTCTGTAATGCACTCATCTGTGAAATTCTACATGGATTTGTTCACAGCTTCATTTTTTTGGTGTTCTGGACCAATAATACACGTATCTGTCTTGTAATAAAGTGGATGTGTGAAAACTAACTGATCTAAAACCTTATTCACCTTGCACAAAGGTTGTTTATCTAGGCCGTTCTAATTTGTCTTCCCTATTTTTATTCTTTTTCCTAACCATTGCCCACATTTTAAGGTTTAAGGAGAAACCTTATTTATTCTAAGACAAAAATGTTGCAGTTTACTAGCTGAACAGATTACTGGGCATTCATTCCTCCCTACCCTCAGAGGTAGAGAACTGGTATGTGCAGAGTGAACGGGATGTTTACCACTTTAGTCAGACAACTAATTACTCTTATATTTGCACACCCATCTTGGTAAAATTCCTATTGATTTAAATCCAACTAGATCTATTTCTGCTAGGTTTGCTATTGAATATATTTGAGGAAGAGGTGTGGAGTTTGTAGAGCTCAGATCCATAGTTAGATGGAATTTTAGACATGGATCTATATAGATCTTTGTAAGGCTTTAACACTTCCTTGGAGCAGTACTGAGTAAGGGACTGGTAATCAAAAGAAATACCCCCTGAATTTCTGGCCACTTGGAACTGAACCACATCTCCATAAACAATTGTGAATTAATTTGCAACTCTGTAGGTTAGAATAATCCATATAAATGGGGCCATGGCATTTAGTAACACATGCAGCATTTTAGTATGGAATAATTCAAGACAGCACTTGGCAAAGATCAACAGACCCAATCTAACTAAATTTATCCATGCCAAAGGGGGTCTTTAATAAGATTTGGATGCCACGTAATAACTTTTGCCAAAACAATGCTTCATCTACTGTCATTTCATAGAAATCATAACGATTTCTCAAAGATGTTAAAAAAAAAAAAATTACACCCTTGTGTTCAGCATTCTATTTTTTTCAGCTGCTTGATAAAAAAGATACCCCCAGGATTTTATTGAGAAATCCGTGTATTCTTATTTTATAAGTGGCAGCTAATAATACCAACCCTTCAATACTCCACTCACTTGAACACAATGAAAACCTCTGGGGAGTTCATTTAAGAAAATTAATGATATGGAGCTACCACATAAAATTCTGAGTATCCTGAATGGTTTTTTTTTTTGAAAGAGATTTTTGATATATATCAGGCATTACAGTAAAATCTCTTTAGTGAATTAGAATTTTCCATCCTATCACACTGAGAGCCTTACAAAGTGTAACAAAAAGGTATTATGCTTGATTTGGTAGCCATGAGGAACTTGTATCTATCAATCACAGATGGACTGAATACAACACACACACCAGGCACCTTTGGGGAACATAAAGCTGAGAAATGTAGTTAGAGTGTAACAGTACAGTTAATTTCTACTATTTTAGTATTATATTCCCAGGCTGTCTTTAGACAATCATTCTTTAAAGGAAATTTAATTGTTTCAAATCCCTTATGATTTGTGCCTGTACGTGAAAGGACCCAATGAAAATAAAAACAATTTCAGAATGACACAAAGCTACTGCTTACTGCTTTTATTCTGTGGCACTATTCTTGGCTTCTTATTTGAATATTATGTATTTAACTACTTAGTTTCTCTGCCAGAGGAGGCACTTGTGTTGCCCATAGGTAATTTAAATTAGAAAGAACATATAAAGCATATAATTCTCTGATTATATAAGCATTAAAGGCATGCTGGCCTAATTTTTTTGCATCCTTAGGTTTTGCTAAAAAGTCTTTCAATGCTAAAACACTGAAGGATCAGCTTGAGTGGAAGTATTTTAAAGAATATTTATGTGGTAGGTCTGTTTATTGTATTTAAAATGAAGAAAAATAAAATCTTGATATTTTATTTACCAAATTAAATTAACAGAGTTAATGTTTTTTGTTTTTATATATATATATATTTATATGTTCATAAATTGTATTTTACCCTTTTGCTTAAAAAGCTTGATAATGAAATGTATAAATTGTTATTATCTTACCACCATGGATAACATACTTATTCTTCACTCAGATTATTTTCTGAATGCTCTTAATCAAGGAATTCATTGATTTGGAAAGGAAAATAGGTTGTGTTATTGTAGCTAATTTAGTAGTTAATATGATAGATTAATAGGGTTTATTTTAAAAAAAATGCATCTGCTGTGGATTTTTTTTTTTCCATTTCTGTCTCAGGAAAGTAGAGTTTATTGTTCTAATGGCAGTGGATTTTATGATTTTATGTATGTCTGTAATCTAATAGTCTTGCAAGGATAAAGGAGTATATTTGTAAAAAAAAACAAACAAAAAAACCCAAACTACTACTAGATGAATCAGAGTAAGATTTCATTTCCCAAAAGCAGATGATCTTTTTTAATTCCCTGAAAAACTATTTAAATGAGGTCTCATTAGCCTCAGTGATTGGTGCTCAAGGTGTGCTGCTAGGTTTGCTAACCTTTTGAAGAAATCCCTGGAGGTCCCTGACCTAGTTCTTCTGTGCTGACCATCTAAAACATGTTCTGATGCTTGCTGTTGTTAAGATAGTCCCAGCACCAGTATAATTAGTGAGCCTTAAGCTATTTAGGGCTTGAAAAGACAAGAAACCATTCATATGGAAACTCACACCCTTGGTGTCTTTCCAAATGGAATCAACAATCATGGGGTGAGACCCTGGGAGCTTTTGACATACCTTATAAAATAAATTTCCTATTTAACTTTCTTGCTTAAAAAAAAAATATTGACTTTATAAATACAAAATATAATGTAGACAAAGTAGAGCTTGACATTCTTAATAATGGTGCAAAGAAAGGACATGAGAATAGTAATTGACAGCACCTTTTCAAACGCAATTGTTATTTAACTCTGTTGGGAACAAAATATATTAAAATACTATGAAGGTATTTGAATTTTGGAAGGTTTTATGTATGTTGGAAAGGAGTAGTCATCTCTAGTTAAATAAAAAAGAAGTCCCTCTAGGCTTTGTTTTGAGCAATGTCACTGAATGTTACAGAAAATTCAACTCAAGTTATGGCTTGTGTATCAGTTTGATTTATAAAAACAGTCATAGAAGGGTTTGGGATTGAAGGCACATTAAAGATCATCATCCCCTACCATGGGCAGGGACATCTCCCACTAGACCAGGTGGCTCAAAAACCGTCCAGCCTGGCCTTGAACACTTCCAGGGATGGGACACCCACAGCTCTTGTTTGTTATAGACCAGTGTGTTCTGAAAATATGCATAAAGAAACCTGTAAATCAGATGACTGCATAGAGTATTTGTCATGTCATGAGTCTTAATAGCTTTTCTAATTGCACTTCTATGGAATACAAAAAAAGTACAGGAAAAAAATCCAGACTGTTCCAGTCCTCTACAGTTTCACCCCAATTCTCATTTTCTTTCTATTTTTGTAGTGACAAGGATAGAAAGCCAAACTCACTGACTCAGAAGGAAATGATGACTAAATAATTTGTAAGGAGCCCATTTACAAGGAAAACATCAGCTAATCAGTCAAGCTTTTCCCCACTGCTGCTCCATTACGGTAGAAGAGGCAAGTGGCCAGTGGGTATTTGCAGTGCTTCACTCTCTGATTTCTGTGTAAGATGAAAATAAATATAAGATTCCACTTATATGGAATATTTCACTTTATTCTAAACTACAGGTTATTTTAAAAGAGGCTGGGTATAATCCGTGTTCTTGTCCTGACTATTTGAGTGCTCTAATACAACCCTGAATATTCTTTATCCCTACTGGAAAAGATAAATAAATAAGCAAACAAAAAACCCTAATTAAGAAATACTCCATACCTCACAGGGCAAAACTTTCCAGTACCATGGTAAAAAAAAGAAGGAAACTAAATTTGAGAAGCTGCTAGAGGACTTAGGGCACTGTGTTGTCCTACTTGGACTCATTGTCTTAACTCAGTTTTAAGTAATTTTTTCTTAAATCTTCCCGCAGATAGCATTTACTGAATCCACTGCTTGCTGAATTCATTTAACTGTAGCTGCATGGACATTGGTGGATCAGTCTTACCATGAACAGATGTGGTATGGCTAGAGGGAAATTAATATAAGCAGCAAGAGATTGTAGTGAATCATAATTTCTCACTCTATTCGGTTCAAGCTGTGTCCTGACGGATGTACAACACTTCCTAGCTCTGTGTGCTCTGCCAGCAGCACTGCAGAGCATATCACAGGGACACAGTTTTGGGAATGCTAACTCAGCCTTTTCAAACTCCATCCCTTTGATACACTTGTCTGCCTAAATACAGCCATCCTGCTTTGATCAGGCTGCCAAAATAACTGTGCCGTGACGCTTTTTCTTTATCTCAGTTCAGCTTCTGGACAGCAGATTTTAAGAGCATCTGCAGCTACAAAAAAGAACTTAACCTTAATACAAGGGCATTTCCCAACAAAATAAGTAGAAAATTCATTAAGATGCCATATGGATGTTACAAAAGAATTAATTATTCAGATTTGAAAACTAGATCTGTTCACTCTTCAGAGAACTTTTATAGAGTCAGATAAGAAGGCGATCTCAACAGGCATATTCTCCCTAGGTATTATATTTACAGTCACATGGGTTTAAAATAGAGATAAATCATTTATCCTTTCTATTCTGTTCTCCTCTGAGACCCTGCTCTCTTGGTATTTGTAGCTGCCTTGGTTTGGATCGATATTCAATATGTAGGTAAGCACAGAAACACAGAGACAAGCTGTCCTGAAACACCTGGGTGTATATAGGTGGATAAGCCTATAACTGATATATTGAATTTATATATCAATTAATACTTTTCTAAAGCACAGAAACTATAGAGGACTATTCCAACACACTAACATGGCAAAGGCATGTCCCTCTCAATAATAGGGCTCCATAACTCTAGCTTGTTCTCCTGGAAGAAAGAGCAAACAGCTCCTAATCTTGGTGGTGTTTTCCATCTTTTTCTGGAAAGAAAATGCCTCTGAATCCTGGACTTTATGGGTAAACAATCTTGCTTGTTCCTTACAAGTTCCTTACAAGTTTTAGTTTTTCAAGAAACATTTTTGGCCAAGAAAATAATTATCTTCAGGTAGGTTAAGATCCACAAAGCTTATTTTTTTGTTCAAGTTAGTACATTGTAGGATCGCAGACTGTTTGAGCTTGGTAGGGACCTGCAAAATTGATCTTTTCCAGTTCCTCTTCTCAAGCAGGGCTACCTCTAGCTGGGTGCCCAGGACTTTGCCCAGGTGGCTGTTGATTATCTCCAAGGATGGAGATTCCACAGCCTCTCTGCGAAGCCTCTGCCAGGGCTCAGCCATATTCACATCAAAAAGTGAAAAATCAAAACACTGTGATTACTGAGAATTTTATTTTTTTCCTCCGAATCTTGATTTCTTGCAAAGCCCTCCAAATACAAATATACACACAAATGCATCTGTATATCAAATGCTGAGTGTGATATCTATATCTGCTCTCTTTTATTTATTTTTTTTTTAACAGAGGGTTTATTTATTTACTTGTTGCATAATGTCTGTTTTTTTTGATCAACTTCTGGGTGATGCTGCATGCTAAGAACCGAAAATCATTCGAGTGCATATTCCACAACAGTGTTCACAGTATTCCCACAGATTTCAAGAGTATATTTCACAAATAAGTTTCCGATTTGATCCATCTGGCAATGGTATGGATACTATAAATAAACCTCTGGAATTTTGAAGGAAAAATAGCCGTAAACCTATTTTCAGCTTCCTGTGATGTACTTACTGTCCATTAAAAATGGTCTATAAGCTCTTTGCAATACTTGAACACTGCACAGTAGTTTTTCCAAATGAAACAGGCATCTTCCTTCCCACCAGACTTTCATGCTAAATTTGCCTTTTGAGGTTTTGGAAGAAATCTAGAACACTAACTTTATAATCACTTGACCAATGAGTTCCTTTTACCTTCTTTGTCCTTTACCTTGAGCTTCCTGTCAAAGTTTATTATTTCCACTGATGGAGAGACTGCAATAATACCCACTTGTTTTTTATCAAAAAAATAAAGTAATCTACATACAAAAAGATGAAAGGCCTCATCACACAACAGAGCACAAGTAAATTACCTTGCCAAAATAGAAGAAATTATATTTTGCTATCAAAAGCTTAAATCTACTGAAAAGTGGTTTGGTCTCCCTTGGGCAGTACTTATTCCTAACAGAAAAAGCAAAATTTTATATATGGTTTTGCACTACTCCAGAAACAAGACACAGAAATTTCTTCTGCTACAGATTAGATAGAAATAAATACAAAAAATTGTTTTTACATGATTTTTTTTTAGTAGTTAAATTATGAATATATGAGTGGGCTGGTTACTCTATTACAATTTTAGTCAAAATGCAACCCTTCTTTTCCTGATGGTTATTTGAAAACAAACCATGAAATTAGGGAAATAAAATTAAAGAAAAGGAAAGGAGGATGAAGCAACTGGATCTTATTACCTTGCAAGGAACATTTGGTGGGAAGAAAAGGAAGAGTTTAAGAAGAGGCAGAGAATCTAATAAAAAAGATAGTGGTTTGGAAGAGATTATTTCAAAGTACTCACAGTTAAAACAAAAGCTAGGGTTCTGCTTATATTTAGGAGTGAAAAATAATTTGGTATTTTTTGCAATAAAGAAAGCAGCAGAAAGTTTTAGTAGCAGTTTTTTCACTGCCTTTTAGGAAGTATTAGACAAAAGCCCTATAAATAATATGTTCTCCAGTAAATTGTACCACAAAAAAACATCTCCCTCCTTATACAAGGGTCACTGGAAATCAATACTGTTCCTTCTAAAAAGCTGTCTACAATGTTTTAACACTAGTAGGTGAGGGTTCAACTTGTTACGGTTTATGGATAAGCAACACAGGAATCACATACACACACAAAGCACTGAAAATAAATGGCTGGCAGCATTTCCAGAGGGATCAGACAAAAATAACTGCAGATCTTCTGATGGATGTTAATGTATTAACTCTGGGACAAGTGCTACAGTTAAAAACAGTGCAAAGAGTGGAGATCAGTTTTGATGGGAAATCCTAAATCAATAGACTATTTGTGTTTTTAGGCTCCCATGTATTGGGTTCAACACCATCTCCCACAGAACTCCTGTATCCAAGCAGGGATGTTATGGTCTGAACCACCAGCTGAACAAAAACTTGATGATTCACCACCTCAAAAGTTCTCGGCTGATGGACTGCAGCCTACCTGGAGAACTGTAACAAAAGAGGGACCTCCATGTCTGTCCTGGGACCTGGCCTGCTTAATAATCAGTCACATGGAGGAGGGGAGTGAAGGCACTTTCCTGATGCTGGCAGGCAAACCAAGCTGGGGGAAGCAGTCCTCATGTTCAACAGCAGGGCTGCCAGGGAACTCTGCTCTCCTGCAGGGAGCCAGGCTGGAGGAATGGCCCAACAGGAACCTAATGGCATTTAACAAGGACAGATGCAAAGTCCTGCTGAAGAAAGGAAGGCAGGGAGAACCCCTTGCATCCATACAGGCTGGGAAGCAGCTCTGCTGGGAGGGCACTGAGGATCTGGGCCAGCAGCAAGTTCAGTCTTTACTGGCCTCCCAGCAAAGCCATTGACAAACTGGGCTGAGTTCAATAGAGAGCCAAGCAGGATGCTCAGGGCTGGAGCACTTGCATGGGAGGCTGAGGAACCAGGGTTTGTTCAGCCCGGGGAAGAGGCAACCACAGGGGGACTGCAGAGCCACAGTAGAGCCATCCTGTCTGTACTGATACTGAGCAGATGGAGACATGCTCCTTGCTGTGGTCTGTGGCAGGGCGAGAGACAACAGGAATGAGTCAGAGCAATAGAGGCTCAGGCTGAACAGGAGAAAGATTTTTTCCCTGTGAGGACAGGAAGCCAGTGGAGCAGGCTGCCCAAAGAGACTGTGCCAGCTCTGTCCTTAGAAGTTTTCAAGACCTAACTGGGTGAAGTCCTGACCAGACTGGTCTGATCTCATACCTGACCCTACTTGTTTAGGAAGTTGGACTTGAGACCAATCTTGAGACCTCCAGTCTTTGGCTTCCAACCTGAATTAGCCTGTACACCCAAGATCCTATATAGTAATTATTATGGTAAATAACCAACAATGTTAATATCTAAATTGTAGAAAATACATCTTAACATTTTTCTTTTCCTATACTGGTCATGGAAGTGCATTATTGTAGACACAATAAATCAATGTTCTCATCTATGCAGGGCATTTCACTGCTATGCATTTAATGTAATCATCTGCATTACTAAGTTCCTGCTCCTTTAAATAAAACAATTTGCCTGGCTAAAATCAAAGACTAACTTGTCTAGCACCCTGATGAAGATGGGGAATGATGTCCTCTTACCTTGCTCATCCTGTGATAATTCATACTCTTTTGACCTAGTGGCAGAAATTTGCACTTCAGAACATCTTCACAAATTGCTTTGCATACTTAATTCACTGAACTGACAGCAGTGTCTGAGGGTAATTTGCTCTGTCTTTGCTCTTGCTAGGAGGCCCTCAGCAGAAAGCCTCTCATCAACTCCAGGGGTTCCTGTCTGTGACAGCCCAAATGGAAAAGAGAAACTATAATATGCTGTGAATGCATTTTATTTTGATTTTACTTGTCTTATAATTAATTAGGAACACACGAACTCAAGATTAAAATGCTCATCCTGGGGAATCAAATCGAGCATGCACAGCCTCTCATAGCCTATCACAAATTTAAATATTTGGAAAGGAGATTTCAAACTCCTGGATGAGAAGTGCTCTAGAATCTGCTCCAGTATCATATCCTAAATTTCTATGCTAAGTTAGCTAAAACCCATTTTTTAACTGCTTCAAACTTTAAACTTCTATTATCAAGGGGTCACATGAATAAAAGCTTAGAATCGTCTACTATAAAAGCCCATATTTTGAGTACTCTTTGAAGATAGGCTATTTATCAATAAATGTATTTCTCCAAGTTCAATAAGCAATGTGCTTTTTTCTATTTGTTCTCTAAAATCACAAGGCTGGCAACAAATGCATTCACATCTCCCTTTCATTAAGGCCTCCATCAAAATAAACATTCTATTCCCTAACTACTTTAATAACTCTTTCCTGCAGCTTCTCAAGCTCAAATTCATCCTCCTGAGATATGGTTGTTTAGAAGAATTCCTAGCACCTCAACTAATATAGAGGCATTTACTGCCGCTAAAGTCAGTATTAAACAATTTCTTCACGCAATATTTTGGCTCTCACTGATTGAGAAACATGGGACACTGCCATGCTTTCTGTTTTAATAAAAACTCTGCCTTGAAGTATAACACAATATTTGGAGAAGGAGAATTTCTATTAACTTTTTCATAAAAATTGACTGTGCAAGATTTATGTAAGTGGGAGTACTTGTGCTCCAATATTGCTAATATGAGTTTTGATTAAATTATTATTGCTTTAATATCAGTGTTGCCTGCATTGACAGGCAATCCTTTTGATTGGTGTTATATTTACATCTATATTTCAATACATATTAAAAAAAAATCCTCAGTGTTTGTGTCAGAAGACTGCCTGCAAAGAGAAGGATAAAACTTAGAGGACTTTTCTGACAGTTTAGATTGTCATGGGGAGCAGAGAGCTTTGCTGATAGACAAGAGCAGGGGATTTTTTTTTTTTTTTTTTTTTTTAAATAGGCATAACAGTACCCATCTGTTCCTGGATTTAGAGTGCAGATGTACTTTAAGAAGTAACTTTGTAAAATTGGAAAATTGGTATCATGGGGCTTTGTGTTCATTTTCCCAGTGACTCAAGAGCACACTTGCTCAGTTAGCAAGTTTTAAAAAATAAAAGAACACTGGGAAAAGGGTTTTAATTGCAAGCTTTGTACGTATCCTGAGATCTAAATGTCCAACTGAAGTTTACTGTGTATTACCACTAGCAATAAGTGCAAAAAAATTAATGTTGCTGCTCTCTGATCTAGAAGGCTGAATCTTCATTCAGCCCTGTCAGATGTCTGCTGGTTCTGCAGTGCAAACAAGTGTTTGTTTTTCCTCTACAGGTGGTTGTCACAATGAACACAGTGCAATATGAGACGTGTCAATAACTCACTTGGAATTCTTGCATTTTTGTTTTGTTCAAACATCTCAAGCTACCTGCTTCCCATTCAAAATTACAGCCTCCTCCAAATCAAAAATATCCACACTCTGCAACCTACACCTTCATCTGTCACTTTTTGCAACCCATTAGCCAAACTGCTTTTGCAATGTGGCTTTTTTTTCCCCCATACTGATCTTTCTAACTTACCCAAAAGATGATACTTTAGAAGGAATATAAAATATTAAATATTTCTTTTCATCATGTTTATTTCTCATCCTGTTGCATATGACAGCTTTTTCTCTTCTTCCCTCTTCCTCTTAGCCACAAAATCTGTATGTACATTTACTGCCTCTCCTAATTTTAACAAAAAAGAAAGAGAAAAAGAAACATACTCCCATTTCTTACAGGGTAAGTATTAGTGTAGATTTCCACCTTTGGTTTAAAAAATATGTTTTCTTGAACATGTTTTCTAAACTGCTATTTTTCAAACAAGCATCCTGTAATACACAACATAATCTATTCAAAATAACTGGACTAGAGGAAGAAATGTCTCAGACATCGTCATGAAATGAAAGAGATTTCCCCTCCATCTCTTGAAATGCTCTCCAAGGCACACCTGTCCTATTTCACAGGGGACAAGCAGTCATCCACTAAGAACAATTCTGATGACATAAAAACGTAGTAGTAAAGAAGAAAGGCAATGTGAGAAAAAGGGAGCTTTTTATTCTATAAAAGAATCCCACCACAATATTTTCAGGATTAAAATTGGGGGGGGGAGCGGGGGGGGGAACTGAAGACTAATTTTAGGTCCCAGTTGGGAACCACAGGATTTCTTTGAATACTGGAAGAGTTGTCTGAGAAAACTAGGAATAAAAAAGTATTTGGAAATAGCCCTTTAAAAAGTTATGACTCTACTTAATGAAGAGTGGTGATCCTTGCCTGCAAATGTTCGACTGTATAGTGTTAATTTAACAAGCCATCCTTCTGGTCTCTGTAACACAAGTGATACTCTGTGATCTGTTAAATGATCCCCAATATTTATGTCACAGTTGATTTAACAGGAAATGTGCTACTTCCTGGGATATCCTGCATGCACACACTTCAATAGCACAGCACAATGCAATCTCAGAGATTACTCTGCAGCCATTGATTACGTGGAAAATAACTGAGGTTCATGCTTGTCTCCTACTGCCTTTGCACTGTAAGAAGCCTGTGAGCCAAGAGGAAACATTTTCTTTACTATTCAGGCTGGCACGACACATGTGATATCTGATGTGGAAATATTAATTAAAATTTAGTCTTTTTTTGAAAATCTGCTCTAACAGTAAATATTAAACAGAGACATATGTTTAGTAGATTTAGTCAAGATGGTTTTATCCTATGCTCTTCAGATTCCCCTACTCCCTGCTGCAGACCTGTGACTCTTAAAGCTTCTCCAGGACTACAGGACATCACTCCACACATCATCTGCTCCATTTAGTGACTAAATACAAGCCCTTCTCTTGGAAACCCTGAAGCTATTAAAGGCATTT
Source organism: Certhia americana (assembly GCA_018697195.1). Taxonomy (NCBI): domain Eukaryota; kingdom Metazoa; phylum Chordata; class Aves; order Passeriformes; family Certhiidae; genus Certhia; species Certhia americana. The sequence continues at coordinate 8,934,594 of CM031857.1, read as the reverse complement.
CCTTGTATGACTTTTTTTTTTTTTTTTCCTAAATTCTCCATCCCCTGAATTCCTTCAGTATCTTATTTAGATGATTTCCCATATTCTTCCTCTGATATGCAATGCAAACTCTGCTAGATCTTTTTTCTTGCTTCCCTCCCTCTTCTGCTTATCCCTATTCTTTCCTCCTGGATTTAAATATTAATAATAATAAAAAGCACTGATGGGTAGCTTTATAGTTTCTTTCCCCTCTAAAATAACTGTCTTAACAATATCTTTGTCTGACATTTCCACAGCCTAAACCTGACAAAGAACTGAATTCCTACCTGCATCTTCAGTTCCCCTGTCTTCCTTTGGTGATCAAATTAAATTTCATTACATTCTCTCACTCCTATTACCTGGTTCTCCTTTCTGAACTTAGATCCAAACTGATGGGGATGTGGAATTACTTGTAATCATCTTTAAGTATCTACGTGACTGCTAGTCATCTGAAGTCCCCTTAAAGTCTGTAGAAATAGAAACAAGCGTGCTCATGCAGCATTTCAGAAAGCTACTTTGGGCGTCTTCCTTAGCACAAATTAAATACAACACAAAGTATCTAACTCATATTCTCTTATCCTATTGAATCTCCCTGTGATTTGGCTGTTCTTTATGCCTATGGTTTGAACAGCTACTTAGATTTTTTCTGCTACACATCTTAACTATGCAATTATTTTCCAATCTGGCCATGACGTTGCAGAACCGATCTTTTGTGCAGATGCAGACAAGATAATTTTCCAGCCTTATTTCTTTAAACTGACAGAGTTACAGTTAAAAGTTCTTAACTTTTTTAACCCTGACTTCTGTGTTGAATCAATTCAGCTACATCTAGCATCTATGCTGCCTATGGGGTCACATCAGCTTTTGCAGGTTTCTTTATTCTTTAGTGGTACTAAATATGCAAGAGAAAAACCCTTCTTAAGAACTCCTTCAGTCTAATACTAGTGTCATGCAGATGGAACAATTCTCAGTGGCTGAACTTCTCTTGATTGTGTGGTTTAGTCAGCCCCTGGCTATGCACATTACAAATGCTTTTTGAAAGCAATTATCTTTAATATAGATGCATATAAAGCTTCTCCTGTTGTGTATATAGTTAATAACTATTATTAATTGTTTTGATTAGAAAATCCTGATGATTTATAAAAAGTGTAACATCTACTGGGTGTCACTGTAATGATTAAAAAAAAATCTAGAGTTCAGTCCTATAACGTACGGAGAATCATGAGAAATCAAATAGAAGTTCATAATTTCCCTGTTGTAATAATCTTGAGATGTATTAACAACTTCAGATTTATTTGAAACCTCTTGGGTTATTAACTCCTCTCACTCCCCTGAAATTGATGTGTTTACTGTTTGGCATGAGCTTACTTTACAAGTGCTCACATCCACAGTGGAGACAAGAAAACATAAATGGATAGGAAAAGAAACCTCCAGATTTAAGAGAATAAATAATAGTAATAAAGGGGGCTTTTGGGGAACAAACCGAAACCCTCCTGACGAGTTATGTACATCCACTTAAAAACAGTGTAAAACAGCTGTATATTTTCACCATGAAAAACATATAGGGAAAGAAAAAGATGTAGGAAAAAGCTATAATCCTGAAACTTCACATACAAGTGAATGCTTTGCTTCTATGGCTTGTAGCTAAAATTCTATGGAATGGGAGGAAGATGTGCCCTGCAGACGTGTCAGCGCTCTCAGTATGAGCAAAAAAGTACAATCTTATGGTATGACAGCAGTTATCAACTTGTATGGGTTTTATCCATTCAGGCACTACCTGAAGATAGATACATGACTGAAAAATATACTGCTCTTTATTTCACCCCTGGGTCTAGGCATCCTGAACTTAATCCAAGTGATTTTAGGAAAGAGACAGAGAATTTTTCAGCACAAACAAGCTTCTGGAATGGTTATCCTTTTGGAGAATAGAATTCTAAAGGTAAAAGAGAGCAAAATTAATCTAAGAATACTTATGTAAAATCCATGAATTTCTTATTAGGCCTGTATGAATGAACCCACAATTAAGAGGAAAAAAAGGCAGCTTTACCTAAAAGGTTGCATTCCAATGAATATTATCTCTTAAATCTCTTACTTATTACTACCAAAACCTGTTTGACTAATTTTCATAAATACCTCAGGGCTTTTCCATATAGACCAAGGTATACATACATAGTGCTACTGATGACTATTACAGAGTGAAGAAAAAGTATTGGATCATTAAATCTTTAAAAGTGAAAAACTTCATCTTTCCTTTGCTTGGTGCTGTTTGGGACATTGTGCCAGGCCCTCAGGTTCAGAGTGGAGGCATTGTCTTAAACACTGCTTTATTTGCCTTAAATACTGGAGCAGGACTGCCTTGCACCCTCTGCCTGCCATCACCCACCCAATGCACATGTCACGGGGCGGGGACCTGCCTCAAGCCTCCAGCCCCTCTCCAGTGGAAAAAAGATCTGGTCTGCCTCTAAATTCTCAAAATTCTCACCCTTCTTGCTTTTGTGTCTAAGGGGGCTTTTGGGGTGCATACAGGACCCCTCTTCCATCTCATGGGCAGGTGTGAGGTACAGAAATCTGCCTGTAGAGCACCAGCTCCAGACCAGGGATGGCTGGAGGAGGAGACTGGAGTGGAACCAACTGCTCATCTCCAGGTAAAACTAAGCCAGTTTATTATTAAAAGAGTCTGACTCGCTGTTCCAAGAAAATGAGTGGCCGTTTAAACACAAGAACCAGAGGTCAAAACAGGCCATCCCTGTTTTCTGAAAGCAAAAGTCTAACTTACAGTAAGGGAAAAAAACCCCCATTCTTTAAGCTATATTTAGTCAATACAATGATATTTGTTGATATGATATGCATCAGAAATGTACATGTGACAAACTCAGAGCATGCAAGTGGAAGAATTTAGAACAAAATTAATAGGAATATTCAGAATGTAGAAAAGTCTAAATAATCCACATGCAGCAGGATCCATGCAATGTTTTCCTAAAAAAAATTCTATCTTGACTGAGGGGAAATTTGTATTGCTTTACTTCTTTTTTACCTCTTTAGGAAAAATAAATCATTTTGAACTGAAATAAAATTGTGTGTCAAGGTTTTAAACCACATGCAGAGATGATTGTGAGGGGCAGGTGATGAAAGCTGCAATCACTCTAAGTGGCATATAACAGGACCTAAGGTTTTATGAATAGACAAGAAATTGCTCTCACTCTCTTATATACCTGCCTATTCTCTTCTTGAACCCTGCAAGACTGTTTTAGTTAGGAATTTCTGAGTCACACTGAACCACCACTAGCTCATGAAAACTCGTGACTGCAGCAGAGACTGGTCTGTGGTCAGTGACTCCAGAGCTGGGTAACATTTCAGGCTGCAGAGGAGTTACAGGATTGGGTTCCTCAAAGATCACTTCTGTATGGTGCTGCTTATTCTGTGGCTTTTCTTATTTGGCCTAGAGACACATTTCTGTAGTTTATGCAAACCAGAAGTCAATGAAACACACTCTTTACCAATCACAGTTTAATCTCATTTGGGTTTTCTGCCCTGCTGCAATGTATTTTACTCTTGTTTATAACAGAAACAAAACAAACAAACAAAAAAAAATCCCCAAATAAACATACGGAAAAATCCCCTTGGTCTTTGGAAAAATTTCTTTGAGATGGTATATTGCCTCATGCACTCACATATACAGTTCAAAGGAAAATAAATGGGTGTATTGTCTCCACAAGGCAAATTTAAACATTGAAATCATTGACATGTACTAACACAGACACAAGGACAGTCATTTTGGCTAGTTAAAAGGCACAATGATATTTCCCAACAGTACTAACAGTGTGGAACTTCTAAAGGTGATGGTGAAAGAGAGCCAGCTAGCAAAGATGATCAGAGGAACGTATACAGGTGGCAATGGCAGATGCAGGTGGAAAGTGTCAGAAGGAGGCAGTCAGGAATATTTTGGAAAGGTGCACTCTACCTGTGTAGCCCAGCGAATTGTCGCCGTTATCAGAGGTGGGGAGTGGAGTCCCGCTGTCGTTCCCCCTCTCTAGGTCCTCGGAGTCTGTCGGAAACAACACCAGAGCTGCTGATGGGGTCACAGGACTAACAGTAGTTGCCATTTTGATCACAACACGTCCAGACACAATTAAATCCACACATGACAGCAAGAGCCACAGTGCCAGCGCACGGCACACCTCGTCCTTCCCCCGCCTGCGTGGCGGAGCCCGGAGAGACACGGCCAGGAGCATTGTCCAGGGTCCCCAAAAAGCTGCCTGCTGTCCCCCTCTGCCCACTGCCAGTGTCACTCTGCAGCTCACCAAGCACTGTGGCCACCCTGCTACCCAGCCAGCGCAGGCTGCGGGGAGCATATGGGGACGGGGAGGCAGGGGAGCTGAATGCTAGCATTGCTAATTTTCCACCTTATTGTTAATCAAAGCTATTGACTGTGATCTCTCCCCATCATCGCTTCATCTCCTGGCAATTACAGACCCAGGGGACTTCACCTCTTTGTGGGGAGGAGGCGGAGGGGGGGATGACTGGGGCTTGGTGAGCATGGAGGGGGCTGCTCTACCTCTGCTGGGAGATGGGGCAGGGGGAAGGGGTAGAGCCCTCCATCAAAAGGCAACAGTTCAGCATCTCACAGGGTAGAGATGCATTTTCTGCTAAAAGATCCTTGAGAGGAATCGCTCCGTTTTCACGTAACATTGGGAAAAAGGAAAAAAAAAGGGAAGGCAGCTGGTCAGCTAAACGCATAAATGAACACATTTTGAGACCCCCGAGATAAACTCCTGATCAAAACACCACAAAGCACTGTGAAGATAACTCATAATGAACTAAATAATTCAAAACAAAAAAATAAAATGCCAGTTGCTCTGAAAACAAAACAGCACAACCCAAAGGAATTTGTCGACAATATCACTGCATTCTTTTTACTTTTAATGTAAAACTGTTCATTAAACTTGAATTTTATTTTAGTTTGCTTTTGATAGTGCACTGTCCAGCAAATAATACCTAAAAAGAAATATTAGCATTTTGTTCAGAAGAAAACTTCAAGAAGCAAATGTCTTTGCAAAAATAACACTGCCACAACAATAGGCTGTTTTTTTTTTCCTTTTTTCTCTGTTGACAGGTGTCAGATAATTTATTAATTATTGCAAAGACAGGTTTTGCTCTCTCAGACCTATTCTGGACTTCTATAATGACTGAAAATAACTGCTCATGTTCCACAAAATCCACTCTGCTAAAAATTACTCTGAACTTTCACAAAACATCTAACGAAACTGTATATGAAATAAAGCTAGAAAAAAAAAAAAGTTTTTTTTTTTCCTGGTTCCTTAATTTTACTAGCTCAATCACTTTCATTTTTAAAATGCATTGCCAAACATTCATTTCTCTTTTTGTTTTCTAAACAATTTTAGAGACAATATCTTTAAAAATCAAAATCTTTTTAATGAGTCATAAAGGAAAAAATATTAAGAAAACCAAAATCCTCAAGACCAACCCACTCAAGGGGACTTACTGGAAAAAATATTTCTTTAGAAAAGTCAGTTAAAGGATTGATAGCATGTCTTTCAAAATACTGTTGTGCAAATTAAGGAAATAAAAGACCAAACAGCAAAAAGCACCCGAACACCAAGATGATGTTTCATCTTGGCAGATGAGAGAAGTGAAATATGTTCGTTTATTGGCCCATTCATCTTTGCTGGCTCACTAATGGCCAATGTCACGTACATCTTTAAAATCTGCTCTGGAAATGGCTGTAGATTGACTGGATCAACACTCTGCTTCTCCAGATTGCTCACTCATTTGCATTCAGGGGTTGATTGGGTCAAAGATTTAAATTACTGCAGTAAAGGACAGAAGGACAGGACTTTTTATTAATTTAAGTGGCAGAGGCTGTGCCTACTTTTTTAGTGCAAAGGTTTATAATCAGCTACAGGGAGCCCAGACCAGATTTAACCAATGAACCTGCTGATGATCATTCTGAGAGACTGATTGCCTTCTAGGAGATTTACACACACACTACTCAGAATGATTGAGGAGGAAGAAAACGCAGTGAAAGCTACTGGAAGTGTTCTGTGTGTTACTGTAACATTTGCTGTCAGGTGCAAAACATAATTGCTCAACAAATCAGACTTTTTTACCCAAGACAGCCCCTCAGATATGGTACACCAAGCTGTGGGCCATCCTCCTCACAGCACCTCACAACCAACCAAATCTAATGTCCCTAGCAAAGCTCACTTCAGAGTTTTAACAGGATCAGTCAATCTCCAATTCAGAAATGCTGTGAATTCAGTAAAGCAAACAGGCTAGGAGAGCAGCAGCTTTAAAAACCAGTCTACATCTACTTGCAGCTATTTCAGCTTGCAAGGCTCCAATCACTCAGTAGATATAAACGAGGGAGGGAATTAGTCTCTTTTTGACACTACTGATACTTACATGATATCTGTTAGTGACAATGCACTTGTTATTTACAATATAAAACTATGCAGATGTTGTTCATGCTCTCATTCTTTGAGAAATGCTACTTTTCAACCTGATATTGAAAATTACATTCAACTACTGTAAAATTATGGTCTCTGGCTGGAAATTACTCACTAATGATGAATTTTACCCATTTCATTGAACAATAAGTGCTATATTTTGAGCTGTTGCCCTCTGTGCTGGGCTGAATTGAATTTCATCTCTGTCAGAAATTCCAGCTTTGCTTGGGAATCTCTGTAAAAACTTAGCAGAGGTAAGTAGTGTTGACTTAAATAACACATTTCACTGGAGGACTGCTGTGAAGGCACTCTATTGAATGGCTAGTAGAAGTCCTGAATGTTAAGACATGATGTATTTCTTATGACTACCATGGTTTAGAATCAGGCAATTTTCAACTTGGCTCTCTTAAACATAATAAATAATTTTACATCATTACAGTTTTTGAACTTTGCTTCACAGAAAATGTGAAGCAAATGAACTATAAAGCCAAGAACAATTCACCTGATATATGAAGAATTTTCAGTTCAGTCTGAGTCAAAGCAGAGGCTGAACTTGTTTCCACATCTCTCAAAGAAATGTCATAATTAGTTCTTAACAGGTTTCACAGAAGTGACAGAGAGACCTCTCCCTTAAAACACCCTCTCCAATATGGTTGGATATCTTGGTTAAATTTCTATATGAGACAAGAAATATTTAAACCAATGTTTCTATTTTTTCTTAGCTGCTCAAAAAAACCCCAAAAACGTCCATTTTCACTGAAATAAAACTTAAGCTTTAAAAAGATGCCTAGACAATAATTGGTTGACTCTTTATGAAAAAAAACAAACAAACAACCCAACCCCAAACAACAAAAACAACCAAACAAGCCCAGAAACCCAACACAGCACACCCCTCCTTCCAAAAAAAAATTCAACGGAAAAAAATACTTTTATCCATAAATATGCAAAACTTCAGGAAGAAGTCAAAAGGAGTTCCCCTCCTTTTTTTCCCCCCTTTAGATATAGTCCCAAATGAGTTTATTTGTGAAGAGGAAGTTGAAAAGTGAAGCCATGAGTAACAAAAAGCCACCTCTTAGCAATTACTACTACACTTTTCTTTCACAGAAGCCCTTGAGAAACTCTTCATTTAAAAAGAACACCCTTATCATGATGAAAAAATCTTATTCCCTCTTCCCATGGAAATTTCCAGAGCCACCATTCATTAAGTTGGGCAAGGCATTTAAAAAATAAACAACAAGAAAACCAACAAACTTCTACCTGGACGTGAGAGGAGAACTGTTAAATTTACCAGCACTGAGTGCTCCAGCTTTTTGGTGGAATGTTTTCAGGCTTAGTCAGCCCAAGAACACATGACCCCTTCAAAGCATAAAGAGGATTTTGCATAATCATACAGGTTCAGAACAATTTTTGGAGAGCACAGAAGACTTAGATAAATGTGAAGAGCCTTTTCCAAAGAAATTTCTACTGAAATCTCTAAGTTATTCCATTTTATTGGATGGCCACACTGTATTCATGCCTTAATTTACATATCTTTAGCTCTTCAAAATTTTTAGAAAATCCAAATAGAAAATATTTACTATTGTTATTCATTCTTTTAGCTGCTAGAACACCTCAAACCAGACAGACACACTTCTTTTCATGGCTATTTGTATTCAAGTGCATTTTACAATCCTAATTTCAAAAATTATGTTAAACATGTTTTTAACCATGCCTCTGGTCTTCACAGAAAAGTCACAAGTGACTTTTTTCCTCACTTCTAAGAGAAAGTGATGCCATCAGTTATTGTTTCTTTTGAACCAAGAGATATATCTAGATGACACATTTTATTAATGATGCATCCTTAAAAATCCACAAATGATTCAGTATTGATGCCCTGGCCCAGCATCCTGGTAGATATAAAGAAAAATTGAAAACACTAAACAGACACAACTTCTTACTTCTCTAAGAATTTCACATGTCTGACTTTCTACACTGGTCTTTGCTTAACTGAAATTAAAGTCACTTACTGAAAAATATCTAACTACAAAAAATAGTCACTGTTGCCATACTTAATTCCAAAATTTATAACTTCATTATTTCTTGTTATGTTTCTCTAAATTTCATTATCATCAGCAGCTTGGGGGTACAAAACTGGAAGGAAACAGCATGAACAGCATTTTGCAAATGAGCATTAATAAAAGATTAGTGTGAAGCAAATGAATATAAACTACTATCAATATTAGAATTGTGTTCTACAAATTGGATCAATTCCCATTGATTCCTTTCTAGTGATCTACATGAATTCAGGAAGAGACATCAGAAAAAAAAAGTCCCCAACAGGGACTGCATCAAACCAGAGCCTAAGATGAGAAACTAAATTAGCAGCCAAGTTTTTTTCCAGTATTTTGATTTATTCTAGGTTTTCTTTGTAGTTACAGTAGAAGCACACTATAATATGTCTTAAAGAATATTTATTTTATTCCTATTCCTTCACTTCATTGTACACAATGAAAAACAGTTTCTGCTCACAGAGTATAAGTTAGGACAGTACCTAAAGGAGAACTATTGATAAAAGTCAAATCATTAAGTCTGCGAGAAGCAAATTTTGGGAAAGTACTATCTAATATTACATGTTTATTTAGAAAACTACAGACAAACTTTCATGAATGCAGACTTATTCTTCAGCTCTGAAGCAAAAAGGAAAAACTTCAGGCTATGTGAAGAATTGGGAATAATTAGGCCACCTTTAGACTATCACAGCTTGGTTAACACTTGCAGGTCTGTATCAGAAATCTGTTAATATGATGAATATCCTGACCAATTACATATATAATGGCTCAAAGGATGAATTTTTTATTTTTCATAAGACTTAATCCAGCATCTCTCTAGAGACTTGCACATTCAGCCAGCTACCTTGTTTAAGTTGGATAATTTAAGGAGTTATGTCCACTTTCATCAGCTAAGAGTCTCCACAAGTAATAAGTAGTTCTTCTTTAAAAATTTACACTGCTCAGCTGCCTCATTTCAGAAGTTAAGAAAGATTCAAGCTTAGGGAAAAGGCAAGAATTTGCTCTCCTATAATGTCCTTAATGAGAGGATCTGGCTCAAGTAAATTATAAATAAATCCACAAGGATTTTTATTTTCTTTTTCTATTAATAGTATGTACAAGTGTGTTCCAGCAATTCAATAAGTAGCCTAAAATAAAATGTACACTTACACAAGGTACAGAACTGTTATTCATTACACACAAAATACATACTTTTGATGAGAAAGAAAAAACAATACTTTGTAGTGTAAAAGAAACCACTTAGAAATGAATTTCTTCTAAAACAAGGAAGAACAAAGCATTTATTTAATGGTTTGAGTATCTTTTTTTTTTTTTTTTTTGCTTGTCTTCAAAGAACAGTGCATGACTGAAATCCTGACAAAGCCTCAGTAAGGACGTTATTGTAAAACCTTTTCTTCCCTTTATTTTCACATCTTGTTCAATAACAGCCTTTAACTAAGGAAAAAAAAATAAATGAGTGAAGACTATTATACATAAACATGAAACAACCTTGTTGTATCTCTACAATTAATTTATTTATTTATGCTGTAGGTAATAAACAAAGTTGTTGAGCAACTTCAACACAGATCCAGCAAATACATATTTTTCTGAGTAGCAGAACCATAAGCTGAAGTCTTATGTGGGATCAGTCACCGTATGAATCCAATTACACAGGAACTTTTCTGACTGAACATCTGAATTCACAAAACTTGGCATTTGGCAGAGAGCACAACAAACTTGCACTGCAAGACTTTGATGCTGCCAAACCTGCCCATTGTCCTCTCCCTCTGCCCTTGCTCCTTGACTTTTTCTTGCAAGGCTTTTCCTTGCAATTCTTGGGCTGTCCCTTGTAGCACTCTCTCTCCTGTTTGGCATCTGCTCCCGTTTCTTTGCCTGCCAGACAAACCCGAAGGTAACAGCCTCTCTGGCTAATTAAATGGTACTGGAAGTGAATTAACAGGTGGTGGCCCCAGCTGCTTTAGTTGCAGGGGTAGATAAGAGACCCATCAGTAGACTGTGCAAGGCACCATGATTAATTAGGACAAGAAGCCATTTTCTAGGGAGGGAGAACCAGATTTATAACAGAATTTTCTACTCCAAGGTAACAAGCAATGTTTCTTCAGAAAATGCAGAAATAAATGACTTTTAAAAAATGACTTTTTTGAAGTGCTCACCAGTCATCTTGACTATGATCAATATGATATATGCATAAGACCTACTTGACATAGATTTCTTCATACAAGTATTTTCTTCATATGAGTATTTTCTCTTTACTGCAAACTAGGAGTTTTAACAAGCTTCAGGAAATGGTCTCTCCCTTAGAAGACCTCATATTTTGTTTTCTTCCAAGTAAACTTGCATGTTTGTTGAGAAAGTTCTGATTGCTGTGGGAACTACTATCAAGGCATTTAAATAATAGCAATTAACAGCATGTACAGCTGAAGAACTGGTTATGCAAGCTTCCCGTGCAATCCTCCAACTCTACTGGACTCCTTGCAGTAATCCCCACCTATTGAATTAAATTCTGAGACTACACCCAGTCCTCCAGGCATTAACCCCTGGAGCTCCTCTTCCATGGCTTCAGCCCTGCAATGATCTTTTGAGGCTGAATTATGCAGCTACTTTACAAGAGGCTTCCCCCAAAACAGCAGCAGAGAAATGGGTTCCTTTGCTCTTTGCTGTAGAGCTGGAACACAGCAAGAATCCCACCATGCTTAATTACCCCTTATATTTTTCAGCTGAGTGGTGAACTTTGGGAAGGTGATGAATTTCCCTCATTAATGACAATTACAGACAAACAAGAAAAATGCAGGAACTAATTCAGCATACCAGCAGCCTTGCAGTGATATGATTTGAAATTTAAACTACCATAAAAAATGAATATTGAAGGGGATGTACACAATCTAAGAGCTGAGAAAGTCCTTTCTCATTCCCTTGCTTGTTGAATATGCAAAGTCATCTTCTGAGCTGTCAGATATATCTGCAACACAGCTGTGTCATTTACATTTTACCAGTCTATCTGCAGAGCTCAGCATGAAGAATAATATCAAATCAATGTTTGTCAATGCTTGCTTAAAGAAAGAACAGACATACTTTCACTAACACACTGTCCAGCAAGGCAAGACACTGACACATTAACTCAGCCTATTAACACATATTTTTAAGCAAGAAAGTCTCCCTGATATCAGAAGAATCAGAGGTTATTTGCCTTCAGAAGACACTCCTAGCCATTTTGGTTTGGTTTGACTCCCCCTCCTTTTAAAAGGGCTACATTTTAAACAATTTTGCTGTTTCAAACACCTTTACTATTTTTCAACAGTGACTTCAGCCACACTGTGATTACTAATACCCTTAGCATGTAGATTTCTTAGAGGATAAATAGGTCTAGTTGTTGCTCTTCTGTGCTTTCCCTTCCCTTTTGTCTCCCACATCCCAGCTCTTTGACAAAGAAGTCAGCAAACAGGACAGACTGTAAAGGTCTCTATCCTTCCATACTTAAAGCCAGTCACAATCTATTTACCTTGTCTTCTGTACAAAGCAAAAGTATGCTATAGCCTATGGAGTGACTCAAAGACTAAAAAAAACAAAGAAGAAGGTTTAACCCTGTTGTAGCCAATAATTTCAAACACTGTGGCCTACCAGAAAAGAATTTGGCAGGTAATGTACAGGGATAATTTTGAAGTGAAGTGAAAAGGTGACTTGCAAGGTAAACAGCTATTCACAGTGACTTGTAATAAGGTATGGAGTTGAAAAACATGCACTGTCAATCAGTACTTCTCTACAAGAATAAATTTACAGCAAGCTACAATCATCATCAAACCACACATATATCCATACAACATGGCAGTCAGTCAAGCTGTCCAGAATTCTCTTTCCTATTCACCTTCCAAAAGTATTAAATGAAACCCACTTGCAAGAGTATCTTTTATTTTTTTTTTTTTTTTTTTCATGTAAAGATTTAAAAAAAAAAAAAAAAAAGTCTTCTTATTCATGATAAATAGAGGTAAGAATTTCAGGGAAGTTTTTTCCTTTTGTTATTTGATCACAGGCATTCTCTCTGTAAAGCTCTTCTGAAGAGCTGCCTTTTGCAGAGTAATGAAATGTATTTTACAAAGGTTTCTGAGTTTGTGCCTTGGAGAGAAGCTGTACAACAGGTGTTCCTGCCTACTTTGTTTACCTGAGCTGACTACTCACTGCTCAAAATCATATCCTTAAGAAAACAAATGATGGGGCATGTAAGCATTTGCCTGGAAAATTTGATATTAGGCTTGAAGCCCTTTCTTGTTTAAGCAGCAAAATGCTCCCATTGACTGGATGCAGGGTTCTGTTAGCACAGCTGTGAATACTTCAGGGAAGTGGGAGAAAGAGCCACAAATAAAGAATTAGCAATTACTATCTAGCTCATAATGAAACATACAGATATGTCCCAATCAACTTAATAATTCTCAGCCTGAACCGGGGAAGATAAAATAGTGGTAAGTTAATGTAATAGTTCCTAATGGTTCTTTAGCATCTTCCAGCTGGGAATCTCATTTCTCAGTGTGATTAATGTCAGCCTCAAAAGAAAGCACAAGGTCAAAAATTACTCCTGGTTTATGAACTTAAACTCCAGACAAAATAGAACAACGATGAAATGAAATAGCTGAGGAGGAGAACAATCAATAACTCTTCTATCTTGTCAGAATTCAACTCTGCAAAATTAATACCAGATAAGAAATCATACAGCACAGTAAGGAGTATGGGTTTACAAGGATCTACAGATTTCTCTAAATATTGTAAATTTGAACATTAAGCATAGGAATTACTAGCTAGAGGCAGTAATTTTGAAACAAAAAGGGACCTTCAATAGATTCCACAGCAATCCCGGAATTAGAGCTGTAGCTAGAAGCACAAAGGCCAAAGCAAACAAGTACAAACACTGAAGGAGAAGTTTTAAACTACACAAATATGATGAGAACAATGCCAGTGTAAATAACAAAAGCAGCCACAACAAAATTCTGATGGATAAGACTAACAAGCTGGTAAAGATTAACCAAATTGCTCATCTATGTCCAAAAACCAGCCAGACCTCTGAGATAAACGGACAGACATAACCTTATCAGAAGCTTCAGTCTGTGCATTGATATATACAGAACAACAACTAAACAGCAAATGGAAGGAAACATTCATATTTTGTGTTTTACATTTTGTACCAGCTATGCCCCCCCCTTAAAAAGCAAACCCAAACCCCTTACAGTGCTAGAGACCAGGAAATTAGGCTTCTCATAATAAGGGACTCATTTATCACCAGTAATGAACTGAAAACGGAAGCACAGATGACTAAGAATTCATTGTGTCAGATTTACATATAGAAAGTTTCCCAAGTACATCACTGCTGACTGGGTCACAGCTTTTAATATCACTGACCTTAAGTACAACACTACAAGAGTGACAGCTTGGACAAAGAAAAAATTCTTTATCAAGCCCTAACTGTTTGTTTGTCCTACCTTCATTTAATGTGTTGGTGCAGCTGCTTTGGGCAGGAAATATAAAAAAATGCTTCTGAAGCAACATTATACATCTCATGTGTTTCTAGTGTGATTGGTTCCATATTGCTGGGGCCCTCAAGCACCTCCAGCAGAGATCCTCAGCAAATTTAAACATGTCAAACTGGATAAAGTCAGAAATAGATGCTTCATCCCTACAGGCTAGGATGACTGCTACCCAGCACTGAAATTCTGACAGGGAAGATGATGCCCTGGCTTCAATCTGAGCACTGCATGCTGCTGTGGGGCACTGAAATGAGCACAGGACCTGAGCCCTGGGGTGGCCATCAGCAGTCCATGCCAAGCCCCTGCATGCCCTGATGCCCATGGGGTTCCTCTCTGGTCCTGGCTGACACTTCAGCCCAGGGGTGCCCCAGCTGTGACACCACAGTGGGGCCAGCAGCCCCTAAACCTTGCTGGGTGCTGCAGATAGGCAGCAGGCTTGGAGCACTGCAGATGTGACTAGACCAAGAAAATGTCCTTCAGCAGCATTTTTAGTGATGTGGTCAATGGGGAAGCTTAGAATCTGGTTAGGTCTCCTGTGGAAGACTTTAGTTCGCTACAAAGAGCCTTTAAACCTGAATAGGTGGAGCAGAGTTTTAGTACCTTACTGAACAGAACTTCAGAAGATCTAGGCACTGATAATCACAGAGCCAGTTAGCCAGACCTGTACAAATAACCTATCAGTCACAAACAAGTTGAAGTGGCTCAGATCTCAGTGATACACCATTACTACTACTGGATTTAAACAACTACATGCTTTATGCAAGGGTTTGCTAGTTTGAAGCTTCAGCATATTATGATACTAAAGATTTTCATGTACATTCAAGATTATACCAACTAGTGTACTAAACTAGCACAAAACATAACAATATGAAAAGGAATTTACTATTTTTACTGGCTTCAAGTTTGTTTCTTTTGGTGGGAATATAAGTATGAAAATTATGGAAAAAGGAGACAGGAGAACAATACAAATGCAAAAGAACCATAGAGAAAGAAAAACTTATTTGGCGTATTGAAGGCAATTAATCATATTTCCTTTTAGGAGGCCAGACTACAGAAGATTCCTGGAAAAGCTCTGTAATTTCAGAAGGTGCTGGACATGAAAAAAAGAGAGTAACACATTGGATCAAATAACACATCCAGCTAGAGACCTATCTCACATTGAACACTAGTTAAAAAGTAAAACAACAAAGAATGCTATTGTTTTATATTTAAAATAGGAAAAATAGTCTCAGAAAATGCTGAGAAAATGTAAACTTTAAACCAAAAGAAACTACTGCATTTACCCCATCATTCTTATTATTCAAGCTGTACAGTTTATTCGACTCTACCAAAACTTCTGTTGCTGTTCTACAACTGTAGAGTGACTAAGGAGAAATGGCATAATCTTGAAAGCTTAACACTGGAGATAAATAAGCTGTAAGTGTACATAAATGCTCAAAACTGAACAAAACTAAAGCATTAAACAACTCAGTGAGAAAGATTTCACAGGTGAAGTGAAGACTATTTCAAATGCCCTTCAGGAAAAGCTTCTAAAACTGTTAAAAATTTTAGAACTTTTACCTTATCTGCAAAACACTGAACAATAAAAACAGAAACTTTTTTTTTAATTAGAAATAATATAATTAAACTCAATCTAAGATGTTTTCCTTGGGTTTTTTTATTATTTTTCTAAATGGCTATGATTTTGAAAATGCATTTAATCTTAGAAAAGTGACACATATAATATAAAGAAGGTGATGTTCAATGAAGAAAAAAAACTGGGTAAAAAATTGCAATAAATAAACAAAATCTCCCATAAGCACTGACTGAAATGTTAACTAGTTTTACACTGATTAGCACTCCTGCCTAAGAAAGCACCCTAGGTAAGCTCCTATTTAAGCTTTTCCCCTCAGCTTGAAACTTGAACATAATTATGTCTGACTAGATTCAGGCTGTGTCTCAAGGTCCTGTTCCCCCAGCCATCCCAATCAAAGTCCTAGAAAAAACTTTTCCCACTTTCATTGAAGCCTCCCACCACAGTATCTTTCCCAAGACAACTAAAAGAGAGAAGCTGGTGCATAGCAAAGTCCTATCTAATATGCAGACAAAATGCAACTGCACCTCACATCCTCTGGTTCAGGTATAGCTTTGAGACTCCCTCCACCTGTATGTAATATGTTAATTAAGATTAGCAAGTGAATTCAGAAAAGACTAGAGCAGGAGATCCAACAGATGCTGACTCTGTGAAAACAGAATCCCTATTCTGTAAATTCTACACTTCCAAGACCTTCATCATTCCATTTAGCTTATTTTATCAATATATATTCATAATCTGAATTAGTGACATTAACAGAAATTTCATACTTCATATTTCTTTGACATGAACGATTAATTAATTCTACTATTCGGATTCTTACAATTGAAAATAAAAGCAATTCATTAGTAGAAAAAAATGCACTTGATGAAAAATGCTATAGATACATGAAGATTTTTCTGATGATATACTATCAAGGAAAATTTAGTCGAATTTAAACTGGCCCCTCATTTATCATATCCTGTGGGCAAGTCAGTTAATAGCTATATTGATTCTTTTTGTGTTCATTCTTATATACATCATCCAACCAAGTTGAAAGCAACCATGAGATATTAATTTTAGAGAAAAATATTTAAATGATAAATGTTTGGAATTGCAGTTTAGGAATGATTATTATACAATGGATTTGCTGTTCTTAAATTATAGGGTGTATAGGTATAATAACACCAGGAAATATCACATTAATAAATACTAGGTGATCCCTGGAATTGCTAGGAACTAAAAGGGACTTGAACAGAATTGTATCAGCTGAGGATCTGATACATGTTGAGCATCACTTTCTCACAAAACTCAGGGGTACTAGATTGCCTGAGATCCTTTGTTCAGTCAAAGTGCAAAATGAAATAAATATCTGAGACCGTGCTTTGTTTGGCCTGCAAGTATCTGAAGATTAGAAGAGGGAAAAATACTCCATTTCTATGCACATCTGATTTCACAGGCAGCTTAAAAGGTGTTTGGGTTTTTGCTCCCACTGAAAAGCAAATAGCAGAGCACATGGCTCCCACCCTAATGTTGTATGATCAACGAAAGGTAAATTATCTTCTTCAAAGGGCAGAAAGAATGCTCTGCACTTTGTGCAAATGGCTTCAAAATTGTTTAATTTTTTTTTTTTTTTCCTTCTGGGAAAAACAATATGGAGCAGACCAAACTAGTACACAACCAAAACACAGCTCAAAAAATTGAATACCAGCCATTACTGTCAACTATTACTAACACAATGTGTCTTTTAAAAATTCTAGAGGCAATGTAATTTTTTCTTTTTCTTTGGCCTCTTCCTTACGAAATGTAACTATTCTTGTGCAACTGAGCAACAAATGGTTTTCATTTTTCAACTTAAAGACTTCATCAAATGATCAGTCCTTCATTCCTGGATTAATTCAGTCAGTTATTATTTAATTCCATGTGTATTTAGAACGTTGAATCTTTGTAAGAATCTTTTTGGTACTTTCTTTATTTAAAAAACATCTTTCCCAACAGCAAACATTTTCCCCAATCAAGCCTGAAGATTCCTGGCTTTTTTTTTTTTTTTTTTTTTTTCAATGCTTCAGTTTTCTATTGTTCAATATTAAAAGTTTTGTTAGCAGAAAATAAGACAAAGTTAAGGGTACATTTGTGTAAAAACTGTGTTCACAGAGACTTCCCTCAGCTGCTTCAAGGTCAAAGAGAGCTGCAAGATGGGAGGTGAGTTCATCTTACAATCTTATTTAATCTCTTTGGAGAAAAGAGAAAGGGAGCAGAGAGAGCACACATTTGCTCCAGCCTGTGGCTCCTTTTACAAAAACAATTGATTTCTTTTGTATTTTTTTATTACTGTAAAAAGTGAAAACAGATATCTGAGGAGAAAAAGAACCAGCTCTCCTGTTGCAGGGACACTTGCTGAAATCCGGCTGGTGTCTCATGCAGTGCTCAGCCAGAGGGAAAGCCTGGGCTGGAGCAGAACCCCCGACTGCTGCAGCTGAGGCTGGAGCCCCAGCGGGGTCAGGGAGGTGCCCCTGGGGAGAGCTTCCAGGGGCCCTTTGGAGCTGAGCTACAGCTGCTGCTGCTGGGAGGGGAGGAGATGAGATTATAGCGTGGAAAGGGGAGAAAAGCAGAAAGTCTGAAGGGATGAAAACACAGAGTTTCGCTTTCATCCCTCTAATATTCTCAGGAATCCCTTTAGGGGGATGAAAACCATCCCTTGTAAGTCTGAGCCCTCTATTTTTATGTTTTGCAGGCATCTACAGACAGCAGAAATAAGTGATAATGAATAAGAATAGGAAGCAGTACAGACTGCTGCCTGAGCCTCATTGAAATGAGTGTAGTAAGACACAGGCTCCTTCAACAAACCTTGTGACCAGTTATTTTAGTGAACAGCTACAGCTAATATGCAGCTATGATACAACACCCTTTACAACTCCCAGCCAAAAACCTCTGCAACTAAAAAAAAAATCCTCTATACTCTTACAGTGATAAAGCCACAAACTTGAAACTCAGGAAACTGTAGAAGTGAAGCTGCATGACTGATCTTACTACAACTTCCCAAGGCACCTCTCAGTCATTAATTTCATGACCCTTTCAGAGTGTTGTCCCAGTGCAGAGAACAGATAACAAGAAAGTGAAGTACAAAATGTTTGAGGTGTATGGACACTGAATGATCAGGAATCAGACTTCTTTAAAACCAATTAATTCACAGACACCACTGCTGAATGCTCTCAAAAGGTGAACTAATACATTTTCCTTAGTAGTCTGCAAGATGGAGAAGGTAGTAGTATCTCATCTTAGCTGGACATCTGAGATGCCACTGTGGGTAGAGATAAGATTTCTGAAGAAAGTTTCTCTCCAGATTTCCACAACCAAGGCTTCCAGCCCCATGTTTAGACCCCTGTGGTGTTGGAGATAGTACAGGGAGAAAAAAGGCCAATGTCCCAAAACCCTGATGATCTTTCAGAGCTTTCACTCTTGCTGTCTGACTGTACAAGACTGACTAGTTTCAAAATTTAACATAGCTAGCCCAAGGTGTCAAACAAGACAAAGGCATTATTAAAGCCCAAATGAGGCCATCTCCTGGCTTCATGAACACTTCCAGGCCAATAAATAACTGGCTGATTAGCATAAAAATGAGCATTTCCAATTCTTATGAAAGCATCAGTAAGCATGCAATACATTTTTCCCTTCCACTGGGTTAATCTGTAATATTCTGAATAAGACACAAGTTTAATGTCTGCTTCTCCAAATCACATTTCAATGCTATATTCATACTTTTAATATCTAGGTTATTGTTTATATGACTAACATGAAATAAAATATAAGATGTAGGCTTTGATTGCTAATTTTTTATTTTGATTTTTATTTTTCTCTCTTCCTCCTAGTCCTTTTCTCAGCAAAGCAAAATGCAAACCCTATTGCCATTTTTAAGTATGCATGTGAGAGGAAAATTGATTACCCAGACAAATTTCTGTATGTGCTGCAGAAAATAAGACTATGCTTACAAAATTTCTTTTAATTTACAGGAAACAGTTTGTGACTGATTGCTTGGGAAGCAAACAAAGGATAAATTTACTTTAGAGAATGCTCTGGCTCCTGGAATCAAGACAGCTAAAAGCAGAGGAAATCTTAAGGAGTGACAGGCATTTTGAAAGAAAGACTGCTAGCCTGGAAACCATCTCAGCTGCTTACTCTTGAAATCAGATATCTTAATCTGTCACTTTCTTGCTGAGTTACCACAACCAGATCAAAACCACTCAGACAGGTACTAAGAGACCAGAGACCTCTCTCGATCTATTCCTGAGCCTCTCAGTACCCCTTCTCTCAAATGGGAATAAAAGACTAATGAACTGTACAGTTTACACAGCTATAGCAAATTAAAATGTCGCTTCATGCCTTTGCTATTTCTATAAATTAAACATAAAAAATGGTTTGGTAAAAAGCTGGAAGTTTGTCAAGTTATGAAGTATACAACTATCTAAGACATGTCTTTATCACTGAAACTTTCAATAACTTAAGAATGTTAAGGATTGTGTAAGTAAAATTCTTGTCTTGCTACTCTTATATTTCAAAGAGGACATCGTATTTGTGTTGTAATTACATCTTCACAAAAATCAGCTGCTGTACCCTAAAAAAGAAATAGTTTTTGTGAGCCTAAATTTGCCACTACTCCTGAAACCCAGTGTTTTTATGAGCCTGTATAGGTATTCACTATTTTGTAAAATAATGATTTATCTCACATAACACTATTCACATCTTAGAAACAGCAAGAGGAATTTTCTTTAGCAAAAAGATAATTATTAATATGTTAAGTATTCAAAATATTTTTTCTGCAATTCTCTGAAATTAGTCTTACAAAATGAACTTTCTTAGTATGAGACAACTATGCTACAAAATAGAACTTTGCCTCCCAAATATGAACACAAAATCTTAACAGATTAGGTTTTGTCATTACTATAAACTTACATCAAAATGGTTTCTGGTATTTCTGTGGTACTATAGAAGTCCCCAGAAGCATTTGAACATGATGTTTCACAATAGAACCATAATCCTGAAATTATATAAATCAGATATATTTTCATTCTTCATGGGTGTCTCACTGCACACAAACCCCACATTTGCAGAAACCTCATAAGCAGCTTCTAAGACCGTTGGCTCAGATTCTGTTAATTACAAAATGAACTGCAAAAAGAGAATTTTTTAAATTCTCTATTACAGAGAATCAGCCCTTGTCACACATCAAATTGATTTATGGGATCATGTCTAAGTGGAGAAGCTACAACTGCTTTCTCTTTTGTTGTTTAAGAGGGTAGTGACATTTTAGATATAGCAAAAAGTCTAATTTGGAAAGAATAAATAATGTGGTCTAAATACTTTTCCTTCATGAAGCTGGGCTAGCTGCATTGCACCCAGGTTATTCTCAAGACAAAGAAGTCTAGACAAAAAACATCTTGGCATCTACAACTGCCATATGGAGGGTCCATGTGTCACTGTCGTGTAGTAAAATTATCTTCCAAATATTTTTTCCCAGGTTATTTATAATGTATTGACATTTCCCCAGCTTTTTTTTAACTTTCAATTCTGAGAGGAGGAGAATCGCATTATTTTTCATTCCAGAAGCAGAGAAAAATAAATTTAGCTTGAAAAACTCCAGCTAAAGTATGAAGTGGCTTTTACAGACATAAAACCAACTTCTTTTTCAGGCCTAGTGTTGTGGGACTGTCCATGGCTTGAGGCTAATGCTCTCCCCAAGCAGAGCTGAGGGTCCATCCTTTCTCATGCTTTGATGCTTCTGTTTCTAACCTTCATGGTTTGTTAGCCAGGTGACCTTCAACCTTTGATCCTGGGAAGACTATTAGTGGTGACACCAGATTTGCCTCAGGAGCATGGCCGCAGGGCAGCAGTCCCAGGTGCACTATAAAGGCACCTTATCACATCATTCTACAATTAATCACTGGGATATCAAAATACACTCAGAATATGCATATATAAATATATTATAAATAAATACACGGGAATATAAATAAAAATTGACATTTAGGGAAGAGAAGTCAAACTGCAGCCATTATACCTCTGTGACCCACTTTTACGCACGTATTCCCCACTCATCCTAATCCAAAATAGGATTTATGTACGCTTTGCTTCAAGCAAAATCTTAGTGCTGCGACTGGGGAGTGTTCTTTGAGCAAAGCTGTAGAAATCAATGACACAAACTTCTAGAGAAATTATCTATATGTTTCAGAAGCTTTTTTTGGATTGGGGTATAATCCCAGCTCTTTTGAATATGAACTAACAATTCAAAACTTGGGACAGGTTTGACTACATGTCAGGGAAATAATTCAACACCTGCCATATTTGGGGCATTATTGTAATAGCAATAATAAATAAGATCCTAGAGCCTACAGCTGTTTAAAAAAATTTCCATAAAGAAACAAACAAAAAAAGAAGTATAGGTCTTTTTCATTGTAATTCCCTCAGTTTCTTTCCTTCAAGATTTGCATTGGTATCCTCTAAAAGATTTTCTTTCAGGATAAAAGACTAAAAGAAAGCTTTCTAGAATGAAAATGGTTCACAAGTTAAATTTTACTGTGTTAGATGCAGCTGTGAAGTGAAGATATTCTTGATGTAGCAATGGTGTCTTGATACTAATTTGCTATCTAGATACTAATTTGGAAACAATCCTTGAATCACACCTTTTTTTTTTTTTTTTTTTCTTCTATTTAAGCCAGAATGAAAATGAAAGTATATACCTAAGAGAAGAATTATAACTATGACAAAGGACGTGCCAAAATCCCAGTAAGTAAGTATGTACCAGTTCCCGTAAGGAAGTACCAGTAAGCAAGTAAGACTAAACTATTGTTTTACCAAACTTACGGAATTTGAAATATATGTTTCACACACAACACAGCATGATTAAAAACAGTCGACCTATTCTGAAAGAGAGTCAAGGAAAGATTTTACTGACAATTGCAACTTAAAATGGCTCCATTGACAAAGCTGTAACCTGAGCCAAAAGCCTCATCTGACAAAGTCGTTTGTCCTTTTTATTATGTGCTGTGGGAAGTCCCATTGACCTCATGGCTCTGCAGGTTAAGCAGGAAACTGCATCTTCTCCTCTGTATAGCTGAGTTTGCCTGTGATCCAGTAAAAGAAGAACTAAGAACCACCAAGCTCAAACCCCTGAATTTCATTTGGGGGCCAATAATTATGTGGGCCCAAAGGAAGGAAATAATAGATAAAGACAGGAGAGTCACAAGGAGATAAGAGGGAAGAAAAAAAAATTGGCTAAGAAATGAGCTCCAGCTGCTGACTCACAGAAACATTTCTCAATAAAGTTCATGATGATTTTGCATAGATGTTCAGTGTGCGTGTGTGACAGCTGAATAATCTATGGATTAAGAGTCATAGACACAGTTAACATCCTTCCTGAGCTTTTAAATTGTAATGATTATCAGGCATGAAACTTTCCCTCCCTCTCTTTTTTTTAAGCAAGAAAATTTATGGATTATTATTATACACACTTAAGAGTCTCTAGAGACTTCCCATGCTTATTTTGGCTGTATGTATTACCTTTTGGTAATATTGTTATATAAATAATCATAAAGATAGGAGAAAAAAACCCAAACAACCTTTTTCCAGAATATTTTTGTGAACTTAAGCAGTTAGAAATAAATATTAAGTCTACATAACAGATACCTTCCTCAGTACTGAGGGAAAGATAAACTCTAAACAGTATAAAACCAGCCTCCAACTTTCTCCTCCTCATATTATACTATTTCTAGCAACACAGGCAAAACCTTTCTTGGAATTTCTCCATCATCATTTTTAATCGGGCTTCATCTATGACAACACCACAGTTTAAAAGCACCAGGACAATCTACAGCATCCTTTGAAAAAGTCTTCATTTGCAGCCAGTCTTATGACAAGATGCATAAAATGCTACAACTACAACAGAATTTTGTTTTTTATCCCTTAAGAGAGAAATTAAGCAGATACTTTGTTCATTTCAATAGGCCTTAGCCTTGCTAGATGAGGAGGAAAATGCTGGGAAGGTAATATGTGTTCTATGCTTGCATTTCCTGGTGTCTCCAAAAAGACAGACTTTGAAAATGGTTTGTAAATATATTCATTTACTATTACACATTCACTAATAGACTTGTTCTGGGGAGTCCTATAATAGTGCAGTGCAGATTCCTCAGATTATGCAAAAAAATAAAAATACCTATTATATGCAATGTCTCTTATGTAAAATGATATGCCAACTTCCGTAATCATTTCCTATTCTCTCTTTAGAAAAATTTGATATCTTTTAAACCTCCTAATTATAATAACAAATAAAAGACCTTTTTAGCAATAAGGAAGGAAGCTGGCACAGAATCATAATAAAGAAAAGCCAGCTGAGGAGTCTGCTAGAAAACAATACTATGTATAATTGGTGTTTAATTATGCAGAATTAACAAATGGCAGCAGCACTGGTTGTATTACTTGACCAAGGCTCTTTGCCAAGTCAACAAGCTGGTTTTAATGTAGGAAGTAACCTATTCAGTTATCTGTGCCTTTGAGCAGGGCCCCGACTGCTGTGTTCTCCGTCTGCGTTGCCAAAAACATTTAGCAGAAGAAAGAAATCTGTTGATTTGCTAAAGCAAGATAAATTTTGGTCATTGATATGGGTGAATGCACCAATAAGATCATAAAAAAAGTTTTCTAAACATTTTATTCATCTGGTGCCAATGGTTTAGTAACACCATGAGAGCTCAAAATACTAATTAGTATGAATTTGCAGGGTTGACATATTATACAATAGAATATCGAACATGTTTATTTGAATATATTGCCTCTGTTAACCCCTCCCCTCTCCATACACACACATTTGAATGTATTTAACAACATGGCTAAATATTTATGTTCTCTAGAGCCTCATTACAAAATTTTCTCCTATGGTAAGCGATTAGTTTGCATTCTGGAACGAGCACAACTAGGATGATATGTAGGAGAAATTCGTGGAAAGAATCCGACAATGTGCCCACACTCACAAGTGACCCCTGTGATAAACCTGAGCACTGCCTCACCAGCAGTGTTTACTGCTAAATGCAGACAAAAAGAAACCTTGGAGGAAGAGGAAGGTAACAGAAACTCTTGGGGATCCCCAAAAACGTGTAGCAGGTTCTCTTTCATGTGTAGGTTTCTTTGGGGATTGTCACCATGATAATTGTAACAGTAGCAGACATACTGGCACATGAATGAGAACCTTCAAACAGAACTGCATTTACACATATATATATGCTGTATATTTATGTTGTTTGCAGGAAGGCACAAAAGATACTGAAAGCCATGGAGAGAGAAGAAGAATTTGGGGTCAGATAAAACAGAGAACGCAGATTTAAACTAAACAATTGGGAAAGGCTCTGTCACTCAAACTGCTCTACAAATTTGCATAGATTCACATTCACCTGGAGTTGCTATTATTAAATACTAAGTGATTTTCTCTCAGCTCAGACCAGGATTTAGCTTACTGCAAAATATGATGAGCTACTCTCATCTGAAACTCTGTGAGGAAGGTTTATTTTGCCTGATCTTTCTCATGACAAGTCATTGTCAGAAATCTGGTTGCAGCTGAAGGAAAAATAAGAACAGAAGATTGGTCTTGGCTTTCAGTGCTTCTCAGGATGACAGATTGCATGCAAACCAAGGACAGCAACCTGTGGAGCAGCAAATGTGATGCAGGACTTAATGGAGTCCTCTTTTACATTTTAAAAATAATGGGCTTTAACATTCAATACTCATTTTAACACCCACCTTTACTAGCAAAGAAGAGTGGTTTTCTCTTTTTTTTGCCGTACTTTTTCAATGACATTCAGCATCATAAAAATCAATTCTTAATTCCACAGCATGTTACTTTTGGAAAGAGAAAGTTAAATAAAAGTGCTCCTCCGTGTGTGCACATACATCAGTACACAGCTTTACAAAGTTGAGCTATTTCCAATGCAAACACAAGTAAATCTAGACATCCTCATATATTCACTATTTTATAGGCCCAGTAAAACTTGATCAAAATCCACTTATACTTGTGGGGTGTGTGACTTAACCTTTAGGGTAGATTAATTAGATTAACAGACCACATACTGTAGATTCCACTACTTCCTCAATGGCTATTAAATTACACAGAAGGAATTATGTTTTAAAGTCCTGCTTCCTTAAATCAAATTCCAACTGTCACCTTTCTCTCATTTATTAGACTGCAAAGCTCTTGTTCCTTTCTTAATAAAAACTGAACCTCTGTTAAATTCCATCCTTAGTACTTGACATTATTTGTCATTTCTGTGCTTAGGATCAGATAACTACAGAACCTGATCTACAGATTGAGAACCTGAGAATCTACTGAGAATCTGGTTCTACACTTAGAAAATACACTTCATAGCAGGTATTCTACCAAAGGAGTGAAAAAGCTGGCACTTAGGTTGTAAAGAGTCACAGAGTAGCAGAGTAGTCTTACTTTTAAGTGACCAGTTTCAACTTAAATAAAGGTGAACTTAATGCTGTCCAGAACTTAAATAAAAATTCTATATGCTTTTCTAATACTCGCAGACACCAGGGAGCCTGGGGATGCTCACAAACATGAGCAGAACATCCAGTGTTTTTCAAAAAGCACCAGAACACAACAAGGTGAAGAAAAGAGAATAGGTTTTGAGCTTTCTTACTCTAGCATCTACCTAAAGACTGTTCCCATTGTGTTATAAACATCACAACAATTAAAAAAATATCTGAAACTTAAAAAACTAACATCTGAGCTGAGATCTCTGTTCTGAAAAGGCTGTACAGCTGGGAGGAATATAATAACAGCAGTGCCAAGGGAAGGTCAGCCCTCTGTATTCCTTTTATGCAAGAAGGGAGAAGGTGGAATCTAAAGATCTGTGATGCAAGAACATTACTATGGATATAGAATCTGCTGCACACCTGCCGATGCACACCCACACACCAGTGTGCTCCTGCTGTCAGAATTCCTAGAAACATTGAGAAAGTATGGGAGAGTCTGCCATGTTGCATTTTTTAAGTTTTCAGGATGCCAACACCAGCTTTGAAGCAGTGCCCCACAGTCACACTGGTGTGTGCCCAACCTCAGTCCCCATTAGTGCTCCAGGCACCCAGTGCTGTCCCATAAGGACATCAGAAATGTTTGTCATCATCAGGATACTGCAGTCTTGTTCTTATTCTGCAGCTCCTGTCTGGCTTGTGATTAATTTTACAGCACACTCCCAGCTTTCTGACCACATTT
Source organism: Certhia americana (assembly GCA_018697195.1). Lineage (NCBI taxonomy): Eukaryota > Metazoa > Chordata > Aves > Passeriformes > Certhiidae > Certhia > Certhia americana. The sequence continues at coordinate 8,907,742 of CM031857.1, read as the reverse complement.
GCTGCTGATGGAGCTCTTTCTGTGCTCCCCATGCTGCTGGAAGTGGGTGCTGGCAAGTGCCTTTACAGACACTACAGTTGCTTTAGCAGCAAGGCCAGTCCATGGCTTCCAAAGTCAGGTCAATTGTCTTTCAGGGTAACAACATACTCACAACTGTATTTCTCCAAATCTATGTAATTAGAGGCAGTAAATTCTGTTCTTCAGTAAATAGCAAAGCAGTCTTGGAGAACGAGGTTGATGAATAAAGACAAAAGAATTGTTCACCTTTCTTTGCAATGCACTAAAAGCCACCTATTTGTGTACATTTTTAAGACAGAAATTTCATTTAATTCCCACCAGGCAGGCAGAGCTCCTCAGCAGCCTGAGACAAAGAGGGTTTGGAACAATGGATGCGAAAGCAAATCCTGACAACCCTGCACTTGTGTGAACAGGTAGCAGAACCCAGAAGGGGAGCCTGCTAAGGCAATTAAGAGCAGGTGACACTTGCCAAGAGAGACTTCAGTCTTTAGGCAATTCATGTTAAGAGATACTTTGACAGATCCTACAGAGCAACCCAGAGCAGCCCCAAACTGCTCAGAACTTCTTCAGGATATGAACAGAGTCCCACGTCCAGCACAAAGCGTGACAAGCTGCGAAGCACTCTTACCACAACCATGGCAGGGCATAATAACATTCTTCAAATAATGTTATTTTATTCTATTGGACTTTTGTGCCCTGCTGATGCTGACATCTTTGTGCTTTGCACAGCAGGAAGTATACATATTTTACACTATCTATCCCTGCCATCCTAATTTCGATGCCACCTCCATAATGGTCTGAAGCACCTGAAATAAAACGACAACTGGAAGAGCCTGTCCTCATTTATTAAGTACTTGTTAGCTAGACATAAGAGTTAAAATTGCATGTCTGAAACAGGTGACATGATATTGCACTGTAAATAATGCTAGATGGTTTCTGCCCCCAAATGCTTACAGCTCTGAAACAGAAAAGAAGCAAAATAGAGAGGCTTAATTTGCTGTATTGCTCAAGTTAACAGCAGAGAGGGAAACAGTACCCAAAGCCTGATCTCCATTCACTAGCCTTCATTTGCACAGCCAGAGGTCTTTGTAGAATCACATTTTGAAGTTTAGCAAAAAATCCCTTTCTAAAGAAAATTTTACCATGAATATTAGGGAAAAAACCTCCCATGAAAACATCCTTCTCTTTTCCTTGCATCCACAAAACCCAAAATTCTTTAATGCCATCGTGTTCTCACTTAAGCTAGAAATCTGCATTCTGGACTCCATTTTTCTCCCATCTGATTACCATATTGAATCTAGGGGGGAAAAGGCACACAGTGAAAGATACATTCTTTGAATGAAAAAAGGAAAAATTCTTAGTGTCACAGATGGCTGTCAGGATGAAACGAAGCTTGTGTCTGCTGAGGGAATCAGACCTTAGTGTGAAATCTGAATAGAAAGGAACATAGCAGAAGGCAACATTTCAAAAGGAGTTCAGCACCAACTGGAATTGTGAGGGTTAATTTACTGCCAGGAACTGCTGGGCTTTTCATTCTCAGTAGACACACAATAGACAGCTCCCAAAAGTACCCATCATAATCACAGATGCTGGGGATTAATGCTAAAATGAAAGCTTCATGAATATTAAAAATATCAAAACTACTAATGATGTAGCAGAGTTCGGAATAACAACCAATCTGAAAATCTAAGAGTGTGCCATGCAGACATAGTGAGACACTGTCTTTTTAAAACTGATTAAACCTACTCAATTTGTAACAGAAAGAGGCTTATGCATATTAGGAGCTGAATTGAGTGCCAAACTTTACAAATTGCACAGGCTAATTACCATAATTAAGCTTTGGATTGAAGAAGAAAATTCCATTTATCTCAGAATGACTCAGTGGAACTTCAACAAAGAAAGCAAAGTACATCAGATGGTTTGGCCTTTTTTTTTTTTTTTTTTTTTGACCTAAGTGGTGTTTCAAAGGCAGTTGAGAAAAAAATAGAGTGGCAACATAAAAATATGTTTTCTTGAAAAAAATGGAAAAAATCACTGTTTAGGGGTTTGATTTTAGAATTCGTTGCAAACTCTCCTCTAAAAGTAGAACAGTAAAATTTGTCCTGTTTTTCAAATATAATAGCCAAGGAGAAGACACTGGGGAGGTGTTTGACCCACTGGACTCTCCTGCTGCTATGCTGATCTCCTGTTTGCCCTCATGCCGATGCAGAGAAGTTATCTGGAAGGATGAAATATCAGCTACATTTTGTGATAAAGATTACATGTATTGTACTGAGCTGGACCCAAAGACTTCCACTAATCTCAGATGGGATTTGGATCTTTTCCGTAGGGAAGGCTCAGTCTGTGAGCAATTACAGCACAGCTGTGAAAACTTTATTATAGGGTACAGAAAAATGTCTTGCTCGATTTCCTTTCCTAGCCCAATTTAGGAAAAAAGTAGAACGTGAAGGTCTTCCTTAAACTCACCTAGACTTGCAAGTCAAATGTGTGATACTATATGTGTGAAGCATAATGAAAATGAGAATGCTGAGATTCTGAGGGAGGATTAATCCTCCCACTTACAATGTGACTGACTTTTCACCCATCAGCTACTTCAGTTTTGTTTGCCTTTATCTAACTTTTGCTTCTATGATGATGTCTATACATTTTCAGTTCTCTTTACAGATTGAATGACCTGGAAATAAAAAGCATCCTGAAAAACTGCACGTAGAGGTTCATTTATAAAAAAAGAAGCTCTAGATGTAAAAAAACCCAACCAACCAAAAAAAAAAAAAAAAAAAAAACCAACAAAAAACCCAACAACAAAGCAAACTAACCAGAATTGCATTTCATTCACTGTAGAATTCAAGACAGTTGTAATAGATTGACTATTCTGGACGTGGTGTAAATACTTGTAAAAATAATTGTGGATTAAAAGCATAGGTAAGCATATGACAGAAAACCAGGCAAAATTAAAGAGAACTCCTTCTTTAAACATAATTTTATGCATCTAGTTCAGAAGAATCCTAGGGCCATCAGAGCAGAAATCTGTATAGGGAGACCAGAAATAATTTCAATTGCAGCTGGCTAAAAGTGAGATGTGTGTCACAAAAGAAGAGGAGAAGGATCTCGTGATGCTTGGGTATCAGCATAAATGCTTGCTGGAGCACATTTTTATTAAAGAACGGCTAAAATTACAAAAGAACATAGTTATATATTTTATATATATATATATATATATATTATAGCAGCAAGTTCTAGTTCAGTATTTGCATCCATCAAGACCGATTCAAAATTTTAATGTGGTATTACTCATCTCATTTATGCAAACCACACTAAGCTTACAAAGTCTAATCTCATGTAACAGCTAAGACACAAAAATTACTACCACATTGATTTATCGTGGAATCAACAAATATTATATTAAACCGCCAGATCATGGTTTCTTACAAAAAAACCTTCCGTCTATGCATGCCATGCCTGTCCCTCTTTAATGTGGTTCAACGAGCTCTGAGATAGCCATCAGCTGAAATTCCCCTCTATGCAGACTCATCACCCTGGCAGAAACACGACTCTGCATTCTGAATAATCAGAAAGCACTCACTTCACATGCTCAAAATTAAGCTTGTGTTACTTTGTGTGGTGTCAGAAGAAAGAAAGGCAAGTTGTGGTGACCCTCTCATCATGAGGAATTTCCAGAACTGGGATATGCAAGTGGTTATGCTGAAGATGCATGTGTGTGAGATGTTTGGTCTGTTAGCAATTTTGTACAGAGAAATGTATCACAATGCTTTCATAAACTGGCAATGTACTCACCTGATATAGTAGAAATGCAAGTAGTAAAGGCATAAGAATCACAGGTTTACACTACTTCCATAAATAAAAAAGGAGGACACAAACATAATTTACTAATGTAAATCACTAGAAAGATTATCTTTTCTCTTTTTACATCATTGTAAGAATTTTCTTGTTCTTGTATGGAGCTATTCCAGAAACACAGGCAGGTGTTACCTGATGAAATAGTAATGGAAAAAGTCACAATATAAACAGTCCTGATATGATTATGTCTGATTCTTTTTATATCAACCTGTTATCAGAGACTCTATTTCATGTTTTTTGTCACCAGCCCTGTGTCCAAGTAGGGAGCTCAGTGGCCTGAAACTGCACCAGCAGCTTGTGTCAGGCACACCACTGAAAAGCCCAAGTCGCGATTTCTAAGTCTTCCTCTGTCATGAGAGTTTTCTCTGCAATAAAATAAATTACTGAGTGACTTCTAGAGACAAAAACATACTATTTCATTACTCAGACAGCAAGATAATTTTTGACTGAATTGAAAATCACCAGAAATTCTATACCCTGGGTAAAAAATGCCAGCCCCTAAGAAGTGTCCCTGCTTTACCTGATCTTTTGTTTGGTGGACCATTCCTTGAGTACTTGTGGCTAGAATGAGCTGAATATTGATAACGTGTTACTTAATAAAATAAACTCTGTGCTTCCTTCAGAAAAAATTTTGTTGCGCTCACTTTAGCACCAAGGAAATATCTCTTTATTCATAGGTGTGTAAACAAGCTCTTAAAACACATCTTACTTGATGTTTGCAGCCTTTCAATAAAAGAATCCATATGCAGGATGACCTGGTGGTCCCTATTGTTTATTCTTCAGATAAGGAAATATAAATTCGAAATTTTAAATTTTAAGTGACTGATTTCTCAGCTAATGATTCAAGGTTTCTCGTAGTCTGTTTCTTTATATTTGCCTGTCTGTTTTTAGTTTGTTGTCTAAACTAGCAAAACCACTTAAAATACTTTAATGCAATCTATAATCTTCAGGAAGAGGCACAGCAAAGAACAGCTACAGTTCCATCATTTATTACCTCTAGGGAAAAAAAAAAAGACTTCAAAATACTTAAAATTAATAAGGATACAAGATTATGTCTTGCTGAAATTACATTATTAAAGTAACTTAATTCAAATAGTTGTTCTATATTTTGCACTTTGAGAACTAAAATAAAGGCGTATATACATATTTTTTAGAAATTGCTAAGTTAAAAAAGAAATAACCAAGACAGCCACAAACACAGTGGAGTCCTAAATATTAATGTTTCACCAGCTTAACAAAACATTAAGGCTCTTTAGAGGCTAGTATATTATTACTCAAGAATTATTACAGTTTATAAAATGCCTGTAATTTCTAGAATCACTCAGGATTTTCTTTAGTTTTCTTCACATATAAACATGTCCTGGTGATGGTGGGCTAAAATCTTCAAGCCTCGCTTTGGTGTTAAGAATAAAGGTGCTGAAGAACCAACTTTTGCTCCCTCAAAGAGCTCAAAGAACCTGAAATAGGCCTTCCTTAAAAACTCTCATTTTTGTGCTGGCCTAGAAGGAACATGGCAATTCTACCACCTGATGCTAACAAGGCTCTGGAAGTCCTCCAAAAATTATGCTATGGAATTGAAGGCTTGGATATTAACCTGTCAGCACAGTAGAGCACAGACATAGAGGTTTTAAAATTCTTGCTTATTTTTAAAGCATTTCCAGACATAGAACAGAAAAAAGTCACTCAAGTCACCTTGAACCCTTAGTGTGAAAAAGTGTAGACATGGTCTAAAAGATATATGTGATGATATTGAGGGGGAAAAAAATTGGGAAATACCCTCAAAGAGTAGAGTAGAATTTGGAACAGTGGACTATAAATATGGTGAAATATTATTTGTTCTGAATCTTGAATTATGAAGAGAATAGTGGCAAGATCCAAATACTCCAAGAATTAAGGAATATATTGCCTATCACCTATAGGTTACTGGTTCAAATTCTGTCAGTTACACAGTGACAGAAAGCAAATAATAGGCAGAGGCTGTTCCATGAACTACATGAGAATCAGGAAAATAGTCCAGGAGCAGATCCTGGTACTGTACAATTCCTGATGAACAACAGCTGGCACTTGTAAGAAAATGGTGAAACTGAGCTCTCTAACAAAGACTCATGTTAGGAAAATAAGCACTTGGAAGCAGGGGCTGCACATCCTTTATGCTGTAGGTTCCAAAATCCATTTACCTTCAGCTGCTGTTAATGTGGCATGAACACATACAAAATCAATATCACCAGGGATCATATTCCAGAACTCTGCAGAGATCACTTTTGCTGCCCAGGGAAATGCATTAACTTTACAGAAATGTTCACTTCAATGAACCATATTCACCAAGGCCCTTTCTTGCAAAGCAATTAATGAAAATTATAATTCCAGAAAGGCTGTATTGGTGCTAGATAACTATTATAATGACAACATAAAAACAATGCAAATATACCACTACTAGAGTTTTTCATACTAATACAGCTCCAATTTATACTAATAGGGTTTTTAAAACTTAAAAGAATTAAAATCTTTGCTAAGCTTTTTTTTGAAAGTTGAGAAAAAAGGAGGGAAGGCAAGAAGAGAGACACCATTCTGACTCCTTTTTAAATTTTTTTTTTTAAAAAAGAGCTTATTATTAGCAGCAATATTCTGATTTTAAGTTTGAAAAAATTTTTCATTCTAGAAATTAATTTCTCCCATATTTCAATGGTTTACAAGTTTCAAGTTGCTTTCACTCCCAGGAACCAAAAAGTAAAACTTTTTGAGCAAAACTACTGGGGCTAGAGCCTTGGGGAATATGTCACAGAAGCAAATTCACTGGTGCCATAACTCAAGCTGCTCTCTAAATTTAATTTCCCATCCTGGACAGAGTATCTTAGAAAATAGGAAAGCCAGCTATTTACCGCCTACACTGCAGATAATGCAAAGGATTCTGCTAATACCTTCTGGAAGCACAGTTAAAAACTTAAATTATTTAAGTAATCAGAATTTAAAGGACACTTTTTTGGAACAGATTTAAGTGGCTCCTAGAGGAAAAAACAACTAAAATTAATAAGCCCAAATTAAAAAAAAAAAAAAAAAAGGAAAAAATTAATTATATTATCAATGTTTTTATTCATACTGCACACATCATTGTCCTCTTAATGCCATATTTTAACTTTTAAATTCTCTCAAATTTGTATAAAATGCTGTTTTTCAGAACCTCAGTCTCATGACAAGTATAACACAGTTTTCCACTAATTCAATGCAACAGCTTTTATGATGTGCTTTTTTTAAAAGAACCTCAGATATTTACTCAGTGAAAATCCTTTGAAGCTACTCCTTTTCAGCAAATCTAGCTGCTTCTATGCAAATTTTCAACCTCTTCCACAAGTTATATTTTGTATTAGTTCAAAGACACAAAAATGAAACTCCGCTATATTTTTATCACTGAACTTCTTCCACCAGAGCTGAACTGCAGTTTTACCCAAACAACTTTTTGTACTACAAACAGAAGTTAAATAGCTTTATCTTGGTTGTAGCATAGGAGAAATGCTTTGAAGGAGCTGAGGAATACTTGCAATGCATTTAAAATGATAAATACAAATACTCGGAATATTCAGGAAAAACCTCAAAAAACAAATCAAACAACATGCCCCTTCCACAAACACTTTGTTTTGTGGGAAAGGACAACCTAATTTGTAATACCCTGTGAATTCAATGTGTATACACTTAGCAAAACCTCTTTTCAAACCACAAAAATATTGCAGATATTTGTACCAAGGCTGGATATTATACTCCAACAGTGGACAATAATGTTAAACACCTGCCTTTACAGCCTTCTGGATGAATATGGCTGCTTCTGACAGACAAGTACTGGAACTAAACCATCAAATTACAACCCAAATTTATCTCAGGAGTAAGAGAAGAGAGGGAGAGAGTGGAAAAGGATATAAATGTCTATCTGTGTGTAAGCAAGTGATAAATCATGGAGCACAACATTATTTCCTGGCATCTTTTTATAATGTGGCTAGAGACTGATGAAATACAGGACCAGCCATAGTAAATCTGAAAACTGGTTCTATCAAGTCCAGATTTCTGTCTTTGCTGGCTGTTCAGAGAGCTAAAATATGCCCAATCTATTTTACACTATTAGAGATGCAAGAAGACTTCTTATAATCCATTTGCGGTTGGAAGAATGACTTAACTTTTTTATTTAAGAGAAAAGCCTAAAAAGAAAAGAAGCTATAAAGAAACTAAATACTCTGCACATGAGAGAGACACTGAACATTTCAGCAACTGTTGGTGATGGGAGTCCCAAACAACACACTTGGAGTGGAAATCACTGCCACATGTTAAATGTATTTAGGATGTGATGCAGAAGGGCAAGATTAGTACCAAAATTCTAAATATGTGTGGGGAAGGAGATAACCCCTAAGGATTTCCAGCTCCACATAATAAAGGTGAAACTGCCCTGCTCAGGTTTCTCCAAGCTGGCTGCAGCTACATCTGTGTTGCTATTCCCACCACTGGTTTCACGTGCAGCTGCACCAAAGCCTAAATGTGAGGAGAACCCAAGAACCCATCTGTGTTTAGCACAATATCGCCACAGGCACCGGAGTGGCAAACATGCAAATGAGACGATTAATCAGGAGGTAATTACGCCTGGGTTACTCTTTCTGTTACAGGACTGCTTTGATAGCAAGATTAGGTATTATACATAGGAGCAGTTCACAGGGGAAAACATTACAGTACCCTGTGAGACAGTTTGAAACCCTTTACAAGCACATTTTCTGTAATATTTAGATGAATGCTTCATTTATGAGAACTAGTTTATATGCCATGAACTAGGCAAATCTTGACAGTGAGAAGTAAGTCTATAAAACATTGATTTCCAAAATAAAACATTAACATGGCACTTTCCAGCTAATTCCCTGCTGGAAGTACACTAGTACAATCTATTTACTAATTTCCTTCAAGGACTTTTTCCTCAAATTCAGTGATTCTCAAATCTTTTCATCTTTTAGGACTCTGCTGCTGCAAAACAAAGTAGGAGTCACTAAAGGAAGAATTAAAAAAAAAAAAAAAAAGAAGACTGAATGGCCATCTTCACTAGCTATACAAAACATCTTGGTTATGAATTCAGATGGGTTAAGTCAAAAAGCAATAAATCTGTAGCAGTTAAGCTGCAGAGTAATAAGCAAAATTTTTGTGCCCAGAGCATAAATATAAGGCACTGGAGGATTTCTATCTCCAATTTTGAGAAAAATTGCTCTAGAGGACCTCCAGTGATATCTCTGGCTGCAACTCGTGGATCAGCAACTGGCTCATTGACTGCCCTAACTCTCTGCTGGCTCCCCTGAAAGCAGCGGGAGTTGCTGCACTTTGGGATTGGGTTATCCTGCTGTACTGTACTGAACCTAAGTACATTCTCAAGATATGTTATTCTTATATTTCACAGCATTCAGAGCACAGTTGAGATTTAACATTCATTTCTGTAAACTGTTTAATTCCCTGCATATTACATGCACACATTTCCTACTTTTGAACTTTTATAGGATCTGGCCGTAGACTTCAGGAATCAGTGGAACAACAGACAAGTGAGAGCTAACTCACAGGACAAAGACTTCAGTGACTAGTTGTACTGAGGACAGTAAATCTTTATGGACTCCAGCCTGTGTTGTCTCTATCAGTTAAGGTCATTTTCCCCGCTGAGAAGATTTAGTGCACTTTGCTCCGAGGGCCGTGTGCCGAAGGAGGAAGCTGACTTTCACAGATGTCAAACACAATAGCTTGTTCACAGGTGAGAGTTACACCATGATTAGGATCACAACAGTGGAGGTTCCTGGTTCTGGAGGGAATATTACACGCCCCAGGATCCATTAATTATACCAAAAATATTTATATGTGCACAGGTATTGTGTTCAGCCTTGCCCTCCTGCAGGGTCTGGCTTTGCAGAGCAAACTGAGCTGAGGCTCAGGGACTTCAGCACAGTCAGAATCAGCACAGCATGACCATCCCTCACCACCCAGCCACCTGCAACCCTCCCTGCTTTCAGTGGGGGACATCTTGAAAGATTTGTACCAATATTAAATACTGTGAGAAAATGAGGATGAAATAGATGCATCTACAATATATATATTTCCTCTGCAGGGACCTTCTGTGTCTTGACTCTGTAGTGAGATGTCTGTGAAAGGTGTTTAAGGAGGGATGTGTGATTACTGCACTCTGGCACTCATACAAAGGCAGCCTGTGCAGGTTAACTTCAACATTCCTCTAAAACACTTCGGTGTGCCCCTTTTCCTGTTTCCTACTCACTGATGTGGCCGATTACACCTCTGATGAAAAGCTCTGCCAGTGATTTTCCGCTGTGCCTGTTCAGAGACTGGATGCTGGTTGCAAACATCAGTCAATTTGGAACCTAGCTAATTCCAGCTTGGTTTTGGAACCCCAAATTTGGAACCTTGGATCTAGCCTTATTTAAAATTAAAAAAAAAAAAAAAATAAAAAAAAAACAAAAAGAAAAAAAACCTAAAATGGGCACAGCAGCAGTGACAGCCTTCCTTGTAAACAGTCTCATGGCAGCTGTCTGGCTTTAGGAGGTGTTCAGTACCTGGAGTTGCTGGATCAGCTTCTGGGGTAAGGCTGGTGATCCACTGGATCCTTGCATGCTAAATAAACTCCTTTGAATTCAGGAACTCTTCAGTCCTTTCACCAGAGCACCTAGGTATTAGCCTGTTTCCCACTGAATGTTCCATGAATTAGGGAGATGAAGAAACACCTAAACCATTGTAAAATTCAGAGCTTATGTTAAGGAAGAGGCTCTCATGGCTCCCAGATGCTCACTGGCACCTTTGAAACAATACCGACTTCTGTGTGAACCAACAGAAAAAGTAACAACCAGATAAAAATATTGCTTATCCAAAATATTGTTCAGTGCTTTGTTATCAACTGTTAATTAAGTTAATTAAGCACTTGCATAATTCCCCACAAATACCTAGTAACCAGAACCAAATCACAATATTAAGATAAATAAATAAATATAAACTAACATGAAACAAGAAATACTGTACAACTACTTTAGTACCCCTGCTGAGTAGATAGGTCAGGCTGCCTTACAGAAACTCAAAAAGCTTCTTTTTGTTGAAAAATGAAAAAGCAATAAATTTGATGTTGTGGTGTTCCATCACTTAAGCTTTTCTTACACTTCTTACAAGATGAGATGGGACAGACCTTTAGGGTGAGAGTGTCTGCAACCTTCTCTTATGTCCAAAGTGGACCAGAAGATGAAGAAAATAGGTTTCATTCAAATAAAATCTTCAGTATTTAAATCCATTGACAGAAAAGAAATGGACAAAGTGACAGATAATTCACACTGCTCTCTTTGACATGGCATATTTCCTTTGCTCTTTGTTTCACACACTTTTTCATAAGATCACCCCTGATCAGTCTGTGGTGATCCCTAGAAAGTGATTTCTATCCCTGTTATTGCTTGTAATTGATTTTTTTTTATTTTATTTTTTTTATAACGAGCTTCCAGTTATATCTGGGCTGTGACTATCTGCTTTTCCTTTTCATGCCATTCACCCTGATTTGTGAGACTCCTTTTCCTTAGGAGAAAAACAACCTATTAATAAAACAAGTAACTTTTTGTTCATCATGGCTGTAATTCTGAAAGAAAAAATGTTCTCTTTAAAGCTGCTTGTATCATTTGAAATCTTAGAAAAGGTTTCAGACAAGATATGTTAAAAGTCAACTAAAAAAAAAAATTAATTAAAGAATGACAGTTAAATGATCATGTTAAGTGAGGCTTTAAAACACAAATTTTGCCAAGAGTGGATTATGCATAATGGATTTGTGTGGGTAAACACAGTAGAACACATTATTCTATTCTGTATTATAAATTCTTAGAACAGTTTTACAAAAAACTGTGGAATGAGTGGAATCCCATAATCACATTTATACCAAAAACTAGGTGATCGTGCTAAAGCTCTACACAGGTGAAGCCAGGGGGTTTTGTTTTTCACCAACACAAATCAATAGGGCATTTCAAAAGATTTGGCTCCATACGTCTCCCTAAATTCAGTAAAGGTGAGTTCATATCTTTTCAAAGGACCAAATCAGCCAAAAGGATAAAAGTTATTGCAGTCATAAGTAATCCCAGAAAATGCAAGGCTTAAAGTTTACCTTTTTTTCTCACTGTCTCTGTATAAACTATGCTACTTTTAAAATATGGTGCATATCCTTCTTTATCCAGAAATCTTTTCAGATTAATTCTGAAAATATAGTCATTCACAGCATATACATTAGGATTTTGGTTCAGCTAAAGAATAATAATGATGCAATTAAAGTGACTGTAAAATAATATAATTAAAGCTTTTAGGTGATCTCTAGAAGCTGCATTAAAGCACTTTGAAAGCACTCAAGCTACAAATATGTTTCTGGAAAACATACTAAGAATATGCTATTTTAATTTAATTTCTTGGCTATTAAAGAAAACAACATAAACCTCCCCACAAGATTTAAGCTTAGTTTGCTTTCAAATGTAGCTTTCATCAGCTTTCATACGTGAAGCTGATACAAATATAATATAGAAATAACAAATATTGCCAACTTCCTAGTAATATTTTCCTGTGAGTGTATGGTTACAACAAAATGTGGGTAGATTTTTAAAATGAAAATAGTTAAATTTATCAGTATTGTTAGCCTAAATAGTGAAATAGTTACCAGACTGTAGAGAGTTGTTAAATAAGTGGTAATGAGGCAGCTCCATGAACAACTGACTGCCATATTTGTTATTTATTCTTAACAGGATGAAATGATGTAGACATAGAACTGAAACCACATCAATATAAGAGCCCAGGGAAGGCTGCCTTTAAGTGATTTTTTTTTTATTTTTTTTATTTTTTTTTTAGTTAGCATTATAAGCAGCTTCTGATACTTTAACTAAAGCACGCTGTTGATTTGCCTGTGAATTTAACCAAACGGACAGAATGCTCCTTCATGTTATTGATGTCAGAGCCCCCAAAGGAAAATTTTTTTCATCTTTTTACATGGATTAGAGCTTAGGTCTTCCCAGCACAACCTGTTATGTACCTTTTACAATGTGCAAACCACAAGTGGAAATCTGTGAAACACTTGCTGGTGCCTTTCTCAGCTTGGGCAGGATCTGATGCTCAGCCATGTCATTCACTCCCTCTCATACAATCCTGTTTGCTCCAGGAACTCAGCATTTAGTGTCTGAGCAGCAGCCAATGTACTGTGCATTCAATAGGGTACATCACCGATCACAATTTTGTTTTCTCTCTTACAGATGGATTTTAATGGAGAAAAATGGAGAAAATTCTTAGGTCATCACATACAGCCCTCTGGTATTACAGGCAGCCCCTTTTGTAAACACTTATGTAAACTTATCAAGCTCCCTTAAATCTATAATATTTTTATGACCTTCAGAGATGGCAGCAGTGTATTTATTTATTTTCTTTTTTTAATCACTGCATGAACTCTTCCTATCTTTTGCTATTGCCAAAGATTTTGCTCCCCACTGCAACAAACACAACAGAATTTAAGGGAAAAAAGGTAACAAATGTCCTAAAAAATAGCTGTCTCAAAGTTAACCAAATATGCTTGTGTGCTGGAAAAAAAACTTATGCCATTCTATACTAATATTTCCAGTAAAGTATACAAAAAACCCCACACCTGTAATCAAAAAATCACATTGAAATGTGAATTTTTGATAATAACTGTGCCATTCCAAGGTGCAGATACCACTACAATTAAGAATGGGTCTGAACAGTCAAGATTAATTCAAAACATTTGTGAGAAACTGAAGGAGCTCAAGAATTCTAGATTTGCCAAAAAATCCAGTTTAACTTGATTTTCTCTAATATGTAGAATCATCCCTACTGAAACCAGAAGAAAAAGGATAAACAATACATTCCACAGCAGAGTGATTCAGCATCAGAAGAGCCTAATGAGACACTATTGTGGGTTACATCTGGAAAATTCATCTCATGTAGAATTGAAATTTGTATGTACTGGTGTCATCTTTCAAGACAAATCTACAAATTTGTTTAAGACCTGGGAACAGGAGTGTCAGAAAGGATTTCTGAACAAAGGCTAAATAAGAACACTGGGGGAAGAAAGGTAGGACAACTGAAACAAAACATAAAATTTTTGTATGGGCAATGAAGAACTAATAATTGTTGCTGGTAGCCCATCAGACATTCTTTAAATATATTGAATAGAACATTTAGCTATATTTTCATATCACACTTTTGTGTTATTTAGAAAGCTGTCTAAAGAAAAGCAAACACCTGCTGTACTTGTGTTTGCAGAACAACAGCTTTATTTGTGGTCTCATGAAATACCTCACATCTTGCTGATGATGGAAAAATGCCCAAACTTCTTGCTCAAAGGCAAGCTGAAAAATCAGGACTTTGGACCAGAAAATGTGTAATGAAATGGTTAGGTTCAAATTATGACTTTAGCCAGCACATGCTCAGTTTTCAATAAGTGGGATCTGCTAAGGATTTTCCTAGCTGTAAGGTAATTAGTTACATATTGTAACCTCCTCCAAACAGACTGACCTGGGGAGTGAAAGGGTCCCAGACCTGGCACCTGACAGCAGGGAAAGGGGTGGTGCAGTGTGGGGAGCAACATCCTCTGCTGCATATGCTTAGCAAGGCCAGCTTCAGAGAGAAATTCAGAGGCTCAAGCTCAATTTTTTTGGCAAAGATTTTGATGCTGCACTGGGGAGAGGAAGACATTTGACCTGGTGGCTGTTACTGTCCGTCTCTGGGCTTGGAAAAAACCCAGTGGAGCAGCAGTAGCTGCAGCATCCTTTCCTTTGCTCTCAGTTTTCTGTTGTACTGCATCTCAGTCATTCATGTGCCTGGGAAGTGATGGGAGCATGAACTGTGATAACATTTCCAACCACCTTTACCTGGTGCCCTCAATCCATCCAAAAGAAATAAATAGTCAGGAGTGCAAGAGAGTGTACTGAGTCATCTCATCCGAGCTCCATTTCTGTCACTAATATCAAGAACTCCAGACATATTTAATAACTAAGCTATAATAGCCTTACTTCTACGGTTCTAAAACTGTAGAAACCACTTTAAAAAAAAAAAAAAAAAAAAAAAAAAAGTGTGAAAATAAGGGCCAACAGCCAAATCCAGGCCATTGCAGCTCTTGAAATACCAGCTTCAGCTTTTATTGAGAAGCACAGATATCTCACCCAGTAATCGGGCTGTATTTGTTTTGCAATTTGAGTGAGTCAGACACATAAATATTTAAGTTTTAATTCAATTGCCTCTCCTGCGGTCGATGAGTCACTACTACTCTGATATCTGAGGAGTCTCACTAGGGGAGGTCCTGGAAATGTGTTATGACTCCCAAGTGAGTTCCAGCCGGAAAGTCTGTGAGCTGTACTTTTAAAATGTATAAACTTATTTTCCTTTCAAACACTCAAAAAATATATGTAATAAGTAGAATGTGTTTGCTTCCTGGACAGCAAACAATCTTGCAGCCAGAAAAAATGTTTACTTTGTAAACACTGTTTTCTTTTCAGAAAACTGTTTCAGCAAGAGGTTCCATGATGAAAAACAGTTTAGGTCATAAAAGACCTAAGAGAAATAGAAAGCATAACACTTTTCCTTCTTTCTAAACTCCTGAAATTAACTTAGAAGAACTTACAGTCAATCTAATGTGCAAAAAATATAGGACATACCTTATACAAATGGATGATGCAAGATAATTTCAAAATGCCTTTGCTCAAATAGGGGTTATTAGGAATATTTTCATACACAAGCTGCAAAGGAAGACTAATTACAAACTAAAAAGCTACATTGCATTGGCATACACTTTACAAATCAAGTGGGAAAGTCAGCTGTGACTGTGAAATAGAAATAACTAATGGAAAGGTACAAGAGGTGCACTCCATTTTCTGTACAGCACTGTAGTATTCCCATAACCTTCTTGTGCCACCTTACCACTACTTTGCATGGAATGGGCCATTGTTTACTCACTTCTGACAGTGCCTGTTTTGACTAATACTGGCACATAATTTGGGGTCTGTACCAAAGAAGCAGGTAAACACTGAATTCAGTTTCTGCTCTGAATTCAGGAGAATTCAGTTTCATCCATGGGTGTGCAGGTGGGAGAAGAATAAACACAAATGGAGCTCAGCAGGTCCAAAGCAATGACAATGGCAAAGCAAAAGACAAACCTTCATGGCCTTCCTGGCCTTGTGAGCCTTGCAGCCTCTGACACTCCTGACCCTAGCTGTGAACCAAGCAGCTACTTCACAGATAAAAAGAAAACCTGCTGCAGACGTCCTGACACAGACCAAATCCCCCCAGGTCCCCACCTGCAAGTTATGGAGCCTGTGCAAATGAGCTCCCTGTGGTCTATGCTTGACAACTCCTGGTCCCCAGAAAGAAGTTCTTCACACACCTCATGGGGACGAGACCCAGAGTAACATAACTTGCTGCACATCTGCTAGCATGGAAATATTAGGTGTGAGCACAGGATTATTAAATCTTCCCCCACCAATAACCATCTGCTGTTACACCCACCAACCAAACTCTGTGTTTGTACGCGAAATTCAAGGACATGTGCATGCTCTGTGCACTTTGCCCCCAAAACAGGGACAAAACCCTTCGGTTTACACTTCACTAACATCGTGTAAACACCAGTCCTTGTTTCAAAAAGTCCAGGCTGTCACAGGTCTGGTTTTGTGGAAGCTCAGATGGATGTCACAATCTAACACCACATTTTTATGGCAGCACTGTCTTCATTTCCCAGTAGTGAAAACCCAGGAAACACCCAAACCTCCCCTGGTTTTACAGAACGCAAAAGCCCATTTCACTGTACACTTAGCAAGCCTTGCACATTCTTCTCCATTTTTCTTTTCCTCCTGCCAACCTGTATTAATGAGGTGGTAGATATAGGAAGGAAATTACATACTGCCTACACATGTTATTTCAGAATAAGGATTCCAAGAAGAACTTGGAATAAGATGTCCCCCACATGCTTTAGTTTAAACCAGTCTCTCTTCTCTAATGGTTGTTAGATTGGTGTCTCTTTCTCACTTTGCAATAGGCATATCAATTTTCTGGATGCTGCAGTACTTTTATATTGTGTTTTGTTCCTAACCATTGCATCCACCTTCCATCAATTGTATTTTTCTGATGTTCTGACAGGGAGCAGCCGCTTTCCTGAACACAAGGAGAGGGAAATACATGCTATGAGTAATTTCATGGACATGGAACAACATCATGCCACTGGTGCCTGAAATTTAGCGGTTGACTGTGGGTGCTGCAGGGCTGCTTTTTATCACGGGTGTCAAATTCACAAGAATTTTACCACAGAATGCCTTTAATGTTGGCTACAGTTTTCAGTTCTGGAAAGTATCAGAGGGATGCAGGGCAATGTATCCCTTCCTATGTACAGGGATTTGCCTTTCAAAGCTAGAGCTATTATGGATGATGGGCTGTAGCTCACCAACAATCAAGATGTCACAGAACTACAAAGCATTGCTTTCCTTGCATATCACACAAGTAAGATAAAATTGAAACTTAAGCTAAATAATTAGATTTTTTTTGCTTTTTTCTTTCATTAATTTAATGTTCAGATCTTTATGGTGACTTCTAACTCCACAGACTAAAGAAATTAAGTGACATCATTTCATCACTTAGGACCTACATAATCTTGTCCTTCATGCTCATACAAGAAAACCCAAAACATTTGAGTTCAGATAATCACAACTATGTTACAATTGCCTCTAAAAATGTACTTTTATTCATCAGAAATGCAGGTCTAGAGTATTATCATGTGCAAATTAACCATTTCCCAACAATAACTGCAGACACTGTCCAACTTAATATAACAAAGTAACTACTTTATTAAGTAAATATCTAAATTAAAATGGTAAGAAAAAAAAAAGTATTTAAGTATGACTTATTACTGTTGTAGCAAAAGTAGTGATTTTACATGCATTAATTTGGCAAGATTTGACATACAGTAGTTGTATTTTCCCAAAGGGAGAGCCAAAATCTGGCCAAATCTGTCATGGTTTTGTAAGTGTGCCAGATACGACACAGAATAGATGTGATTAATTATCTGAAGAATTATACGTGTGTGTATTTCCATGAAGCAGCCACAATCCCCCTTATACAAATTCTACCAACAGCCATTTTGCTGGGCAATCAGAGAAATCTCACAGAAGCAGTAAAGTTCTACCATATACTAAAACACAAAAACCACCCATACCAAAATCAAAAAGGAATTAAAAAAATAAACAACAACAACAACAACAACAACAACAACAACAACAACAAAAAAGAAAAAAAAAAAAAAAAGAAGTCCCAAAATTTACTGGCATTTATTTCTCAGAGTGAATTTTGAATTGCTTTGTCATTCAGTTTCTCCTTATTTTCCAATATTAAAAAATGCATAAGAAGCATCTTGTCTATTAGAAATCCACTCAAAAATGTGTGTTTCAACAATTTATTAAGAACAAAACATTTTAACTGGAAATTCCTTTTAAGTGCTGTTTTTTAAATATCTCCTTTCCTTATCAACTGAAATAATTGAAAGTACTTTTTTCCTCTATTTTTTGTTGTCTCTAGGAAAGGAGTACAATAGCTTTCGAAACTGAGCTACATAAATTATTGTCATAATAAGTCATAAAGATTACAACAAAAATTAAATAATTTTAAAGATTGCACTTTAGTAACTTTGACACTTAAATGCTATGTCTGTCTGTTTAAATATACATAAACACACACACACACACACTATGTTGTTAGATGACAATTTCCAATTAAGCTTGAGTTACAGGAAAACAATATTTTAGACATGTTATTTTGCAACCTCACTGTTACTGTGACTATAAAGGAATTCCAGAATTCCTTAGGCACAGTTCTGATTTTTGTGCCTTGGGGAAGACATAAAACAATTGTTTTATGGTCAATCAGTGAAGTCTTTAGAAGGCCCTGCTGGGGAAACTGCTACTACCATCTGTAGTGAAACTGTATAGGCAGAACTAAAATGGAGTACAAGATATTCTTCCTTCATAAACTCAGACCTGCTGGAGTAATTCCTGTGAACAGCCACCTGCTCCTATAAGCCATTTGTTCCATTTGTAAAATGGATGTTAGCTCCATTTTAACTTCTAAATGAGAAATTCATGACGTTGGCTGACCATTCACGCAGCATTTCATTGTGAAAATCATGAATGTTCCTACACTTCAAAAAAATAACACGTCATTCAGTTGTCATCCATCTTAAATGGTGCCATAGAAGCATTCAAACTGCAAGACACAAGAATGCAAGGCAAAAGGATATTAGGAAGACAGATTTTTTTAATATTTTTTTGACCCACACACTGTATAGTAGCCTGTATCCAACCTCGCTGGTCATCTCACGGCCTTTGGAGCCATCCAGCAGCCACAACAGACATGAAGGTTTATCCTTAGCTATTCCAGATGGATCAACCACTCTAAAGTTTGGCATTTTCCGCCTGGGGAATGACATCATCAAACTGCCTTGAGATTCCACCAGTTGTTTCCATCAGGCAGTGTGAGGCCACTTTGGACACGCACTTCAGCTGTCTCCGTGCTGAGCTGCATCCCTATGGCTCCTCTCACAAAGTGCTGAAGTTGTGCTCCAAAGTGGGAAAGCAAAACACACTTGAAGCAGGTAAATTGCGTAAATTGCATTTAGTTTTGCTTTCTTCTGGCTATGCAGGAAATGTCAGAGAACGTCTGGGAATGTTAAGTGGGAATTTTCTGGCTAAGTACTGCAGTCAGACTGTAGAGGAAATCTACATCAAGGTAAGGGAATTATGGAGGAGAGAAAGCAGGATAAGGTGTAGCTCATATCTGCAGTGGCAATCTTCATCTGCTGTGGAATTCTTCTGCGATTGCGGTCAAAAGTGAAATCCAGCACTTGTAACCAGTCCCAAATGCATCACAGGACCTGGAAACATTGCTGGGCCTGAGAGTGCCAAGTCTTGGCACTCACTCTGTAAGCCAACGTGCCAATGGCACTTCAGTGCCAGCATGTAAACAAAGGTCATGACCTTTTTTGTCTCTAGTCAAATTAAAGTTTAATTCCACATTATGTCATGGCCAAACCAAATAAGCAGAATCTTAACCAAGGGCCAACTGTACATACAAAACTGCTCCCTCACTTCATTCAGACTCTATGATACAAATGTCCCTTTTTGTCCAGTTTCTGCACATTTACCCTCCTCTAATGCCTAGAATTAACACTGTAAAATCTCTTTTCACCTGGCAGGTTGTTCCCAGTAGTTGATCCTAAACAAAAGAATAACGATCTCTTATGAAGAACGTCTGGCTATTTCGTACTAATATGACACTGCTTTCTAAGTGGTGAAACTAAAAAAGATGGAAGGTGAAAATCAATTTCAAAACTTCTTCTCACCAAAACACACTTACTAAATCAACTGTACATTTTTGAGAATGTGATCTGGTGCAATAGATAGATTTGATGCTAAAAATATGTGTTTGACATCCATGATGAGAAATGTTCTGTTGGCTTTGTCCTTCCTGTCACCCAAACAGGAAATGACCTTTTCCACTTTTTCAACTTTTGTTATATTTATTGTGTACTTCTCAACAAAGGTATATACAGTGTACACCCAGTCCCAGCTGGTTACCAAATCACATTCATCATTATTTTTAAAGTAGAAAAACTGTCACTTTTTTTTTTTTTTTTTAATTACTTATTACATAGTTTATATCTTCAGAATAAACTTTTTAAACCCTGAAATATTGCTCTTGTTTCAGTGCCTAGATGTCTGGAATTATTTCTAGGCACTGGCCTAAATACTTGAAAAAGTAACAGAGGTGAATTAGCAGACCATATTTAGTCAATAAGTAACAACTTCTATAAAGATATTTCTATGTTGTGTGTAAAGACCTTACTATACAGTGAACAGCCTTATCACTGCTGTAAAAGACATAAAATCAAGCACTTTTGGGGTTTGGATCTTTTGTACTTGTAAGAGACATCACACGTACTTTCATGTGTGGTAGCACAACTGGGAAATTTTGTACAGCTCCTACCTTGGGAAGAGTTGGCAGGCAGCACCCCACTGGAGCTGAGTAGCTGCAGATGCCAAGACTAAAACAGGTTTCTAAAATCCCCCTTCTCCCCCCCCCTTTCAATTAATACCTCTGGTTTTCTCTGTTCAAACACTCTGCAATTGAAGAAAACTTGAATGTAGAAAGGATGAACAACAACCAAAAACTCTAAGGCTACCTTGTCCTTGAAAGAAAAAACTGCCAGGATTACGGCCTTAGACTGATGAAATTCAGAATTAAGACACGGATGTCCTATCTGACCTTGAAATAAATCACTTTGCTTCTGAATCAGGTCTTAAAGTAGGAATATTGACACATTCTCCTACCTTATCAATAAGGCCTGAAAATCTGTCAGATACCCTGGGAACACAAACTCTTGTAAAGTACATTAGCATCAGTGTGACTTCTCTGAAATGGATGACTTCAAATGGATCCTCACTTTAATCACTGGATCTTTACTTTTATAAATATATAAGTACATACGTGCATCTCTTTATAAAATGTGCTTTCCTCAGTTTTATGTTTTTGTATTTCCCTGGAAGTCTCTCTGAAGTTTACTGTTGCAAATCAAAGTATGAATTGTCTCCTGTACTTTTTATTCCTCTTTACCCTTACCTTCTGAGAGGTCACATTAACTGTCACTAACATGCACAATTCTAGTTATGTTTTGTTTATGGCTTTTCAGCAGCTCTGTAATCCTAGAGGATGAAAATATTTTCCATTTGCCACAGTGACACGTGCTGTGGAGAAGAAATACGAACAGCTGCAGACTTCCCTAATGGTGGGCTCAGATAACACACTCTTCAGGGTTTCGGGTTATCTTTTTTCCTTAAAAGAAAAAGCAGGTTGCTGGTTCATGTGTGACTATCATCTTCTGGGTCAGGAGCAAGGACTCACTGGTACAAACTCGGCCTATTTGAACCATCTTCTCCTGACCCAAACTCTCTGGCTTTAAGCCATATGTGCTGTATGTGAGTGCTCAAGACTTCCATCCTTTGCAGTTAAACAAACCCTTCAGAAGAAAAAGCAGCCTGCTGGTCAATGAAAGTGAGGTGGTGAGTTACCATTCCCTTACTGGAGAGCTTTCAGTATTTGTCAGTGATATATTAGGTTCATAAAAAATAAAATATCATTATTTAGGATGTTTACTTTAGCTTGGCTCCGAGAGGCATTTGTGACCTTACAGAAGTACTTCATTGGAGGTCATTATTTAGACTAAATTCCAGATACAGAAAACAAAGAGCTCTATTCATAACAACTAAGACAGCAAAGTAGTCACAAGAGAAATAAGAAAGAATTTCAAAACGTAGACTAAATAAAGGTCCCAATCTAGGAAAGTAACCTTGTAAAGCCAGTTTTTTAAGCATATAATTATTTTCATTCTAGGTAACAGTTTATTCCATGCAACTCTAAAAACAATTTAAAATAATTTCTTCAGTTGAAAAATAGAATTCCTCTCAGCTTCCTTGATTACACATAGGATACACACTTTTAGAAAACAAAAATCCCTACTACAGCATCAGTCACCACTGCAGCTATCAAGAACATCTTATTCATGGCTCAGACTTACAGTTTTTCTTACCCAATAGCTAGAAGCACATGGGTCAGAAAGAGATGCAGCTTGCAGAGAGGCAAGTGGAATTCATTGAATCAACAATAAATGAGTGAAGCAAAGAGGGAAGTTTGTATTCCCAGGATATGCTGTAGCAGCATAGTCTGTAAAACCTTGAAATCTGAATGAGCAAATCAGTTTTTAATGAATAATTCATCTTCCTATCTCTTTTCAGCAATCAGCCCAACTGAAAATATCGAGTAAAAAGAACAAGCATTACTGGGGCAAGGACACTGTTCTGTTTTTTCATGAGAGATACATCAGTCTTTCCTGAGGAATACATAAGCACCACTTACCTCAGGTGATCTCAGAAATATTAATGCATTTCAAGCTACCTGAAAACAGTCTCCAGATTAACAAGACAGGTGGAACAAAAAATTGAGACGAGACTTGCTAAAGGCCAGAAACTACAAAGACAATGAACTTTTGACTGACACCACTTCTCTTTATGGAAGCTGGGAAGAGGGTCAGTGGCTGGAGAGGCCCTGGAGACTGATTTGTCAGTGAATATCAAGTCTAAGAAAAGCTGGGTATGTGATCTTTTCTGAGAGTCACCTCAAGTAAATACTCACTGATCATCATTACCTTCCTCTTATATGAAATGGGAATCCCTATTAAGGCTGTGTGTTCTTATACAAACTGATGTGTTCATGGAAAAAATGAATCCGTAAGTTTCACATTTGTTCTTGAAGAACAAAAGTTCTCACTGAGAACCAATCTAGCTTTGGATTAAACAAACTTTGCCATTAAAATATTAACCTGAAAGACCTTCAACAAATATAATCTTTAGTAAACACCAGTGATTTACAAATGTAATATTTTAGCTTCTTCTGAACTTGCTTCCTTTTCCATTCCTTCCAATTTTGTACGCCTTTAGAACGTGAAGGCTTTGTATAGAGATGGTTATTAAATGGTTGTTATACATCCTGCACCAAAGGGCTTACAAAGCCTTGGAGATATTTGTGGTATTGTGCTAATAACTGGTGAGACATGATAGCAGGAATAAACCACTTTCTAAAGAACATCCTGGGAAACCCAACCCTCTTTCCGTCCTTGAAAGGCATTACAAAGAGAGAGGAAATAGTTTTCGCTTTTACAGACATGGTAAAATGAAACCTATGTAATGCTTATGGGACATGCATTTCTGCATCTATATTTATTATTTTTAAGCCTTCACACTATATAAAGACCATTGCTTTAACAATGTGACCTAGTCCTTCCTCCTTCTAGATTAAAGAACAAAGTTGATTTAATTTAAATGAGGTTAATTGTTTAAAATCACTGATATTTATTTTTTTTTTCCTGTCACAGCAGGTTTAAAGGGAAGAAAGTCTTGTATTCTTCTATAAGTTATGCTAATTTATTTTACTATATTATTTGTAGTCATTAAAGCAGATCTCATGATCCTGATGGATTTTTGTGTATGATCACCATTTTTGCACTGGAGTGATGCTGATCCTATAAAAAGGAAAGATCGCATTTTCCAGAAGGAATGCCAACAGAAAACTGAAAAAACTCTTTTTCTTGCTTTGAAGGGGAAGAGAAAAAATCTTTGCAACAGCTGCATGGATCCAAGAATGTACTTTGCCCTGTATGTTCTCCACCTAATACAGAGTTATTTTGTTGTTAAAAGCCCCTTTGCCATTGTTTTAGGGACACAATGGTTCACATTTACCAGTCGGCTTGGTTGCAGCAGAGGAAACCCTGACTTCACTTATAAAGCTGTAAATCCTTATTCTGTGCAATCATCACAGTAAACACATATATATATAGATACATAAAAAAGTTAATCTCAGAGTTCTTCAGAAAAAAGAGCACTTACCATCATTAATAACATATATGCTTGCAGTGCAATATACTGAAGTACAAGCAATAAAGAATGCAGTACATTTGTAACAGAATATTTACATATTAAAATTCCATTTGGAACTTTCTGCGATACCATTAACTTTTGGATTGCTTTTGCACCGTCTGGGAATTTTTTAAAAATTTAAGATTCATCATTCTTAAAATGACGGAATATTTTTCTGCCTTCTCAAACAAAAAAAAATCAAACCAACCCTTAGCAATTACACAGTTCTGAAGTATGAAATCATCAAATTCTAAAGGAAAATTGCATTAAAGAAATAGACTCCTATTCATAGAGGAACACGAGAAGCTGAAAAGCACAGAACTCATTTAAGCACAGTTTCACTCTATGGCTAAAGCGTATTACAAGCACCTTAAAAAACTTTAATCCTAGCTGCAGTTATTCCTCTGCCCTGTGGAGTATGAATAATCAAAGCACATGACACTAATTTTAACCATGTTTTACTCGCTTTTTCAAGCAGCCACAAAGATTGCAATTTGCTGGTGAGTAGAACTCCTGAATGCAGATCCCAATTTCTGAATGCAGATCCCAGTTCCCAGATCTCACTGTATCTATTGTACAAGCTAACAGGATTAGCCAGCATTAGCCAGCATCTGCAGGAAGTGTGATGCACAGCAAGACTTGAGAAATTCTCTAGGGAGGCAAAAGGTCCAAGTTGAGGCATGCATGATTTCAAAGCAAATCTTGGCACAAATTAACTGCTTGACCTTCAAGATGAACAAGCATATCATTTAATTAATTGCCCACCTTTTTGGAACCACACTTTTTTTTTTTAAACACGTATAAGATAATATACTGCTACCAGTTTTTATGGGGACGATTGAAGAAATCACATATTAAATTGCTTTGTGATGAATAAGGACTGCATTTCACATTGCCCTCAGTCACTCTCATCAACTCTGCTGATGTGAGATAAACATTTATGTAACTTATTATTACTGCAAAAAATGAAGCAAGTCTAATAATACAGAAGTATTTCTGGTTCTTACAAAGGTTCCTTGTTTTGTTTTTTTTTTTTTTTGGTGTCTCCTTGAAAATAAGAGTAGAAACACAAAAAGATTTTGACATCCTTGATTAGACAAGATGTGAAATACCCAATATATTAAGTTTCTTTCACTTTTGGACTCCAGCAAATATAATCTAGGTTGACATCTGTACAGTCTAGCACCTGCAAGTCAGAATAAGAAACAAGCCTTTTTCTCCCTACATAAGTAAATTAATTTTATCTCTTTCCTTTTTTTTTCCCTATAGCAGAAAACACTTTTCTAATAATTTCTTTAACTGGTATTTGCTTAGAAGCAGAAGCACATTTTCTTTGAGTTAGTGGAACAAAATGCATTTAATAATCTATTCTTTACCTTACAGTAGCCACAAGGAAGCACATATGCTTTGATAATTTTAGATAGTAGCTTATAAAATGATGGGTAAGCAACATAAGAAAAAACTTACGGAAAATGACAATTTCTTGTCCAACTTCTTGTTTCTTCATGCAGTAAGCTTACACACAGACCTCCTTTATGGAGCTCTTATGATTTTTATTTTGACAAAACAGGCAGACATTTTGGTAGCCTACTGGACAATTTTAGAGGACAGTTTGTCCTAAACACAATTTGTGGCTTTGCCCTGCCCAGCTGAGATTCCACCTGGAGTACTCTGTCCAGCTCAAGGTCTCAGAACAAGACAGGCATAGACCTGTTGGAGCAGGTCTGGGGGGACTGCAAAAATGATTAGACAGATGAAGCACATCTCCTGTGACGAAAGGCTAAGATCATTTGGGCTCTTCACCCTGGAGAACAAAAGGCTACAAGGAGACCTTACAGTGGCCCTCCATCTTACAGCCATTTCCTCATCCTGCCACTGCATGCCCTTGTGCGAAGTACTTCTCCAGCCTTCTTGTAGGTCCCCTTTACTGGAAGGCTGCAGTAAAGTCTCACCAGATCCTTTTCTTCTCTAGATAGAACAATCCCAGCTCTCTGAGCCTTTGCTCTCAGCAGAGCTGCTCCATCCCTCTGATCACCTTGGTGCCTCCTCTGGCCTGGCTCCAGCAGGTCCCTGTCCTTCCTGTGCTGGGACCCCAGAGCTGGATGCATCCCTGCAGGAGGGGTCTCAGCAGAGTGGGGCAGAGGGGCAGAATCCCCTCCCTGCCCTGCTGCCCACGGGGCTTTGGATACAGCCCAGGAGGATGTGGAGGTTATGGTTGCCCTTTGGGTTGAAAATGCACATTTTCAAGTCATGTTGAGCTTTTCATTCACAAACATGCCTGAGTTCTTCTCCCCCCCAAGAAACAGGTGCAGACTTTTCAGTAGGGCCTGACAAAATGAGTAAGGTGACAATAGTTTTAACCTGAAAGAGGGTCAGTTCAGACTAGATATGAGCAATTAGCTTTTCACGAGGAGAGTGGTGAAACACTGGAATAGATAATTGTCCCATCCCTGGAAATATTCAAGGTCAGTTTGGGTGGGATTTTGAGCAACCATGTTTACTTAAAGATTGCCTTCCTCATTTAAGGGAGGGGCTGGACTTCACTGCTTTTGAAGATCCCTTCCAACCCAAACATTCTATGATACTATCACTTAAGCAAAATCATTCTAAAAATCTACTTTACTTGCAAATCTTGGAAGAGCTGGGAAAATGGGCCTGTGCTATTAAGAAAATAAAGTTTTTAGTAATCAGAATTCTGTCTTGGAATGTTTAGCAATGTCAGAAGTTCTAGCCAGTCCTATAGCACACACATTTATACTTTATAAGGTTCTTAGTGCCTGCAGTTTTTCAGTTAAATTAGTTTTAAAAAGTCATTAGAGTCACCAACAACTGCTTTTAAATTTCCAGCATTTCTTTTAATTCTTTTTGGACTATGTGTTTTATTGCAGTTCTTTCTCCCTATCCCCAATCAATAAATATGTAAAATTCCTAGTTGATACCACCTACCTTAACCTCATTATAAACAAAACATGAATGAAAGAGTGTTTAAACAACTACTTTAACTAATGTCTTGCATGACCAAATGTAACAAATAAAAAATTATGGCTGCTTGATGTTGCCTTCCCTAATTCTCTTAAAAGACAAAGCAGAGATCCATCTGTATTTTGTTTCATTTAGTCATTTAGAAGAGGCTACACTTTTTTCCTGGTTTGTTTGTTTGTTAAGTAACCATGTCTTCGTATAATTTAGATAGTAAGTGATGAAAAAGGTTTTTTTCTTTTCTTTGTAAAAACGTGTGTATTTATAGAACTTTAGAAATAACACTCACAAGAAGCCTCGAGCAATAATATTTTTTTCTAACACCAACCTCTTAGTCTAAATGATTTCTCTTTGATCAAACAACACCAATCTGTTGCAAAACTTGTTGCTTTTAAGAGCTAGTGAAAGCATAACAAATTTTCAGGATGGCTTAGGAGTTTACTAAGGAATATATGAAGATAGTGCAAATAGCACTGACTTTAATAAAAAAATATAGTAGAATTTGGGCAGGGAGATAAGCTGCAGGGATAAAGGGGAGTGATATGTCTTCAGAGACTGAGGAAGGCAGCCTTTGGTACCTCCTTTGGTCTCAGAACTTTTCTTCCTGACAGCAAGAGATTTGGTATTAAAAGCATTTCACTCCTGTCAGTATTTATAATTTACAAAGCATTAAAGATTTTCTATGACCATATCAAGCCTCCACTCGCTCACATTCAACTCTGCTCTAAAACGTACCAGCAAGAATTTTCTCTTTAATTCCCTAATATAATTAAGTTAAGCTTGGAGCAACTCTTCTCTTTTGTGATTAGCTTAAAGTTTTCTGTTTCCCACCTTGGTGCCTGAGAGCCAAGGAATCTGTAGTTTTCAACTGAGTCACCTAGTCTAATAAAGAACTAAAGAATCCCCAACAAGCCTTGTCCCTGGAGCCAAAACTCACCAAATTCAAGCTGACTTATAAATATACATTATTTCATAAAGTTAAGCCCTTAGCACACTCGGATGCTCTGAAACTAGTAGAATGATGATCTGAAGAACAGCCCTTCCACAGTTAAATTAGCATGGAAACTCAGAGACATCAAGATCCCAATGAACTACACCAGGAACACAAACAACACTAGGCAATAAATGGCAGGAAGGTTCCTGTATATAAGGCAGTTTTCTACACCAGTACATTTGAAAGCGGTAAAAACAAAGCCTTTTTTTTTCAGATGTACAATTTTTTTCCTCCTCCACTCCTCTTTATTCACATATACTTAACAAGACCTACTGATGTCAGAGGAGATGAGAAATTAGCAGCCTGCACTGCCACTCCTTTTAGCTTACAAGCCTAAAGGAGTCACAAGACAGACACAAAGAAAGTGTAAGACAGAAAAGCAGCCCTGGGCTGCCTCCTGTTCTCTGATCGTTGGTGTCTTCTGGTCAAGAATAGTCATTAATAGTACAGAGAAACCCACTAATGGCATGCAAGCCATCCATACCCCTCTGTCAAATATTGGAAAGGCAGCCCATTGATTTGTACAGGTCACTGATCAACTGCTTTAGCAATGCAACATCACACAAAGAAGGACAAGCAGGAACTCTGACAAATGAGCCATGTATTCTGCCAAATTTATAGAAAAGGAAGTAATAACATTTTTCTATTTCCTAGCTATCCAATATCTTCATCTTCCAGTGCTTGAACTTATTGTTAGTAGGTACAAATACCAACATAATTGGCATATATTCTGCTTAATATCAGATTTGTAAATTTATTTTTACTAGGTGCAAATAAAACAAAATATGACATTTATTACTTGGAAATCCTCTGTGCATATGAAATACCTTATGAATATTCTTATAAGTTTTTTACCTGTCCTATGGTCAATGACTAAAATTCCTGCTCCAGAATGTCTACAAAATCCATCACTGTCCCCATCCTAAGAGTCACAAAACATAAACCATGAAAATACACAGGGAATCATGTGGCAAATTTTGAACAAAGCAGACACCTCTTTTTTTTCTTATTAAGGAAATAAAAGTAAGGAAAACATTTTAATTTGCTGCATGGATGCCAGATGTCTTTTTGTTATAAACCTCAACACCCTAACGCTGCTTTTAGAAAGGAAAATGGTTGGTATTTTTTAATTAGTTAAGGTAAGGAAATTTTCTAAAGAGCACAAACATATCTGTCTGCCATGCAATGTTCATTGCGTCTTTACAGAAATGGACGTAGACCTCCTCATTTTCACGTCCTCCCAAAATCCACCAGAAAGTAAAAATTTTTTTTTTTTTTTTTTTTTTCCAAACAGTCTTTTACACTTTGAATTTTCAGTGGAACTATGGAAACTTTGTGCCCAGATGCTGGGCTTCTTTTTAGTCAGACAAGATTTTATATATGGCAGAAAATATGCTCACACAGTAGAACTAAGTGTGAAACTGGGAAAGAAACAAGTTTGCAGACCAAAGAGGAAAGATGAGTTGGTTTATTTCAAATAGTGGTTCATTCTACCTTTAGAGAGATCCCAGATACTTGTGACATCTCATCCTCACAAAAATGTCAGGTAAAATTCTGAAAATGTACGAAGGGACACATATCTTGTGAAACTGTGTGTACCCCCCAGACAGAACTGGTCAAGTTTTTCACCTGAATTCAATCTACAATACCTGAGGAGAGCTAAATTCACAATAATATTTACAACAACCAGTAGCAAGAACAGAGTTTATTTTAAGTAACTAATTATGAAATCCTAAAGAAGTCCTCTTCATCCCCAGACATAATTAAAACCTGATGGGATATGGCTCTGAACAACATGCTCTCAGCAGGAGGTTGGACCAGGTGCCCTCCTGCCTTAACTGCTCTTTGACTGTCAGTGGAATTCACACCACTGAGAAGCCTTTAGGAAGGTGTGCAAGGGTTGGAAATCAACAGCCCACTTCCATAGAAGTTTGAGGGTTCCTATCAGTTTCACTTTTAAAAATACCTTCTTTCTGGTAAAAAGTAAATGCTTTTAGAGAAATTGCTAAGAATTATACATATTGTTTTCTGAGATGTAAACCTATCACCCTATTTCTAGTAGTAACATTTTAACTTTAATTTGGATACTGCTACAACATTTTAACTGATTAGAAATGTAAAAAAGGAAACAAAACTATTTTCATGCTAACAGATATCAAACAAACAAAACAAAAAACACACCTAACAATGCATTTTTGAATAAGACTGAAAACTTTCTGGCTATACATTCTTTCTCATAAATGTGCAATGATTTACTGCTTTCATGAAACTTTTTAGTACAATTTCAATCTCAAAAGAATGCTGTTTTATATTCAGTACTACTCCTGGCAGTCCTTTAAACTACTCTTTCTCTGACCTACAGAGCTATCTGTCACTGTTTAAAAGTCCTCAATAAACTAAATCGACTGCCCTGAAAGAAATCCATCAGTCATATTGACTAGCACTGAGAAAGGCTAACACCACGTTAATTGTGTGCAAAATTAACAAGAATTTACAAGTGATTTTCTCAAGCAGGATCCCCTTCTCTGCTTTGCATGTCTTGAATTACTAACTATTCTTAGCCTAAGAAGTACCTCAGGAAATCACTTAATATTATCAAAACACAGGGGGGAAAAAAACACCCAAAACAGTTGGAGATGATTTTTTTTTTCTTTCAAAAGCTTTGCATCAAATAGTAGCTACCACGCTTCTCTGAAGTTTTAGGGCAGGGCTGCTTACAGTGTCAGTGCACCTTCCAATATCCCAACAACTGCTACAATATCAGACTTGAGGCTCACAGAAAACCTTGGCCAACTGAGTGCCAGTGTTCAAAATGCAAGTAGCAGTAGTATGACATACTTAAACAAGGACGAGGTGTTCAAATTTGCTGAGAAAACCCCCTACCCCCACCACTGCTGTTGCTGTGTTTCTAAATTCCAGAAATGTCCACTTTGGTGATCACACGATTCGTTTTGTAGGAATCTTAGCGTAATTCCTTATGAACAGCATTAAAATTGTACACACAGCTGTATCCATTTTAGTCTGACAAGCCTTTGTTCTTAGTTTCAACCCTCTACTTTTCCACATTATAACTTGGGGGGATATTCTCATATTGATGAGTTCAATGTTTCTTCTATAACTCACTGTGCAGGAGTAGATAATTATCCTCTGAGTAAGGTCTGACACCTTTCTTCTCCCCCGCCCCATTTTTTTTTTTTTTTTTAAAGGAGTGGGTAGATGAAAGCATGCTTTTTGAATTTTATATTATATGTAAAATAATCATACTTCTTGCCCATTTGATCCATATAATCTTTATCTAGCATCAGTCACATAAGCTTAAAAAACAACAGGGGCAGATCACATGAAAGCATTCTAGAGGGGCAGATGTGGAGATTAACAGCTATGAGAAGGATACATTTACACCAGCCTCCCAGACAGACCATAATGTCTTTTAAGACAGATTTTTAATCCTGCAAGTAGCAGACTGATGACCTGAATCATTCTTAAAGCGTAATATTTTGTGTGACATCTACACATGCTGAGGGAGTCTAAATCCAAAAACATACAAAATCAAGTGTGAGTTTTGGGTGGTTTCGACTTTTGTTTGTTTTAAAAGCAGCCTGTCATCACTTCATGGTCTGTTAAGAGAGTCATTTTGCTTTCTAGTTCAAATTCTATTTCTTCCAGGAGACTTTTCTCAAGAACAAGATGGGCCAGCCTGTGGGCACACTGTCTATGCTCCATGCCTATGTTGGCAGAAAAAGGCTGTAAAACTCAGAGCCACAGAAGGCAGGAATTTCAGCTGACCTAAAAAGGCTACTGTAAGTGACAGTTCACCTACTCCTTCACTGTCTCCTGATTATCCCTCTTTTACAATCCAGACAGTGCTTGTACCCCTTTCACATTGACTGTGGTACCGATCTGACTTGACAGCAAGCTGATATGGCTCATCACTAATTCCCTCAACTAGGTAGTACTTTTCTGTTCCCCTCTGAACTGCTCTGATTTACCAAGGGGGCAATCAAGCACCAGCTTGATCAGCCACACGCTTGTTTTCCCGTTATATCCTAATTCACCTAATTTGAAAAGCTGAGAACCAGCAAATAGAATATACCGGCAAAGAGAGGCTCTCTAGAGAATGGTGCTGGTCACAGGCTCATAGAATCATTTGGGTTGAAAGAGAGCTTTAAAAGTCATCTACTTCCAGCCCCCTGCAGTGATCAGGGACATCTTCAGCTAGATCAGGTTGCTCAGCTGGAGTCCAGTCTCATCATGACTCTTAGACAGAAGAATGAGTCTTACAGATTGCTCTCCCAAAAGGGGGTTGCCAGGTGTGCTGGAGTCAGAGGAAACAGGTCACAGACAGAAAAGCTACATCCCAAGAGAAGGTAACTGTGTTCTGAAGTCCCCTTTAAGCTAGCTTTCAGAAAAAGAAAACTCATTTAAAGAATTCAAAACTTTGGAATTAAATCTGAAATTAGGTCTGAATAGCTAGAAATCAAGTGAAGATTAATCTTGTTCTACTAGCTCAGCCTGTCTGAACCCAACAGTGTGAAGTTCTGCATCCACCTATAGCAAGAGGAATTGATAATATTACTAAAAGATGCATCCACTTAATGAGCACACCTGGAATTTATCAGAGAACACGGAAAAGAAATATAATCCTTACTAGTGAAGAGTGAGAAAAGTAATGTGTAGGGAAAAATTACAGCAGTCTTTGAAAGACCAAGCTGAAGACATGGTCTATTAAAGAATCCAGGAAAAATCAAACACATTCAGGACGTCTTAGATCTAGATATTATATTTTTTAAAAATAAATACAAAGTGAGCCTCAGGAGAGGCAACTCTGCTACTCTCACAGGTAATTTGATGATTTTCCCTCTGCAAAGTTACACCACTTACAAAGATCACCCTGGTACTGGCTCTCTTAGGGAGCAGTGTGGGAACAGCTGAATGCACTGATAATATCAAAGTATTGATTTGTTGGTCTAAACAAACTCACTAGCCATCAATACCTTTCACAAAGTAGATTCATGGGCAGACCTTTTGCCTGAAAGCAACTTTTAAACCTGTTTGCCAGGCATTAGCATGCTGAAAACTTCTCTGTTCCCATATGGAATGTCCTTGGTCTGGCCAGGACAGTGGTGTTGGCAACATGAGAAGCAAACTTGATAATGGACTCAGGTCCCCAGTAATGTTTTTGTGCATGTCTTTTTTCTTCCTTTGGATAATTTTACTTAGTAAGTTATTCAATCCTATGGAACATAATGTCTCTAATGTGGTCGAACTAAACCACACTTTTCTGACAGGAAAAAGCTGCTGGTTCAATCCCTATCCAAGCCCCTATCCACAGCCCTTCTGAAAAGAAAAAATGCTTCAGTTTGGTTTCATTCACTAACTACATATGTCCTATACACTAAGAGCTTGGAGAAGTAAACTGAATCTTAAAGAAGGATTTAACTTAGCATCCTCTTCAACTTGTTGCATGTGTATTTTAACTACAGCACTGACTACGTAAGACTGACAGTTTCAGCAACACTGGAGTCCCCTTGAAAATACTGACACCTTCAGTGAAGTACTGGAAATTAAATAAATACAGTATACTGCAGTGAGACTTTCTCTGCTTTAACCCATATATGCCTGCAGTAGAGCAAGCACAGACTCAAACAACAGACTACTGTTTTAAAATCACTAAAGGATAAAGAGATGTTAAGAAAACAGGAGGAAGTCTAAAAGCTGAAATCACAAGAAAGATGAATGGATTAAGCACAGTTTTTTAAGCTAAAATGTCACAGCAGCACTCAAAATTCTCCTGATTAAATTGGCATTCTCCATTCACAAAAATTAAGAAAAAAATCCACATTAACCACAAATGCACTAAACATCTGAGCCCCTTTATGTGTGCAATCTTGTTGCAGCCAGTGGAAGTAGACAAACTACTCTGCTGGATCAGACTTGTTCCCCCTGCAGTATTTGTCACTAAGTGCTGCCATTCTCAGCACCCACACTGATACATGGGGATATGCCTACCTCAGACATGGGGATATGGCACATAAACTGCAGGAATCCAGTAATCCCTGAGGACCCTCTCCTCCAGCAAACCAGAGAGCTCAGTTTTGGGGAGCACAAATACAGGACTACTTAAATAAAGGAGGCAATATTTTCTACCCCCACTTCCATGCAGGAATTCAGTGAAAAATGCACTAGGTTACATATTGAAGTTTTCCTCCTTTAGGATAACCCCCTCAGGCTTGCTTTTGCAATAGCAAGAAATCTGAGCTTGATGAAGGGCAGAGCTGGCTGCAGTCAAATGGAATCCACATGCTTGTGCAACATGAAAAGGCAGAATAATAGAAAGAAGTTACTACATGTCATGACTGTAGAGTTTCCAGCCCAACTTCCTCCCAATTTTCCTTACTGTCTGTCTCATTCTCATTCACATCACAACTCTCTAAAAAATAAATAAAACCAGCTGGGCTTCTTTCTGCAGCATTATATCCAGGAAAGTATAGCTAAACCCAGTGTTCAAGTTACACAAATTTAGATCAGCTCAGGATGAGGTCCATAAAACTTCTGAAGTAACTCACCAGTATCATAAAAGCTCAAAACCACTGGCCAAGCCAAAAGGTCTTAAAACACTGGGAAGCAGCTGAAGCTGGCAAAATTATAAGCAATTGAAAACAGACGTGGTAACAGAAAGTGTTAAGAAACTTTAGCTACAGACATTGCTGCCAACTCCAGCTATAAATCAGACAAGTAAAATGGGAGGGAAACCTTCAACAGTCTGTTCAGAGCTTTTTAGAGTAAGAGTATGTCTGTTTATATACTTTTGTATGGTGCTAGAGAAATGTGGTAATTCAAATGGAAATACTACATTTTGCTTTAGACTCAGGAAATGAGAGAGCTTCAGAATTTACAGTAAAAGACAAAAATCACAGGACTAAAGATTTCCTTTCAATTTTTCAGTGTTCTCTAAAGTTGTGTTGAAGTTCCAAAGTTTGAAACAAACTACATCTCCCATCCAGGTTTGTTGAAAAAGTGTCAGCAAGGCATGCTCACCTTGGTCTATAATATTAACAATTTTCTTACGGTATTTCATTCAAATTATCAAGCACACTCTTTCAAGAATAGGTCGATATTTTGTACAGAACTAAGGAATAGCTTTTGAGTATCATAGGGTTAAGACGTGAAAAAGCAAAGCTCCTCCTAATTTTGGTCTTTGTGCTTGACTTTCTTCAGATCTGGTCCAGAATTTTCTTCTTTCCATCTTAAAACACCTGGCAAAATAATACTCCTTTCCTATTTCAGTGCTTTATAGCTGAGATACATTCACTCATCACAGAAATGCTGTCATTCCACACTTTGCAGATAAGGAACAACAGTGATTTACCCTGCTTCCTCAGCAACTCAATAGTTAAGTTTAACAGATGGACCAAAATCATCCAAGCAAGGGATCCACAAACACCCTTCCTCTGCTGAGCTCTGCCACTCCCCCACACCTGAGTGGCACCACTCCCTGCTCCATTCCCAAAGCATCTTGGCCTTCACAGGATTGCTCTCATATTATTCCTACTGTTGCTAGCAGTCCAACCTACTCGTAGATTTTTATGACTTTTGATAATGCCAGTCCCAGATAACCACTGTGAATGAAACTTCAGCGATGACAAGCTTTGATCTACCACCCTTGAGCTTCTCCAACAAGCCAGAAGCAGGCAAAGAAAAGCTGTGATGAGGATGAAAAGAGAGAGTGGAAAGAAAGTGAAAGAGGAGAGCAGAAGCCTTGAGCAGAATCATTACTTAGTACTGGTGATTCAGTGATTATGAATTATATACCAACTTTGTTATATGAAAATAAGAGGTATTTCTAAAATTTAATTTACCTTCAGCCAGGACTTCTACCATTAAGGCATTTATTGAAAATATAAAAAGGGGCTGTAGAAAAACATATGCAGTTCAGTTTTTATGAACTGCTTTACTCATTTTCATTAATGACTTAATAATAATAATATTTATTCTCCCCCAGATGGCTTGATAATAAAATGCAGTATTAGTTTTAAATAATTTCAGATTATCCTTAAAGGTTGTTGCTGTAAAAGCTAAAGTAAATCTGTCACTGACCTTGACAAGAGATTTAAGCCAACTAAACCTTTTATTAATTTTTCAAATTCTTATCTTATTTCTCCTAAACGATATCTTTGTGTTTAATTCGATGGCTAAATACAAAGTAAAACTCTGCACTCTACCTATTTATTTTAGCCAGCTTCTCCCACTCATTTGTAAAATGGAAAAATTCTTGCATTCATTTTTAAGAATCGAGTATTTCTTGTTCAGAACTACTGGAAATGCAAAACACTTGAGCAACTCTTGTTTACTGTAGTATGCAGCCAGGACAATAAATAAATAAATGATGGTTCAATGCTTCTTGGACATGTTTGAATTTCTATTGGATGTGTTTCAGTGAATTCAAGACACTAATTTTGTGTTTGCTCAACTAACACATGTACAAAAATTCTCTTGCATGAAAAGTACTGCTATAAAGGACAGTTTCACTTTTATTTAAACAGAAATATAGGAATTTTCTAGAGACCTGAAAAACCTAAAATTAGTCCCATTCACTTTGAAATGAATCAGATAAACCATAGATGGCACAGTATAGAATGCTTTAATCCAGCAGACTAGCTAAAAAAATACTGTATCTATATTATAACACATGGATTATCTAGAATAGATATCATTTAGTAATGAAGTGTGAGATTAAATTACAATACGAACATTAGAAGCATTACAAGAAGTGCACACAAATTTTATATCCAAACACTGTTTAAGTGTCAGTGTGGAACAAAACTTTCCATGCTTTGATTGTCAGTAAAAGATGTGAAGTCAGGTATTCAGGAGTGAGAATATATAGAGTAAAAGAGCTCTGAATGTGCTTTGTTTTTGTTTTTTCTGCCAGTGATACAAATTAAGTAGTTAGATGAGAAAAATAACAAACTGCATTGTTTTCCTTTAATTTTGAGCTTGGCTATGCTTTTAACAAGCAGGAAAGGAGAACCACTGGACCAGTGACCAGCATGTCTTTAAACAATCAACTTGATCAAGGTCAGCATGCTCAGCATTTGCCAGGACTGAAAGGAATTCAGATACTAAATAACACTACTTTCCTCCCTAAATTACACTTCCCAGCCACAGTGGTGGGAAAACACAAGGCAAGGTATTACTAAAATAGAATTAATAGATCATAACTTATTAATTTACCACCTGTTACTGATTAGAGGGGCAGTTGGCTCTGACCCAGTAGTGACACACCTGTATTAGATATCCATGCCCACCTCCTGTATTTCCTTATACATCCCAATTTCAGCTCTGGGTGACAGCCCCTCTCTCTGGTGCATGAATCCAGGTTTACACTTAGGAAAGGGTGGAAGGTAGTGCAAAGGAGGAATAGGAAAACAAAGGTGTCTAAAAGCCATGGGGGTTTTGGGTTTTTTTTTTAATATGTTAGTATGCTTTGAGTTTCTTTCTTAGACTTATCAGCTGCTTATACTTCTCTGGCATGTATTACCAAACATGCTTTTGACTTGCTTAAATATCCTCCTTCTGTGCTAGAATGATTAGACTAGTAGAATCCCATTATAGTTATTATTTACAGAACACATGGGAACGCCTTAGAAAAAGTTCAGGTTGAACAAAGCTCAAAAGATGACTATTTTTGGCACTTGTCTTGTTTGCAGAAGAAACAATATCTAAGGAAGTGAAGTTAATGAAAGGAGTCTGTTTAATCAGCATAAAATAAACAGCTAAAAGCAGGTTGCAAAGGGAGAAGCAATAAAAGAACAAGTGACTTGCCATAGTACTGGTTTTTTTTCAAGCTCTGCTCACAACAGAAGGTTTTCAACAACTGTACTCAAATGCCTTGGTTTCAACACTGAATTCCATAAGGAAGGAAAAAAAAAAAACCAAAAAACTTTCAGTCCTTTTTACTACAGTGCTCACGAGCCACCCTGGATCTTCTGTAAGCCTCGTGACATGCTCATCTAGTAAAAGGTAAAAGCCTAAAATCGATAAAAAAGAACACAATTCATACCCCAGATGCAAGTAAGAACACTAATGGAGCATAAAGACTGAATTCTAACTGAAAAGTGGTGTTCTCTGAAGAAATAAGCACCTTTTAACACTCTGGATGTAGGTTGAAGAGTACACATTGAATTTGGGAATGTGCTGTTCTGCTGGAAGTCTTTATACAATCAAATCCTTTGACCTCAGTGAAAATTACAAAATTAAACCCTAGTTTTTCTTCCAATAGCAAACAAAACCCATGTTATTTTGATCTTAAGCTAGACACAAATAATGCATATAACTGTCTTGGAAATAATAAGTACAAAACCCCAAACCAAAACAACAAACAACAGCAAAGCAAAATTCCTTTTCCCTTTCAGCAGCCTTTCTTTTCCAAAGAGATAAAAAATAATCTGAATTTTTACTAAGTCACCAGAAGCAGAGAACTGTAAAATTCTGGTTTTAAACAGAACTGTCTTTCGAAAATTCCCTCATTAAGATACCAAGTCTTCAAATGCAACTCTTCTTAGGAAATTAGATTGAATTATATTTCCATCAGTAAAAGAAGTGTGCACCATAAAAAACCCCACATTTTCAATCTGCTGAGCTCTCTCTGGGGGCATCACATGCAGCAGTCAGCAGAACAGAATCAGCTGAAGTATCCCACTGAGCTAGAACATCGTTGTACACATGAT
Source organism: Certhia americana (assembly GCA_018697195.1). Classification (NCBI taxonomy): domain Eukaryota; kingdom Metazoa; phylum Chordata; class Aves; order Passeriformes; family Certhiidae; genus Certhia; species Certhia americana. The sequence goes on along the minus strand of CM031857.1, from coordinate 8,868,632 downwards.
TTTGTTCTCTTACTGCTATAATCATATAACAATCTCAATAACCTCTGGTTCTGTGATCTGGAACAACAGTTTTGTACTACAACTATGTGACTAGAGTGTGTTTCATCATACTAGAATATGTACTTCTGCAGAATATTTTGTTTTTCACCTGTAGTTGAAGCTTTTAAGTATAGTGAAAGTAGTTTCACTGGCAATTTGGCAGATAGGCAAGTAGAAAATGTAGGCAAAAGTTTTTCCTTAAAAACTCTCCAGCAACGTTTTTGAGTAGGGCCAAAGATGGAGACCACTCTGATCTTCAAGAGAGGTGAATAAAAGGAGTCACATGTCACAAAACATCACAATGAAAAACAGTACAGGTAAAACCTGTATATTTTTTACTCATTATATCTCACACAACAAGGAACAAGAGAAGAACCAAGTGGGAAGCTGAGACCAGTTGAAAGAGAACTTATCCACCATGAAAAAAAAAGTCCAAGAAAATCACTGCCCAAACTGAGAATTCACTTAGGAGACTTGGAAATGAAGTTTTCTCCTCTTCCTATTAGTTTGTTACGATGATCACATCCATTGGTGCATCACATCTGATGCTGCAGATGATTCTTTTCCTGAGGCCCACCTTGAAATTGTTTATGCTTCCATTATTCAGGCAAAGGCTGTTATAGTTGCAGAATAAAAGCTTTTCAGATTCATAATAACCTTGAACGCTGTCAATGTGATTCTATACCCTGGAGTCTAAGGTTTCTGAATTTTGTTTTCAGTTCCTTTCCGTAATGAAAAGTAAGCCACCAAACAAGAAAAGCAACAAAAAATCCCTACATTTTTTCCCCTCAAATCACTCATAACATTTAAATGAATGATTACCAAAGGCATTCCATGCTCTAAAAACAAATCAGAAAATCAGGACTTCAGTCAGCTTAATTCCCTCAAAAATTTAAAGCTGAATACTGAATATGCCTAGAAATATTTATTAATTAAAAAAAAAAAAAAAAAAAAAAAAAGAGTTTGCAAATAGGAATGAAATTAAATGAGAAATATTCTATTCAGGAGTCTGGGATATAATCTACAATTAACTTGAAGAGCCTGGAAGGTAGAAAAGGGGTAAATATCCATTATCCACTAGCACAGAAACACAGAAGCAATGAGAAAACTGTGATAAAAGAACCACTGCTTCAAAGCACATATGCTCTCCAGTGAAGCAAGGGAGGGAAACATGTTGTGACTTTTTCTTAGCAACTAAACACAGGAGAAGTAAAACTGACTGTAATTGTAGTGCTCTGTACTGACTGAACAGCTGCACACTCAAGGAGCCTGGACTGGGGCTGGTACAGGAATAGTTCATGGAGCAGTTATTGTGATGTGCAACATCTGAATTTAAAGCAGAGCTTGAAACTGTGTCACAGATAAACCATGTTGAGTGTTCTTTGGTTCAAAATAACCACAATACCTGATATATCGTGAGGCATTAATGCTGTGGTAGCATATTGACGATGCAGTTCCACTATGGCTTTGTTTTTTTTCCATTAGAAGATGGGTTTCTAATTGCCATCTGGGATCTTTGATTTAGTGGCATTTTTATGTGCTGAGCTGTTACTAAGTTGTTCCCTTCAGAGGGAGGGAGGGAGGAAGGGAAGGAAGGAGGAAGGGCGGAAGGAAGGTGCAGAAGGAAATTTTGTTTAAAGGAAGACTTGTAGGAAAGCAGCTCTCTGTTGAAGAAAATTCCCATGGGTAAATACATCTTAATTTTAAGGTTTTGCTTTAGGAAATGACGGCTTTCACAATTTTGAATGTATTGTATCCTTTTTTTTTTCAGCTAAAAATGTATTACCTTATATTTCTTTTTGATCGTTGCTGGGTTTGTTTACATTTTACATTGCCAATTTGTTTTCAGATCAAGAGACACTAAGGAGAAAAAATGGGAATATTTTACTCAGTAGTAGCTGTCCACAATTATTTCAAAAATGTACTAAAATAAAAACAAAAAAGAGAAGATTTTTTGACTTTATGACATGATAGCAATAGCAGTGATAATAGCATACCTTTATCCTACTGCTACATACGAAGAAATAGAAAAAAATGTGACCTAACTAGAGTGAAATGATACTTCAAAAAATTGAGAAAAAAATCCACTTTTTTTTATACTCATTTCTATCATTTCTTTTTTTAATGAAAAATATAAGCATCTTTAATTCTGAGAGGAAATTAAAATAATGACAAAGGATTTCTGGCAGCTGAAACTACACCTAAGCCAGCTTTTAAATTTATGTATATTTAGAGGCTTACCAAAATCCTGACTGCCCTGCTTTAGAAATGAAACTATGACATATAAAAATGTGTATTATCAATTCAGTAATCAATTAAATCTGAAGTGGTAAGCAAACTTTTCATAACTAACTCAGGACTAATGCAGACCAGTTTGGAAAGAGGATCCATAGGCTGTCCCTACTTTTGCAGCTTTGTGCTGAAGAGCAGCAAGTCAACGAGTTGGAAAAAGTCTTCAAACTCTCTCAAAACCACATGCCTGCTTCCAATACTGACTTTTGCCTTTTGCTGTTAATAGCAGAACACAAGAATTGTCCAGGTCCCTGATTTTAAGACTTGTTGTCACATACCTCTAGCTTGTCGGCCTTGACACTCAAGGCATGTTACAGTAGAAGAAATTAAGCAATTTATCTACTTTATTTAAAAATTCCAAGTATGAGGAGGTCTACAGAAAAGCATGTGTGTATAGAGGGCTTTGGTCTAGATGACCTTTAAAATGCCCCTCCCTACTCAGATTATTCTATAATTCTATATAAGGAAACAATGTTTAATATACTTGCATTTACAGGTAATTTCCAAGGAGCTTCATTCCTGTTTTATCCAACAAACCATCTGCTATAACTGATGATCAGAGACTCACAGCTGGCTACCCAACCTTCACCTGGAGACATTTCTCCATCAGAGTACCTCTTTACTAAGATACACATAAACCTTCATCTTCAAAGTCTCCCCAGGATGCTCCTCAGATGCAGACCTTCCACCCATGAATATTTCACAATTCGTAACTTAATCAGGTCAATTTTATCACTTTTCTAACAAAACTATCAACAGTCTTGGCTTAATTTAAGAAATATGTGCTGCTATTGGAAATGGCAAGCTGGAACCAATAAATCTGTATAATGTCAAAAGATGTGACCTCTTTTTAAATTGAAATCAATCTCATGCTAACATATGACTATAATATTCTGTACAGTCTTATGCAGGGAAAAAAGATACATAGGTTTCATCCTCTTTTATTTTGGGAGTTAAAAGGACTTTAATTTAATTTAGGGTGAATAACCTCCTAACCAAATTTTTATTTATACTACTTCCTTGTGATGTTTTTGTTTAGATAGATGCTAAATTTTCTTTCCACAGAAAATATCCATATAATGGATTTTGTAGATTAATGTAATTTTACCGAGTGTCAGAATTCATTGCATAATTCTTTATAACTTTTTCAACTGTAAAAGCTGTTAAAAACAGAATCTGTAGAAGGAACAAAATGGTTAAAAATCTCAGGATGTAATCTATAGTGTAGAAAACTACCACGAATGCAAAGAGAACTCACAATTTCATAGTGTTTTGTAGAAAGAATAACTTAGGAAGGAAGGTGCTCGGGGAATTCCCTAGAAATAAAAGAATATCTTTGCCTTGTAGCCATGCTTAATGAAGGTATTAAATTTTTCTCTTCTGAGGCTGTCAACTTACCTTGCTGAGGTTCACAAATTCTCCCTTAAGAGACATTTATGTAGCATGCACATCAAGAAAATGAGCTGGAAGATGGATATGAAGACGGTGTCTAGTGAACAGCATGTGGGGAAGCTGAATAAAACACTAGATTTGGCTGCTACAGTTTTGTTTTCTCCCCTTGCTTTGTTAAGGTACCACCATTGCTCTTGCAGAGAATTAAAAGTAAAGACCAGATGAAAGCTGGGGAAGGCTGCCAGTGGGTAAAAAGAAAAAACAAACAAACCAACAAAAAAAAAAAAAAAAAAAAAAACAAAACCCCCCAAAAAACCAAGCCATGAAACAGAGGATACAGATACAAAAAAGCTGGGAATTAATATGAGAGAAAAATGAAAACAGACATGAAAACAGCAGAAGGCTATGTAGCAAAACAAGTGGCAAAGGAGATAAGAAAGAACTAGATACAACTAGAAATATTAAAAGAAAGCAAAATTTTAATTTTTTTGTAAGAATACAAAAGTGAGTTTGGAATATAAATCACTTGATGGGATTAACTTAATATTTAGCTCAATGATTCTCCAAGTGAAAAGGCTTCTAAGTAATTATATCTTCTGAATATGGGACTTGAGATACTTTGAAAGTTTTATTCAAGGACAGAAATTATCTTGAGGATAGGAAAGGAATTTTTGGAGAGAATAACAGCTTTAAACAACATGCATAGCTAGAGAAAGGTTAAAATGGAAAAAATGAACTAAAAAAAAGATCAAAGAGAAATTAAGAAAGTCAGCAAGAATAAGGACTTTTTAAGCTTTTACACAAATGCAGAATGAAGAAAGGGAACAAGAAATGAAGACAAATCAGAGACTTTCTTGAGACAAAAAACTAGAGTATTAAAGGCAAATCTGTCATCTCAAACGCATGTGTTTGCACTCAGTTTTGGTACTTTAATTTTTAGACATGACGCTAAAATAGAGAATTGTCATCGAATTAGTGACTTTAAGAAAAATACATTTCTTAATTCAGCACAATACTAGGGCAAAATTGTGCTTCAACTTTGCCTGATACATGTGCCAGCATATCACTACATTGCTGCAAAAAACAGTCCATGAGCAGGGGGATGCTCAGCTATATAAACATTTCCTATTTTCTAGCTGGCATGCAGAACAAGGTACTACCAGTGGCTAATTAAAAAAAAAAAAAAAAAAAAAAAATTCATTTTGTAAGAATATACAAATTCAAGTTCAAACAACCTTAGCCTACAATGGAGTAGAATAAATGTGTTGCTTATTGTCCTCAGTTTCTTCAGAAGTTTCCAGGATAAATAAGAGAGGAGTGCCAGCCAGTGAAAGCTGACTCCTCCCTCTCCTGACTTCAGGACATGCTAAAAAAGAGACTGCAGAAAGTCTGTGTGGAGTCAGTGACCTTTCTAATTTCTAATATAAGGTTGCAAGAGGTAGGTCTTGAAAGTATTTATTGAAGTACTCTAACTAAAATATTTCAAAGCATCAAGATATACCAGTGAAAGTGTTTTGTACCTGTAAATATTTCAAACAATGTCTTTCACACTGTCTTAAAAGAGATTTAAAAAAAGAAAAAATGGCTTTTATAAGGAGGCTCTGTTCATCTACACCAAAATAAAGGATTTAAGTCAGAGACCGTAATCAATGGTAGCAGTGTTGGGTATAATCTGTTGGAAAACAGTCTAGAGCCAGAGAATTCCCGCAGAGGCAGCCTGAAGAACAAAGAGAAGAAACCATGACCTGTGGAGACAATGTCAGCTTAACAGCCTCCCAGCTCAGCCAAAGACTTCCACAACTGGAAGTTGTGCAGACTCAATAGGGTCTGTAGAGCCACGGTGCACAAACCCCATCTGTATTTATGGATGATGATTAGATCATCCACCACCAGGACATCTGCTATCCTATCAGTCAGGGCTAGGAAATGATACAGCAGTGTAGGCAAACCTTTTCTGTATAGTAAGGATTCAGTGCCCCCACTCTTCCCTTTTTTAATTTTTTTTTTTTTTTTTTTACCAGCTTGCATGATTTTGATAATCATTTCCATCTGTCTTAAAACTGCTTGAAATATAATGTTGCAAATGAAAGCACATCCAGAGTCCTGCATCTGCAAATACATTTTCAGCATATCTGAAACCAGAAGCAAAATCTTGATGACAGAATTCACAGAGTGAAATCTTAGTTTAACCTTGGGAGGATGAAAATGCCTTCATTTAATATTCATTGACCCACCATCCTAGTTTTGATCAATATTAATTTCTGATGCTAATAAATCTTTACACTCTGCCAAGGACAGGGGAGTCAATAATTGCTTATTATAGTTAGAAATGAAAATATAACCTGGTATTTTTATTTATTTCACACAGAGCAGTTATCAGGCAGCATTAAAGTTTATAAAAAACATCTATCTCAAGATCCACCAGGTAAAAACAACTTAAAACTTCCTATACAATCATGGTTGATTTAAACACTATGGAAAACTTGAGTTTTTGCTTAATGATCAACCAAGTACCATCTCATTTAATGCCTGCTACACTGCAAGGAGATTATTTCATATGGACAATGCATAGACACACCTACCAAAACAGCTTCTCATGGAGAAACTGTTTATAGACTTAGACCTTATAACTGAACATCGTTCTTCAATTTTGGGGCTAAACATTTCTTTTCAAGATTCCATTCCCTACCTCCACTTAGGCATCAGGCACTGAAAGGGAGCTCCTGACTATTCTTAAGGAAGTGCCAAATCTCCTATTGATTTCAACTTTGACAGGGTCTCTCTTTTGGGAAATAAGGATGACTGTCAGCAATATTGGGAGAGAAGCCAAAAGGCTCAAGTAGCCAATAGTGGATAATTGTATTTAATTTCAAAAGTATCCTGGTTTTTGGCTCTAAAAACTAATGCCTGCTCTATCAGTGTCACTTTGGGCCAGCACCAGCAAATGAATATATTTTAATGGGATGGTGGTGTCATGATAGCAGGTCATGCAGATGAGAAGGCAATATATAATGACTTGACATACTGATGGCTTGGTTCCTCTAATTTCACTCTTAAAAGGAATTTTTAAGCCCAGTTGTAAGGCTATACACAAATCTTGCTGCACAATTAACTTTAGCTGGCAAGTCCACATTTTCAGTTAGATTCCATATAAGTTAGTGACTTTTGACTTTGATGATTAAGCTTTTTAATGGGATGCCACACGTTCACAGGGGCAAACAATCAATCAGTGCAATATTCAAACCGTTTCATCAATGACTGCAGCAATTGCTTTTTATCACACAGTCAGCAATCTCCTGCTTTTAGTCATCAGCCACACAAGAGCAGCTTTAGTCCACTGCTATTTTTGCCTTTTTGACACATCATAGTGTGACATTTTTACTTAACTAGAAAAGAAGCAGTTATGGTTTCTCAGTTTTCTGATGCTTCTTTTTTGGTAAAATCTTTGTCTTTTCACTAAAAAAATGGAATTGTCATCCAATTTTACTGAAATCTAATTTATACCTATGTTAATTATGCAGCCAACGAGCCTCAAGGGATTTTGTGGTACATTCTTTATCACCATAAATATTGCATTACTTCAAATGCACTTTGGAAATTCCATTCTCAGCATTTCTTAATGACATTCAGAATTCCAGGAGAGAGTAGACTTATGTCCTGATGTTACAAGTTCTATTGCTTGTGTACTATTTTTCAATTAGTACAATATCAATCTTCTTTTATATAATAATCCAGTAAAATAATACAATAATCCAGTAAAAATTAATATTATTCTTGCTAATCAAAGGGTTGCTGAAAATTCCATTAAAATGCTTTTGATCAAAAAATATTAACAGTTGACAAATGTTACCATTGGAAGAAAAGCCCTTACATGTCTTAATTAAAGGAAATCCATCGGTTGTGGAAGAAGATTTTGTATCATGCTTGTAAAATTAGTACACAGTGTAAGTTAAGTGCAAGAATTGTTTTATATAGAAGGGATTTTTAATGGACTTCTTACCATAATTCCCTTCACTTTCTCAAGCTGACTCCTTGATTTTCAGGGATATGCTTGCTCCTGAAACTGCTAGGCTTCTCAACTACTGAAATGCTTCACTGTTAATTTATTGCTGAGTACTGATATTAAAAAAACCCCTAATTTATTGCTGAATATTGATATTAATAAAACCCCACACCTTCATACAAACACCTAATGTGCATTCCTTTGCTATTATGGCCATTAATCAGTAAATGAAAAAATTGAACTTGTTTCTACTATAAAGGAAATAATGCAAGTTCTCTAAAATATAAGAGTAATGCGAATCACTTAGCTCCAAGGCAGAAGAGAGAAATCCTGTAAATTGTATTTTCTGTTTAAAGTCACTGCTGTTCATTATGAGGGCTCACAATAGAAAATGTGAGCTGAGAAAATAATGAAAAAGACACTGTGAGAGTGTCATATAGAATTCTACCTGAGTGTTTGGTGATGGACTGCATAGAGAACACGTGAAGCTGTGCCGCGGAAGGGTCACAGACTTGCTGTGCTCTGTAGATTACTATGATACTCTACAGTTTACGTACCTCTCACCTATATAAATGCTGGTTTGCTGGGCCATAAACCACATTAAAACCCTGACCCACAGCTGTGGCTTCCTCCTTTATTCTTCAGGGACTGGACGAGGGTTGGGAGCGGAACTGGACTTTGCCTTCGTGGCTTCCCTCTGACCCCCACAGCACATATGTGTGGTTTCCTCTCAGCTGCACACAGGTCTGATAAGCACAACTGGTGGGACTAATCATATCCCAAAAAGCCCCATGGAAATAGTGCTGAAAGCTTCTTAAAATTCAGATAACCTCCCCCCTTGCATTTCAGAAACAGTGTAGGGAAGAGGAGATCTCTTTTTATGAAGAGCATCTTTTTATGTGGGTTGAAATGGATATAGCCAATCCTCCAAACCAACACAGAACATGGCAGTTCCAAATTCAACATGGCATTAGAATGGCAACACCTAGAAATCTTTAAGATATTGTGTCCCTGCCATTAATTTGAGTTGCAAGTCATGTGTCTCAAGATGGAAAGAATAAAGCATGCAGTGCTTCGGAAATTAATTTAAGACAGAGTTTCAAATGGAGTGAGTTCTCAAGTCTCACTTGCTTATCAATTCTTACACCCACTCTATTTGTATCAGCACATTTTTGATTTCAATGCAAACTTAGCTGTATTTCATCTGAAGTGTGACAACCAATATTATTCAGGTAATTCAAAGTGCATGTTTAAGATTTAGCTGTGCAATAGGAGATAATAAACAAGTAATAAAAAAATGAAAGCGCAATGGTGAAAGCAAATACATTATACAAAAATGAAGATTTTTTCCACATTCCAAATTTGGAGGTCGGCTTGTTAAAAAGGGCTTTTGTTTCTGCAGTTGAACAGAGAAGGCTCCATTTAGGTTTTTCCTATACTTTCAGATAGGGTCTACTTCTTTAAAGATTTTTATTAATCATAACAGAACAACATTCAATGTTAGTCAAATGGAGACTGTCATGACAGAATTGAGAGATTGTACTCTTGTAGAAAAAAAAATCTTTTTTAAGCAAAAAATGGCTCCAGTTTTTGAAAGTTTTTGTAGTATCCTTCATTTGTTGGGGATACCACTTTGCATTTCTTCATCTCGAGGAACCCTAGATCTCTTCATCTGAGGACGCTGCCTGTCTGAATAATATGGTCATCTGTTACTTTTCAAGATCCAGAGCAGTTTTTCAGGATTTTCCTCTCTAATTTATTATTTATTCTTTATTAGATACGCTTTTCTAAACTGGTATGATTTTGCGATGGCTATTTTGGCAAGGAAAGCTGCAACTAACCTGGATTTTTTTTACAGGCAAGTTGGGATTGAAAGACCCAAATTTTATCTATACAGTTGAAAACAGCTGAAAAATCATCAAAAACTTTGAAGATAGAGATGGGGAACCATTCACTGCCTGCAGAATTCTGCATCCTGGCTTTGTGCTTCATTTCACTGGGTTTTAGTCTGTTACTTCAAACATGGATTTATCTGTGGGAAGGGGAAGCTTTCCAGTTAAGCTAACTCCCATATTTAGCTTCATCTTGAGCTCCTTTCCTCCCTTGTTGCAAAAAAAAAAAAAAAAAAAAATCAGACCAGCTCCACTCTGTGCACTGAAATGATCTGTCCACACAGCACTCAAGCACTCATAGTCCCAGTGCCTGAAAAAAAATCCAAGTGTTTTTTGTCAAATGAACTTACTCGAAGTCAAAATTCAAGCAGGAGGTTTGACCAAAGCTGCAGCAAATTCTGCTGTTCCTTGCCTCAGTCTGCACCCCTTGGTGCCTGCTGGCCACGCTGTCCTGAGCTAAGGGCTAAGGAGCTGCATCCCTTTGGATTCAACTGCTTTGGTCACACCTGCCCAGCCTCCATGGAAAATGCAGCTGGAAATGTTTCTGTCTTATGCCTAAGCCTCATCAGCTCGTGCAAGTCAGAAGCCTCACTTATGATGATGCGTAGCACTAACCTCACTCACTGCTAACCTACCTTCACTTCTAAATAAAAAATTAAGCTCAAATTTGCTGATATGAGAAGGTACTGCTACCCACTCATTGTGTAGTATTAGAGCTTATTAATAAAATACCATAGATTTACATAGTCCTTTTCAAATGTGTGTTTTTAAAACCTTGTAAGAGTTCCATGACCACAATGTGAGCCACTTATCTGTCACAGAATTGCTGATTCAACATCCTAAAGCTATCCATAAGTTCTCAGAGTCTTTCTTGATTTGTGCTGACATTGTGCTCTTTATACTGCATTCCTCTTCCTTTATTATATATTGATTTTTATTCCTATTAACTATACAATTGTTTTCATCTTTTTTATTTTCCTTTATAAGGTGCTTATGTCACATTAATTCATCTGTCAGTCGGAAGCAGTCTACTTCAATAAATTATGATTGACTTCTAATACATGGAAACAGTGGTTTTGTACAACATTCAAGTTTTATGAAAAAAACCAGCAGAAGCTAAATAAATTATAAATGCTTCCATACAAATGTAGATAGTTTCAAAGTGTTCTTTTTTTACTGTTTAAGTATTCAATCAAGATACTTCAAAATAGAAGAGCTACTATTACAAGCTGCAATCCACAGAATAAAGAGTTCCAGTCCTACTCTATTTATAGACACCAAGACATGATGATTTGAATTCTGCAATTAACACCACAATTTTATTGACTTGAGCATAAGATAAGTTTTTGAAAATACATAAATAACTGGCCTTTAAATCACACCACATTACTGAATGTCAAACTCTTGAACACCTTAGAGATGCAGTGCTATAGGGTTGTCTCTGGCTGGCATAAATTTAAAGTGAGATGGGATGGAAAGTTAAAAAAAAGCACAAAATATTCTGATAATAATTCTAATTTCAGACCATTATCAGACCGTACCTAAAGAAGATGATTTTCACAAGTGAATGGGCCTGTAAGGCAGCACAAAAAGAGACACGCATGAGAAAGAGTTATCAGTGAATGACCAATTCTAATCCCACACTGCAGTAACTCTTCCCCACTGATTCTGAAATCTGCTGGGCCTTGTCAACTGCAGCTTGAACTTTGGACCCTCAGCGTGCACACTATACATTTCTTAAAAAATCTGGACGTGAAAAACCTAGGTTAACATTCATGAATGAGGAAATAGAATAATCCCTAACCTAAAAAAAAAAAATAAAAAATGCTGTATTTCATTTCATGCTGTATTTCATTTCATGCTGTGTGATATTATTATAAAGTGAGACTATGAAATTACCTTAAATGTCTCTGACCAGCTTTGGGATGAACACGCAATATGATCTTTGCACATTTGTGATCTTTTTCTCTGTACCCTCTGAACCTGCTCCCTTTCATCCAAGATAGGCACTCAGCTATTTCCACATCCCTTACAAACTCAGACTGAGGAAAGTGGGACTTATGTCCTGCTCCTTTACAGGTCAGAAGACAATCCTTGTCTCTGGACAAGGAGAGTGAGTGTTCAACATGCTTGGGCTCACCACGTTGACTTTTTGGCTTCTACTGTTCAAGACCACTGATCTCTATAAGAGCAGTGTTTCAGTCTGCCTACCAATCTAATCTTCCTGCCATGAGACTCCTAATTTTCCTTTAAATAAATTATCCAGTGTTTCTAGAGTAGCAATAAAGTCTCACAAGAAAAAAATAAAGACTTTTAAAAATACTGAATTGCCTGACTAGGCATCTTTTATCAGCTATTTCTATAATTTCACAAATCACCAAGACTAATGCAGCTTAGTTAATAATATTGCAGGAAATTAGATTTCAGCATCTTATGTTTCAGAAGAGAGGATTTTTGAATAAAAGTAATATATTTCTTTGAAAACTGTTTTGTACAATAAACTGTAGCAAATGGTTTCTCCTATCTGAGAATTTTCCTATTACAATGTTCACAAGAGGATATTCTAGCAATACTAAACACCACCCTTAACTACCTTTGAGGACACAACTCCAAGTTAATGAGAATATCAAGGAAGGCAAAAAACCCCACATCTGCTAATCAAAAATCCTGCTAGGCAAATACTGAAACATCCACAGACCCTGTCTGCTTCCAGGGCTACTATAGATAGGTAGTGCCTACCTAATAAAACCATTATTTGACACCAAGAAACAAAAATGCAGACCCAGTTATTTACAAGTTTGGTGTCAGGATAAAAAAGCTACAGAACTGTAAATGAACAGGGCAGTTTGCACTGTTGTGTTTGTTTTATTAGATTTTTTTTTTTTCCCCCCACACCTGTTTCCCCTATCCCACCATCCTGGAGAAGAAATGTAGTTCATTCAGAAACTCTGCTTACTGTGAGTCAGGGGTGGGAAAAGAACAAGCCTAGAGCTTGACTGGAGCAGCACTTCCCTGCTACAGCTATTTGAAATTGTAGATGTACATGTAACAAAAAAAAATTAAAAAAAGAAATCTATTTTTCTTTTTAAGGCTAAAGGACCATCTGTGTTCTGCTAGTACTCAGGTCTGACTAATCCACCTTTAAGGTTACGACCATTTTTGCTGGAAGCTTGTCACATTTCTCTTTACCTGTGGTCAGGAGCTCAAACCTTGCCACTTTGATTTTGCCTTGGGGGATTGGGTAGTAAAACATAAATATTTGGACTAAAATCAGTAGTCATGCAGAATAATAGCTCCAATCTTATTTACTAATTAAATGCCAGATGTAAATTCCACACAGATATTTCCCACTGATTGAACATATTACTTTGATGAATGTACCACTAGAATTTTCACATAATAATTACACTCCAAATTGTTGGGAAAAAAAAAAAAAAAAAAAAAACAAAAAACAAAAAAAACTTTAGGAGATACGGAGATACAACCAATGACTGCATCTATATAAAAAACCACTTATTTAATGCTTGGTATTTGAAAATTATCTTAAGCCTAACTGTAACAAAAAAAAAAAAATTACTTTAATTCAACATCATTCATCTACTAATTATGTTGCTAAGATATTAACAGGAAAGAATTTGCTCTTATGGCTCTTAAAAGCTTGATTGTTAAATTCATAATAATATGGGACCTGTCTTTCATTGAGCAAAGAAAAATGAAAACCAACAAAAAACCAGATCCTTAAAATGAATATGTACAGTTGAGGAGCCTAGTTTACTGTCACTGAATTTTATTCTCCTCTTCATTTTCAGTAATTGCAGCAAAATAGCTGCTCTTCAGGGACATATTAGGAAAAGAATAGTAATTAAGCTTAGGAAGGTATAATCTGTATAAAAATGAATTACAACTGACTCAGTCTAAAACTAATGTATTACAGATTCAAATGAAAACCTAGCTGTACCCTGTGAACAGCTTATTCAAAAACACTTCCAGATTCTAGATGTCAGCCCTGTCACTTTGGGCACATCTATTATCCTCTTCAAAATGTGTAACCCTTCAATGTGAAAAATGACATCACTGAGGAGTCAACACTTTTCCTTCCCTAAGGAGCCATGCCTGGGAATACAAGCAAAAATCCTAAAAACAGATAAATAGAAGCTTTCTTTATGAATGAGCCTCATGGTTTGTCAAGAGAACCACTTAAATGGCCCACATTATTTTAGCAAAACACATAACCCAGCCAAAAGGAGAGAAATAAACATCCCGAGGGCTTTTAAAAGTTAGTTTTCCAGCACCAGATTTTGAATTGAAACCCTTTATTAAAATAAATAAATTCACTGATGAATTGTTCCTATACTTGGTTTCCAGAGAGTGAGCAGCAAAAGGAGAACTAACAATCCACAAACAGTCAGGAGTTTTTCCACAAAATGTGCTTGACAAAGCAAAGTAGTAAAATTTGTCATTGGATGCATATTATGGGAACATCTCTCCTTCTCCAGAGAAACTGAACAAAACTAATTGTGGATAATTAAAATATAGATTATCTAACAAAATTTCATAAAATGGCACAAACCATTGAAAGACACCATCAAGTTCACTAGCCTTTACATTCCTGTGAGGTCAGAAGTGGTGTACTTCCAGCTTTATATGACATTGGGAGAAAGGAAAGCAACATTCTTTCAACTCCAGTTTTAGGCCTTCCATTTTTTTATGGGATTAAAAAATCACAGCTTATTCTGTCAAGTCTACATACTAGATTCATCACTAAAATTATTTTAGTCAATATTTACACAGAAGAAAATAAAAGGGCTTTAAACAAACCTCTTGGATTTCTTTGCTATAAATTATAAACCCAGAAATCAAATTAAACAGAAAGCAAAATAAAGCACGACCCTCCCTAACCACTAAATCATCTGTGGCAACCTGTACAGATGGATGTATTTTGGAATATTTCCAAAGCCAAACTGTTGAAGCTAGCTTTAAAACAGATATGAATTAGCTTGGCATGCTCCACCCTTGACTTAACCCTCAAGGACATGGCCAAAAACATACTAGACAAGCAGTGAGGGATGCAAGAGTGGTATCACTGTGAACAACTAGTATAATTTCTTCCCTAGAATTTTACAAAGCCCTACTCTCTGTGTAGGAAATTTAAGAAACAAAGCACACAAAATTCTCCACTAGACTCAGAAAAACATCCTGTGAGATATTACTGCTTAATTTTAATTGAAATTTATATTTTGATGATTATCATGTTACATTGCATTTCTGAGCATTATGCATGATTTTCAACTTCCATCTTTAAATAACCCGTGAAAATCCTGTGTACAAAAATTGATAAACCAGTAGAGAAAACATCTGAGAATGGCTTCTAGGATACAGTCATAAGACTTAAAAAATGCATGATATAGTGCATGAAATTATTGCAAACAAAGAGGGGTAGTAAAGGTTTACTGTCCAACTAGAAATACTGGTTTTAATTACTCTAAGGACATTTGCAGCAGAATTGTCTAAAAACAAGGATATCTGAAATGGGGTGCAGTAAAATTCTGGTTTATGGATAAACACACAGAACAGCTCTGGGTCCTTTAATGCTGATAGATAAGGCACTGTCACAGTTCCAACCTGACACACATGAGCATCCATTGAAACACATCCTGGAAAACAGACAGTTGGTTTGGAGAACGCAGGGCTAGAGAAGATCTACCTTCTGCAGAATTCAAGACAGCAAAAGAGGTTTAAAATATAACAAGGAGTCCGTAAAATAGTCTGAGTTTTATTTATTAAACATGTGGTAGTGGATATCAGATGCTGGTGTATATCACAAGTAGTTTAACTCCATCATTTATTTGTAGTGCAATACAAAATGAGAAACATGCCCCAGCTCCTTATTGTATGTTAATATTAAATCATTACACATGGCAGCTGTTTTGTGTTCCATGTGGTTTTCAGTTTCTTGCTGACAGGTGTCCAAATCACAGAAACTATCCCCACATGTAGTGGCAGCTGGCCACACTGTCATCTCTTAGATACCAGAAGTGAATAAAGGAGCAGTTTGTATACTGGAATGATTAATACAATCATTAGCTGGCTCTCTTTTTGGTTTGAAAATCAGGCAGAATTTAGAAGAATGTATTTTTAAATGCTTTAAGCGTTATAAGGAACCTCTCTTTCTGAAAGCATAAGCAGGATCATGATTTTGTATGGGGAAAAAAATCCCCCCAAAACCCTGACAACCACTTGAAATATTTGGTGAAAAGGTGATATATAATTGTCAGAGTTTTCCTTTAGATTAGTAACCTTTCCATAACATGATTGTGCTCAAGTTGGGTAATCCCATCATTGTTAGAGTTCTTTATAGTACACAAACACCGTGTCATTCCTATATATCCAAATCCAGATTGTTGTGTACCTTTGGAGGTTGTAGTCATTTTTTCTGATAATAAGTGAGAAGAGTTAGAAGAAGAAAGATGTGTAAATTACAGAGAAGCATTCGGTCAAACGTGTATTCTCATGTTTTTACTTCGCTTGCACTGGGCACACAAATCAATATTATTTTCAGCTGCCTTTTGTAGCAACAGCCTATTGCACAAGAAAGGCTAATATGCTCTAAAAGATATAATGCAGCAACACTTGCAACTCCCCATAAGGCAGAAGGTGAGCCCTGGGGGCTGGTGGGATCCCCAGAAGGTGCTGTCCTCATTTCCAAGTGGTGAGATGCCACAGCAGTGACAAAAGGGACAGACCTTGATTGGCCTAAAGACAAAACCTCAGACTGTTTCTCTGGGCAGCCCTTCCCAAACATGATGTCTGCCCAACATGCTATGAGCCAAGCTTTTCCAAAGCTTAAAATTAGAAAAGAGAAGTTGAAGGCCAAATGGACTTCAAGTCATACAGACACTCCATTTTCCCTGTTAACTTCTAGGCTTTAAAGGGTTTAGCAAACTGTTAACCATCTTGGTTGCAAGTCTCACTCCCTTAAGAAATTCTAAACCTGATATTGCAGAAAGCCATGGATATTTCATCCTCACACCTGCTAACCCTGGAGGGAAATATCTTTAAAACAATCTTCTGGGAATGCTTAAAAAAAAAAACTAAAAAAAAAAAAAATCCTTAGAGCACATTCCCAAGAAATTTTAGCAATGTTCAAGCAGCACTATGCCTTTGAAAAGAAAAGAAAGCAAAAACCCCCAGCAAAAAAAAAAAAAAAAAAGACAAGTTAATTCAAAGCATATTTTGAAGTATCAGATGTGCCCAACTGTAGTAATAACTTTTAGTAGTAGTAACTTTTGCTTCTATCACATAAAGTTATAGTTGAGCAATGCCATCGACATGCACATTTAAAAAAAAAAAACAAAAAAACCCCAAAAAAACCCAAAAAAGCAAAAGAGCAGCTTAGATTTTAAGTGGTTACAAGAGAAATAAGTGTGTTCTTATTAAACACCAATTCTAATTTTGCTAATGGGTATATGAATAAGAATTTAGGAATTCTGATTATCTGTAGCGAAAATTACTATTCAAAACATACAGAAAATTCAGTTCACTGCATTGGAACTGCAGTTCACAAAATAGACTACTTTTTACTCATCATTACGTTTAGAAATTGTTATTAATATTATAGGGAAGTTTTTAATTAAAAGGTCCCTACATTCATAACAAGCATGGAAGAATATACTAAATATAGCAGGAGCCCAAAATTACATAAATGGTGCTCAGCTGCATACTATTTACAGACCATCTCTAGTCAGAGAAGGGAGAAGCTGGTCTCCCTTTTTTCCTGAGTAGCTGCTGAGGCAGATGGATGCCACATGCAGGAAGCTCCTCAGTGGCATTATATTCTTTCCCTCAATCCAATGTCAGCTATAGCTGCATCAGGAATCATTCCTCAATATGCTATCAACAATTTAGCAGACAAACCAGCATTTCTGCTACAAACACACACAATTTGACCAGGTGAGATCACAGTCCCACAGTGCTTGCTGTGTCTGTGCCTTATAAAGAGATAAATCATGTACCTACATAAGACAGAAAGGAACAAGCTCGGATGGGAATTGCTTCTCAGTAGTAGAAGTCACGTGCTGATAAGCAATCCAAAACTCGGGGTTTGGATCCATATGAAACCAAAGAGAACAGATGCAGAATCCACTGGTCTGGCAATAAATCTCCCCTGCCTCCCAGCACTGTGGTTTGCTTTATTGAACTGGCTCCCTTAGAAGTTCACAGCTGCCCCCCGAGCCTGACCTTCAACCTTCTGCCCAAGTTGGTGTTGCAAATATATTAGCATTTGCACTTTTAATGCACATCAGCAGTTCTTATATTTTTATTTTTTGGAACTTATTCTCTTCTCTTTCAAGCGGAAACATATCTGTTGAACATGCCATACACATTCAAGTAATTATTATAAGTAATTATTAATTACTGCTGCCCCACTCACAATTACGTCCTGAAAAGGGGGCACTGATGCTTGGCATGTTTAATATCATAGACCAGATTTATGCAGTGAGAACAGCCTGTTGTGTGATTACAGGAAGCCCATTCCTATGGGTGCCGCTGAGAACAAGATGTGCAAATGCAAATCAGAATTTAAAAAATACTCCCATCAAATTAGGAAAAAAAATCTGTTTATTATTTATTTAAATTAATAAAAGGATACCCAGAAAACATCGCTGACTCTTCCCAGTGCCCCCACCCTCGACAAAGAAAACAAATGCATGGGAAATAAGAGCACACGTTCTATCCTCACTGTTGATATAGAATCCTCACAGATAGAGAATCTGAGGCAGAACAGTGAATCTTGCAATCACCAGTCCCAAACAGTCTGTGCAAGTGTCAGACTATCTGACCACATCGTCTATACAATGATGTTTCAATTTTTTTTTTTTTTTTCCTAGTAGTGCAACTCTGGCTCACCTGGCAAAGCTGGAGAAGCTCCCAGCACTACTTACTGAGGAGAGACTCCCTGTTTTGTTATTACAAAGTTATCTTTGTGCTTTCATAATGGTAGTACAACTATCTGTACATATCATTAGCTACCACTTAAAAGTATTAAAGAAAAAGATATATGAGTAAATAATCTATTTTACATAATTCCATGATTCTGTTTATTTAAACTGATTGGTAATATGATCTAATTCTGAACTATGAACATTTTTCCCATTCTGAGCATAACACTCCCTCTAATTTTGGCAGTATAACAGTTATCCCTCTCTATCCCAGCACATGCTTTAAAGCATATTTTTTCTCTGTATGTGAAAACAGCTGCTTAAATTTCTACTTTCCATGAATACATAATTCAAAATTGTTTACAAGAGGTTTTATATTGGTTCTCTATGATCAGAAGAGATTTAAGCAACAGTTCAAGGAAATTAATCTTTAGGCTCAGCTTGCCATTTTAAAATACCCCAATATATCTCTATTAGGCCAAAGTCAAAAGTCAACAAAAGTGCAGTCTACCTAACCTCCTTATTCCTACATTAATCAAATCTCATCCTGCTTAATTTTCTTTTTGGAATAGGAAAAAAAAGTGAAATAAGAGAGGAGCTAGAAAGAAAAAAGAAAAGAGAGATGATTACACAAACATACACTTCAAGGAGATAGATCCTCTGTAGCTACACTGTTGAAAAATATTCAACAAAATAAGGTAGGATAATGCTTTCTTTATGTAAAAGAAAGATCAGTCACATTAATGAAATAGCCAAATGGAACCTTCAGGCCTAATGTAGTAAATCTCCAGCAAATTCCAATTAATACTGAAGTAATAAGTCTGGAAATTATTTTTCTCCCTTTAAGTAATGCATATACTTACAGGAAAGGAAAGGAAAAAAAAAAGAAAAAAAAGAAGAAAAAAAAAAAAAAAAAAAAAAAAAAAAAAAAAAAAAAAAAAAAAAAAGGAAGAAGAAGCAAGCTTGGATAACCCTGGGTGCCATCAAGGACCAGGTCTTTAGATAGATAACTCATCCTTTGCACATACTGCATAATTTAAGATGGGTCTTTAAAAAAAATAAACAAACCCAAACCAACAACAGCAAACTCACACATCAGTAAATCAGGACCAGAATATTGGCCCTTGGAAAGGTCCTTTTTGATGGCCATTACAAGCTGGCAGTGCCTTTCACTAGCAAATAAAACATGCTGTATATAGCAGCAGAGAAGTCACTGATGCATAATGGAAGTCTTCAACAAAACAAAATAAAAATAATAATACAAAACAAAACAACAAAACCAACAAAAAACCCCAAACCAAACCAGAAATCAGCAGCCATGTTGTACAAGTGATTTGTAAAACAGTGTATAAATATACTAACATTAACTCTGCTGAAGAGGGGGCTTTCAAACTACTACTTTATGCAAAATTAATTTTTGAGAACTTTGTTCATTAAGGGTATGTTTAAATATCAAAATTTGTGACCAAATCACATTCTAGCAGGTAAGTGCTGTAGACTTCTGACAAGTACTATACTGTATATTCTTTACCATAAGTGAATGTAGGATCTGATTCCATCTGCATCAAGTGATGGTGAAACTGGAAGACAGAGAAGATTACCACTCTCTTTCACATATTCTTACTCCATTTTCATATGTACAAGGCAAAATTGGAGACAAATCCTAGATTAACCTGTATTAGAGACAAAATCTGAAGGAATTCATAAGAATCAAGTCTTTCCCCCCAGGTCTGTGAAGTCTTGAGAGGCTCAACTCGGTGTACAAGAATCTTTTTAAACTAACTATTCTGCATAATTTTACACAAGACAGAACACACCCACACAACAAACACAACAAACAACCCAATGAATCATCTAACACTTTTGGTCAGTAAAATAAATAATAAAGCTTCCTTCCTTGACTTTGCTTTCTTTCCACATGCTGGCCAGTAAATCAGAGCTAAAGCAAAGAAAAGACTGCCCAAGAAAATCTGCCCCCAGACAGGACAAAGAAGAGTCTATATATCCTTCCCAAGACATCTCTGTAGAAGGCTTTTCACCTTTCCATGGATTTTACCATAAAAGCAGTCCAGTCACAGACCAGAAAAAAAAAAAAGCAGTTGCTATTTACCTCTTCCCAGTTGCTCTAATAATTGAATTTTTTAGATAATATAGACTGAAAACCACTCATTGCACTCCTTTATCTGCTTCTATAGACAACATTGAAAGGAAAATGGGTTTAACTCTTGCTGCTCCTTGGCCTCCTCAACAGCCAGCTCACTGTTGTGTTCCTCCAAAGACCTGGGCACTCACAGATTGCATTTTTATTTCACTGTGATTTACAGAGTGCAAGGGGGACAATTACATAACTGTTTACTTAAACTCATAATTTCTAGGAAGCCCTACACAATCCTTTTGTTATCATAATCTCCAACAGACATAAGTAGCATGGATATATCATGGTATGAAACTGGATATAGCTGACTTTGCCTGTCTGACTGGTGACTTACAGAGCCCTGCATATCTGAACTTCTGGGAAACAGCTGCTGGTCCCACACTGAAATTAGAACATTTGAGCTCATCTGATTTATGTTAATTCCCGTGGGAACAATGACATGAAAAATGAACACCACTTGTAAATAAAGTACCAGTTCTCTCAGCGGTGAAAAAAAAAAAAAAAAAAAACAGAAACAATCTATTTCAGTATGCACTGATCTATTTACCACCTTGCTACACTGAAACATAGCAGTCTAATGCTTATCATAAAAAAATGGAGCCTTGAGTATACAGCTATTCAAAGGTTACCGGTGCCTATCTTGCCATTATTTGAAGTATTAGTTTGCAATACTTATTTGGCTGGTTTTGGTTCAAGAAGAAATATTTTGATGTTGTCAGGCATGAAGGAGGTGGGCAGAAATGAAGTTTATATAGAAAAAAACAAGGTATAGGAAATATGTTCAAGTGACCCAATTGTCAATGAATGCATATTCTCCAAAAACTAGAAGCCATTACAGTTTATCTAGTTCTGATTGTTCAGCCTGACAGGTCAAACATTCGAAATCTGTTTTTTTAACATACTGGGCTCTCATGGGATATTCCACACAACATTATATTGTCCATAGATCAAAGCTGGTATTCATAAGACCAAAACCAAGGCGGCTAGAAATGACTCCTAAAGGATTTGATAGTTTTCCTGTAGATGAGAAGAATAATCCTTCTAAATATTTAGTGTATACCCACAAAAAAGCAGTTTTAGCAGAGTAATCAGTTGTCTCTGAGACCAGGCTGGATCATATGGCAGCATAGCTGAGATACTGCTCAAACATGTACATGTAACAGGGGGATGTCTTGGTGACCTTTTATCATTCAGGATTTGTTATTTCTGAAACACTAGCAAGAAAATCTAGCAAAAAGTCAAAGTTTTACCTTAGGAGCAGAGACAGACTTTAACGACTCTGGAAATCCTGCTGTTTGAGTTACATGAGGTAGCAGGGCACAGGCACAGGCAGGATTACTTAACAAGAAATTACTCTTAATTCGAGGAACTTCCCTTCATGCCAAAGTCCTTTGCTAGGCTGGCTTGGACAAGGGGGGGGTCAGGGGAGGGAAGAGGAAAATCGATGTGTTTGCAGCTACAGGGCGAGCCATTTCAAAAGACAGAGCACTAAAAGATTGTTGCTGCTTTTTGTTTCCTTTTGAGTTTTCCACAACTGGCAAAAACTTCTTCCCATCTCCCAGGTTTGCTGTTGTCAAAATTTCATTTCATTTGTCACCTTCATGTTTGAAAAGGCCTAAGATATACAGAAGAAACCTACAATGATACATTCATGAAAATCATAAATTGTTTACTTAAGGACCTCAATGAAAAGCTGTTAGTTTTCACATTTAAAATTTGAAAAGTGACAGATTACAATTTTACTGTGGTGTGTAAATGCTAATATGGATATGAGCACTGAAGACAAAAAGCAGGATGGTACCTTCATGAAATGTGCTGATACACTATGATGCTTAAAAAAAAGCCCTCCTCCCCCCAAATATATATATATATATATATATATATATATATAAAAGATTGACTGACTACCTCCTCATTCTGGAGCTCTTTGTATGAGACTTCATTGCAGGCACAGAGTGACCTGAATTCAAATTTTGATGTGGTCTGGCACAGTATAATTTTAAAACTTAGTTGACTAATCTGCAATGGCATAACTGCAAACAGCTTTGAAAAGGAAAGGAGGAAAAGATGGCTTTGCAAAAGGAGTGGGGAAACCTACAAATATCAAAGGACTGAAGCAAGGACAAGGGAACAAGATACAGCACTTCATACAGATGTTTCATTAATGACTGCCAATCCAATTGTGTCCCTCCCTCAATGTGCTAAAGGAGATTAAAGACTTTAGTAAAGTCTTCAGGGTTTGGAGGTAAATTAATGTGAAATAGGACTTATTGGAACTGGGAATTGGAGTAAAACAAAGCATAAACAGAGGGAAACCTGTTACCATAGAGGCTATTAATAACAACTGAAATTTAGATTTTTAATTTGGGTTTGGTTTTTTTTTTGTTTGTTTGTTTTTTAATAACTTCACTAACTGAGGAGAATATGGAACAGAACACATGCTGGAAAGAAAGCTAAACAGAAAGGAAGAAGAATCTACTATCACTTAAAGTCTTAGTGTCCCAATTTTTTCAAAAATGTAGGAACGGCAAGATGCAACACAACTACTTAGTTATTTCAGGATGCAAACCATGATGGAATCAATTGAGGCACAGTATTATTTTGAAAGACACAAAAATTTGTAACCTTACTTTAATATGTACATGTTTTCCTCTTCAAAATTTCCAGCAAAAGAAAAGGGGGGAATGTGGGAGGCAGGACAGGCACATATAACCCATACAAATATTCAATTCACCTCTACTCTCACACTGCTTTTTATGGTTTCCCTGAAATTACATTTCATATTTCATGGTGTCGGCTTTCCCATCTCTAAATATTTCTTAAACCATCAGTACAAGTTCTTATTCCTTTTTTCTGGGTGCATCCATTAAAGACCTACATAACTGCTGAAGTACCTCACAGTCATCATGAAGCTGTTATCAGGAACAGATGGCTTCCTTACTTTTATCCATAGAAAAATTCCTCAGGAACTCAGAATCACAGAATTACGAGATAAATCCCTCCAGAAGCTTCATTTTGAGCCTTTATGTCAACACTGATTTTGAGGGAATGCATTTTGTGCTTGGTTGTCACACATGGCATCCTCTCACTGATGAAGCATTCCAGTCAGCAACAAAGGAATATAGCTACTTCATACATATTTTACCTGTTAAACTAATAGTTATTTTCTTTTTTTGGTAACAGTAACACAAGTAACACAACTCTAGTAACTAGCCCAGAAGAACAGCAATTAGAGGTTATTGTCTAATTAGTACTTATGCACTTCATCTAGGTAGCTGGAGTCCATTTACACATTGAAAATGCAATAGCTACAAGTCTGAGGAGTGAAGACCAGATTTGTTTTCTTGTGTCCTAGTGCTTTGTTTCCTCCAGGAACAATGCTCAAAAACCAAATTTCATAGAAATTCACACCATCACTTCTTCAACTTTTGGATGATGCACAAGAGAAACAATTACACTCCAGAATCCTGTCAGTTCTTATTCCTGTTGTTTCACAGGGCAGACACACGAGGGAAACAGTTATTTTTGAGAAGAGAACAAAAAGACATAAAATTTTAAAGACCATAAGTTGACTTAAAACTCAGAAGTAGAAATATTCAACCCCATCTATTTCATGGTCAATGCAGCCATGCTGTTACATGAGTACTCATGCAGACAAATTGCTGGATGTGCTGGGGCAAGGTGCAGCAGACCAGCAGCACGTAGTTTTTCTAGATTTACTTGAACTACTGGAACAACTAAATAGAGGAAGGGATTAGCAAAATGAAAACAACCTGAGAAATCCATCCTTGTGCCTAGCAGACAATGCCATTATAAATAAGGCATTCACTCTCAGAAAGTGGTTATAGATTCTTGTGTTGCAAGCTAACAGTCAAAGGTATGTTTCCAAAAACCAACCACAGAAGTAGAAAATGAAGAAAAAACCCCAAACATCAAATATTTCACCAAACAAAACCACAGCCCACCCCCACCCCAAATATTCAGACCAAATTGAAGAAATAACCTTAAATATTCCTTCTTGTACAACAAGCATGGCAACACCCTTATGTGGGTAACACTACACAGCAACAGAACAAAGTGTTCCCCTCTTTTTTCTCCATTTATATCCTAGAGGACATATTCCTGTAATGGTCCAGAAAAGAAAGTTAATGGTCTCTGTTTCCGCTTCTTTATTAAGTATTGAGGGCAAATTCTAAGATCAAAATACTGATGGAAGCAATTTTTAAAATAGTTTCTCAAGTATTAGTGATTAGTCTACTCAATCATTTTTTTAATTGTAAATTGACTGGTATGTGTGCTTCCATTGTGCTTGCTTTCAGAGATTGTTACTCAATGTAGTTGAATATTGAACATATTTGCCTTCAAACTGAATAGTTGTCCATTATGACAAGGATGTAAGTTACTAAAAATTTGATGAATGTTTTTTTTTTTTAAAATTCTTCTTTATTTACTAATAAATCTTGAGACAAGATTTAGTGTATTTTGTGAAGTTGTAAAGGCTAAGATTAGAACTGAGAAGGGTTTTTTCCAATTTCTTTTCAAATAATTTATTTTGTTCAGTTTAGATAAGACCCTTGAAATCTTCAGTATGCTGCTTTGCTTTAACAAATAAAATAACAGCTTTTACACAAGACCCTCTTATACTAGGGGTGTTTTATTTGTTAAAATGAAACTGGCAGCCATGGTGGTAAAGCTTCATGTCACACAATCCTCCTTTCTCTCCTCTCTGCTTGGAGAACTGTTGTTTCCATGAGATTCACCTTCCCCAAGCTCATGGGAAGCCACTTTATCATCATACTTTTTTTTTCCCTTTTCTTTTCTTTCCTTGTTATTTAGCATTTCTATTTTGTACATCTATACTAACCTTCACTTGAGGGCTGATAACTCTTCCAAGGAACTATGACTAACCATATTTTTCCTGTATCTTTCACATCTTAAAAGTGTTGCTGGAGCAAAAAAGATTTTCTTTTCTTTTAAAGATGCATGCCTGTAACTAACACATCGATATTCCTGCTTTGTCTTGATCCATTATCCTACTATGGCTGCTGTAATTCCTGACATTTATGATGCAATTATAATCCAGTTGCTCCCCGCAGAATAATCTTTTGTTTCTACCATATCCCATAAATAGAGCTATGTGGAGGCAGCTTTAAGTAGTCCAGAAATACAGTGAGAGGGGAAAAGGACCCTAGGCTGAAAAGACCAATAATACAATTTTCACAAACCCTGGTGAAAGAAACCTCAAGGTGAAACATGTAGGATTCATCTATTCCTCTCTTTGATTCTCAGAGTCTTGAGTTTTGACCAAAACCGACTCTTTTTCTACAGATTTTGACCACTAAACAACTTCCTGCTTCTACACATCTAACAGCATTCCAGGTACTGTCTTGTGAGAGAAATTATAAATTAAGGCTGTCCTTAAACTGATATGTAGTTTATGCACGCAGTGCTACTCAGCTGTTCCTCAGAGCCTTTTCCTTTCAAACAGACGTTAATCTAGCTGCCACAGAGTAAACATTCAATATTTTGCACACTGTCTTGTTTTCAGAGTGATTCTCTTTGGCTTGGGGGTCCTCAATATGGAGGATATGCTCAGGAAAAAGAAAACAGGAATAGAGTCCATCCTTGAACAGAATCCTAGTGTAAAAAAAAAAAAAAAAAAAGAGAAGCTGAAACCCCACAAAACAAACATACCAAAGAAGAGCTAACACTGAGAAGTTGGCCAGATCAGCTGAAGTCCTTCACACATTTTTTTTTCCCACTGTAATTTGCTGAGGAAAAACAAAGTCCAGTGCAAAGATAACAGAAGAGAAAATGCTATGTCCTGCCATCCAACGTGAAATATTGATGATAACTCATGTGGAAAAGACTATAATGTTGAAGTTTATCAGCACTTGACATATGATACATTTTAAATAATTAGGAATTACTGTAGGTGATAAATAGACCAGACCACAGTGTCAATAGGAGAGGTCAATGTCACAGCAGCCTTAATCTGTGCAGGCACAGTCACAAAGAAATATGTTATCAATGTGAATTTCCCATTGAAAAGAAGAAAGATGAAAAACACACACACACACAGAAAAAAACACAGTTTTTCTTTCCAAGTGAGACTTGATTCATGCAAGATACCAAAAACAACAGGAAGACCTACAAAGCTGCAAATGCCTTTGCACAAAGATCAAGGCTTCAGTGGCTGCAGCTCCAAATTAATTAGAACTAATTTTGAGAAAATGTATGGGACTGGCAAAATCCCTTAAAATCTTTTCAGCTGTGGAATTAAAGAATATCTTCTTACCCTCTTCGATCTTTTTCTAATCTCTTTCCTAACATCTCCTGTCTTTATAAAAGGGTTAGGAAATTAGAGCAATTTTAGAATGCCAAGTTCTATAGAAAATAAGTTCTAAATAATATTAAATACACACCTTTGATATTGTTGTGCACAAAAATTTAGAATAGTTTGAAAGGTGCAGAGATGCAAAGGAGTTTAGAGCTTAGTTTCTGTAAGTCTGATGTGGAATATTATCGGAATAAATATGCATTATAAAAAAAGTTAGATGTTCTTTATGACACTTTACATAATAGGCTGTTATGCAAATTTCTAAGAGATTTTTAAAATAGAACATGAAAATATCTTCCTGTGTATTTTTCACTGTGCTTTTAAAAGGAACATTGACTCTAAAAATAGCTTCCTGTGAAATGTCCTTGTGTTTTTTTTTACAGAAATAAGTGTTCTTAATTAAAGCTATTCTTCCCCATCAGTTATTTTACAGCACTAACTCCCATCATTATCTGTTCCCTTCTCCATAGACCCTTGGAATATTTAATTCTCCAAAACACATTTGATCACTGTATCATACTATATTTTTGGAACAAGAGAGGGAAAACCAAATTCTTGGCGATATTTTCTGAGAACAAAAGTTACTGAACATTGTTTGGCAACAACCAAGCAATAGGTGTGCACCTTTTACTCTAAACAATGTTATTTACAGCCTGTCTTGAGTCGTCAGCACCAAAGGATAATAACTGAGTGTCAGGGATCCTTTTCAAACCTGCTGAACAAACAAGTTGGACTTTCCTCAAAAAGTCTCAGCTTGGAGTCCATCAGCTGTGATTGTAAAATAGCAAAAGCAGGACAGAGGGCACAGAACTGGCACAAAGACCTGGCAATATTAAGTAAATGCAAGTGAGCACATGTCCTGCAAGTGTGGATGCAACTCCCACTGGGACAGGGATATGGGAACAGTCACACCCTGCTACTGGCTAACTTGGCCTTGCTCGAGTTGCCTCTGGTAGCCTCCTGTATCTGCTGAGGAGATGACAGAGACTTGCACAGACCATGCAAAGCTGCAAATTGGAGCAAAGGGCTTGGTGACTAACCCTAAACAGCTGCCATTCCAAACACAACTCCCTCCCGTTTTCTGCGCCCTCCAGCTCCCACTGTACGGGTTGGGTGGGGATGGCTGGGCTGCTGTCGGACAGCCAGAACTATAAATAGCCATGCTCCTGTTGTCTGTTCACATGCTCAAATCTCAGCCACTCAATATATTGTAATTTAAACCGAAACCTCCAGAAAGATGTACGGGATCAATGTAGTTGTGTGCAATTCAGGGGTGGGGTGGGTTTTTTGCATTTTCGTTTGAATTTTCATTTCCCAGGCAATTACGGCTATTGCTAAATCAGCACAAGAGAGGTTCAACATAATTATTTGCCATCTCTCAGGCTGTCTAATCCCCTGAGCAAGGGGGCAAGCCTGTTGTGCAGCCCTAGGAAGATAGGAAAGTGAGAGCCTTCTGGCAGCAGATCAAAGAGTTAGCCTGCTAGCTTGAAATGCGTAAAAGTCAGAAGCATCCAGGGCTTTCATTAAGGCAGTGAAGGTTTTTCCTGTTCCGCCTCTTAGCTGGCCATTGAGTTGACTCTGCTGATTACCTGAGGGAGGCACAAGTCAGGAGACAAGGAGGGTATACACAAAGAAACCTGTCTTTCCATCCATCAGAGAAAAAATCTCCAGCCAGTGATGGTTTCGCAAACCAAGCGTTAATTGACATGAAGATTGTACAACTCTGCATTTATTTGGCTACTGCTACAAAAGCAAGTTGCAGCATTTTGTGTTTGTTTTTTTGAAGTACACAGTGAGTGCAGATGTCCAAGGGCTGACACAGGACAGCCTATCAGGTAGCCTCAGCCAGGAGGGGCTGGGATCATAAAATATGCCAGACAAGGATGGTTCCAGATAACCCAGCACAGGGCACAGCTGAGCCCACGGCTCAGCTTTTCCCACAGGGAAAGCCTGGGTAAGGAAAGGCAGAACACAGCTCAGAGCCAAGGATAAGGGAAAAAAATGTGACAAACAGGAGAAGCAATGCACTTCAAAGTCAGCAAAGAAAGATATGTCCATATGGTGCCCAAGCAGAGGATTCACTCCAGGCTGGAGAAAGCCCACACGTGTAGAAGGGAAATCTATGAAAGGGAAGAAGTTTCAGGGGAATCTCTCTCCATACAATCCCCTGCAGTCTGCTCAGGGCTGAATGCAGAGAATTTGGGAGGCAAGGATTGATGCTGAACCTGAGAAGAAGAGGCAGCAGGGAGAGAGGTTGATTTTGCTTTTTTCTTTGTTTCGCAACCTCTATTTTTTCATCATTATTATATATTTAATTTATTTTCCCAAGCTAAGGTTATTTTGCTTATGACAGTACCTGGTAAAACACCTTGCTGTCTTTCCCTGTCCTGCTCATGATGGGGAGAAATGTTGGGCATTTGACTGCTAGTGAAGGCTGATCCAATGCCACACAGATGTTAAGGTCATGTTGTTCTGCACAATGAAAAGGCTTCACAGAGCTTACACAGGCTTTTCAAGCTTGATTGGGATAAAGAGCAGAGTAAGAGAGCTCTTTAGGAACATTTTTTAAAAGGGTATGGAAAAATCTAGATGAAAAGTATGTTGCAATATTGGAGTTCTCTGTAGATTGGGAAAAAGTTAGTGATCTACATTGCTAACACATGCTAAGCAGTGCAGTTTGAGGCTCAGAAATGCTTTTATTCATGCATACATGTGCATGCTACAAGCAAGAGAACACTGGATTCAAAGCAGAGCCCTCCACAATGGTGGCACTTTTCAATAGCCTTCATGTGTGTATGAATAACTTCTCACTCAAGGTAGAGTGAGAACTCCTGTTTTATAACAATGAAGCTCATTGGAGAGATGGCATTATTAAAAGAAATTAATGAATTCCAATCCATAAATTCTACACCAGAAAAACAGGGAGATCAGAACTGTGCAAAGTGGGAACGACACAACCCATGGTAATTTATGATAATTTACAAGACCATATGTCAAGTCATACTTAGAAATGAAGGTACCACAGTCTCTAGAATGAAAAAGCCACTCCATAGCACCTTGTTTGATAGTGATAGATGAAAGCTAGAAAATGTGGCCACCACATTTCATATATCATACTGCAGATTGATGCATGCACATACTGCACTTCGGAAAACATCCACAGTACTTGTGCCTCATGATAAAATAATCTAGGAGCTCTTTGCCTTGCAGTATATCAAGATAAACTGTGACAAGTAAAGCTAGCATCAAACAAACAAATGGCTTATTTCTATGTATTTAGCAAATCTCCATGAATGGAATCCACCAAGATATTGAAAGTTCATATAGTTTTTTTTTGAGCCATGGGCAACTGTCACATGCCTTTTTTTTTTTTTTTTTCTTTTCCTTTAAATGCACAGCTGTCTAATTGAGCATTAACAATCTAATAAGGTACACAACAGGACCTGAAATACAACTTTTCTTTCAGGCCCAGCAGTGCACAGGTTCTGTATCGCTCCCAGCTTTTCAATTAGATCATAATTATAACATGCCTCATTTAGAGCTACGGGAACCCTGACCTTGTCAACAGTACTGGACCATAACGTGTCTGTCTTAATTAGATCTGATTAGTTCTGGGCCCAGATTTCATTGTGAATTTCAGCTCCGTTAAAAACTGCTCATCTGGTTGGCAGCTGCGGGTGTTGCTGAGCTTTTTCCACCACTCTGCATGGGTGTGGTGCTTGGCTCTTCCCAACTCTCCTGGGACAGCAGGACACTTTTGCTGGGCCCTCAGAATAAGGCAAATTTATGGAAAGTAAGAAAAAAGAGGTAAAAGAGGAAACTTTGCTGTATGGAAAATTTCATACCTTATCACATAGGGCAATTACTGCTTAAAAAGGCTTAAAATCTGTAGCAGCAAGTCATATACTGGGGAAAAAAGAAAGAATTTTTGTAAAAAGTTATTGCAGATATGCTGAGATTGAAGACAAATGACAATAAAAGATCACATACACCATCTATGTGTGACAGAAAAGTGCACAAACAAGTGGTGTTGCATTTTGGCATTTTGTTATTGTTTGGGGAGCTGTTAGTTTGTGGTTTTGTTTCTTTTTCCTGCTTTGCTGCTTTTTTTTTGACATTGAAAGCAATAAAAATTACAGCATTACAATTCTGGGGTTTTTTTTATCTCTACTGCAGTGTTTTAAGCGTATTTTACATCTTAGGATTTATAAAACCCTTGGTTTTCTATAATGATTTAATCTAATCTTGACTTTTTACAACACACAATTGATACAAACAAGAGAAATCACATCCTTTTTAATACTCTTTCCCTCCTCTAAACTGTAGTGGTTGATTTTTTTTTTTTTTCTGTATCACATTTTTGGGGTGATATTGAGAGACCAGTATGGTTTTCCCTCTTATTGAGACAGCTATAACAGGCATTACCTTAGAATTAGTTAAGACTCTGTACCAGAAGCCCTATTTTCATAACTAACTTTCATAACCAGGTGTACTAACGAAAAACTAACAAATTTAAAAATCTTAGCTTGCAAAAAATCCTGCTACAATCTTGTGCTGTTAAAATTTATTCCATATCCAACCACTTTGACTGCAAATACTCCCTTGTTAACTCCCACAGTGATCCTAGTGTACTGGCTGTAATTGCAGTGGAAAGCTGAAAAGTCCTCAGCATTATAAATACAGACTTCAAAAGCTGTCACTGCGTACAATACGCCTACGAATGCATTGGCTAGGAAAGGCACTTCCAAGAGCTTCTACTATTGTCAAAAATACAGACTTTTATTTAAATAAAGAGACAGCTCAGGCCCCTCACAGAAGGTTTGTCTGTACTACAGACGAGCAGCATTCTTTTCAGACAAGAGCTGGAGTCACCAAACCTCACTCTCTGCACATCTCATGTTCTTAGGAAATTAAGAGATATATCCTATGTACTAATTGATTGTTTTACACACATTCTGTATCACAGCTAGAGTAATTTGCATCTATCCAAATATAGCTAATTTAGTATGAATCCCCAGGGTTTGTAAAAGTTAGGAGTGTCTGAATAACTTCACTTCTAAAAGAGTGGTATCAGAAAGCCTACTGTTCTAATTAAAGATTAATAATGAATAAGAGATGCAGTAAGACATTTTTCAGAAGTCAGAGCTAATCAATACTTAAGTCAGTGTAAGAGATTAGATCAGAGTAAAACCAATTTGTTTTTGAAAACCCACAAATAGTACATGCTTCATTTTCAAGGCCACACGTGAATGAATTTAAAATCTGAGGTTTTTTAATTCTGTTTTCTTCATAAAACTACTCTTTCTGTTGGTGGAGTTTTTCTGTCATCTTTACATCACAATAGGTGCTGCAGGAAGTACAAAAAGTCACAATTACAAAACTTCCATCACTATAGCTCCCAGGAGTCCATTTTGTTTTGGATATGAAAATATTGAGCAGGAAGTAAGGAAGAGAAATATTTAACTACTATTATAGTAACTGTGTAAAAGCAATTAAAATAAAGCACATGAACTACAGGGGTTGTAGATAAGTTAAATAGTAATTACAGGTTTGCTACTGACCCAAGTGAGTTGCCAGTGCAACTTTTTTTAAGGGAAAAATTGAATCATATTTGCATTAAAGGGGTCACCATTAAAATATCTACAAATTATTTTACAAGTGATTACACAAACATAATATTTATTAGGAATTAAACACACAGAATGCCATAGTAATCTTTGCATGTTTAACCCAGTGAATAAATACGAATCATTGTACATCTGTGCAGATTTCTGCCTGCTCTTAATAAAGAGTGCCATAGCGTTTGTAGAAACAGAATATTTACCAGATTCCATGCATGGAACTTACTGTAAATTAACACAAATCTATTTTGAATAACGAGATCACCAATTTTGCATAACATTGCTGTAAACATTTAAAGTTAAATAACTCACTATATCAAGATACTGTGACATCACTACAGGAAGTATCATAAAAACAGAAAGACTTTTCCCAAGTTTTATGCAATACTTTTTTTCCATTAATCATAGAAAAAAAATTCATGTGAAGATCCATGTGTTTTCTTTAATGAACTGTGAATAAAAATGATCATTATAAATCACTGGGGATTATTTCCTTGAATTTATATTAACTAACAAAATGTGGTAAAAGTTTATACTCAAACAATAAAACAGAACTCACACTGTATTTTTAGTTTATTTGTCTACATTCCTTTTTGTAGTGCTTTTTTCCATGCATTCCTATTTTCAGCTGACAGTGCCATCCATGCCCAAACATTTAATGTTCTTACGGTAGTTCACAATCACAGAATGGTGGGGGTTGGAAGGGGCCTTTCAAGACGATCAAGTGCAACCCCCCTGTAAGGTTCACCTTCAGCAGGCTGCACAGCAGAGTTTTCAGATGGGTTTTGAATCTCTCCAGGACAGAATCTGCACCAACTCTGGGCAGCCTGTCTTAGTGCTTTGTCACCCACAAACAAACAAACCAAAACAAACACCACTACAAAAACCAAACCAAACCAAAACAAAAAAACTACTGCCAACAAAAGAAGGCTTTATATTCAGAGGGCACTCCAATGTTTCAGCTTGTGCCAGTTGCCCCTTGTCTTGGCGCTTCCTCTTGACACCCACCTTTCAGAAACTGGCACACATTGATGAGATGCAGGCTAAACAGCTCTAGCTCCCTCAGTCTCTCCTCATAATGGATGCTGCCATTCCCTAGCCACTTTCCACTGGACACTCTCCAGTAATTCCTTGTATTTCTTGTTCTGAGGAACAAGAACAGAACTGGACACTGCAGCCCAGGGGCCTCTCACCAGGGTTGAGCAGACAGGCAGAATCACCTCCCCAACCTGCTGGCACTGCTCTTTCTAACACACCTCATGATATCACTAGACTTTTCCACCACAAGGAATACCCTGCTGGCTTATGGACAGCTTGGTGTCCACCAGGACCAACAGGTTATTCTCCACAGGGCTATTTTCTAGCAGGTTATCCCCCAACCTGTACTGGAATCTGGGGTTATTCTTCCACAGGTTCAGGACCCTGCATTTGCTGAATTCCATGAGGTTCCTCTCTGCCCGTGGTCGAGCCTATCCAGGTGTCCCTCAAAGGCAGCATGGCCTTCTGGTGGATCAGCCACTCTTCCCAGTTTTGTAGCATCAGCAAACCTGGTGCAGGTACTCTCTTGTCCCTTCACTCAGGTCAGTCCCTTCATCCAGATCACTGAGGAATAAGTTGAAGAGGACTGACCCAGGAATGCCCCCTGGGGAACACTGCTAACCACAACAGGACTCTGTGCTGCTGATTTCCGAGCTGATTAAACTCAAGTCTGTCAAAGGTACGAGCACAGGGTTTTTTTCAATAAAATCTGTCAGAACTATCTTTGAAGGCAGCACAATGGGCATACGCATGCTAAATCTAAAGTAAAGAAAATGAATTTGGAAGTATGAATACCTTATGTCTAGATGAACAGGTGTGAGTTATGGAGAATATGATTACTGGCATGAACATCCAGCCATTCCATCACCTATTCCTACTATAGCTTGTCTGCAGGTTTAGCATTAACCAGGGAAGGAGGGTGGAGGCCAGAAGCTAGAACAGCAGCAAAGAATTTACTCCTGCAGACTGAACCATTCCTTTTGACAGTGTAATTAATGCCCCACTTGGCTAAAAGTGTCACTTGATGGAGAAAAATTAATTATTATAAGTGTTCTTTTTGTCCCCAAAAATACCTATATTTGTATTGGCAGGGATGTAGGCAAGAAATGCAAGGATAAAATATATAGATTTTTTTTTTTCTTTTTACTCCCTTAAAGGTAAATCAAAACCATGGTGTTTAAGTCAATAAGCTATTAAAATTGCCTATGAACTACCGAAGCAAGAAAACGTCTTGATGATAAAATAAATTAGAACAGTACTGTCAATTTCTCTTCAGAGTTAGCTTAAAATATTCCAAGAATTACCATTAGGAAATGCCAGGCCTCTTTCCCTTATTACTGTTGTCATCATCTCTTCCATTCCTGCAGCATTCCCTCTTCCCTTCCTTCCCCGCCCTCATAAAAACACAAATGCAAAACCAAAGAAGCCAACTCCAGCCAAGAACACAAAACCATACTGGCTACATCTAAATATACTTGTAAATGAAAAAAAAATCCCTACAATGTAGGAGAAGGGTGGCACATTGGGGTTTTCATTTTTTATTCTTTGTGGGTTTTCTGTTATTTGCTTTCTGGTTTTGTTTAGTTGTTGTTGGTTTGGGTTTTTTTTTTAAGACACAGAGGTGATCATGGAAATGTGTTTTCATCCATAAAATGGTACATAAAATAAATTCACATGTGTTTTAAATGTTAATGAGTTGTTAGATTTATATATTTCCACTCTCAATGTTATCCAACAAAATGGACGCCAGGCTTCATCTATGTAAATACAGAGCAAAAATAAAACTAATCCATCATAAGGGAAATTAAATTGTCCCTAAAATATAAAGACTTCTGGAAATGAGGGGGAAGAGAGAGTTCTGACAGACAGATAGATTAATAGCATGATAATAAATTAAAAATAAACCTCCAATCCCAGCTGCCTGTGATCTAATGGTCACTCTGGGACATTGAAGAGCTTTAACATCTGGTGCAAAGAGGGCAAAATTATCACTACACTGGCCTTTCACCTTCTAAAGACACTGGGATTGCATATGGCACAGTTGCATGTGTGCCAGATGCTCACTCAAAATATGCAACAAACCCTTCCTAGTGAGCCCTCGCAGTTTAAGTGACTTTAGTCCGAAGTAAATCACAATGATTTTTAAAGAAAACAAAACCAGATAACTACTTTTCCCATATAATATTTCCGACTTTGGAGACCTACACTTAGATAAGAGAGGCACTTGTTTTCCTCCAGGTCAAATGAGAGGGCTGGCCCTTAAATCCTGGGAAAAACCTTTGAAAAGCATTGTAAAACAGTCAGGTCTCTTTAGCACATTTTCAGTATACCCCTTTCAAATGAAAATGGCTATGCTTGAAAGCACAAAGTTGCAATTTAAAAAACTAATGCCACAGCATACAAAAATAATGACGTCCAAGCCAATAAAAATGTAAATCCAAATATAATGGGAGATTAAATACATAGGAAAATTAACATTAAAACAACTATTTTATCTTGCATGTATTACGTTTCACTCTTTCTTAACATTTGGGAAAAGAAACGTGTGCAAAAGATTGACTGACAATATAATGTAATATATTATCGTGCTCAGCAGTTCTGCAGCATTTAATCCTTATATAATGGCTTATTTCTTTTCACCATCCAAATTATAACTTGTATAAACATGACACTACTATATCAGGCTGGAAGTACTTGTTTTGAATAAGTCTGACCTTCATCAATAAGCATGGGAATATTACAACCTTTTGTCTTTTTGTGGTTTTCTTTTTCCTCCTTTTCTTAAAACCGTGCATTTTTTGGAATGTCTTATTACTCAAGCTCTCCCTTATTATTTAGCCAACAATTAACTGCCTAACTATTAATACTAATGACTAAGTGATTCAACTCAGGAAGTAGAAATTAACTGGACAAAACAGTAAATTCTTAACGATGCCTTCCCAAGCTGAACAAACAGATCCCGCCCCTACAAGTCCATGAGAGTTTTGTACATGGCAATAGGATTTTGTTTCAAACATGCTCCTGGATGGGCATGACTTCTGTGAGAACTTCATGCATGATTGACTTCATGGAAAAGGTAGTTTAAGTCTATGTAAATCTTTCCAGAAATTACATAAAAGCTCAATTTGTTTTCTCATTAGGACTTTTCTTCTCGTCATTTACTGCAGTATTTGTACAGCACCTTACATAATGAAAACACATAGGGCCTAAGTAACCACCTGTAGTACCACATTATAAAAAGAAATACAAATATTTTCTGTTGGTGAAGAATTGCAGACAATCATGGGACTGTTTGCTTACATGCCACAGCAGGTGTTAAGACAAGCATTTTGTTAATCATGTCAAATATCAAGCCTCTAAGCTCACAAGATTGTAAAATCACCAGAACTTAGTTGACTCCTCCAAAAAGGAGAGAGAGATTATTTCTTTTTTTACTCTTGCTCCTTTTAGGAGGGGATGATGGGAGAAAGGGATACGTGTTTTGTGGGAGAGAAAATAGGGCTTGCAGAACCATAATTGTTGAATTAGGAACCTTTTAAGAGAGAGTACCCGACATTATTCATCTGCTGTGTTCTTTTTTTGTTTTTTTCTTCCTTCTTTCCTTGCTGTGCAAATCTAAATAACTCAGAAACCTAAAAAGCCCAACAAAAACCCCAAAAAACCAAAAACCACAGATGCAAAGACATATTTCAAAACCATCTTCCCCCCAAAAAAACCCAAATATAGCACAGTACACATGAAAAGTGGGCTTTTTTCACTCAGCAAATATGAACCAAACCAAATTTTGTTATAGGTGTAGTTATTCTCTAATTCTGAGCATTATCAAGTATAGTTCAGTATCACTATCAGAAATTAATACAGGCATATAACTACCCCATACTGCTCAGTTTTTTACCACATGTTTATCACAGTGGGCCACCACTTCCTCAGAATCAAAGATGGAGGCTTCAGTATTGACAAGACAGAAGTGATCATTGATCAAATCATGATTTACAATTATCATGCATTACCCTCTGAGATCTTGCAGCACTATCTAAAGTATGTTTTGCATCTAATAATTTAAAATGTCTATGTTCAAAAGCAAGTGTCATGCAACTGAAGGTAAAAATTTGGGTACTGTATTTTTCAAACTGGGAGACATTTAAACTGACTCCCAAGTTTACTCCCCATTATTTGAAATCACTCAAGTAGAAGCCAACAGCACTAGTTGGGTTTTCTCAGCAAGAACCATACTCTGACCTGAACTGTAAAAAAAAGAAAAGAATTTTGTGTTGAAGATAGGAATGGAAGGGGCTATTCAGGTAATTAAAACCAAACAAGTTTTTACCATCTCTTGCTGGGTTTTATTTTACTCTTGTTTTATAGTTTCTTGTGGAATCATATTACTAAGAGAATGCTTTGCATATGAGCTAAATGCATGAGACAACATCTGGATGTTGCATTCCACCTAATAGCATTTGCAGAAATGGGCTGCTGGGTTGAATCTTCCTCATGGTGAGACTCTCTCCATTTTATTTTACTATTGGGTTCTGTATAAAAAATGTCTGTGCAAACAGCATCCTCATACGAATTGAAGGATATACAAGAAGGTAGCAAGTTTGTTCCTTTTATGTTTGTGTTATATTAGAAACAAAATATGTCTACATCATATTTAGTGTACTGTAGTGCTCCTCAACAGAGGTGACAACTGTTAGTGAAATTCTACTATCAAGCACTTTTGCTCAGCCCTTTGACTTCCATATGACTCACTAATGCTGCAGAACATGGAAAAAAAAAAAAATTGAATGCTTCTAGACTACATATCCTACGCAACATAATCCTTCAAAACAGGGAATCAAGACAGCAAAATGAGAAGTCAACTTAATTACGGTCTCACACTCAAATAGCTGAAAATATTAGGTCAATTTTTATGCCATTATGGCTGTTCTACTAGAAAAAAAAGACAACTTCATGGTTTCCTAAAACTTTTAAAATACCTACCCCTTTTATAATTAAGCTTCCAGGTACACAATGTGTTTCCAAAAACTGTTCTCATATCAAAATGTAGTCCCTTTTTAAAGATTTTTCCAGTACAAATACTAGAAGCAATATAATGCTTTAATGGGTTACTAACGCTCATCTGTTTGGGTTTTTTTTAATTATTATTGACTTTAATTTAACATTCATACATAGATATTTCCATGATGAAGACCCAGATATTTCAGAAAAGTAAATCAGGAAGTGGAGAGTACAAGTGCTACAATAGAAAAAAACAGAAATAATGTCATTTGGGCTTGACAGCATCTTCCTCCCTTACAGACCTCAAGACACTTGATTTTGGTGCTCCTGTTGGAACATAACCAAGTGACTAACAAGCACCTTTTCAGCCATAGTCTGAAAAGGACTGGGGGATGTGAGCTCACGAGGAAACCAAACAAACCCACAGAGTGTTAAAAAATCACTTTTTCAATCATCTGAATGCAGCATAACATGGAAATATAGAGATGTTAAGGACATAATATGTGAGCTAGGTTATCAGTATGCCCTCATATCTCATGTTAGCTGCCATATGATTTTCAAAGCCATCAATCCAACCTTCCCTTTTTATTGCTGCTTATATTGCCATTGGGCATCCAAATTTTTACTACAGTCAATGTAACACACCAGAACAGAGAAATACAGCACTTCTGAAAGCTTGGTAAAAAAAAAAAAAAAAAAAAAAAAAAAAGACATAAAAGGTGAAGGGTTACCTAAGATGCATGTAAGAACCTGGATGAGAATTTTAGGTACGTGTCTGAAGAGCAATTACTATGGTTAGATACAAACAGGTGATCACAACAAAGAGCTACCGTGGCTTCAAGAGCTATTGTTTGTTAGCTGAGCAGCAATACCTGAGCACACACAAACTCCCAGCCTGCTCCAAGTACAAGGGCTGGTGTTCTCACCACAGGACATGCACCAGCAGGTCTGCACTCAGCCTGACATACAAGGCTCACTCCTGACCTCTCAGCCAGGAATGATCCACCATTGACATGAAAACATCGTGTTAGAGCTTGTGCGTTTCGGCGGGTACACTTAAGTACATCCCCTTGATCTCTGAGGTAGCTAACTGATTTCTGCAAGAAAAAGCAAAACAAAATCACATCAGAGGCACCTCAACCCTGCCATTTGCCAACACAGGGGTCAATTTATCCTGAACACAGAGTACCAATGCATTTCTCTCTGAATTGGCCCCCTCAAGATAAAGAAAACAAGAACTCAACACTCAGCTGTATGAATACTAAAACCACAAAGAAGAAGAGAGCTGTTGAAAACAAGAAGTTTTACTTTTTTTCTTTATAATCATAAGAAAGTAAGACATGTAAAAATTAAAACGATTTCATGTGGGAAAGTTGGTGTTTTGTTATTTTTGCTTTTCTTTTAGTAAACAGAAAAAGTGATGCTGTATCTTTTTGTTCTTACTTGCCCTCAGATTAACAGCTGAGACTTCAGTTGCAAATACTGTACATGAATTTGGGAACTTTTGACACAGATTAAATAATTTTTTTTAAGAAATCAAAAAAACATTGATAAAATTCACTTATACATTCCACTTGCATGCAGTAATGCTATCAATAATACATGGCCAAAGACTTTTGGGTTTCTATTCAGTATGAATAACCACTTCTTGTATATTTATTGCAATCAGGATATTTTAAAATAGAAAATTTTCATAGCTCCATTGTCATTGACAAAGTAAAAATTTTTCTTGGAGGGTGTGGTAGGGAATAACAATATTGGACAAAGCAATCATTTCACCCAAATGAAACAAAATGCAGTGTTTTAATTATTAAGAATGGCTATCAAAGCTTTGTAATGTAGAAGCAACATTAGTCTAGGCTGTATGAAAAACCCCAGTGAGACAGATGGAACCTGGATCCCATCACGGGAAGTCAGCTGGCACCTAGGGATAGACAGTGGAGTGTAGGTGTTCCAGAAGCAGGCAACTAGTCTGGATACCCATCAGGTCCAAGGATCCAGACAAATGAACTGAAACAAGTTTGGTGAGCCAGTGAGCATGATAAACAGCAAATCTGTCTAAGATGCCTTGATCTTGTATTACAGCAATTTTTTTTTTTTAAATTTTTTTTTCACCTTTCCATTTGACCTTTTTTTGTATTTCTTCTCAGAGGCCTTCAGCTTTTGGTGGTACACACTGTTTGCAGGGCCCAGCCCACCCCTGCTCTCCCTACAAAAATACAGCCTCATGAAAATTTAGACTTAGTCTTCAAAGAAGAAATAAAAGGCATTAACAATAACCACCTGGCTTTCTCAGAAGCTGCAGCAGCTCTTGAGTAGCACAGACTTGTTCTGGAGAGTACTTTGGTACAGGCTGAGCCCTATTTGAGCAGCAGCTCCCAGAAACATATCTGTCTTTCACTGCAGAACTGGCAGGGTGGGGAGTCTTCCACCTCCTTGATACACAGAGAAGGGAAATACCATCTTACAACAGGAATAAATACATACATTTGAAATTCAAAGCTGTTCAAGGCACTCGCTGTTGGGGTTGTACCTCTCCAACATTGATTTCTTGGTGTAAGCAGGAAACAAGTTAAGCTGGATCCTAGGCTTGGCCTTTGTAGTTTTGCACAGCTTACAACTGCCACACCGCTTCATTTGAGTTTCTAACTCCATATAGCTCATTAGCACTAATATTTATTTAAATTCTCTATTGAAAACAGCTTTTCTTAAAGGCATTTACAGCCAAGTTCATTTTCAATGCACAATATTAACCTACTTTTAATTATTCAGATGTTGGCCACAAAATCATGTTGATTGTTCAGATGTTGGTCACTAAGCCTTTCAATTCCTGGACAACTGTCTAAAGTTTGATGTAAATAGAGAATCTAAAAATTTTAGCGTGTTTTCCAGGGGAGAGGAGCATGGAGAAATTACTTCTAGCACATAGACCCTATGATATATAGTCAAAGCATCCATAAATAATGACTTGAAGTACTTTAATTATCATTTATGATTCTTAATATTACTGATTTCCTGGTGCCTTCTTCAATCTTCTGTTTTGTAAGACAAGTACCATTTGTTCCAGCCTAAAACTTGCTTACTAGCACTGGGACCAATATTTGGCCATTAAGTTCCAAAGGATTAGAAATATTTTATATGAGTGAATTTCCCTTCAAGAAAGAAAGAATCCTCAATCAATAACAAACCTGGAAGAAGTTATGTAGCAGGCCTCTGTGTTAACCAGAAACAGACATCAGAAGTCTTACAGCTGCTTGTATACATGGGATTACTTTATGAGCAGCAGTAATTTTTTATTCAGAGGTTACTTCCCAATAGACAAATGAATTAAAGAAAATTGCATTCTATTCACTACTCTTCTTCCACTATTGGAATCAAGAAATTCCACCTCTATCTGCTGAAGTAATTTCAGAACAATTAAAAATGAACAAACAAAAAACCCCTCAAACAGTATTAACATCTAAATTTTCCTAAATTTTTTTCCTAATTTTTCCATCAAAAAGTTTCCTTTTCATAATGTCCTGACCCATATGGAGGCTGATTTAATGTAAACTAAATACGTAAGTAATAACCATAATAAGTCTTCAACCATCAAGTAATGTTAAAAAAAAAAAAAAAAAAATCAGGAATTAAATAATTTTTTGATTGTTTTCATGGGAACCTAACATGTGTATCATGGGAAAACCAAACCACAAATGCAGAGTGGGACGTATTTCCAAAGTCAGTGATAGTATAACCCAAACAACCGTGCACAATTATTTAGAGCAGTCTTTAAGCCTCAAGAGTGAAGTTATTTAAAGTTATTTAAAAATAGTTTTTCCTCAGTGCACCTCCTGGATCTTTCACTCATTAAAAAAAAAAAAAAAAAAGTTCTTATAACCTGTTTGTTCCTACAACATTACTCACTTTTTTTACAAATGAATCATTTTTTGATACATTTACTGTAGTATTTTTAAAACTGTTAAAGCCCTGGAAATTTGGGGTGCTTCTTGGTAAAAATAAGAGAATTTTGTGAGTTTTTAAAGTTCATATGGTGTTCCTAAAGAAGAAAAAAATCAGTAGGAAAGTTTTATAATGAAGCCTTTTTCAGTCAAAAATATAGTTTCACCTTCAAAATCTATATCTGATAAGAATCAAGTAAGAAAAACCTTGGCTTTTTAGAAGAATTTTTTGGTATGTCACCTTTAGCACACATCCACAGTCAGGTACATATTGACTAGGTTTTAGCACAGCCTTTGCCCTGGAGTTATATTTTCTACAGATGCAAAAAATTATTTTATACATATTTTATCATGTTTCAATTTCCTATAAAGAAAAATGAACCCAACACAAACGTTCCTAAACAATATAATTTTATCAGGTTTAAAATGTCTTTCATCACAGAGAGATGATAATGACCAGCAGAGATAAGGATGGAGCATTTCTACATTTGGCAAACAGCAAAAATATTCATTCAGTCTCTAGGTGTTTCATTACTGGTGTCCACAGAATCTGAGGAGAGCATGAAAGGCTGAACAGAAAAAAACACAAGAATGGCAGGACAAAGGTGTTTACTATGATCACTAATTTTTGCTGCTTTTCTACACATCAGAAACTTCACAAGCAAATGTGTACCAGGACCTACTGAAGGGGAGGGGGGAAAACTTTAAAAAAATCAAACATAGGTGGGAGATGAGTACTTGTAGCACTGTACAGCTCTAGGGTGTACAAAACACCTCAGCTTGGCAATTCCTCTGCTCCTGGGGAAGTTGAAAGGCCATGATCACCTCTGAAGCCACAGATAATTGCTAGAATAGGTAGATGGGGAATTGCATCTTACAGATATTTCCTCCTTGAGGACTACAACAGCCAACTCATATGTTAACCTGGTGCTCAAAATGGTCAGATACCCGAGACAATGTGCTATTTGGTATCTCAAAGGGAACTCGTTTTTTGGAATGTTCCAGAGTCTCTTCCAGTTTTTGGCCTCAGTAGTAGTCCCAAGTCCATTTTTCACTCATACGAACATAACTCACATTTCTAACTTGAAGAACATTCCCCCACAGGTTAATAGAATTTCTCTTCTGACCAGCTGCATACACAGGCTGAATGAAATGAAGACTTTTTTGCATAATGTCTAATCTAAAACATACTTCCACATCAAATCATGAGTTGGGCTCTGTGCTACCTGTACTTTTTTAAGCCAAATTGTAAACTTTCTGCAGCCATATTCCATGTCACTTTGTATCAGCCTGCAGCTAAGAAACATTCCTGATCCTTCCCTGCAAAGCAAGACATTTTAATGAACTGATATCTCGTCATTGTTAAAGGGGGATATCAGAAGCTGTCTAAAGCTCTATCTTCTTGGCTATAAGCCTGCTTTTTAAGCTTGAAAACTTGGCTTCATTAAGTACAGTCCAAGAGTGTTTTAACTTCCTGCCTAGTTCCTTTAAGAGATTTTTACAAAAATAATTTAATAAGTGAAAAAACAATCTGCAGCAAAACTTACGCAATTTTTCTGGGAGCTGCTGCTCAAATAATACAAAAAATTCCCTTTGTGTACAACTTCACAGGGGAAGCCCTTACTTATATATTCCTTGCAAATAGCTTCAAATTGAAAAATTTCCCCTGTGAGGGCTAATTGATTATTTGAGCAAATAACTGT
This sequence comes from Certhia americana, assembly GCA_018697195.1. NCBI lineage: Eukaryota > Metazoa > Chordata > Aves > Passeriformes > Certhiidae > Certhia > Certhia americana. The sequence goes on along the minus strand of CM031857.1, from coordinate 8,824,279 downwards.
ACACATGACAAGAATAGGCTGCTTTATTTAAAATTAGTAGGCTTAGCCAAGACACTTCAAATACCATGAGTATGCTTCTAATAAAAAGCCACAAAAAAATTTTAGTTTTAGACTCTTCCCTCATCCAAACTCAGTTTTAGTAAGCAGTTATCAATAAAATGCACTGCAGAATTTATTGTTTTCTACAGTTGTCAGCACTCCCTTTATTTCCCATAGGGAAAATGAGCTGTAATAATGGAAACAAACAAGATCTCCTATGAAGTAGAAACCCAGGCATTAGGCATGGAGTTGTTCAGTAAATATCATTAAATCCAGAGGCTTATATCAAACACCTCTCAACTATAAATGCAGGAAACAATCAGTTAAAGCAAAAAAAAAAGGAAGAATTCCGTCCAGGTACAAACTTGCATTCATTGTACATGATGAGAAGAGCCTAATTCACTTCAGATTCAGGCTGAAAAAAGGTGATTTTTTTTTTTCTCCTTTAGTGGACAGGAATCAGAGCTCTTTGCAAAAGCTTATGAAGATGGTGCTCCTGGGTTCCTTCTGTAATCAGGAGAGAAACAACCCTAATCGTGTCCTAGAGAGCTTCTCTCCAGCTGCTTTGAAAGAGATGAATCCTGCTCTTAGTGGCCATTAAGCACGAGCCCTTCCTCGAGTGGAATGACCTCCCGGACCTTGAGCAGCCCAGACTCCCGTTGTGAGCTGTAGGACCTGCACCACATGGGGCACAAAGCACATACCAAGCTCCTAACTCTACTGCAAAAACGAAAACAGGGCTGAAGTTAGTGATTAAAGCCAAGGGTTATGTATGAGGAGGAGTCAGCACCACAGGTCCCTGCTTATAGTCACCACAGTGATAGAAAATTGCAGTAGTGTCTGATGGATACTGCAGTAGTCTTGCAAGTAGTTTTGCCTGCTAGGAACAAGGAATTCAGGCAAATTAAAACTATTCCTTGATATAAAAAGAAATTTTCCTTATTACACAACATTTGAATGGAAAGGCAGTAATGTAACATGTAATCCCACATGACATGATTTGCAGTCCTGCCATGTAAAAAACTCCATTACCAACACCATGGAAGACCATCGGAGCCATTTCTTAAAATCCTTTTTTTATTATTATTTCGTTCATCAGCCATCACCATGGACTGGTGGGGATTTTCAAGACAGGTTCTCAAATCCCAGTCTGCCTCTGTTATTTGAGTTATTTCTGCAAGGACTGATGTCAGTACAAGACTGCATTTTGCTCTCTTTTCTGCTGTGTGTATACAGACTACCTCCATCAGGTACAAAAATTAGAGTATAAATGTTATTAACTGAAGTGCAGCAAGGTGACTGTGAACAAGACTCCAGTGGTTTAAGTATCAAAGTCTGCCACTGCTGAATGTGATCTGACCCTATGATAAAAGAGGCCTTGGTTCCTTCTGGGGTATGGAGTTCAGCAGTTTTTCATATCACAGTTTCTACCCTTTCCCAGAGCACTGATTTGAAACAAAGGAAATATTACAATCTGATATTGTGCTTATCACTGTAGTAACATCCTTTGATAAGCATGTTGTCCTTGAAAAGAGTAACACCAAGTAAAAAGTCTAATATTATAGAATTTTAATATTGTCTGGCTATAACACAACATTTTAAACCATAGAAGTACAGTTTCAAAAACAGGAAGGAATTTTACTTAGGCAAAGGTCATAACTACTTCATTTCCCTTAAAATATATAAAGCTCAAGCAGAATTGAATTGAGGGCTGTAAGAGAAGTCAATGAAAACCAGCAAGAGACAAAGAGAAACAAGAAAATTAGTGTGCATTTTCCAGGTCTTTGTACCATATGACCATAAAATAAACCCTTTTATGGCAGTTGTTACATAAGAGTAGCACTACTTCAGGATGTCACAATTGGGTTTGCTGGAATGAACTCTTGCACTTTGGAAAATGCATATCTAGACGACTCATAGTTCTCCTATATTCCACTGTTCTAGCAAAGTCTTCAGCATTTTGACTAAAAGAAACAGCAGGAATGAAAAAAAAAAAACAAAAAAAAAAAAAAAAAAAAAAACCCAAAACATTACTTCATATAAATCTATGGAAAAAAACAACCAAAGGATATTCTAGAGTAATTTAGACATTCAGGGTCACATGATAAAAATCAGTAGCCATCCAATCTGGATCTAATTGAGCTTATCCAAATCAGCTTTAGAGAAAAAACTAAAAGTCAAACAGGACTCCAAAATAAGCCTATTTAAAAAAGAAATGCCTACTGCATATATTATGCTAATCCTTCACACAATGTGTGAGATTCTATTCTCCTATTAGATACAGAGGATATTTATTCAGACAAGGAACAGTGCACAATTGCAAAAAAAGACAAATATTTAAGTTCTCAGCCCCTTACATATAAACCTGCCTATCAGGTTGTATCCTTGATTTAGAACAAGATCAACTTGCTTTAGGTTCTGCTCAACCCACACTAAAATTACTTGATAATAAGGCAGTAATTTGTTTGCCTGATCAGCATTTTAAGAGAGATTAATGCGCTAGTGACATTTAATGGAAATTAAATCAGAGGCATATTACAGGATAATTGGGAAGCATCAAAGGAATTGCTCAGCTATAGTCATGCACATCCTGTTCTTCAAAATTACAGTACCAGAGACTTGTCAAGGTTTCTTTAAATTTTTCTGTGAGGAGAGTACAGTAGAATTTAGTGCCTAAAGGTTATTACAGTGACTATTGAAGACCAAATACATACAAAATACAGACCACAGCTTGCAGCTGGCTGCTCCACAAAACAGCAGGACAACTGCTGAGGGGAGTGGGCAGTGCGTCCGTGCTCCTGCTGGACTGGGGTGGGGAGCACAGCCAGCTCCCAGCAGAGCCAAGGCCAGGCACATTCTGCACGCTGTTGAACCCTTGGTGTTTTCATTCTGTCTCACCAAGGACATTCCATTTTTTTGAGTTATTTAAACGGTTAAATGGTCTAGTTTTTGTTGTAATAAAACTTGATCTGTTAGTGTTTGAAAGCATTTTGGTCAATCTCAGGGCTGTTTGACCAAAAAAAGTCTAACACAGGCTTCTGCACAGTTCTTAACTCTTTCATAACAAGAAGTCTGCCTCTGCAAAACCAAAATCTGTGTAATATAGACTACTGATACTTTTATCTCCTTCACATCTTCAGATAAACAGACCCTTCTGAAATTTCAGTTGAAAGAGACACAAAAGACTGAGTATTTAATTACCCACCTCCTGAAAATGATTTGCAGTCTTCCAAAAACATAGAAACTTGATACAGCCCTCTTTGATACCCTTGATTATTAACAGAGAGCTGTTTTCAATCCTAATTAAATAATGAAACAAATCTGGGACAAGTCCGAGACAAACTTAAAAACATAGTGAATCTCAGGCACATGAAAATCTTTCAACAACTGTTTTGGTCCCATGTTACATTTGCACATAATTGTTTTAATACCATTATAATAAAAAATAAATAAATAATAGTAAGAAAAAAAAAATCCAATTATTTTGAAGTAGAACTAGCTGACTTGCAGTCAAGAGAGAATGATAATAGCCTGAAGGAAGAATGCTTGTAAGCTGTACAAAATAAGGAATATTGCAAACTTTTTCATGCAAGTTTAATACTTGGGAAGAGAGAGGTGAGGCAGAAGGCTGGACTATTCTTCTGCTCGTGTGAGGCCTGACTGAAGGCAGAAACAGATGCTGTTTGGGTAGAGCCTCCTTTGATGGTGGTACCCAAGCAAGCCAGAATTATCACTCTTAGATAAGGTAGATAAAACACAGATGAATCTGCACAGCCCAGTTAGAACATCTGGATAGAGTTTCTTATGTTGTCTTGCAAGGTGCACTAGTACTGATTCTTTGCCTTTATGGCTCAGTATCATTAGTTGTTATCCTGCTGTAAATAATAACTTGTCCCTCAAACCACACATCCAGGCAAAATCTGAACTTCAGTGAGGATTAAAAAAAAAAAAAAAAAAAAAAAAAAACACAGCCAAGAAAATACCAACATATATCAATGTATTTCATTTTAAACAGAATGAGAGTTGGAAATTGCCTTCCATTCATTTGCCTTTTATCAGAGTTAACAACAAACTGGAGCAAGAAGTTGGCCCTCATCTCAATGCAAGCAGCACACTCGTGGATGGTCATCAGCTTGCATACCACATGCACAAGGAGGGTGGTTACAGGTCAGGAGTGCTGTGCAATGATGAGACTGTGTGAGAAAACACATATTGCACCTGCTGACACCCTACAGGCACTTTCCAATACCTTACTCCTTCAGGAACACTACATAAACAAGTGGAATTCCTCATTCTGAGATTTACAACTTATGGGTGGGCAGATTGCCGTGCCCACATGGTGCCTCACTGAAGCCAGCGTGACTCCACACAGGTGCAGCTGGCCATATGCATGTAGTAAACTGCAGGTTCAGAGCTCATACACTCTCTCTTATAAAACAGAAATAAAATCAAAGACACGAAAAAGAAACTGCTTTATGCTTTCCCTGCACTCTAAATAAATTAATTTTCTGGAGAGAAATAACAGAACTGATGCTGGTTCAATTTCTCTTTCTCTCTGGATAGATGCCTAAGGAAATGTCTCCCCAGAGTAGCTTGAAAAAGGCAGCAGCACATATTTTTGCTTGCAACCAAGGATATTGGAGTAATGGTAATCTAGTCAGGGTAAACTATAAAGAAGTATGATTCACTACTGCTGAATCTGTTCTGACTTCTTTACATATACATGGATCCCTACAAAGAAAAGATCTTGGCTGCAATATGCCTGGCTTTGTCAGGTCCTCCAAGTTTGGCTCGGGGAATGTGTGGGAGTGGCACAAAGCAGACAGCTGTTCCTATAATCTTTACTAGCCTCCTGTTTTGTAACTGCTAGGTCATATTATACAGAAAGCACATTGTAAGTATTACCTTTCAAAGCAACTCTGCCTATACAGTTGTTGCTATAAGGATACTCTATGCTGGCATACGGCACACAAAGCAGAGCTTCTGCAGTCTGAGAAGAAAGAAAATGGGTCAGAACCTCTGTCTCCTCTCACACTCTTAGAAAATACAAGTCCCATTTTAGCCACCTGAATTCTCAGTTCTGAGGCTGGGAGTCACAGACTGTAGACTCATTAAAACAAAGTGTTTCAGTGTGCTGTTCACTTTGAATGATGCCAGTTCATCACCTTAGCATTGATTCAGAAGCCCCTTCCCATGAGCCAGCAAAGACTCACAGAACTTATTTCATCAGTTTTCGCATTTAATTACTTAGTCTCATTTGCTGCTCTGGTGTCTAGAAACCTCAGGAGACAGCAAAGCTTAGTGTCATGACAGAAGCCATTTTCAAAGCAAGATTATCCCCCCCCCTTTTCTTCCAATTGCATATAATTTCCAGGTTTTAAAAGGGAAAAAAAAAAAAAAAAAAAAAAAAAAAAAAAAAAAAAAAAAAAAGGGAAAGAAAAGAAACCAACAAAAAGCAACCTAGCCGGCAGCCAGGCACATGTCACCGTGATATTAGGGCTGCAGCATCATTGTTCTCATATACCCCCACAGCATTCTTATGTGGATTTCCAATACAGGCAGATCTGCAAAGCAGTTTTCCTCAAAGAACATCTATCTTTTGACAGAGATAGCAAAGCTCTTAGATGGCAAAGTTAAGCAGCAAACTTTCCAGCCACTTCCACATTTCATCTTTGCAGAAGATATGCAACCAGACACACTCGCATCACATTTGAAGTTAATATACTGGGGAATTTATTCTTTTACCACTCCAACATATACATGACAGATAATTCAGAGAATGCCAGGGCAGACAGTGACTCCGCTCTGTCGTGGTTTCACAACACAAGGGCTGCTCAGAAACCCCAAACACAATTCTCTTGCCACTTTGTATATTAAACATATATTGCACAAATGAATTAGATTTAGGAGTTTTTGCTTCACTGGGTATTTTAACAGCCAGAATAACACTTGTGGATTAGAAGACAGTTCAGACAGGCTTAGCTGCAACAGTAGGGCAGAGCACAGACCACAGACCTGCGTGCGGCCTCCACAAGCATTCCTTTCTCCTTGCCTGAAGAGTAATCCGTCATGAAAGCTTGTTTGATTTCCATAATAGAAAACAGTACAAGAATATGGCAACATATTTTCCAGTCCCTCAGCTGAAACTGAGTATTTTTTAGTTTTAAAAAAAAAGTTGTTGAAGCATTTTGTGAGAAAGTCTGTTAAGCCCATTGTTTGGGGACTACTTTTAAGCCCCTGTTCTTCAATTTCCTGAGTCGTGCCTTAAGCGGCAGGTTGTAATCACTTCCATACTTCACAATATTTTAAATATGCCTATTTCAATCTACAGTCATAAAAAAAAAGAAGACTAAAACAGTGAAGTACAGCAAGTTTGATTTTCTAACCATTAGCCATTTTACAAACACAATATGGAAAGGGTATGACCTGCAACAGCTTTTTTTTTTTTTACCAACTACTTTTTAATAATGTTTTATATAACAAATACAAAACACCTGAAAGATTATAGTGTTTAAGACATCTTTTCTGTTAGATATTCATAGAGCAAGAAGACTGGTAAAAGCCACATTTTCTTATTTTTTACCCTCCCAGTAACTTCTTTTTCTCCAAGTGAATGAAAAAGCTTGCTGCTGTTTTGTTTCCCCTTCTGGAATTAGTGCTTTTGTGAGCTAAAGATGAAGAAGAGTATCAAATCATCCACTAAAGCTCAATGCTCAAGAGGAAGAGAAACAAAAGCTTTACTGTGTCTATAATCCTTCCTCCTTTCCAGAGCAAAAGCTTCTGAAGGAATTTTTGTTTTATATTAAATGATCAAAAAAAGTCAAGCATAAGTTTTATCCATTGGTACAAAAAAGTACAAGGTGTCAGCAAAAACAATTGCAACATTCTTAAAGAAAGTGGAGTAATTTGAAGACGTGAACTACATGCAAACAAACCTAAGTGTCCTACTGTACACACTCATCTTTGAGAATTTGGAGTCAATTATCAAAATCTTTAGTAAGTTTGATAACACTTAAAACAATTCTAATTAAGAGGTTTTGGACTGAATTTTGAACACAATTAACAGCACAAAGCAAAAGACTTTGAACATATTCTGAAGTAGTAAAAATGGTTGCATTTTGTAGTGACCTGGTTCAAACTTCTTTCTCCATAAAAACCTGCATAAATAGGATATATTATGTTTCTAATATTCAGAGAAACAGGCTTCAAGCATATCACTCATCTGTTATATTGGTCTGCCATCTGTAGGCCACTGAGAAAATTCTTTCCTCCTGGCATTTTAGATCACTTTGTTCATTACTCTGCATTTTTGAGTAAATAGCAATCAGAAGCATTACCATCTATAGTACCCAGTACACATCATAAAGAGCTGATTTGCAAATCATTCCAAATACTTGTTCATCATTAGGAACTTAACACTTCTCACCAAAGAAACCCCAAGATGTGCAGTTAGTCTGTTAGCCTCAGCTCTAAGGGCATTCCAGGATTATTAAAGTGTGAACTAGAGCCTCAGGAATGGCCATTTATACCTTCTCAGACCCATGTCTTCAAGCATCTTATCCTTGTTATGTTGAATTGTACTTTTATTATACATGTGTTTTCATATATATATATATATATATATATATATATAAATATGAAAACACATTCTTGCATCCTACATAACTTCCCTGTGGGTTCCTTCTAAGTGTCACACAGAATGTTTTTGAGAGACGCCACACAAACAAAAGAAAAATCCAACAGCCTTATGATGCAAAACACTCTCTCTTTTGAATGTCCTCAGTCAACCTCAGCTGCAGTTAGATGTGGGTGCTCAGATACTGCAGGAAACAGGAATTGCTGTGTCTGCATGTCATGCTCACAGATGTCACTCAGACTGTTTGGTAGGAACAAGTGTTCCCCTGGAGATGACTCCCTTTCTATCTGTTAGGATAGAAGATAAAGAAACAAAACCCTCCAGAAGAGCTGAGACAAGGCACAGGTAGAACGTTCAATGCCAGAATCTCCCAGTTTTGGGCAGGGTGCCTAGCACATTCCAGGGTGTAAATTAAGTTATTTTCCACTGGGATTGTTGTGTATTACACCAGCACAGATGCACAAAATTTCTTCAACTCGCACACTCTGCACTGCAGTGACAAGTTATTTAAGGATAAACTACTTGGAGGAACTTTTGTTCCATACTTCACAGCCTTTCTGGAATGAAAGGACTCTAAGTTTACAAATTGGTGAATATTTAAATGCAATATGCAACAGTGATAATCAGAAGTTGCAATGATCACAGCTCCAATGCTGAAGTATGGAAGAAACTGGATACAGAGGCATAATCTGAAAAATCAGAAACTCTTAACAAGTCTGTGGTACTGATGAAGCAAGAGATGATCTTTTTGTTCAGACATTTCAGACCACTAAAATCTACTCAACACAATCTTGCCAAGTTTTATATAGCAAAGAACATCTGCACTGCACCATATCTTATTGATCTGTGCGCAGAAATGTCTTGGCTAGTGCTGAACAACTGAATCACTGGGGATATAGAAGCAGCTGAGAAGTCACTGCTCAGACCAGTTCCAGTAGGATTAGGCTCCTTCCACAGCTCTGGCCACTACTGCTGTCTAAAGCTGTGCTGCACAGCACTGACGCATACACATTCACTGGGAGCAGCTTATATTTCCAACACTCAGATTTTTTTCCATATATTGTGCTTTTACTGTCTTTGGGTGTATATACAGCTGGTGGATGTGGTGAGCACAGCTGGAATTTGTGCCCAAGTCTGAAAAAAGTCAACTATTACAAAGGAACGAGGAGGACAAAAATACCTACACACAAGCCCTCCAAAAATTGCATCCTACTTTGTGATTCCCCACACGTATCTCTTCACAGAAAAAACTGCATTTTTTGGAAACGTAGCTCTACATTGCTGAAAATATAGACCATCATCTGTTATTCCAGCCTTTACTCACTAAAATTTAAAGGTGAAATATTTAGTCAAATCACCTACTTCAAAGCACACTATAATCTTTTTGTTCTGAAAGCTGCATTGAACTCCTCATCCAGAAATGCACTTTAAACACAAGGCATAGAAAAGACAGACCATAATAATAATTTATAAAAAAGAGAAGAAAACCCTACCAAACATGTCACCAATACAGTGTGCTCAGTTCTGCCTTGGACAGCAGCAAGTGGAATTTTACCTCATTCTTAAAAGAGCACAAGAGGAATATTTCCACGCTTCCAAAAATCAAAGCAGTGTCCCAGAGAAAGGAAAATGGGGGGTCAATATTCTTGCAGCACATCCTAAAGAGTAATTTCTAGGGATTGCCACCATCATTAGCAGAAGCAAGTACAGAGATCCTACATCTGTCAAAGGGCTTCCTCATTCATTAGGACACTTTGGGCATATCATTTATCAAGAAAAAAACCAATAGCTATAGCTTCCCAATCCCATCTGAACACCTTAGCAGCAAGGTGGATCGAATTCCAAATTAATTGAGAAAATCCTACTATATTGGCATGGTCTCAATAAAAGACAAGTAAATGTTATAATGAGGATTCACCAGTAAATCAGATCAAAGAGTCAAGTATCCTCTTTCAGACAGGTGTCCAAAAAACTTTCTGCACTTCAATACAGAGCTGATGCTTCCCTTGAATGATCAGTATCCCATACATGGTGATCAGCTCTAGAGGTACTCAGACAGGGTCATTTTTATTAAATATTCCCAGGGCTGTGTTTCTTTTCCTCCTTCTGTGCTGTACTAGAGATACTGTTTTCAGAACTTGTTTGGACTCTTGCTAGTTTCCAGCCTCCAAACTCACCTTTGGGAGGGAATTCTACAATGCAGCTGCTTCTGGAATCAGAAGCATATACTTTAATGTATAAAGTGAATAAATAAATAAATAAACAAACAAAAAAATCTCCTTCTCTCTCCCACCTGCCCCTACCCCTCAAAACCCCCAAAATTAAAAGCCTAACACATGCCCTGATTGTCACCTAATGTCTTCTGGACCTTGGACTGAAGGATTGGACTGCACAGGCAATTGAGCACTTCGGCTCAGACTGCCAGACAAGTTTTTTTAATCTAATCTTAAATTGCCTCAGGAACAAAAAAGGTTTCAAAATGCAGACTGCCAGAGCCAAAATACAAATTTAGACCTAATGTGGAGAAATGTTAAATCCAGAGGAAGATTTTCTATTGTGCAGAACCCAGCTGTGGGCTGAAATGTCCCACAACAAGACACAGCATGTGTGCAGTCCACAGCTCCAGCATGAACGTGGCTCATGTCCTGGCCAGTGACAAAAAATTCCTAGTGACTACCACATGATTATATCTGTCACAAATCCCAAGCTGAACAGGAGAAAATCTGGATCCGGAAATCTGAACTGTCATTCAGAACATGAGACAATGAGGTATGTTTCTAATCATTCCACCTCTCAAACAGACTTGTTTTCCTGTAGAAGCCTGCCTGTAGCAAATAAATTTGAAACAAATCTGAAAGTTATATCATTGCACACCTGTGAGTTAAGTGAGCCTCTGCAAGTCTATTCTCACAGCTTGACAACTGAGAGCACGTAAACCTGCTGTGATCTCAGGTGAGATGAGGTGATCTCTGATGAAGGACCAATTGGATTATTATAAACAACCACCATTTAAGATTAGGCCTTTTCCACTATAAATACGAGTTATGAGGTTCAGTGTGGGGATATCTGGGCAACTACTTTGTGGTTTGTAGCCCAATGAAAGTTAGGTTACATTTTCTGATTACTTTTTGGAAGTAACAACCATTCTATAATTATTTCTCTATTTATATATATATACACATATACACACACGCAGACTTGCTGATCAGTACAGGTGTCCCGTGGCATAAATAAAAACCACTTCTTGATTTCATGGAAGACAAGGGCAATATTAACTTTGTGAAGATGACAAAATTGTCCAAATTTTCACAATTTCTCTTGCCTCAAAACTGACAGACCCCAATATATTCCAATACTTGACTCTTCCAGCTGTGAAAACAAACTTTTCAAAGTTCTCAAACAGCAGGCTTTCACATTTCTGGGAAATGAAACACTACTAGTTGTTTTATTTATGGTATCCTTGCTTTATGACAGTTAATGAGCTGTAATTTTATAAAAGAGAACAAAAACAATACTTCATGCCATCACAAATAGCCATCAGCATTATTTATTGCAGATGTTTTAATCTATTGTGGTAATAATGAAACATTCATTGTTTTGCTACCCTGAGCTATCTGTGAGAAATTTAAAATGACAAAAGCTTGCCCTCCCTTTCCCCCCCTGAAGCTTTTGCTCCTTTCCAGAAGGTTCTGCTGTGGAAAGGATAATGACACGCTTGGTAAAAAACAACATAGTGGAGGAAACAGCCAATGTACAAAAATAGTTTCCTGATGAAGTCTAACCAATGTCTTCTGCAGAATGCAACTGTTTGGTAGATAAATAGGACATTACACTTGTGATTAGAATTTATTAAGTCCTCAGCTCCATGATATTAATGTAAAAGAAAATTTCACAGTATTTAGTCAGTGGTCTTAGTATTGTAACTTGAAGACCTCAAAGAGCAAGTTGAAAACCAACAATTCATATGCATCCAGCCTCTGCTCTGATTAGGAAATCCCTTGGCTGTTCAGTGATCTTATCAAAGCCAAGGAGACAGGTTCATGCATGCAAGAAAACACCTGCCAGAAGTGGCCATGCCAACAGAGAACAGTACATTGACCCAGTGTCCCCAGCTTATCCAGCAGCTCCACACTGTAACCTGCTTTGAATCAGCAAAGAGCAGTGCTGGAAGCTGCAAAAAGGCAGCTGCTTCATGGTGATCCTTTGGCTTCCTATCTACTAAGCAATGATAGAAATCTGAGATGATTTTGCCACTTGAACTGCATCTACTTTCATTTGAAATCAGCAGGGGCAAATAAAACCCAACCAAAACCAACCAAGTCCCTGAAGACTTGCAGGACCAAGTTTTTGGATTGTGTTGCAGTGAACATTCCACATCATTCCCTCTATTTCTCAGTTAGCTCAAATATTGACTAATGCAGCTCCACTTGCCTGGTAAAACAAGTAGACAACTTAATTTATAGCAGGTTTAGCATCTGTCAGGCAAGTAACAAGACAATCATTCACAAGGCTCTATACCTAAGAGCACGGGCTATTACTCAGCCATCTGGAAAAGACAAAAGAGAAACTGAGAAATTTTGTGTTGTGAGCTCACGTTCCAGAGGTTGATTTTCTGCAATAACATTAAGGAGCAATGAGCCCAGCTTCCACAGCTCTCCAGTGTTTGCCAGCATCGTAGTTTCACTTGAAATCAAGTTTAATCTCAGAGGAGAGAGTGAGCCACAGAAAATGGAGATGTGTTGGGGAAGACCTATAGCCTAGATGAAGTTGTCTAGATATCATTATTACATTCTTACTGTTATAATTCAGGCATAAGGAAATGAATAATTTGTTTACACCACAACTAAAACTTAACTCTTCAAAGATTATTGCATGAATTATTCATTCCAGTTTTGCTGACAATCACCCCTGTGTTCCAGCTGCAAGGATGCAACGCTCATGCTCACAGGCTGCAAAAGCTTACATCCAGCTCCTTGCACAAAGGAGTTCCCAGCAAGTAGCAGCTCCTTCACCATGTGGCCCAGCCCTGTCTTGTATCTATGAATCTTAGCCAGAGTGACTGAAAGTGTGAGAGGAAGCACAATCTTCCTACACATTCCTACCTTAAGTCTTCATTTCCACTGCTCATACCAATCAGCCAGTGCAGAGTGAGCACTAGGGAACCACAGATCTTATTCTTCATCACAGCTCCTCAGAAAGGGTCTTAAACACCCAAAGAATTCACTTGGCATTCATTATCGAAAGAAAAAGTCAAGTCTTGTGAAAGAAGGATGCAGCATCAAAAGATCATGTTACATTAAAAAGTACAGTTTGTTTTTTTTTTTTCTCTTAACAGCCTCTGCAACAAATACAAATAGAAGTTAACTGTGAATCCTGCTCATTTAAAATGACAATTAAGCTCAGTATTGCTATAATTGGCTGTGTTGCATCTCAAAGAATTTCCTAGGATTTCAGCTACTGTTTCACCTACTTTCATCCTAGCCACAAAGCAGGTAACAACTCAGAATAACCTGGCCTGTTTTTCCGAGTGGATGAAAAGCCACAATCACCTAGCAACTTCCATTGCAGTGTTTCTCTCATTCAAACCAAGTCTCAGGTATGTCCTCACTGTCATTATCTACCTGCACAACAGCCATATCTCCACTGCTCTCAGTTTCCCCTTTGAATAGCTCAGTGATGCTATCTGCTGCAAAAATACTTGGCCTCTTTAGTTTCAGGTTCCACAAAACTAACTTAAAAAATCAGTGATATTCATGTTGCAACAGAGATCTGGGCCTTGATGTGTGATTTACAGCTTCCTAGAGTTTGTTTGCCTGAGCCAAGAGATCGTTAAACAGGTGATTTGCATAGAGGTCTTTCACAGACTCTTTCCTATAGGGATGCTTTCAAATGGAAAACAAGGTAAATGCTACTGACTTTTATCATCAGTGGAAGGAGATTCCTTCCCTGAGCCAGATGAAGCTCTTCAAGAGAGTTAATTACGTTGCTAATGGGTTAAAAAGACAAAGTAACATCCAAAAATGATCTTAAAGCAACCACCATGAAGCAGAACATGCAAACAGTGCTCATTTTCTCTTTTACTAAAAGAAGAGAAACTAGCCATATTTCTTAGAGCTAGGTGTAGCAAGTCTAACTTGATTTATTTAAGCCAAAGGACCTGTGCTCCCACAGGTGAGCTAATGCCAGAGTGTGAGAACACCAAATACTTAGGTTCAATAAAGACTTTTCATACGTATAAATACTCAACAGAGAATGTAGGTATAGTAAAGACAGAGATTTAGAGATAGCCAGGGAGAAGGTTCTGACAGTGTTAAAGATATGCCAGAATTAAAGGGCACTGTTCCCTGCAGGTATACTGTAATATGCTTTGCAAGATGGAAAGAAATATTATCTAAGAGCTGTAATTTTGAATTCCAGGGCCCAAACTCTTAGCTAAACACAGCACCACAAAGTCGTTACTGCATGCAAAAAGACTACTACAGCATTATATAAATAAAACACAAAACAAAAAACAACTGCAAAACAAAATCAAAAAACTAATCAGTAATCCAGGTGGTCACCCTGCTAGGCATCTTGCAGAACAACCTGGATTTCAAACATAAGACTACAGTGGATTCAGTATCATCACAAGCAGAAAGTGATGAAGGATGAAGGCTTAGTCATGAACAAGTGTCCCTGAGAAGCAGGAGGGTCAATCTCATGCTTCACAAAACTCTGGTGACAATTTGGGGATGCTTTCTGAGACAGCAGATCTTAACATGAAAGCAAACCAAAGAATGCAAAATAGAATACACGATCAGGTAATCCTAAATTGCTGTTAGAAGAGGTAATTGCTAAAAAGATCCTTAGATATCTTTATGTCAAATTTCACACCCAAACCAATTACCTGCAAACGTGCTGCTTCCAGCTGGAAAATAGCAAACCTGAAAAAACAGCAGTTTTGCGTAACCACTCCCTTGAACTTTTATAAATGTTTTTCTAGGAAGGATAATGGAGGATTTTCCAGTAAAGCAAGGAATGCTGTTCCCATAGCTTCACAATATGAACAACTTAATAGACCATGCATTATCCTTTAAGAACTTTTAGCAGAACTATTTGTGGCATTCATATAGCATGTAAAAATGATTAGGAAGACACTACAGGCAATGGAGTAAAATAGAATTATGCTTTACCCACCCTAAGATGAAAGGCAAGGTACAACTTTGACTGTTCTTCACTGAACCGCATATAACTTCTTTAGCTGACAGGGCCCCAGTTTTATCTGATAGATGTTATAATCATCAAGGGCACTTCAATCTCTTGTAATCAAAAGGATTGTTTTGCTTTCCAGCAATCTTAATCACTTCAATGATATCAACAAGTCTCAAAGTCTGTTAGAAACCATTTTTGTAAAGCTCAGTGGGGGAGCTCTGTAAAGACTCACTTTGATATTCCAGACTCAGTAACAACAAAAGTTTTGGCTCTAGATTGACAAGATCAAAACTAGATATATGCCATGGGATGTGTTCAGCCTTACCACACCTAGAGCCCTGCAAACAAAGTAAGACAGCAATAAAAAAAAAAAAAATCCCCAAATAACTGAGCAACCAACTAAAACCAGTCCATAAGGTAAGCTTTAACCACAGAAGTTTGAACAACACAGAGAAAAGGAATAAAGACCAACAATGAATAAAAGAAGTTATTTTAGCTTGGTCTACCCATGACAGTTTAAGCTACCAACTGAAGGCCAAAATAATGCTATTATTTCCTCAGAGAAAGCTACCTGGGCAACCTGCTCCCACTTCAGTGTTTTCATCTCCCTGTCCCTGCAAGGGGCCACAAAGATTTCCTCATTCTCAGAATGTCTCAGCTATTTTCCAGTATAGTTCAGCAGTAGTCTCTCCAGACTGGAATACAAATATCCACCAACTAGCCATCACCACTAGGGTTACAGTATTTAAAAATCCCCAAAAGATTTTTAAATTAACCTGCTCAAGACCAAGCCAACTCAATTTAAATTAATAATGAAAATCACCAAACAAAAACAACAACAAAAAAAAGCACCAAAACAAACCCCAACACATGGCATTTTCATAACAAAAGTAGGATATCCCTCTGTTTTATCAAACAATTCTGTAACACTCACCTTCAGCTTCCTCATCATTAAGTCTTTATTCCTGCAAAACCAGGCTACTGATGAGCTGTTGTCTCTAGTGCCACTCTTCTCTCACGATGAGACAGCTCCACAGCTGGTATAAATCAATCTCATCATTAAATTTATTCCTGCCAGCTGAGGAAGGGGCCTCTTTTTACTCTGTAGCTTGGAGTACACTTCATCTACTGTGCCATTTGTCATTTCTTATGCAGCAGCCTTAGCCTAGAAATGGTTATGTTTCTGATAGACAGCCACTCTCCTTACTTTAAAAGGCACCTGACAACACATTTGCCTGTCAAACTCTTGACAGTAAAAGTAATTTAAAGATCTGTGATGATATATATTATAGTTATTGAAATCAGACACGAGTCTTGAGTGCGACAAGTAGAGGTTTATTACTTCAGACTGAGGGCATTCTTACACTTATTTCTCTCCGTGGATGGAATGGAGATAATTCATAGCTGTGATTCAAAACACTTGGCCAATTTAACAACAATCTTTCATTCTCATTCATAAAGTGTGCACAAACCCTCCACTCATTTAGAACCCAGAACCCGTATGGACAGCTGACTACCCCGAAGTCTGAAAACTCCTGAACCATTCCTTGTGCCATCACCTCTCCTTTTTGGTTTGATGATCATATGGAACCTGTTGCATACACAACACATTTCAAAAGGGCAAGTGCTGTTTTAAGATCAATACCTTCTGATACTCCTCCTGTTAAATATACCACTGGCATTTCCATGAAATTAGAACAGTGAGCTGTTTCCTGCAACAGGAACCTGGAAGGTTTTTTTCTCTCAGATGTTAAAATGCAACTGCTTAAATAAGCATTCTGTACAAAGGAAGATTTACACTATAACTTTACATTACACATGAATAATAACATTACAAAGAATTAATGCATAAATGGAGTTTTACATTTTGGTCATCCTGAAATTCAAACTTATAACCTATGCATGCACTTTTGAAAAATTAAGAAAATTTCTTTGCACCTGCAAGTTGATTTCAGCTCACCAGAACAAAATTTGTAGCTGACAGCTGGAATAGTAAAGGTTCTAGATTAAATGTTTTCTTACTTGATGTTTGAGAATTAAAATCTTTTTTTGACTTTTATACATGCATTTTACTATAAACTTAAACTACTGAGGCTGGACAAAAATGAAAACAAACATTCTCACAGTAATCAAAGTATCTCACTGAAATAAAAGTGCATTGCATTCTACAGTACATTAACTCTACAGTCTTAGAGTTGTTAACAAATATTCTTTAAGTAATTCATAATTCTCCTTTCAGTCTCATCTCTGCACTTTCTAACTCTCAAACAAATTTTTTAATTGTCAGAAATGTATGAATACTATTGATAACAACCAAAGCTGCAGTCTGGCAAAATTGAACAACTGTTCCTTTTTAGTGCCTTTTTTTTTTTCCCAAGAACCAATAACTTTTTTAGAACTTTCAGCACTGAGATCTTGATATTTTTCCATGATGCCATCCCACGTGAAAATGAGTGGTGTTAATTAAGCAAAACTGGCCTTATTCCTTTTGAATTAAAGCATTATTTTTCTGTTCTAGTAAGCACACAAGTGTGTTTCCATTGAATAACTGGAGCACAGTTATTCAATGTGTAGTCTGGAAGATAAAATCTCCCATAGGCACATATTTCAGCAAGTACTTGCGGCCACCTAGCTCTGGAAACTACTGGTTCTGTTACTGTATCAAAATATGGAAATCGTGCACTAAATACACAAAATACAGTCAGACTCAATGATCTCCAGGGTCCTTTCCAAGCTAAATATTTCTATTCTTCTATGAAAATGTGATTCTTTCTCTGAACCTGGCAATTATATTCTAAGAATGTGCAGTGTGAGGGATAATTTGACTGCACAAGTGAACTTGAAAATTTGCATTTTTCTGAATGGGTAAAAACACTTGAGTTACCATAGGTTTCTTTCCGAGGCAGGAGCACAAGTTAAGAAAAGATTGAAGAAGTGCACAAAGTTGGAAAACACTTTTAAAAAGCTTCTTTTTTTTTTTCCTTTTCTTTTTTTTTAACAGAAATAATATAGGATGAGCCACATTTTTTTTTTTTTTTCAGGCATTGGCACTGACAAAAGGGATTGAGAAAAGAGAATGTTTTAAAAGAAGTCTAATTAAAACTGATTTTTTGAATACTCCCCCTCTTCAGGTCTGCAGCCTGAGTCTGTAACTGCCGTGCTGAAGTATGGTAGCAACACACAGTGGAAAGCAAAGAGCTTGAACATGTCTTTATGAATATTCACAGAGCAGAAAAGGAGTTGTATGAATGCGAAATCATATTCAATGTACTTGGCAGCTTAGGTGTATTCTTCAGTAATTTATAGTTTTTATCCAAATACTAACCTTTTGAAATAGGTGTAACTCAGCTGCAAGGAACTGACATTTGGATTTAAAACACCATACTTGTAAGAATACAACATATTTTCCAAGAACTCTATAAATAATCAAGAGGACACTGCCAGGCTGGTGCTGTGTGTACACATATAAGAAATTTGGGCTTTGGGGCCCTACTTGTCTTCAAGATCAAAACTCTCAAGTGACTGCCTATAACATTTCACTTGAAGTAAATGGTAGAATTAAGGGTCACATCAGGCAAAGCCTGGCTCAGATTGGCTAAACTGGAGAGTTTAAGGAGGTGGTTTTTGTAAATAGTACTAAAGGTGCTTTACCAAGCTATTGCTTAAAGCATCTCTAACATTCTCTGCTGAATCCCAGTGGGAAACAAAAAAAGAAAATCAAGTATACCATGAAAACTGCTGAGAAAAACAGATGCACATATCACATCTGATATCACATTTCAAAATGTCATACAGATGATTTATTATTGTTATTTGTCTAACTCTTACTAAAATAGAGAGTTTTAATCCTGACTGTTACCATAGCATGTTTGGAAAACCATATATACTCAGATCTTCTCTAACCAACTAATGAGAAGCTGCTTTCTGCTGCTTTTTATTCGAACCTCATTTTGTCATACTGATTTTATAGTTTACACTTCTTTTCTGGAGAAAGTGACAATTATCCAAGTACTGAGTAAATGCTTCTTGTATATGTGAGAGACATATATGCTGCTGTGCGTGCTTTAGAAGTACTATAAAATTGTTTTCCAGCCCTGTAACAAAAGAATTCATTCCTGTTGGTAATTAATTACTCAACCATTGACCAGGTTCTACTTGGCAGACTACGTACCATCAGAATCTATTTCTTAAAATATTTACTTCTCTGTATAAGTGATGGAGACTGCTGTGTGTAATCTTAAACCTGATTTATTGTTTAGAAATACCTTGTTCTTGCTTAGTGAGTAATATCACTTAAATGCACACCAGGACTTTTTATAAGAGCACAGAGACTCCAATTTTCTGAGGTGGTTTCAGTACACTATTGTGTAACTGCATTCTTCAAGGTCACATGTCAGTGAGATTGATCTGACTGTAAGCATTCAGTTGTTCCCTAAGAAACACACTTTATTGCATGTTTTCCCTGTGTCTGAGAACCCTTTTCCTGGCTACTTTGGATTTATGTTTTGCTGGATAGGTTCTTGGCTTCTAGGACATTTTCTGTTTCATTGAGGACCACAGGCCTATAGCAGAGATATGATGTAAATAAATGTTGTTGCACGTGGAGTGGTCCAAAGGCAAACTTTACCCTAATGAGCTTAATTTCCCTAGACACCCCTTACTGGCTCCTGCAGTAGAAACTCTCTGCTGAGAAGCTTTGGATAGCAAGGCTAAATTCAGCCATTACAGAAACACCACCCTTATTTAGTTACTACCTTAATTGACTTATACATCTGGTCTCTTGGACTCCAAACAAAATGTTAAATCATTTGATTCTTCTGTAACCCAGAGAAAACACATTTTCCTCCAGCTGAAAAAGCTGCTATAGATTTTGCAAAGCTGCTTAAGTCCTGAAACCATAGCTTAAATTTTTATTTTCTTGCTTATTTGCTCTTTGTGAGTTGCTATCATTGTGAGATCTAGGTACTGGAAAGCATCCTTGTACAGTAGGAGAAAATACGCTGCTGTACATATAAACACAACTTTGTAGAACTGTCACCAGAAACTGTGCAAAAGAAATGCTTGTGTTAATCCAGATTTACATTTGCTTTCTACCTCTGCTGCAATGTCCTCAAAAGCCCACATATGCCCAGATAATTATGGATTGCCCTTATTTTCCTTGCTGCTCATAACATATGGCAACACTGTCAGTAATCGTCATAAAATACATCGAGAGCCAAGAACACGTACAAGGGATATCCATATATAGGCTTTGCACTCTATAGTGTATCATATCAATTTTTATTTTTTTTTTTAGCAACATCATGTTCTCATGAGCAAAAATCTCATGACAAGAATCTGTAAGGCTACTAATTTTCTGTGTGGCTTTTGCAAATTGTCACTCCCATTTTGTCTATCATTGAATTAATCCGTGAAGTAAAGACAACAAACACAGAACTATCTATAGCACCTGGCAATGACATGAGAAAATGGATCAATTGATGTCTTTAGACACTACAGTTCCTGTGAGGTGGCTATATTATATTTCTTGGTCTGGAGCTACTTCAGAAACAAAATGCTTTTGGTAAAATATTATCACAAAAGGAGGCTGAATTCCAGGATAAACTAACTCTTCAAATTGCCTTTTGAGGAAGTACTATTAGGTGACCATTGATGATTCCCATAGTTAAATTAAAATGTGACAATAAGTTAGAAAAGGAAAATTGGTTCATTTTGATGGAACACATTTTCACAGAGCAATGTGCTGCAGTGGGAAAGAGGGAGAACTTCTCAAAGAATATGTCAGAAAACAAATCAATTACATTTGCTGTTCTCTAGATACAGGATGAATCTCTCAAAAGTAAATATGGTGTAGACCAAGGCATCCACAGCAGCAGAATGATGGACAATACTTTACACAATATGATGATATGTTGAATATACATCAAAATTCACAGATCTAAGCTTACTTGACTCACAGTTCGAGATTTTAATATTTAAGATTAAAAAAGAAGAAGTGTGAACTTTCTAATCTGAGTGGGATAAAATGCATGTCAAAGATTTTCTTTGGCACCTGCCTCATCATCTTCATATTTCTCTAACAGTTCATATGAAAAGGGTTTCTGAAATACAGCAGACACCCCTGGGAGACAATCTGACAGAACAGGCTCAAGTCTGCATCCCCCAGCACAACAGCATCATTGCTTCTCAGTCTACAATTTCCACATTATCTGGGAGGTGCTTATGTACACAGACTATCAGATGTCCAATTAAAGCTTAAAGGTGCTGCATATAAAATGCAAACTAAAATGTTTACAGTCATTAAAAAGAAGACATTAATGTCATAGTGTTATATGAAACTAAGCAGGCTTTGCTAAAAAAATATAACAAACGCTGCTATTCAGGGCCATGTGATTTTTAAATCAAATATTGGATATAAACCCAACAGAAGCTGGTGTGTAAAACTGTTATATTCCCAGTGATCTCAAGAAAAAAGAAAAACTAAGTCAGTGAGAGTTTATTTTCAATGAAACAAGTAGTTAAATTCCTATGTTGCTGAACACACACACAAATGGAAAACAAACAAAAAAAACCCCAACTTTATTGTTACCTGAATACTAACAAATCACACCAACATATGTTAAAGCAACTACAAATTGATTGTGAGAAAAATATTGTCTTTGGATACTGTTGTAAAGGCACAACTGGTGTTAAGAAATAAAAAGATTATATCTGTAAAATTTTATTGAAAGAACTAGAAACAGAAAAAAAAAAAAAAAAAAGGAATATATATTTATTAGTTTCTTTATTTTTGGGAGACTTGGATTTTTTAAGGAAGACCTACACAGACAAAGTTAAAAACTCATTTCAAGTAATATCTTAAACACCAAGCATAAAATTAACATCTTGTTACAATGTTCTGTAACCTGCCATGTTTTTATTCCTAATGTTATGTGTTGGTTTCTCTTTACACAAAACAGTAGTCTTTCTCCATTAACAATACACAGGCCCCATCTGTTCCTCATTAAATACCCTGCTTTTTCTGTAGTGTGTTGTGTTTCTGCTGCTGAAATCTCTCTGAGAATAAAAGGGTTCCATAACTGAGGATTTAAGTAAATTCTCAAAGCCTCCTCAGCTCTAATTCACACAGAAAAAGAAGGGCTGGCAGTTGGGAGACATTTCCTTCTCACTGACTCCAGAGAATCCCCTCGTGTCTCCTCACCTGCACCAGCCAAACGTACCCACACAGCCCCAAAACATGAAGTTCTCTGTGAACTGTGGGAAAGTCCAGATTTGTTTTGGGAGAGTAGGGATGAAGGGAAGAAAGAGTTGTGAAACCTCCACAAGGTAGCTCCTTTCAGAAAAGCCTGTTAAGGAGAATATGCTAATAAAAATGGAAGGAAGAAGAAATGTAAATAGGTTTTCTGGACAATGTATCAGAGGAAACATTCCACAGGGGTAATTTCCCAGTTTGACAATTCAGCCCATTGAGCAGGCTGAAACATATAAAAACCTTGATGAAAGGCAGAATAATTGAGAGTAGCAAACTGATTGATTTTGAACACGTGTAAAAGAATAGTAAATAAATGTAACAGTACAGTCTTCAGCTCAAGTCATCACAGGCAAATGTTTCACACTAAGATTTACTAGACAGCATATCCAGGATTTAATTTTTGTGATTCATGTATTTTTCACACTTATTACTCAAATACAGACTTTCAGTATGTTGTGATTGCTCACTGCCTATCTCCACCCAAGTATGTGGTTTTGTTTTTATTTTATATCATACTCGAGTATATATATCATACTTGAGTAAAAAAAGACTGATTCACCAAAGACTCTGCAGGAGAAAAAACGTTTTACAAAGGACAAAAGGCATTTTGCCTTAGTCAGTTTGCATCACAGAAATGACATATGATGTTGTATCACAGTTCTGATGGCAAATAAATGATCTCATGTACTCTTTATTATCTAAGACACCATCATGATTTTTATAAATCACAATTTATAAAATATTTTATAAATATATTGCTTATAAATATAGACAATTAATTTCTAGACACGACATATGCATTGTAAAATCCATATTCATTCATATCTGTATAAAGTTACTTTAGGTAGCATGCAAATAGTCCCTGAGCTAACATATTATAAGCTTTTGAGGCCTATTTGGATTGTAAACTTTTACAGATAGTGAGAATAGTTGAAATATTTCACAAAAATGCAAATATGAGCAATCGTACAAAGAACAGTCATTCCCTAACTGTTTGTGGAGAAGTCCAGTTTAAAGAGTGTTTGCAAAAAAAGCAAGAAAGTCACATCACTGGTGGGGCCACTGAACAGATATTTAGAAAATAAGCTTGAGGTCAAGAAACTCTTCAGCATTTGTAACAGCTGCCTTGAGCTTGCTCTCCTGCAGTTTTGGAAAAGTGAAAGGAAGGAACCACTTTTGGAAGAGTCTGATTTGATGATTTTGCAGTCAAACACAAATATCCAAAGATTTCTTTTATAACATAAAGTATATATCACCCTGGAGACGCTCTATATGAAGAAAGCTTCATGATTTGTTTTTTTTATTTCACTCTTTTTCCTGCTGCAGCTCCTGGCTGACACTGAGTTCTGCTTCTTAAATAATGAATACAGGTCATCTAGACTTGATTGTGGTATCTTCATTAATCCCTCACACAAAGATAAATATTTCTATGAATATTCCTATATTTCCATAAGGATTTTTTTCCTTTCATCTGTTACAGCAGGAACATATACTGATTTATAACATCAGTAGTGCAGCATCATGTCATTATAAAGCAATAATTTCACTGGAGAGCAGACTTGAAGTAGGACTGTTCATTTTAAGGATGTACAAATGGCACAACATTTGAACAATTGAATAAAAATAATTACAATTGAATCTATACTTGTTTTCTGGAAGAATACACATGTATAAATAAAATAAGAAAAAAAAAGACTTTGTCTCAAGAAGGTATCCATGTATTGTGATGTCTAGCTCACTCTTGAAGCTTGGAGACAGGTGTCATCATCTACAGAATCAGTGTAAACAAAATAACTCCACTGGACCCACTTATGGTCAACTCATGATACAGGAATCAATACTTTTGTAAGAAATCCCAAAATTACAAGGAAAAATTTTTATTTTGGGTAAAACACCTCTCTCAACCAATACAAGTAGACTTAAACCCCTGCTGTGTTCAGACTTGGATTTTTTCAGTGGCAGACAGATTTTCTGATACTTCCACCTCCAGCTGAAAGTTTCCACCTTGCTGAAATTCAACAGGTTCTTTGGAGAGCCCCACACAGTAACTCTGATGTTACAGCCAAGACCCCAGTCCTTCAAAAGGCAAGAAGTAGAATCCCAAGGATAGACTAGAATCTTGATCACAGCAGGTTGCTTGT
Source organism: Certhia americana (assembly GCA_018697195.1). NCBI lineage: Eukaryota > Metazoa > Chordata > Aves > Passeriformes > Certhiidae > Certhia > Certhia americana. The sequence continues at coordinate 8,800,020 of CM031857.1, read as the reverse complement.
TTTATATAGGAATCCTGGCTGCCCTAGGACTCTGCCATGTGGGTTAGCAGCACCCACAAGGTAGTGGAAGAGATGCAATAAATTGGAAAAGCTTGAAAAAATGACAACTGGGGCACCAGAAAATGATATGGTAAAGAAGAGGTCACAAAGGAAAGGCAGAAGGGAAACTAATGTATGAGATGAAGGGATAAAGACACTCCTAAGTATATGCCCAGGCAATACAGCATTGCTCTAGCCCCAGCTGCTATTCCCTTGGTTGGTATGGAGCAATTAAGAGTCTCCTCTCCTTTTGCTTGATGTGGAAAAGTAGGCTGACAGTGTTATTCCAGATTCACAGGAAGAGAGGAAAGACCATCAAAAGGAATGCATCCCTTGAAGAGACAAAGGAAACGGAAAAAGTGCTGTGATCCTGAAAGGTTTTGCCCCTGCTTGTAAGCAGTGCACCTGTGAGTCCCATCACAGGCCACATCCTGAGCTTTCATCAGCAGTGGGACATAAAAAGTGTCCCAGTTACAGCTCTTGGCCCTTGAGGTGACCAGTGACTATTTCAGTCTTGCTTGACTTGGGAAAGAGCCTGAAAATGGAGGACCTGAACATATGTACAAGCCTTAAGATTACCTTTAAGAGGAATTAAGATTTCCTTTAAGAGGAATGAGAGAGAACTGCTCTTTTCTGTTTCTTGAGACTTGTTAATCATGGGTTTAGATGTTTGGAGTTAATAATGGTGCTCTTGGCAGGAAAGCCAAGAACTGGAGCACCATAATCTGCTTATCTAGGTACTGGGTGGTCCTCATGTTCTTCTTTGAATGCTTGTGCCTCATGATTCTATATATCTCCAAACAAAGAGGCAGAGAAAGATGAATTATTGGTGAGCCTGGCTATCTAAGATAAGAATAAACAAAGGAATGCAGTCCTGAGGATTTTAGTAGTTCATGTAGAGAATTGCGTTAACTCTTCCATTGTCCTTAGACCATAGCTAAAATGCAGTGTTAAGAATAAAAAAGGCTAAAGTTACTCTTGTAGTTGTTGGGAAATACATATAAAGTTTTATGAGTCAACTGCAGAGTGATTTAAAATAAATTATCAGCAAATATATTTCAAGGAGAATATACACAGAATGACTTTTTAAAAAATCGTTACAGGAAGGTCCACAATGGGAAACGAGAAATTAGCTCTCAACATAACTAAGTCATAAAAAGAACATCTTTTTTGCTGTTATTCAGAAATAAGAAATAAAAAATAAATTTCTAAAAATTTATAATCAAATAATTTTGGACAGAAAAAGACTAAATATGAGGATAAAGACTGTACTTTCCTCTCTTCAAGTAACTACTTCAAAATCATTTAAGGGACCTCCTGAAATTGTGGAGTGTGTTACAGTAATATAACCTCAGAGCAGCTTCACTGCCTATCTATCATATGCTACACTGCACACTGAAATTCAATTAAATTCCATTCAAATTTATTAAAGGTCAAAAGTTCTGGGGCACCAAATGTTCCAAATTTTAATTACTCCAAAATCTTTATGCTTTTATGAATCAATGTCATCCACTTCGATTTTGACTGTAAAATCTTAGTGAAGCAATTTTAAAATAAAATAGTTCATTTTATCCTTATAACTTAGACAAATTAAAATTCTAAATAAATTTATATCTCAACATAAGAGGAGGTCATTTCTCAGATGCTGCAGACAGTATTATGGAGCACTCAAGACCACAGACTAAATAATTTGCATGAGAAACTGCAAATTAGTTAAATGTTAACTGCAGAAATAGTTTCTTTTATGCTCTTCCAAATTCTCTTCTTTTCTCCTTCTTATCTTACTTTTCCCTGTTCTTTGCTTTCCTTCAGCCTTCAGCTATTTAACTGTCACCTTTTTATTTGCTTCCAATTCTCTCTTCTTTTTCTCCTGTTAAAAATATCTCTCCTTCTTTTCTTAATGTCTCTTTTCATCATCCCTCTATGTTTCTTATCAGCTACATCTGCTCAAGACGGAAAAAAGGTGTCCAGCATCTAAGGGCAACTGTCTTTTCTCTTCATAGTTCTTTTTAGATACCGAGTTACTTGACATTAAAATGTCTGTGATAAAACACTTTCCTCTGTTGTGTGAAGTAAGATTTCTTATTAAGAAATACAACTACCTAGAAAGGGGGTGAAAAAAAAAAGTACTTTAAAAACAGCCTCAAGGTTAAAAAAGGCTGTGTTAAACCTTTCTGGTTACACTTTGACCACCAAAGATCACTAAATGGTTTTGATTTGCTGTTCTGTTTAAAGCTTCCAAAGAAGCCTCTAGTGCAAGATAGAATATTAATATGCAAAAGTTAAATGATTTGGTACATGTCAGGGCTAAATACTGTATTAAAGGAGGAAATTTGAACATCAAAGACCACTCTGTTGCCCTTTAAGAAGGGCAAATGTTTTACTCCCTTCCTTAAGATAAGGAACTTGCTGGTTTCTTTAAAAGAACAATAATTTTTAACTCTATGCCTGACAATTTCTTTCATCAAATCATGACAGTTCACCTGGGCAGAGAAATCAATCTCCTGTCAGTGATGCGCTTCAGCAGCTATTTGTCTGGGGATCCAGTAGTCACTGCCACGTGGAGAGATGGGCACACAGGCAGTGATGTCCCTGGGCAGTTTACCTGAGACCTCCTAATCTCTTTCAGTACTGGTTTGATCCTTTTCTTTTCAAGTATATTTTTATTTGAGGCAGCAACATTATTGTTAAATCCATTTTTTTTTCTTTAGGGACCCATACAGGTAAAGCCACATATCAGATTCCTTTTCCTTCTTACCAAAACTACTTGAAATATATCTTTATTTGATAGTCAAATATAAACCATGGAATAACTTGCAATGCACAATTCAACTTGTCTAAATTGCAGTCAGTCTGAGGAAACTTGGAAAGAAACAGCTAAATTTTGCTTTATAACAAAATTAGGACTGTTTCGTTACCAGTAGAGGACAGGTAAAAGTTATGAATAGGAAATATCATAAGAAATTCACAACTTATCAACGAAGCAATGAACATCAGAATGATATATTTAGCATATTCCCTCTACCTAGAAAATACAGGACTGGGACTGACTGAGAAATGACTGATATGTTACTCACAGGACTGTAGTCCCACAACAGAAGATTGTTAAAGCTTTTAACAGAGTAAAGATCTTTATGTGCCCACATTTACCTATGTATGTATGTACGTATACATACCTGTGCATATATATATATATATATATTTCAACACAAAATAAGTAAGAACAAGAATAATTTTTCTTGACTACTTCTATATTAGTGGCATTCATAATAACAATGATAATAATAATAATAATAATAATAATAATGGTTAAATAAAGACCATGGTGTTTGATATTCCTAGTACCAACTACAGTCAATAAACCAGCAATACTGATCCTAAGCACTTTACCTGAAATGCAAAATGAATTGAACAACAGAAAGAATAGTTCAAGTGCGTTGTAAAATCTTAAAATGTCATGATTCTGTTAGTTCATATGTTCATATTTCTACCAGAAATATGAAAGATACATATCTGCTGCAGCTATTCACTCTGGAGAAACTTTAAATTCTGATCTTTGCATGCAAAACCTGAAGAAAAACATTATGATTTTCTTCCCTATGAAATGAAATTTATTCACAGAGTAAGCAATTTTGATTAAGTTTTCCTAAAAAAGAAAATTACAGATGGTACAACAAAAAATACACAAAGTTATAAAAGTCAGAAAATATGCTTGTACAGTCTTCAGTGTAAATATTATTTGCAGTATATAGCAGTTAATAATAATCAGGGTATTGCTCTATAATACAGTTTACTGTAAGATAGTAAAACAGTCTTAATACATTGCCATTTTGGTATCAATCCATGAGATTTCCTTGTAAAATTTCCAATGATTATAGGCATGTACATCATGAAGTGAAGGCATTCAAACAATAGTTGTTGGCTTTCTTAAACATGAAGTGAATAAACAGAAGAAATAAAGTCTCAGAAGAAGATGTCATTGCACTTACGCAGTGCAATTAAGCAATTAAGCAGTGCTATTTTTTACATATTTAAATAGTTTAATGTTGCCTCCAAGATATGTGCAGTGACCCCCCAGGCTACCCAAATGCTGTTATAATGAAAACTACCGATTCATATGGGAATAAATCTCCTTATTTTCCTTCCTTTTTTTTTTTTTTTTTTTTTTTTTTGTTGCAGTTCTATTTGTCAGAAAATAATATTTATCTCCATTCTCCCTACTTCATTCATTTGAGCTTCAATGGAGCAGAAGCAGGCTAAAAATTTTCCAGTTCCAAGATCCCCTCTGGAAAAGTAAAGAAGAAAACTTCTTCTGATGAGGTGTAAGCTCAGATAAAGCAAATGGCAGCCATAGAAATTAAAGTTTTGTTGTGGTCCTTGCTGGACCTTGAGAAAATTGACTACAATTGAATCATGACAGCTTTTCTGGACAACTTCTTATGCCCCTTAAAATATCTTTTTTGGAGAAGCAACACAGAGAACCAAAAAAATGTTGTTCTGTCTTTTAAAAGACTGTTTGGAGCAAAAATATTTTGAAATCTCTTTATATTGTAAACATAAATTACTTTTAAAGCATTGCTAAACTTTTGCATCTGAATGTATCACTGGAAGTTCAGCTAAGAGATGCAGAAACCAGCCATGTCCTCTTTCATGCAATGTCATGCTTCTTGGTTTTAGTTATGAAATTGAAGTGTAACCCAGTTAAATAGAAACATATATCATATAATCACAAGCCTTTTCAGAATATTTTTCTTCATTAGAATTTTAACTATGATGTGCAAAAATGAGCCAGCAAGAGAACATCTTCAAGTGCTATGTCAACTGTCAGGCAAATAGACAGCATTAATAGCAATCGACAAGTAATCCATCAACTATGATTACACAACAATTTTTCTCTCAGAAATGAGCTCTCTACTGCTCAGAGTATCCAGCTCTGCATGATAATCTGCACCCCCACTACTAGAGAAATTTTGACATCATGGATAGCAAAGCTAAATAGTTTACAATAAATGGCATTCCTGTAAAATGTTCTTGTTCTTAGTGAGTCTGGTGATAAAAATTAAATAAAAGAAACACTGAAGTCTGCTCTAAACATCTTTTAATTTCAAGGAGAGCTGATTCAGATCCATAACTTTTTACACGTTCAACAACTGATGTCTCTAAGCAATCAAGTAACACAATATCAAGGTGCTATAACAACTAATTTACAGCCTATTTTTCTTTCAGCAAATGTAGCAATGTGTTAATGTGCTGGCTTGATAGCACCCTGTCCTGAGAGAAGAAAGCAAGTAATTTGAATCAATAAGATCTAATAGCTAATACAGGTAACATTGAATGAACTATTGTAGTTGCAAAACAAATTTTCAAACAGGAGGTGTTTGAACGTCTGAATATTTGCATAATTTACTTATCATGGCTAAATGACACCCCAAGATGATCAACTTTATTAATGCTTTTGTGAGACATTATTATCTGTATCACCATCTATTTCAATTCTTCATAGAAAAAAACCAGACTGAATACTCAGAAATTTTCAAACACCTGCAAGTCAATTAATCAAAACTGAATGTAAAGTATTTTTACTCTGGGATTTGGCTTTTTTTTTCATAACAGATATACAGATACTCATTTTAGAAGCCCTTTCTACTGAGAAAGAAACATATTGTGGAACAACTTTGTTCAACATATTTGTGCCTCAGTTTCTACGACAATTGAAATAAAGGGCTCTTTTAGTCATAACTAGTTCATATGTTCAAATATTTATAAGCTGTGGGTTGCTATTTTTGTGCATCCCATATGCACACATTCATGCCCTGCTAGTTTGGGCAGTGTGGGCTTTAGATGTAAAATACCTGTGAGTGGGCAAGGCAGTTCACAGTTCCACTGAGTCCATCACCTCTTTCCTTAATGCTACTGATATGGGGACTGAGAGAAGCAGCAGATTTATTGATATTATGTTCATGCTCTAGGAAAACAATATATTGCTCAAGCTGCAGGTCAGCTTCTAGATAAGAGGGCTGACAAAGTAATACCCATTCCAAGGATGCCAACAGCCAGCCCTCCAAGTTCTAGCTATTTTAGGGACTTCCAGCACATTTTCCAAGCAATCACATCACATTTGGCTGAATTAAACAGAAAATCTTAATTCCATTTCCAATATTCCTTCTCTCTTTTAGTAATCTAAGCGTTTCTAAAAAAAAAAAAAAAAAACAAAAACCCCAAAACTAAACCACAGCAAACATTTACAGGCATAATGATAATATTCTGCTGCCCATCATGGTCATTCTTGTTTATAAATAGCTGGACAGAAACAAGGAATAATGTCAGCAAGAACTGAGTTACCCTTTAAATGGAAAAAAATCATCTAGTTATTTCAGTCAAGCAGCTGTGTATGCAGTAGGAAGTCTCACTCACAAATATTATGATGACTCATCTACTTTCCTTTTCTAATAGTAAATGCTCTTTTCTTTTTATAAGTGCAGCACTGATAAACCCTTCACAAGCTGCAATTCTACCTTACATCCCCCCTTACCTAAATCTGCAGATTTTAAAGTGCAGCTATGCATTTATATCCATAAAATTAGCTATTAGAATCACTTGGGGTTAGAATCACAAGGTTCTTTCATACAAACTGCAGACCTCTGAGATTTGCTGCCTTTATCAAAGGTAACATCTGAAATAGCATGCAAAATTCTAAGACCATAAACAGAAAAGGTGCTGCCTGGACTTCTCCCAAGTCCCTGGAAAGAGAGGAGTTAATCAGCACAGGCAGTTCGGAGAGCTTGCAGTGAGACACAGGACTGTACTGCAGATGTGTGGAGCTCACGGAAGGTGTGGCCCGTGCCTTCCACATGCATATTTAAATACTTAAATTACATGGCCTTAAGGCTGCTATTAGAGAACAACCTCACAGAGAGGAAGAATTACACAGCGAAAGGAGGCCTAACACATTTCTTCAAACAGAGAGCTGAGAAGAAGAGAAGGAAAAGCCCAGGTTACTCACGATTCTTTTCACCTCTCCACCTTGACCCCGCTTTTATTCTAGGCGAGATGTCCACGGCAGCAGTTATGTCTACTAGCCCAAGAAGCAGCAGCAGTGACAGCACAGCCATGCCAGGTAACAAAAAAAAAAAAAAAATCACCTCTACCTGGAGTACTGCTAGAGATGAATTAGAGAAGACTTTCCTTAGTAATGAACAATTGGAGCTAACAGCACTTACTCAGCAGAGGCAGAGGGAGATGTAAAATATTATTCCTACTAGAAATGTTTATTAAAAATTTCCATTGCATCGCTTATTTCCTTGATCCAGGGAATGCAAAAACAGAAGAGTTGTAAAGGCTTCCCCCAACTAGGAGCCTCTGGCACTCAGACGCAGGAGGAGATGCAGTGGCAATTTTCTGTGGTTCCTCAGAAGCCACTGGCTCCTCACCTGCCTCTGCCACCTCTCAGCCCTTCCCAGTGTTTATCAACATTCCTTACAGCACCCTAGCAGGGGACACAGCCAGGCTGAAAACGGAGTTTTTTCTCCCTCGCTTCCATATTTCACTGCAGTTTCACAGAGCTGATGACACGGAACATTTTAATGTTGACACTCAAATCTCATTACGTTTATCAATGGGCACAAAAACACAGTTTGTCAAGCTTCTCCCCCTTACCCACAGAGGGGGGCAAGAGCAAAAAATAACATATGCAAGATGAAAAATGAATGCTTAAAAAAGAAACTTTTTTTTTTTTTCTTTTTTAATGCTGTGAAGTAACTCTGCCTCTTGTTCAGCACAAGTATCTTCTATTCCTAGAGAAAATAACACAAACAATACCACCTCCCACACATGTTTCTCTCAGCAGATGCTGCATAAATGGAGCAGTGCATCAGTGGTAAGAGAAGCTCTGAGAAATTGTGTATAGAATCTGTGTTACCTAACAAAGCTTCCCCCTGCAGCCCAGCAGCCTCGGGGCACCCAGCACCCAGTGCAAGCAGATTCTGGCATTTGCAGAAGTACAGCTGGAAGTAATTTAACCCTGAATCCGACAGGGAGCTGGATCATGAACTTCCCCGGGGTCATCAAAACAGTCTCAAGGAAGAGCTGGAACACAAATTATCTGCCACCCTTTTCACCACAATTATGAAATCATTCCACATGAGTTGTGAAGACCCAGAAAAACTTCATCCCAAGAGCTGAAAATCACTGTAATAAAACCAGAGGACTTTTCATTTGTGGTGAGAGAAGGCTTTAGTCTGCACAAAGTCTACATTTATATCCAGTATAAGTAACTGCCAAATTTCTAGTCCTTTAGAACCATAAGCATCAGCCTCAGGAGCACTTAAAAATTGTTACTTATACAACAGTAAAACTTTCTTCACAGAACAGCAGTGAAATAGCATTCTCCAAGCTGATCTTCTGCCTCACACATTGCATGCTGTCTGTTGTGCATGGATGTATCCGAGCTGCAGAATTGAGGGCCTTTTGTTGAATAAAATACTGGAGTAAATTTCTAGATAATTTCAATTACCAAGAAAAGAGAGATGAAGAAAGTTATTTCAGTTTTATTTATTTTTATTTTTTTATTTTATTTCAATTTTTAATGTATCTATTAATTTATAATGTTCACAACCACTGCTGTTTATGAAATTTGAGCTCAATATTATTAGTACAATTGAAATACTGCACAAGAACCAGTTAGGAGGTGACCAGCTGAAGACACTTAATTTCTAAACCTTCTCATGTCAGTGATAGAAACCTTCCAGAAGAGGGCAGGAAGAATTTTCTCACTTAGAGCTGGCAGACCACAGATGATCACAAAAAAGTTTCAATGGCCATTAAAGCAGTTACCCACAAACCCTTTAAAAGGTTTTTTTTTTTTTTCTTTGCACCAGTTGGAGAAATTAGGAAGAGAGATGTGCTCTTATTTCAATTTTGGTGAATTTCATTCAGTACAAAAAGCAAAGTATTTATGGAACATGACTTGAGATCCATCAAATCTGCTTCTTACACTCTACAAGCAGCCTTCAGTTTTGCTCTGACCCCAGCAGCTCCTTTTGGCTATTCCCTCTGGAGAGATGACCAGGAGGGAGTGGATTCCACATGTAGACTCAGTACTGTGTCTGGGCAGGGAGAGAGTCATCATATCCTGTCCTCAGTGGGATTTCCTTATGAAAAGCTTTGAGGTTTTTGTGATCATTTCATTTTTGTGATCATTTTATTTAAAAGGAGTCACATCTATGTGCTGAAGAACAATGGAGATCACTCTTACACATGCTGTTGGGTCTTTGCCCTAAAAAAAAAGATAACTCCTATGGTAACATATAGCCTCAAAAGAAATAGTTGGGGGCTTCAGAATGTCTTTTTTTAAAGAACTTTCTAACTGCACATTTTTCACCATCTGAACTCATGCCAGTTCATTCAATAGCCACTCTCGAAAGATGACTCATCGTGTTGCTGGTTATGTAAGATACCCGAATGTACCAAATTGTTCACTGCACCAAAATACAAACAAAGGGAAAAAAACTTCAATTAATATAAGGCAGCCCTTTAGGAGCACAGGAGCAGTAGCGTAGAATGGTGTAGTTTACTGTAAATGCAGAAATATTGAGGGTTTAAAGGACAGCTGCAGTTTTGAGCACTGAAACCGAAAGGTTTTGCAATCTCACAGTTGACAGTGAACCTTTGAAGGACAGAAGATAAAGATTTTCAAAGAAAAAAAAAAAAAAAAAAGCCAAAGCAAAGCATGAAATTCCAGAGTAAAAGAAATTAATCTGAGCTAAAAATTCAAGCTGCCTCATAGAAGAGTCCCCTGCCTTGCAGTTAATACTTGTTATCCTTTGCCTGGTCCTAGATCCAAACTTCACTGAGCCTTTTGCTGTGTAAAAGTAAACTGGTGCATCAATTGGTATTTCAGCAGATGTTGGCTGAGCTCTCAAGCCCCACAGTTGTTTTGTCTAACAAGGAATCCTACACAGAGTTAGTGGAAAGTTTCAGAACTACAGGCCAGACGGCTTTTTATCTTACAAGATTATTAGAAGGCCACTTTTAGAGACACAAATCACTGCATGGACACTTTTGCACAGGTTGCACCCATTTATCCTGTCACAGCAGAATGGGGCAGTTGCCTTCAAATAAGCTCCCTGTGTTCTGAGGAGTGTGAAGGGATGCTCAAAGCAGCGTCTCTCGAACGACCGCTTTTCATTTACACAAAGAAATGCAGAGATTGAAAACTAATCACCAGAAGAGCTTTGACATCACTCTGTCAAACAGAGTGCCTCATAAACTGTGTTGCTGGTTAGCAGGGCAGTGGGCAATTACTGCCATCAAAGCAATGCCAGTCTACTGCCTTCCCCACTGGAGTAATAGCAAGTAAAACCAAACCAATTAAGCATTCAGAGGTGTGAAGCCAAATAAAAGGTGGCCTGCTCCTATGTGATTCAGTATTTTATAGCTCATTTAACTAGTTTCAGTTTCTGCTATATAATTTCTGCTCATGTGAGTTCCTCAGCTATTTGAAAAAGCAATATAATTAATTCTGGAATTAGTCATGTGGACAAGTTTTTCAGAGATGCAGTGGACCACGTGAAGATATTACACTGCATGCCTTCCTGAATTATATATTACAGTTCAGTCAAAAGGACTTGAAGATAAAATTACATAATGAATTTATGGTCTGTATTACACTATCCAGCTTTAATGCACATAATTTTCTCAAATTTTCAGACATATTTAATTTCTTTTCTCCTCAGCTTTCATTATGCCCCAAACTTTTAATTTCTGGTTTAGTGCGCCATAGATAAAACCACTTGCAATTTAGTGCACAGATCTTTCCTTGGATCACATAGCTTCCATGGAGCTTTTTATCCATAATAGGCAGAACTTTTCTTCTTAAGTTTTCTCTCCCTTCTTTAGAGACTTCACCTTCTTTTAACTGGCAACAGAGCTCTCTACAGCATCTTGGCAAGGGCTTCCATGGAGGGTTTGTAATAAATTTCCTGTGCATTCCTTCACAAGGACATGATGAAAGCTACAGCCTCTCCCCCTGGAAGAGCAGCTGTCCTTTGAAAAGTCAGTTCCTCTTGTGCACAGAGGTCCTTCTCCACTCCTCAAAGCCAAAGCCAATTCCTTACACAGGGACATCTCCGTCACTTCTGAAGACCCTACCACTGACTGTTGGAAATCGATGATCTGGGAAAGTTTTTTTACCATAGAAGTCAGGTGCTGGTTTAGTGCTAAGGAGGACAGACCAACAAGGAAGAGCTGACTGGGCATCATGCCACGGGTTCTTGAGTCATCCCCTCCTCAAAGTCACACAAGGACTGGCTCAACTAAGCAGCTCTTGCTCCCTCCCTTTCTTATCCTGCAGGGTAAAGAATGCCCTTTCTAGTCCTTGATTTTAAGGCATCTTTATCAAATTTGCAAAACAAAGCAGGTCTCTATTTCTGCAGTATGAGCTCGACTTAAATAGCTGCCACATACAGTTCTTACACTGCCTTTGATGCACTTTTGCAGCAGTCTCCCTTTTTAAAAGAAAAGCTAAATCTGGTGGCTATCAAGGAGCCTCTGCGAGGCAGCCGTGCAGAGACCTTGGAGCATGACAGGACAACAGTTACAGAATTCATTAAAGCTAAACATTACCCAAGTTTTATTTTACAAGCCTTATAACTCTAAAAACTCCGGGGAGATCAACTCAGATGTAGCAATGTTTGCCATGAAAACATTGTAGTGCTGTGAAGTGAAGGGCACACACACATAATTCAGCAGTGTGTGTGTGGAACAGACCCACACACCATTGAACCCCTGCAGTCTTGGGGAAACACTCAAGTTCCCAAATCAGCTTAGCTGGAGTTTTTTTTTGTTTTGATTGTAATACAGATCTAATTAAAACATTGAACAAAGATCTTGAATCTGGCTGTTTTTTTTTTTTTTTTTTTTTTAATCATTCAAATGCATAAATTTGAAAAAAACCTGCCAAATTCACCATTCTAACACACCTGTTATTTTTTTACTTATAGAACACCACCAGCGCACTCAGCACTGTATAATCATATAAATTAACATTACCTCTCCCTTAAAAACTTCATGGTCCAGCATGACTGAGTCTTAAAAGTCATCACTTCTCTGAGGGCATATGTTTGTTTCTTAATTTCCTCACGTTAAAGTCTTTAAATTCTCAACAATAACATTATACATTTTGCTAGCACATTTTATTATTTGCATTGGTGGTAGAGGAAAACAAATGTGTTCTTCATGCAAAGATACACACAAACCTTTAAGTAAGTGTACAGCATCTATGTATCTATGCTTCTGCTAATAAAAACCTCAAACAAAAACATAAACAGAGCATGATTTGCAAAGTTTGAAAGCAGTTCTGATACATATTATTTAGTCTTGACTAAAGCTACATTTAAGTAAATTGATCTTGGTATGGGTCAATCAGCTCAACCTATATATTCATTTATTATATACAGTTAAAAAGAAATAAAATTCCTCTTGTTGAAATTGGAAAAGAGATGATCTGGTTTTTGAGGCAAAAAATATATTTTTCTCACCCCTGTACCTTATCAATTTGCCATTATTCTCATGCCCTCAAGGCAACACAGATTTTGATTGCGATTTATTTCAGAGACTTCAGTTTTCCTGGATTGATTTTTTTTCCATATGGCTGCAGAAGAGTAGGCATTAGCCAAGCCTGTAAAGTTAAGTCAGGAACTACTATGACTTTTACAAGAAATTTCCCTTACAGGCCTAGCTATGAGAAGTAATGCTATGAGAAAAATATTTCTGGCTTTCTCTTGCTATGAGAAAAAAATGAATTAAGACTTTATTTTTTTCTTATTTCATAATTTTTTTTTTTTTCTCTTTCTTTGTAAAAGATTCTTAAAATCCACCAGGAAGTAAATGAAAAAAACAAAACAAAGCAACCCTGATCTAGGATCATGCAATAAAGAAGATATTTTGTTCTTGCTGTTAAAAATGCCAAATGGGTTCCTACGAGATGCCTCCAAACTTGTGCTCAGGGAAAGGAATCATCCTTCCTAAGCAATCTAGATGTGTCAGGCATTGTAACTGTCTAAAGTCTACATGAGAGAACATCTGTTAAAGGCTGCTGTTTGAGCTGGAGGTGGCACCTTGTCCTTCATACCAGGAGAATTTATGTATTTAAAGTCACTATCAGGAAAAAAAAAAAAAAAAAAAAAAAAAAAAAAAAAAAAGTGAAATAGCCAAAAGGCTAAGGACCAGAAGAACAGGACATTTTAATCCCAGATAACCCAAGGTACCTGAATGAAGCTGACGTTGCCACAGGGTAGCAAGTCAAGTCCCTCTTCCACCACCTCCTCCTACAGCCACAAATTGCTCCAGCACAACAGAACACTAATTCTTCTTTAAAAGCAAAAACACCAGCAGACTCTGGATCCCAACACAACATTCGTGAAGGCAGCACGGCTTTCGTGAAAGCATCACATCTCCATGTGCCTTCATAGCTCTGGCACTAAACCAGCAAAACCCCTGAGTGCATCTCAAGTGTTCTCAGGACCCTCAGCCACAGCACTCCAGGCTTTTAAAGACTCCCTGTCTCTTACTGCTGGGATCCCACACCAGCAGCCAGAGCATGCCTTCTTCTAATGATTATTTAGCATTTTTATGTGTGACTGCACAACTAACAGTTCTTCACAGCTCTATGCGAGCTGATATTTCAACACAGCCAGTGTTTTATGTCAGCATAAATGAGAAGCCGTATGAGACTACCGCAAGAATGCTTCCCAGATCATGTTGATAGTAAAATTTTATAAGATAATGTTGGCGCTTTTAACACCAAGCTTATGGATTAAATATGTCCCAAACATATTTAATGTATTCAAGTAATTTATCATTATCTGTTCTAACAAACTGGCAATATTTATCCTATTAATTCAGGCAAATGTAGGACTGTTTACTGAGTGGTGGAGAATTCTAAGGATATGCTCAGACAAAAAATAAACACAAGAAATCTAAAGTGAATATTGTTTAATGTAAAAATATGCCATCCTACTCAGCTCTCAAAATAAACTGCTAAACTGTTGTCGGCCTTCTGCTTTTCAAAAAAACCTGACTGTTAGGCTAATCTGTCGGGCCTGATTTGCATTTCTATATTTACTTTTTCTCACACATTTAAAATATAATCTTAGTGGGTTTTAAGAAAACATTCTGAGAAGACCTGGACATTTTATGATTGCAAGATCAAATACACAGCTTGTTGCATTTTTTTCTTCTTACTTCTTTCTTATTTCTTTTAAAATGTATTTCCTTTTTGCTGATGGCTCTTTACTGAAATCTAATTTTCCTTTCCACTGATCTCTGACTTCTGCATACTCCATCTCAGTGTACTACTCCCTTTTTTTTTCCAGTATATCATTTTTCCAGCTTATCATTCCTCATCTCCTTCCTCTCTGTCTCCAGTTAACCAAGCCCTGCTCAGGAGTGAGGTATTACCTGGAAGAGGTGCAAAGGAAAAGGTAGTTGAGCTGAGAACTATGCCAACACGAGTGAATAACTGATAATGAGAAACCCAGGTGAATGTGGCATTATCTCAGCAGGTGATTTTGAGTAGATAACATAAGATAAACATGTATTTTGTAAACTGGACCTGTGCTGCAGTTCAGCTTAAAAAGCTAGAGGTTGAAGCCAACCTACCAAGTACCTAAAACTCCATGAAATTTATCTCAGAAGACAGAGATATTCCTGGTATTCATTCTGTTCATTTGAGAAAAGAAATTGCTTTCTACACATGCTTGCTGAATGGGGCATGATGTTGGAATACAAAATCAGCTAATTTTTCTTAGGGTGGGTGGCAGCAGAAATGTGGGAAATTATCTTGGCAGATGGGCAGAGAAGAGGAACTATGACAAAATGTCTAAAAGCAGGTCTGAGAGTGTGGTTACACTTTTTCTGCTCCTGCCAACCCAAACTGCAATGCAGTGAAGGCTTTACAATATCTTCATCCAAGCATGTGAGGACATTTCCTCTGCAGTGGTTCCATACTAATCTTCAGAGCAAGAATCAAGGTCAATGTCTCACAACCTAATAACAAAAAAATTCAGTTGAAGGACAATTTTGCCAGGCTGTTGTGTTGGTGTTAATGAATCAGTTGGGCTTTTTTTTTTAACTTTTTCAGGTTTCCATTTTGTCAGGGAAAACTTAATTCTCCAGTGTTGAATCTTGTTATTAGGACACAAATTAACTTATAATAATTTTAACAATGTCATGGCTTGTGTCCCAAATGGTGCAAATAATTCACTGGCTGTACTGGATCTGTAGCAAACTGTGAGCATCTGGCCCCCTCTGCTTTGATCAACATTTTCAAATCCTACTTGAGAAAGATGGATGCCCTGTCCTATTAAGAGAACAATGGGAACTGGGTTTCTCTGTATCCAGAGAGAAGGCAGTAATACAATTTTCAGCAGTCAATGGAAGTTAGTGGTCTGACTTCTATTTGTGCCTTTGAAAATCTCCCCAGTGAGATTCTTTGGTAAATTAGAGCTATGGGGTAATCTCCTAAATTGGAACACAATAAATAAGCTAAATGAAAACATTTACCTCAAACTCTAATTTAAGTCCCAAGCTGATGGAATTAAAAATGTCGTATCTTTAATAGATGTACAGAAGTAAAAGTGTCATCGTTAGCTGATATGTCATAACGAGCATGGGGCTAAAAGTACCATCTGAAACCTCATGCAAACTCTATATTCAAGTGAAATAAAACACAACATATTTAATATGTATCTCTGTGGGTTAAAATACAGCAATAGTAGGAACACAGGCCAATGTTCCTGACTTTTATTTATATTTCAAGCTAAAAAAAAAAAAAATCTTAGCTGATTTGAGGCAGCATTTTACTTTGTATTTCATGTTGTCCTACTGTACACAGATGCGTTAATGGAAATCAGCTGAAAACCAAAAGTGTGTGTTTTTAATGAATTCCACATTTTCTAAACTAGAAAATAGCAATCATAATATATTGGTGTTTAAAACAATTTCATAATAATTAAGACACTGGAAAATAAATATCCCTAAGTATATAAGCTACTTGAAATTAATAACCGCAGTAATAAAATCAATCAATACTCTCCTTAGAGTTCTTAGTAATTTTTTCCTAATATTGATTTTTTTTTTTTTTTTTGGTAAGGTGCTATAAGGCTTGCTTATTATTTGGATTACTGATATTGGTTTTATCTATCATAAAGAGAAGCATTTTTCTGGAAAGTAACTGAAAATTAATATGTGAAATAACCAAGGAAGAACTGGAAACAGTCAAATGACCATATCAAAGATTAAAAAATTCAAAATTTAGGGCCAGCTAATGCTGAATCATTTTCCTTCAAAAAACTGAAATATCCATAAAATGCAAATGTACCATTTAGTTACTAGTAGAAGCTTGTTAGAATAAAAAAAAAAAATTAAAATTGTACATTAAAGTGTAAGACATAAACTGTGACTGTAATAACCAAATTCTCCTATCTAGTACCAGGATTAAACAAAACAAGTTATGGTATAGAAATAATGAATTTCTGAGACGCAGAGCTATGTAGTTATTTTTTATGGCTAAGAAAAATGTAAACGAAAAAATAAGTGATAATAATCAAAACAAAATTACAAGAACCTCAACTTGGTTAAGGGTAGGCAAGAGAGCTATTATCTTATTTTCTCATTAGATGGGAGTGATGATTACCACCTTTCAGTATTATCAGTATAAATCCCTCTTTATTCAAATGAATACAGCTGGAATGATTTAAAATGGTTTCAGTGACTTCAGGTGTTGCTTCCCACAGAATCTTTTTTTTTTCCTAATTAGTAAGTCTAGTCTATTCCTCTTCTCTTCCTTTTTTCTTTGTCCTCATTTTTGTGTTTTCCATGTTAGCTAAGTTAACACATTCACTTTTTACATGGGGACCAGTTTTCTGATCCATTTCACAGATCTCTGCTCTGTTGACAGCTACTCTAGGTGCATTCAGAGCTATTTTAAAGGTGAAAGCTGTTAACATGACTTTCTCAAATACGCCAGCTAAGACAATAGTTTAAAGTTTTAAAGAGCCTGTAAAAACCTTCATAAAAACAAACAAGAAAAAACCGCAACCCAAGACTGCTTAAACATAAAAATTTAATCAGATCTGAAAAATATTAGCAGTTACAGAAATATTGATAGCTTTTCAGATAAAAGACTAATGTTGAAGTATATAAACTATACTGTTAATAAAGATTAGCACAAAACCAAAGTATATTTGGCTGTGATATGGTATGAAATGGAAGGGTTTGGCAAAGAGTAAAAATTATTCTCTGAAACCTACTGGGCTTGCATGTTGTGCATTTTTACAGCAGTGAATAAGGTGTCTGTATTCTGTAGAAAATGAAGCCTGTAAAATCTGCAGTAGACAGCCTGCCCCTGCCTCCCAAACTAGGTACTCCTGTCTTTTCAAAGTGAAGGCTTGACATCAACAAAAATAAAGACCAAAAGTACCACGAAGAAGGTGAGTGAGTGCAAAGTGTGAATGGCAGTCCTCGGGAAAGGTGTGCACCTGCACACGCTCCAGCCTGACACATTGGCAGAAGATGGAAGCTCATACTGGGAACTGCCTGAATATGATTTTTTGTGGGGCCCTTGAAGTAGGTGAAAGCATTCCTGGCTGACTCCCACTCCTCATTTCTTTCTGTCCACTGTGGATTGCTGCAACTTTGCTCAAAATAATAGAAGCCCAGAGAGCTGGCTCAAAAGTATTTTTTTTTTTTTTTTTTTTTTTCAGATATTATATGCATTCAATGTCCATTGCATAAATGAATCGCAACCTTGCTGTACTAGGACACTTTCAACATTCCCACTGTTTTTGGAGCAAACAACTGCCTGCTAAATTATTTTTTTTCCCCACCACGACATTCCATGACCTATCATTAGCTTTTGCTATGCAATGGGACTTCATGAATTTGAGCTTCAAAAGAAAATAATCAGGCAAAGAGAAGCCACAGTCAACTCTAATGTGAGCATACTCCCCAGAAATTAAAAGCATTTGGTTCACAAACCTCAGGGCAAATTTCAATCTCACATCACTACAACATCTGGAAAGAAGGAAAGAAGGGAGAGAAAACCCTGTAAGAACAGCACAGAGCTCTCCCCTTTTCTCATCACTGTTTTTATTCCCTCATCTTTTCCCTTGCTTTCTCCTCTCCATCCTCTACATTTCTTCACACAACTTAACTGGAAAGCTAGGGCAGGTCATATGGCAAAATTTCATATATGTAGTTTCAGTTTTTCTAAATAATTTATTCATTTAACATGAAGCTCGTTGGTTTAGCAGACTACACATTTGGAGGATTTTTTTACAGAAAGATTTGTCCTCAATTGAGTTAACAAATTCTCCTCACTCAAATCTTCTTCACTCTAAGTTTGCAGTGATTGTTTAACAATTTTTTCTTTTCCTCTCTTTGGAGCAGGTCCGGTTTTTTTTTTTTTTTTTTTTTTTTTTTCTTGAATATAGTACCTCCTTATATATAAATATATGCAATATATACTAGGACTTTTTTTTTTACTAATTGTTTATAGCAAGTAAAATAGATAGAGAACAAAATGAAACAAATACCTAACATTTTGTTTTGTAACATGATAACTTCTCCTCTAACTAGCTGCTCTGTGGCAAAAATTGCTGGGCCACCTGTGGATCCATTCCCAGTTATCTGTAATTTAGCCTATTAGCCCTAACACTACATGACATAATTCTCTGCTTACAACATATGTTGGCAGTTTCACTCTGTGAATGGACCTCTGTGAGGTCCATTTACTGAATCTGAAGTGCCAGGACACAGCAAATCTGGGCAGTGTATACACAGAAATCCCCAGAGTAACCTGATAAACATTAATGCTGCTTGATTTGTTTTCAATTAGATATCTTTAAATTCATGATTCTGAGATTCTATGTAGCTTCTTTATATATGCCCATACTCCCTGTGCTCATTATGCAATACAAGGCAACGCAGAGCAGAAATTAGGAACTGTAACTTGCTATGTCACAGGTTAGAAAATGGCACAAAAGAAAACCCCAAACAAACAAAACACCCAGCTGAAGTACGAAGAGGAAACTCAGTATTTCTGGAACTCAACAGGAGTTATAACCAAAGTACGTAACAGAGCAATGAAACAGTCTAATAAATTTGCAGCTACTGGGAGATATCTGAACTTTATTTTGTGACTAACTCCAACTCATCATATCGGCTTTTAAAAGTTAACTTCAAAGTTTTGAAAAAAATGGGTTTGGAAAACTGATTTAAAAGCACTTTTATGTTTTGTTTAATTTAGACTCTATATGTCACTGTATCAAATGTTGCTAAAGAAAATACTAATAATATGAATGACACCAATACGGCCAGATTAATTTTAGAATTTTAACAGGGAGAAATAAAAATATTCATTTTTATTGGCTTTAAATAGTTAAGCAAATCTAAGCATATTGGGTCCAAAGTGTGCATGGAGTTTAAATGAAAGCTATGAGAGGTGACTGTAGACATTATGAAGATTATTACTCAAAATTAACATTTTTTCAGGCCACAATACAGAAATGGAAAAGGCTTTGGGCATACTTTCCAAATCTTTTGCTATCAAATACTGACTTGGCTCTGGTACTTCAAATTCCAAAGGTAAGAATTCAGCAGACCTGTAAGTACTCCTTTGGTGTACAGGAATATTTTTTAGTTCTGCAGCACAGAAGAATTGATAGATTAGTATTTGCAGAAGTATGAAGGCCTCTGGATGAAATTTGTTCTAGGATAGAAACATGTGCTTTTGAACTTGAACCACCCTACACTAATGAATTAGATATTTGGCCTTGTATTAACTTGGGAAGTTCTGCATCAGCATTTTACAATTGTAGCACATATTTCATTTTCGTTGGCAAACCACAATTCATTACAAGTCTAATTTATACATAGCCAAGTGGTATGGCTTGTCAAATAGGAACATATGTACTTGGAAATAGCCAACAATTTCCAGTAATTTCAGAATTTTTCAGCCTTCTTGAAAGGGAAAGTTAACGGCTTTAAGATTTTCTAGAGTACATCTGAATAGTTTCAGGAGCCAAATCTTTTATTTTGTGTGTCAGTGCCAGCACAAGGTTCCTTTAATACTATCCTCTCAGTTTATATTTTTGAATTAGTACTTCATGCAAAACTCCTGGTTCTGGCAGCAGAACTTCCTTATTTTCTTTTATTCTTCTTTGAATCTTAAGAATGTCTGTAACTCCTCATAAAAAAAGATCATGGGAATGTACTATTCTCTCAAGCACACAGACAAGAACTGTAGACAGGAAAATTATAAGGGAGAATTTGAACATAAAAGGGTAACAAGGATTAATGAAGAATGAAGAGAGTTGTGTTGCTCTAAATCAAAATGAAAATAAAAAAAAAAAGGACTAATTTTTTGTCAGGTATTTGTCAGGAACCCTTCTCAAGCTGTGAAGCTGATAAAGTTCAGCCAATGGTGTTTGACAAAACACCCAATGGTGTTTGACAAAAAAAAAAACAAACAAACTAAAAAGCAAAGAAAAATAAAACAAATAAATCCCCCACAACCCCCCCAAACAACAACAAAACAAACAAACAAAAACAAACAAAAACAAAACAAATGAAAAAATGAGGTTTGAAAGGTAAGAAACTTAGAATATAGTGATCAGTTGCAGTGTGTTCTCCTGCCTGAACAACCCTTTCTAATCTATAGAAGTTAAAAGCAATAAAGCAGCAAAAATGTTTTTTCTCTTTACTATTGAAACACTTGAATTATCTGCTCAAAGCCTTCTAATTTTAGTGCACTTAGTTTGCCTAAAATCCACACGCAAAAATGTATTATTTAGTACTCTTTTTACGAGGATTCTTTTAAATAAAATTCTTCCAGAAATTCCATACCAAAACTTATTTCTGAAACAGTCTGCATGCTTATAACAATCCATAATTAACCCAAATATAAAATTGAAGTAATTTACAAGTATCTATGTAATGGTTGTAGCTTTGTTTACCAAGACATTTTCAAAAGCAACATTATTCACTTAAACGTACAATTACTGTTTTGTCATTGCTCTTGGCACATAAAACAGAATGCACAGGTATGTGTACTCTACTCACTACATTTAATTTGTTACAGCCTTTAAAATATCTCTGCTGTGTGTTGCACAAACTGTCACTCCAAACATTTCAGTGGAAGTCTAATAAAGCTTTTCATCACTCAGACTATGACCTCACTCTACGTTTCGTTCTGAGAAATGAACACATAGTTTTCTTGTTCATTTGTTATTTAAAAAAAAAAAAAAAAAAAGAAAAAAGAAATGGATTCAATACATTGAATTGATTTTTTATTCTTGATTTTCCAATATTAACTTTACTATGGAACAGAATATCTTCCAGTTAGGAATGATAAAACTGCAAAGTTTGAACATACCATTATCCTCATTAGAATTGGGTTCTAATTCCCTGTATGTACTGAGCATGGTATGGTGCTGCAGCCAGCAGTGATTAATAGTAGTTTAGGCTCCAGTTTTAATTTTACTGGAATTCCATATATGCTGAATAATATCACACTGGACTGTTCATTTTTGCTCCAGCCACAGAGTGCAGTTTGGGCCATCCCCCTCCTGGAGAACAGGAACACAGCAACAAGTCTCCCATTAGCCGTGGGGGCTGCTCCCAGCCCCGTAAACACAAAACCAAAAGCAGATGTCAGAGATTTGCAGCTGGAATTTGAAGACATCTTGTGGCTCTCAGGCAAAAAATAAAGCTCTAATGATTTTTTTTTTTTTTTTTAAATGAGGCAGTAGGCCTTAAATATCACAAAATGCTTACATAGAATATTGTAAGCTGGTTTTACCTCATCCAATGCCAAAACCAATCCAAGCATCTTAAAAATGGATACTATACATTTTTCTTTTCCTCACTCTCCCTCATTATCTCTAAATATATGAAAATTGAAAGTTATACAGTACTAAAAGTTGGACTACCAAGATAATTATCCAAAATAAGATACTTCAAACGTATTCTATGGAACCAGGTTCAAGACATTTTATGTTGAATGAAATTCTCTTTGGCTTCAACTAATCTTCTCTTGCTTAAAAAGTGTTACACAAACATTTTGAAAGCAGAGGCTCTGCAATAAAGATGGTGCTACGCTGAGAAGCTCCACATGTGTGAACTAATTATGTAGCTGACAGTCTCAAAAATATCCTTAAAGAATACTTCACCTTAGAGATGATTTAGCCTCATGGACATCAATGGAATTTTTTGGTTGTCTCATATGGAATTTAGTCCAAAAGTTTGACAAAAAAATTGTCAATGTCTCAAAAATATCTTTAAATTAGATGACCAGGGAAGAAGAAAAGTGCTGCTTTGCTCAGAGATTATAGATTCTAGAAAATATACTAGCAATTAAAATCCCAACTCATGCTGAAGTATTAATAAAAAATTCTAAAACATAGTATGTCTTTCCTCAAGCAAAAACACCATAAACCTGCTTTGGGAAACTTAAGTTATGTACAAAAATGAGAATTTTTTTAAGTTTTGAATTGTTCCATCTTTCTTTCTGCATGGACTTTGAGCTGTTAATATAATCTCTACCCATTTTAGAAAGATTTAAAAAAGAGTCTCAAGCAGTTAAATGTTGTGTGATGCAATTTATAGCTTAATGTTTCATAATAAAATGCTTGCTAGAATTAATTCATTTTCTGTATTCTATAAGAATCCTAGACAGCTGCAAAATTATAAAAAGGATTATAAAAAGTGCTGAAGTAGTTTTCTCTTACTTTAAGTTGGACTGTCCCATAATGCTTTTTTCTCATTTGTGTGCATGCTAAAGAAAGAAGATGTAGTCCTCTGAATATAATTATAAGGCAAATTTCACTAGCTCATCCTTCTGAAATCTGTTTACACCTACAATTACAGACTGCTTAATACAGAAGTAATTTACAATAATGCATCTGAAGCCTTTGTTTACCAAGAAAATTTTCAAAGAAGTATTATTTACTTAAATTTCAATCTGATTTGCTATTTTTTTTCTAAGTGATTTTTTTCAACAGAAACCTCATCCATGGTTCTTGTTACTGATCTCTTCCTCCAACTAATTTAATACAGGAAAATGTGCTACAGTCTTCCTTGTTCCTAAAGCAATTCATAATTCTTATTTAGTGAGGTTTGCAATGAACAATATGCTAACACATTCCTATTTTAATTATATTAAATAATGACTTTGATGTTTATGTACTTTTTCATTAAGATTTTTAAAATTTAATCCTTATCCATGAAGATATTTAGATGAAAGATTTAAGTGGACTAATTCTTACAGCAAAACCTGCAGATAAAAAAATAAAAATGCCTTTTAAATTTTTTTTTTTGTGTATGTTCTGTAGTAAGTAATTAAAAATATCTATCCAGAAACAAGATGAAGGATAAGCCACATACATATGCCACAGACAGTGGATTAAAAGTGGAAACTTCAGTTGAATTGATGCTGAAAAAAAATATCCCAGACTTCAAAAAATGCCCTCTGTACAATTTAATATACAGAAAATGAAATAAAAGTCATGAAAATAACCTGTAGCTATAATTACCATATAGAGAAGATTTCTGTTTTCAACATAATTTACAGAATACAGAAGATAAATTGGTAAAGATAACATAAAACTGATAAAAAACACAATTGATAAAAGAGAGATGATCTCTGTTAAATTACAACTTACAATAAATTCAGGCAAGACAAATGAGGTTTTGAATTGATACATCACAGAAGTCAGGGATGTCAAAACTGTATTTTCTAAGAGTTCATTATGAAATGTAACTAGCACTGAAATTAATCTTTGTGGTCTTCAGAAATTACATTACAACACATAGCTCAGAGAGGTAGTGGACTAGTTCATATCTGTCCACAGAAAGCAGAAGTGACTTTTTGGAGTAATCAGTCAGCCTTGGACAAGAAAAGACTCAAGAATTGTATTTATGAGTGAAGATATGTTACCCCAGGGAAGCTTATCTGTTTATTTCCCGTCAGCTTCATCCATCTCTTCTGGCTGGTGCCTAGACTGAAAATGCATCAGCTCACTGATGCCACAGCCTAGAGCCCAGCATTTCAACGTGAAAGGGTACTGCACACAGGCCATAGGAGCTTGATTTCTGTCATGAGGACAGAAAGGTGAGAGGAACAACTGCTTTGCAATATGATTATCATGTCTTTTATTTCTAAGTAAACACAGGGGGAAGCTCCAAAGCTCACTTCTGTCCCTCAGTTTCAGTCACTTCCATCAGCCAAGTTCTGAGCTCCGCTCATCCTACCATCCCCATGATCATACATAAGCTGGAGGATTAGGAATCACACTCCCTTCCAACAGCTTTGAGGGTGTTCTCCTTCCCCCAGGCCGGGTAGATCGAGCCTGGGAGGACATCTGCACCAGATGCCTCTGTTTAAACCCTCTTAGAACACTTGCACAGGCTTTGTGCTGCCAGAGCAAATGAGTACAGAGCAAACATTTATAACCAAAAGCTTCTGAGTCTCTGCACTTAGCCATGCTGCACTAAAAGCCTTTGACTTTGAAAATATTTGAGTGCCATGGACACTTTCCCTCTCACTGGTGTAGAGAGTCTCAGTAATTAAGGGACTAAGATTTTACCAGAGTTACTCAGTTACAAGTATGTGCCACACCAGTCAAATTCTGAAAGGTCCTGATGTGATAAATAAAGATAAACTGAAAATTGTTTGAATGTCTATGTCCACATGTTTTTAAGTTGTGAATGTATAATGCCACAGCAAATAGAAACACAAATTCAACATTATGTTCACTCAGAGAGAAAAAAAAAAATGCAGTTTTAAGCCAGCAAAACTATAAACATGTGAAGCAGATAGCTACTGCCTGTCAGTATTATCTGCTAGGAATACAGTTCTTAAGCTCCATCCTCCTGGGCATGTAGGAAAAAGAAGTCATTACAGCAGTGAGAAGGGACAATATTCTTCTTTAAGGTCAGAGGAGCAACTGTTATTTGTTGGCAAATAGACTCCTTAAACCATGATGTGATCAAAGGGACGCTCCAGAACAAAGCCAAGGCACAATTGCCTGGTTTTCTAATGTCACATAATCTGAAGTGAACGTGAGATTACAAGAACACAGTATTAGGCAGTACATGAACTCAAAATTTTGTACACGTACAATATTTTGCTAAGAATATTAAAATATTACTTTATGCTCTTGTGATGTGTGCTACCAGAAGGGTAAAACCTGATTACAAAGGCGACCCTGCCCATGCAGAGCCTTGTGTGCATTGCACATGATGTATTAAAAATGGAATTCTGCAACAGCTGACAGGACAGGGAAATGAGAACTGGGGAAAAAAAAAAAAAAAAAGGAGAAGGAGTCAGGGAAATGTAGACCCCCAGGCATAAAGCAACAATTTATTCAACCTGCCTGCTAGCTGTCGGGTACTTCCAGCTCACTAGAATATGTTCCCGTACTGATAAAAAAATGTGTCACATGGAGGTGGAGGAAAAACAGAAAAGGGTATTGAAATTTGTGGTCAGAATTCACAATCCATATTCAGAAATGCCTAGTAAATGAAAAAAAGAACAAGAAGCAGTAAATAGCTTTTGCCTGATCTTCAGCTAGGATTTTGTTACTATTGTTGAGATGATTTGAGAGACTGATATAGATGCACCTTCATTTAACATTTGCATTTTGTCTCCTCTTTTTGCTTTATTAATTCCTGTGTTCACAAAATAGTCTTAGGCATTTAGTGTTCAAATTTCAGCTGTATCTTCAAGTATTTACTGGTTTTGCTTGGTATTGTTTCTGTGCCTTGGCTAAGCATGTAAAAGATTACAAAAGAAAAGGAAACGCAAAAAAATATCTACAATTTTTACACAAATCTCCTATGCAACGTATGTTTGCACAAACAGATTACATTTCCCCTTTTTGAAGCAATATTCTGCTTGGGAAAATTATCTAGAAGAATTCTAGGAAGAATTCAGATATAAATAAAAATTCTACCTGTCTATAGCTCCATGCTTGTCATTTATTAATACACACTTACAAATCTGCAGTGTCTTTTTTCCTAGTTAGCTTACTTTCAATCCCTAGTTTATCATCCAAATATCTGCCCACAGTTAGTGTTTCCTAAAGGTGTTTCCCTGTGTTGTAAGCCAACAAAATTATGGCATAAGGAATTGTTGGCAGTTTAGTGTTCTTTCCCCCCTTGTGACAAGTAATACCTCTCAACAGATGCTGCTCATTTCTTCTGAGTGAGCTTTGTTCTTACTGGGCTTGCAAGGTAATACAGGGGATAGACTGACAAATAACGCAAAAGTAAATGAGTTTAGAAAAGTAATACTTTAGAAAAACAGAAATGAAGCTGGAGTGTAAAAAATTGTGGTGGAGACAAAAGTGTTTGTGGTTAATGAAGAAAATAATTGGAAAGAGTAAGTTTTACAGCCTGCCTTGGCTTTTCCTATTAGAAGATTCAATCTCCCATATCCACAGGATGACAACTTAAAAAGAGATCTTGGAGGCTGACAAAACCCTCAGTATTGCACCATAATGCTACTTTCACAAAGAATTTATGAGGACGTGGCAGTGAAAAACTGGAGTCCTTCCCTTCCCCTGACAGAGAGCAGGAAGATTAGAAAGACAAAACGATACATCATCACACACCCAAATAGCCCACTTGCACAAAACTAAGAGTGTCTAACACAACACTCCTGCAAACTCGCTTGAACAGCAGGTGCTGATTTGAACAAAACTGATAAATTGTGGCTAAAGCATCTAAAATAGGATTTCAGAGGCACACAGGGTAGATTTAATTGGTTTCCCAAAAGCTGCTGGGATTTTTGATGCTGCTTCAACAGCAAACAGAATTGAATCATGTTTTCCTTTAGAATACAGCTCTACTAATGGTTAGTCTTGGACAAACTGCACAACTTTTCTGCAACATAAAAGTAGCCACACAAATATTCACGGCTTTGATACCTCGGTATATCATTGCCATAAATCCCATGTTAGGCAAGGTGTCACACTGAAATCAAGGGAAACTTAAACCACTGCAGCTTTCTGGGACCTTCTGGTGATAGGGGATTTCCACCTGGGGGTGTTGTCTTGGGCAGCACCAAGGAATAAACTGCTAGGATTCATCATGTTTGGTTTAATTAGAAAAGACTCAAATGTTTTAAGAATATGCTTAAATGTGAGCATGCCTTTGTGTGGTAAATACCTGAAACATTTTAGCATGAACATGAAGAACTCTGCTGGTTTGCATTCATTTGGAAGAAGTGAAGATGAAAAGTGGATGTGATGGCCCCCTGACCATGCCCTTATTACCTCTGTACTTTCCAAGGATAAGGGAGAAGAGGCAGCTGGCACTCATTAAGAGCAGAGTCACCATTTAGCTTTAGCATGGTTATGTTTTTTGTCTATGCTGTTGGGTTTGCACTTGTAATTGTGGATTCCAAATTATGTTGGTAACCCAGAATTTGGGATAGGCATTCTCCCCATGACTTCTACTACAACATTGAACTGACTCTACAAACACAAAATGACTGAAGTTAAAGCACATCATGAAAGATTTCTTCAATAATGAAGAATATTTCCCTGTAGAAAATTCACTTTTCATTTTTTTGGATCACATTTGGTTGTATTGTTAGAGGATAAATATCCTTCACCTGTACTAAATTTTGAGAGACTAAGGGTGTGTCAATAGATTTGATTTCTCACCTTACTGTACCTGCTAACATCAGGAATGGTGTTCTATGTATGATGATACAGTTATGATCAGAAAATACTTTTGCTTTAAAGTGTTACACCTTCAGCAAATAAACATCTTGAAGTACTAATCCTAGATTTAACAATAATTTTCTTCAAGCAGGTACTGTGTAATAGTTTACATCAATCCTTTCTGTTCTTCCAGGAAATTTACAGAGCTAATTGTAGATTCAATGACCTACATGCTTTGCCTTTTCTTTTGCAACCTTTATGAGACGAATCTGCCAAAAAAAATTAAGGTAAAAATTCAAAGATGAAGAGGAAAGTACACCTGCCAAAATGCCTCAATAATTAGAAATAATTTTGAATGGCAGTTATGAAATACAATTTGTTCTACATTTCAGGGTAATGAAATATACTTGGTCATATCAAATCCCTTCTCACCATTTTTGCTAATAGCAACTTCCTACATTATCACAACTTGGATGCATTATTTTTGGAAGTGCACACATCCTCATAAAAAGTAACTATTCAATTGATATCATCACTGCTCTGCCTTATCATTGTTCCCACTAGTGAAGAAAACTTTCTGTCAGAGTGATGATAGATGACCTGGAGTTAGAACAGAGCAATTAACCTTTCTTAAGCTTATTCTCCTTTAAGTGAGATAATGGAATTTTATTTTTCTTTTCAGAGACTTCTGAGTTTTAAAAATTATTTTACAATACACAGTAGCCAAGCTCTTTTTGTGTTTCTTATGAAACAATTCTACAACTTCTGTATATTGCATTTGCTTGTCATTCAAAAGAAATGTAACTAATTATAATTATTCCACAAAAATATATCTCTAAATAATAAGACCTCCTGAATAAAAGAAAAAATGAAGTTCAGATTTTTTTTGTTCTAGTTTGTTTTCTGATGATGATTTTAAAATACATTCTCTTGAAGTTTTTAAGCATTCCTCTGAAAGCTTACTGTCTACAAGAGAGCTGAAAATGCTTGTCTAAAACAGGAATTGAATAAGGGTTTAAGATTCTGATAGGCTAGGAGCTGATGGGAATTTCAGCTTGAAACAGAAGTGGAAGAGGTGGAAATGTTGATTTACATGGACACATCTTTTCCTGGACATGAAAAAGGGGAACGAGTCCACTTGTGGCAACTTCTGCTTAAAAAGGCTAAGTGATTTTTCAAAGTCACACAGGGATGACTTTGCCTTCTGACTTCCATTGCCTTGCTCCATTAGATCTCCACAGTGCTCCACACTAATCCTGACAGA
Source organism: Certhia americana (assembly GCA_018697195.1). Taxonomy (NCBI): domain Eukaryota; kingdom Metazoa; phylum Chordata; class Aves; order Passeriformes; family Certhiidae; genus Certhia; species Certhia americana. The sequence continues at coordinate 8,770,989 of CM031857.1, read as the reverse complement.
AGGATGTGCATGAGCTCATTGTGACAGACAGTTTGCTGTACTGTCGCCTCTACACAAGGAATATTAAAAGAAAAAAGAAACGGCAGTCTTTGAAGCAGGTGGCAGAAAATCTTAAAATACTACTTCCCAACATTATAAATACATCACAATGTCAGTCAAAGGCAGAATTTTATCCCTTGGAAATATGTTGCTAAATATGGTTTTTAAAAATGGTTGCACATTTAGCTTTCTATTTTTTGACCTAGTGGGAAGAGAAAATAAATAATGTCTCTCAGCATAACAGACCTCATTGAAAATATCTGCCCTAGTGAAATGGTGTACAGTTCTTCCTTTTAACCTTTGGGTAATCCCACTGGGATGAATTTCATAGAAGAAAATGTTATCTAGTAATCTGTCCAATCAAATATTTAAATTGGCCTATATTGGTCAAAGCATTTCCTTTACCCTGGTCAGTCTGTCTCAGATTCAATCAAAAATCCCCCTGTGCTGTATTGTAGGAGAGATTTTTATCTGTGGGCCATTTTCCCATTTCTGGTGTAAAAGAGCCAGGATATCACAAAATAGATGTAGAGGTTGTGTGGTGAGTATGGAAGGCCCTCCTGATACAGGCAGTCAGCAATAAGGCTGATTCTCTACAGCCTCTGAAGTTTGTACAGTCAGAAAATATCCAGGGAAATTAGAACAGCCAGTTCAGAGACAGAAACAGGAAATCTTACTGCAAGAACTGAGCAGGATATTGGAGTAATATCTTTAGCCTGTGGCTAAATATCCAGCAAAGCTCACTTGAGCATCACTCCAGACTCTTGGCACAGCAGTCCTGAATGACCAAGCTATAAATGAGCATTTTCCAGAGGCCAGGCTGGGCGCTGAGCTCTCTTTACTCCTTTGTAAAGTGAGGTCACTTGATAAGGCAAGGAGTACCAGGAGAAGCAGCTGAGCACATAAGGGGTCAAACAGTGGGAAGAAAATGAGAGAGCATTAAATAGATCCTTAAGAAATTAACACAATGCATTTTCTGCTGAAAGGTACTGCTGGGATCCACCATTTGTGGATTTTTTTTTTTTCCAGGACTAATGTGAATACATAGTTATTAATTCTTTCTTAACAAATATCTGACAGTGTTAAGCGCAGAAAAGAGCACTAGCACTTGCACTGCCAGAGGAGAAATATGAGCTAATTTCATATATCTTTGTGTATAGTAAAAGTTAAGATACATAGTTGAACTGATTTTTCATTACCTTACAAAACGATTAGATTTTTTTTGCAGGATCTGAAATTTATCTTATTACTTGTCTCTTACTTGCATGTTTCTTTTCATTTTGCATTCCTGAACTGAACAATTAAAGACTGCTGATGGTCCACCTGAATGCATATATTAAAAACCAAAAAATGCATTATTTTTCTTTGCTCGAATAAGTAGAAGCAAAAGCATTCTTTACATGCTCATTGTATGGTTTGAGAGATGAGGCAGAGTTGAGAAAATATCATGTTTTGCAACTTCCTACACAATTTAATTAAACCTTCACACCACTATGAGTAAAATAATGCATAATACAATGGGATTTTGCTGATAATTTATCATCAATTATTGTTCCCCTTTGTAGTGTTAAATAATACCAACCTCATTCAATGTGTGAAATGAGGCCCATTGATTCCTTTGTCTTTGTAATTGAAAGGGACAGTCCCATCAGTTTCATTAGAGGTTATTTGTCCTTTAACACATCAAACAAGATTTAGAGCTTAAATATTGGGGGGGGGAAAAATCCATTCCAAAACACAGATAAACCCAAAGGTAAAATTTATAAGGTCAATGAAATACTAATATTAGGTTCAGCTGCCCAATCATCCCAGAGACAGATAATATATTAACAGTGGTACATGATTTCCCTGTGAAAATTGCAATAAAAGAAGTGACTGTAACTTAAAATCAATGCTAATATAGAGAAGTCTAACAATACACATTGCAGGGCGGTGTACATTTCTGAAAAATGTACTTTCATAACTGCAGTATCAGTAGCTTTGCCAGTCACACTCTTGTCACGCTCTGATTTAGCACCCAGAGGATGCTGGGACAGCAGAAGCATCACTATTCAATCGTATTATTTTTGGCTTAGGGAGAGAATGTGCTTTTTAAGGAAGCAATCCAAGTCATAGATAAAAATCAGTCCTCCTTAAATAAGTACTGGAATTGCCAAAGGAGCTTAGAAATATGAGGCAACACATTTATTGGTCAGGGAATTTAACTGGTTTTATGCTGGAAAGGCATGAAAGTAATGTAATAAAATCAGGACCTGTGCAGATGCTCAAGAGCTGTAGTAGATTATAAATATATAACCAATTATTTATTTCACACTCAGAGGCTTGGCCCATTATTATCCATTGTTTCTAGAACATTTTAATTGTGTTCTTTAACAACATGATACACTATCTTGACCAGAAATGGCAAAGCAGAAAAGAAAAATAGCACTTAGCTGTCTTGGAGAAACCAAGCAGCAGTGTATTCATTGAGTTCAATATTATTATTCATGCATGAAAGAGCTACTTGTGAAAAGCTATTATGGATTAGAATTGATTCCTCACATTAGTTTTCCAGAAAGAACCTTTGCCTTTAAGGTGCTGTAAGAACCCTTCTTCATCCACTTTTTGGAGAGAAAAGAAAGTGTTAAATTTCTTTCATTTAAGACATTTCATTGTGTTAAATTTCTTTTCATTTCATTGAAAGACCAATGGGCAGTTACTATTTGTATGACCTGAAGCGTAGCTTGAAAACTTTGTATCTGAGTACCATTTTCATCTTACCTGTGTTTTATTTTCTCCACAAACATGTCAAACATATTTCTGTAAGTACTGATTCTCCTTTCCTTAAATATCCTTAAAGGATGGATTTTTTTGATTATATTTTTTTACACAAAATGGCAGTGAGGAAATTTTCTGGACTATTTAATGCATACAATGAATATCTAAGAGTTAATTTCTTCTTTCTGAAACAACAACTGAATTTCATTCAATGACTCAAGAGAAATTAACAGTAGCTAATGAGCCTTGGCACATAAATAATGACAAATACATGTTTACTTCTCTAGCTTTATCTGGAATAAAAAAGCTATTTTCTATTTCATATTCTAGGTTCTCTCACTGACATTTTAATAGAATAGTAACAGCACATAATTAAAAATAAGGACCAACAGGAAGGAAATAGCATAGACCAAATTTTTCCCAACCCTTGAATTCTGGAGGAAAAAAGGGAAACAACCTTGTGTCCTACACAGACTTCTACACAGCAGTTTTTCAGATTTTCCCACCTTCTGTACAATGCCCAATCAAGAGCTTTATGGGATGGTCAATAAAGTTCTTAGGCTGCTTGAGGAAGAATTTCAAGTGGAGACTTTGGTATGAAATCTGAGTGATCCCAGACACCACAACAGATTTTCCCCCTGCTCTCTAATGTCTCCAGCATGACCCTGATGCAGAGTCATCAGCTGCTTCAGCTGCCCCTCTGGCCAGGGAGCAGAAAGGAAATCTCAGGTAAAGGTGTTCAGGCTTTTACACAAAGCAACTGCTCTAATTTCCATCTGGGAGTTTGAAACAGAAAGTTGACTCCAAAATTCAGCACATAATCTATAAATCAAACCAGAGACCCAACAGTAACATGAAAAGAAAAAGAAAGGCAAGAAAAGATGGTGATTTAGGGCATTTTAAAAAAAGGAGCTAATAAATAACAGCAGAACAGAGGATAAGAACAAAGAGAACAAGGTGAGGAGTGAGGTGACTAAAGAGAGTGCTGAATAGAAAGAACAGAAAATGAAAGAATTTTACCTCTGTCTAGTTTTGGATAGCACAGAAATGTTTACAATGTTTCTATCACACTTTGAACTTTGTGACTTCCTATTCTTTCAACATTTTTCTAAATACTCCTTTCAAATTTTCAAATTTTGACCATGTCTTTGTCTTCAAATTTGTGCTATGATACTCTGGCACTAGCTTCAATCATTATTTCAATATTTATTTAATTATTTTCTGCATTAAGGAATGAGTCTTAGAAGAGCTCCACAGAAAGTGCAAAGGACAAAACTGTCTTTATTTTTGGAATGTCCACTAATCATGAAATACACACATTCTGTTGTCCTGAATGGTCTGGATATTCGCTGGATTAAAAATAGATGTTTTTATTTCTCTGCTCAGTTTCCTACCTTCAAAAACTAATGAGCCTATGCAAGATCTTCCCACATGTTGAATTAAATTATGGATTTATAATATATTAAATCTTACTCATTATTTCCTTTTTATTTCTTTTGACAGCCTAGCTAGACTAAGTAGAATGATGCAAACTGTCATGTATAAATGCATTTTAGTGAGTGCTAGAATTAGCTTGTTATTAATTCATATCTTACATTAATTATTGTGTAGTATTTTTCCTGTGTTCCTTGAGAACAGAAACAAATGGAAAGAGATGGGTGTGTTGTACTTGAAATTTGAAGGAGACTTTATGTTTGTGTTTGCTATTGTTCCTTTTAATGTCCCAGCAGGGTTTCTCTAGGATATGTAGTCAGCATTCTGAATTTCATTAAATCTGCTGGACTAGATTATGAAATATGAAACCATATAAGCAGAAATAATAATAATAAAAAAAAAAATCCTTAACTCCTTTCTGCCCATTTTTTTTCTACTCAAAAAGTATACATTGATGCCATCTCAGCAACTAGATATTATATCTATATTTTTGTTTGTATTGAGTATGTTTTACTGTATTGCAAGGACAGCTTGTATAACACAAAAAGAAGATTCCTTTTCCAAAAAAAATATTCCGCTGTATCCATCTGTAAGAATATCCAGAATATGGAATTTGGAGCACTCTCTCAGATAAAGGATGATCCTCCCTATTTGCAAAGATAATAAGTCATTCCTCATTTTCATCTCTTTTTTTTCTTTGTAAAGGGAGTATGCATGTCAAATTCAGTAGGGATACAAAGGTCAGTATCACTGTTCTCAACCAGTTGCTCTGATGTAAGAGAGAAACATATTTATCCAACCAAATTAAAAATAGAAAAGTTCTTGATTTACATAAATAAAACTTCAGGTTTGGTTACAAAATTTAGTCCTTTTTGGCCCTTTGAAAGTTCCTAACTTCCTAAATATCCTTTTAATTTTTCAGCAGCTTCTTATGGACCACTGAATATTGTCCTTCTATACAGAAAAATAGGAATATTGTTTTATTCCATTTTCCTGATAATGACACCAGAAAAATACCAGATGGCATGATCTTTTTCATGCAAATCATAATGAGTGGATTATTTTTCTAAATTACAGAATTTTGAATATATTTTTTAATTATTTCTATGTGATTCTACTTAATCCTAAGTGAATCAACTTGAGAAGTAAGGTTTTCACTTCTCACCAAAGAACACAGTGGTTGCAAGCCAATCACAGACTCATCATGATACACTAACATATTTATTAACCATGAATCCCATGGACCTCCACTAATATATAAAAGCTAATGATCTGCTTGACATTTCTACCAATGTGCTTTTTTCAGCTTTGCAGAAAAGGACCTGAGGATCCTGGTTGACAAGGAGAACATGAGTCAGCAATGTGTCTTTGCTGATGCCAATGGCATCCTGGGCTGCCATAGGAGGAGTGTTGGCAGGAGACAGAGCAAAGTGATCCTGTCCCTTTCCCAGAGGTAAAAAACCACTGGCAAGGGCACACTTGGAGTACTGGGTCCTGTTCTGGGCTCCCCAACATGAGACAGAGATGAACATACTGGAGAGACACCATCCTGACTTAGTGTAACAGAACAGCCATTCTTCATTTCTACATACATACAACCAGAATATGTAAAGAAGTGTTACTGAACTCCAGCATTTCCATGGCCTTCAGAACTTCAAATTCCTTGGGCTCTTTAAACTGCTAAGCAGTATCTCAAATATAGTGCATGTTCTTTGGAGTAAATACCTTATATAATCCCAAGGTTTATCTTTTTTAAATTAAGATAGCCCTCAGAAGCTTAACGTTTAAATCAGGATTACTTCTCCACCAAACCAACACAGACTGCACTTGAATATTCCAAATCAATGCATGACTAACAGGATTTTTCCTGCTGCAGACTGACTAAATTCAAATATAATCTTAGCTTCTGCTTCCTTTCTACTGATTATAGTCAAGGATGCAGCAACCTTTGCTGCTTGGCTGAACTCCTTCTGATATCTTAATGCAATTTACAGTACACCCTGGGATAATCCCTGTTCAATATTGCTGAAGTGGCTTTTTCACTGACCAGTGGTTTGAGAAAAGCTCAAGGCATTATTAGCGAGCAATCATTAATTAAAACAGTTTGCTTTTAAAATAATTTTAGTACATATAGCTGAACAAATGGCTTTAAATATGTTATTCTGAGAGTATTGTTTTGTTTAAAATGTATTAAAGTAATTAATTTTATCCATAATAACAATTTAAGTAGATCCCAACACTTTGTTCAAAGGAAATTCAGTCAAATACGTATGCATGTTTTTGTACATGGAAGTACTGTATTAAGTAATTTGAAGGGAAATATCAATTTCTGATATATACTGGTACCAGTGGAATTGACAGACAGCCCTGGGCTCCCCAGCATGGGAAGGACATTCAGCTGTTTGAGTGAGGAGGCCACCAGGGTCCACACAGGGACACAGGGCTGGAACACCTTTCCTATGAGGAAAGGCTGAGAGAGTTGGGATTGTTCAGCCTGGAAAAGAAAAGGTTTTGGGGTGACCTAACTGTGGACTTCTAGTATGTGAGAGGAGCTACAAGAAAGAGTATTTACAGTGGCCTGGAGTGAAAGGACAAGGGGAAGTGCCTTCAAACTGAAAGAGAGTAGGGGTAGATTAGGTTTTAGGAAGAAATTATTCCCTATGAGGGTGGTGAGGCTCTGGCACAGAGAAGCTGTGGATGCCCCATCCCCGTTCAAGGCCAGGTTTGATGAGGCTCTGAGCAACCTGGCTAGTGGAAGGTGTCCCTGTCCGTGGCAGGTGGGTTCAAATGATGCAGTCTCTAAGGTACCTTCCAACCTAAACCCCTCTGTAATTCTGTGAACAACCTTCACCTTTGCCATCAGATGAAAAACTTCTTGATGTGAATGACCAACCCTGCAGCACACTCCCACCTTACAAAGCATCTCCCCTTTCTGGTGGTTCTTCCTCTTGCCTGCCCAGTAGGTGAGCAAAGGCAGCTTCTCTGAAAGTACAAAGGTCAACTCACATATTTTGGCTGCAATTAAAGTGTCTTTCATCCATGCTGTAGTTTAAGGCCAACATTTTCAGGATATCTCAGGTTTTACATTTTGACAGTTGAGGGTTACACAGATATTTAAGAGTGGGTTAAATCAGACACACTCAGCTATTCCACCCTTCCCAGAACAGGCAGCAAATGCAGGTAACAACTCATGCTTTTAACAGCTGATATGAATGTTGTGATTGATCCCTTTTTTGTGATAACACTTTAAAAAATACTACTAGTAGATCTTATCATATTTATATATGATATTGCATACACCATTCTGTCCCATTTACACTGAGCTGAATTCGTTTGGGAGACTGAATAATGATGACTCTCTCCCAGCCCCTGCGCTAGGCAGCTAAAGAATTGTTGAAGAAACAACCTGCTTAGTCCCTTTGTCACTTTTCTGTCCTCCAAATGCCTTGGCTAAGTAAAACAATAATTTCCATTCTCTCAGAGACTATTTTGCATGTGTACTCACAGCTTTGTTTTCTGTGTTTGGGGAAAATGCCTATTTATAACAGAATTGTCTGGCAGCCTCTCTCCACACTGGGCTCTCCTGTGTACTCAGGCATGGGAAGCTACATCTCCATCACTTCTGTGTAAGAACAGATGGAAGGCATTCTTGGGACCATTTCTTTCACTTTCCTTTAAAATTCTTGGAATTTGACTTATCTACTTTCCTGACTTTCAAGACTTCCTCCACTAAAGTATCTAAGCCCCATATTGCTTTTGCAACCTAGTTATGACACGCCTGTGAGAAGGGAAGTATTTTTATTCTTCTTGAACTTACCTGGACCTCAGATATGGAAAGTTTGATGGAAAAAATCCCACATCTTTAGGGAACTTCCCTGTCCTCAGCCAATCCTATAAGTATTCCAATGCATTAAGGAAGGGAAGGAAATAAAATTATCCATTGTATCTATTCTTCTCTTTCAGGAAAAATCATGAGAACACCAGAGATGTAACACCAGTGTGTTTTTGGATGAAGGACATTAGCTGCTAACAAACTGTGTGTTTCCTCAGATTAAGGTCAACATGTAGAACTTTCAAGTAAAAGAGGACTACATTAAAAAACTCAAAGCTGAACTAAATTTATCATATTCTGAAATGCTGCGACTAGCTAATTCTATAAGCACAGAAAAATTATTTGTTTTCTGGGCAAGAAATACTTCAACATTTTAGTTATGTAAGTCACTGGTTGGATGACATTTTGGAGCAGAAACTTTACTCAAATATTTTACTTGAGTAAAATACTCAAGAGATTATTTTCTGCATTTTCCAAAGTAGCTTAGCACAAAGTCATGCTCCAACTTTTTATTTTATGTTTTACAAGCGGGAGCTTCCTTCCTGTTCTCTTGCAACGCAGCTGGGGAAGGTCAGAAGCTCCCAGGTGGCCTTCTTTTGAAGGCAACTTTCATTCTTGTTCCTCCAAGTTCTTTTATATCAGCACAAACCAATGTCAGACATAATTACTGAAAATAAAAAAAAAAAAAAATCCTAATCGATGAGAAAGTCTAAACTGAAATAAATGGGTGGAACTAAGCCATTAACCAAGCATTGCTCAGCATAGGAAGTGTTCTGCAATATATGTTGCTAGAGGGATTAACTTGAGATATTAGCAATGAGCAAACCCAAGATCATGTCTGCCAAATTATAAATTAATTTGTTCCAAAGCAGAAAAATTAGATGGAACAGATATTTCCATTACAGTGAAATCTCAAGCTAGTTGTAAGCGGCTCCTTTTGCTATTACGGACATTTCTTTGCACTAATTTCTAATTTTAAAGCAGATCAACCTAAGGTCATGTCCAAAGAGAGCAGAGCTTTTCTCACAGTACATTTTATATCCATAGAATTAAAAAAACCCTGAAGCTTCTATTCATTTCAGTTCTTACTCATTACTAAAACGGGGAGAGTGGAACAGATTTTGGCAAATAATGGCACAGTCAGTCTACAGGTGGAAACAAGTACAGAGGGCTCCTTCAGTAGCTATGATCAATATCTGCTCTGCAGCAACCTGATTGGATATACATAATAAATCCATAAATCTCCACTTTAATTAGAGATTTCACCCACATGGTAGGCTTTGTACCACCTCAAAAACATTGTAATTCTGATAATCAGGACAGAAAGTCAGAATATGTTAAACAAAGATCATCTGTAAAACTCAGTTTAGCCTGCACTGAAGTATAAAGCAAGTACTGCTGGGCTGTGGATGTCCACCCAATTGTTTTCATAGAAAGTATCTTGAAAAGTGTTACAGTCAGGAAAAAGCTGGTATTAAGTCAAGCTCAAAGTAGTTCAGTCCTTTTTTCAGCCACCAAAATTCAAGGTGAGTTACAAAATTTAGGGGAAAACAGTTGCAGTTTTTCACTTCATGTTTTTCATTTCCTTGTAGCAGACATTTTCTGTAATATTCATAACTATCATATCTGTATCTGCAAGAATCATAAACTTGCAACTGATTACACACTATTCCTTTCCATGAAAAACTCAACCTGCTACTGAAATTAAGGGGGAAATTTATTGTGATGGACTTCCCATTTATGTAAGAGCAAACTCTAAGAAATGTACTATAATACACTCTCACACTTCATTTTCATCTGCTGGATAGATTGCTATGGCAAATATGTTGAAAAGTATCCCATGTGTTATATTAAGGAGTGATGGCATTTTCACTACTGGCAGAAGTGATGATAAACATCTATCAGCAAAAGAGGGGGACTGGACTAACCAGAGGCTATGAGGCTTTGATTAAACTGTCTATATAAAATCAGATCACGTGGTTAATTGCAGACAAGAAGGGAGAATTACTCCTACAGTGGTCGAGATCAAAGAGACCATGCCACTGAAAAATACAGATATCGTCATGCATTATTAGGTTTTACAGAATTCTTTGCTTTTTTTAGAGAACTGAAGAGAGAAAACCCTTTGGGGAAGAGCTGAGGGGTCTTCTCAGGCACAGTCCTCAGAGCCTGTAATACCTTCTGCGGACAATCACCTCTTGATATTGCCACCTCAAAGCCAGGGGTAAGGACAGTTTTGTCACAGGCATTGCTAATAACTAACTGATTATGTTTCCAGGTTTCTGGCTGGAGTTGTATAACGATTTTCCCAACTACAGAAAGAGAAAGCTTATAAAATACAATCAGTACCCATACACAGCCTCTGCTCTGGAAGAAAACAAACCACTTGTGGAGCTCTCTGGTGCAGTGTGAGGGGGTGTTAGCCATGGCATCTGTTCAGCTGGGGCCCTGGGCTTGACTGTGGCTGTGCAAATCTGGGATAATCAATTAGGTAGGGTGTCAGTGTGCCAGCACAGATGTCCTCAGTCAATTGCAGATAATCATCGCGTTCTTTGAAATTTCCAGAAGAGATTGCATTACTCTTGGGACACCCTTGACCTCCCATCAGGAAAGGTTTCCCAGATAAGAAAAATAAAAGGATCATATCTTTTTCCTAGTGCAGCAATATATATTGCAGGCTATTCATAACCTTGAAAGGGTTAGAGTGGTGCACTGAGAGCTGCATGCATACTGCAGGACACAGGGGCAGAGCTCTGCTCTCCCTCCCCTCCCCAGAATGAAATAAATACTACAGCATGTTATAAAATACATCCAGGCACTTACTACGAGATACTTCTCCATGGACTACCTATCGTGACAGCCTGTCAATGAGGAATAAACAGTGCCATCAGTGATCTCAGCAGACATTCTTTACCCAGGAAGAAAGAACAACAGCTTTCTGGGTGTGTAGCTCTTGCAAGGTCACACAAAGGGAGATGGTTTTTAATTTCAGTCTGTGCTTATTCAAGATGGCACCTGGAATATAAGGAACTGCTTGTAGAAAAACGAGATGAAACTTCACCTCACAGGGACTAAAAGAAACAATTTATCAGCGCTTCAAATTTTACTAGTACTGACTTCAAAAACTTCCTAAGTAAGAATAAAACAAACTTAATAAAGTTCTTCCATATCATCCAGCTTCAAATATGCTGTTAGACATTTTTAGAGCTGATCAAGGTATCAGTGGTAAGAGTTTGGAAACAAAGCTTGGTTTCATTAGAAGCAGAGGACATCTTTTGAACCTGGAAGAACATCTTAGTGAGAAAACACAAATGAAGCTCATTTTGCTTAATCCATTACTGCACAAAGGACAATTGTTGCAGATACAAAGGTTAAAAATGGCTACGATACTCAGGAAAGGGAGCTGTATCGACCATATTCTGATTCTTAGTAAAATTACATTATAGATTGATTTGAATTTTTTTTTAATAAAAGTTATGGGATGAGCAATAGGAACAAGAACTTGTCCACATGGGAAAGAACATGTAAGCAGAAGAATCCTTTAGTCAGTTGAGGTGCATTTGGAAGGCTTAAGGGTAGAAGAACATTCTGTTTTGCTCGAGACGCAGTTTCAAAACCAGGCAGCTGCTGAATGGACCAGGAGGCTGCAAAAGCAGGTATTGGCTGCTTGAGACAACCCTAATTTCTCTGATCCATACTACTTCAGGAGAAAAGAAAGGAAAAGTAACACTTTTATAGAAAAACAAAATAAAAATCAAGAAATCAAGGCTCCTAGGCAACAATGATAAATACAGAGAACTAGGTATGCTGGAGTTAGTCATGTCTACATTGTAGTCAGGGCTGTGTAGCTGAGAGATAAACCTGCCAATCTTTATCTGGCTTGGGTTTCAGTAGTCAAACTGTTGTGACAGCACAGAGCTCATCAATTCATACACAAATAACGGCTGTGACTGTATTTTAAATATCTATGGGCTTACTTGGGTATGCATTGCGTCTCCAGTACTCTGAGTTTATTCAGTCTCTATTCACTCTTTTATCACATGGTTGACCTAAAGCCCTGAGTTCCTATATTGAGTGGTGTATATTTTATTATTTCTGTACTATTAAGCATTACTGGAAGTGAAATAAAACATAAAAAGCAGAATTCTTTGTCTACTGTACCTAGAGCCTTTGGTAGTGTTAACTCTTCCAGCAATTTTTTGACCTTTACATTCAGACCACTCCGAAAAAGGAAGAAGGCAGTTTGAGTGCCCTGTGAAGACAGTAATGACTACCCCTGTTTCTAAGCAGGGATATAAAGGGTCAGACATTCAAACTCACAAGAAGATGTTCATCACAGAGTCAGGGTGAAGAGATAACTCTGTAAAAAATGAAACATTTCACGTACATTAAAGAAATTATATTCCAGAGTGTGAGCATCCTACTGCATTGGTCATTTTTTATGACCATGTTGTCTAATGGTATTGCCAATTTTGACACTGACATATCAATGCATCAATTTCTCTTAAAGTTAGACTATATAAAAATGTTCACACTATAAATTGAAAAGTTTGACTTGCTCATTCATTGTAAGAGAAAAATAAAAATGTTCACCCCTTAGATGTGAGCCCTGAGAGTCTGAAGAAACCTATGAAACGCTGAGTTCTGTGACAATGCCATTGATCAGATGTCAGTGTCTTGCAGGACCGATTTAATTGTTTTGAATCAGGTTGGACCACCCTAATTCTATTAAGGGTGCAATTGATTTTATGTGATAACTTGCAGAGAAAAGTCCTATCTAGCATGTATAAAAAATTAAGTCTCCTGATGCAGGGAGAAAATGGGCTAATCAAACAAAAATTGCACTTCCACCTTTACAATTTGGGGGTGTTTTAAACAGTCTGCAGAGGCTCCATCCTTTAGCTGTGTGAGATGGTGTTGTTGAGTGTTTTTTCCCTTCAAGAACCCTTTCAACATTATCAAAATCTACTCCAACATGAGGATTAACATATGCTCTGCTAATGTGTGACCTCCTAACACTGCATGCTTCCCTTAGCCATGGAGGCATCCCCAGTATGAGAATGCTCATGTTAAAACAGTCCAAGTGCTAAATGAAATGCAGATTAAGCCTCAATTGTAATTAATTATAAGCACACATAGCAACCCCCCTGTTCAGCACCATATAAAATTTGATTTTTTTCTATGAACACCTATCAATGTGTAAGGTTTAGATAACAGCACAAATTCATACTGGAGAATGCAAAATACAATATCAATGAACTTCATCCAAGTCTGTTGACTAATGAAAGGATTTTCTTAATACCTTTGTAGCTAAATGCCTGGTACATGTTGCCCTCTTGTGGAAGCCGTGATAAAGTACAATTTCCTTTGAACTTGTTAGGATTTTGCAGTGATATTTTAATGCCTGGAATGTAATGATTTATTAAATTCACGATGTGAGTAGTTTATCATGTTAAACACTGAGTATATTCTGTAAATGGCTGCACTTGACAAGCAAACCTAGGTAATTAAATCTGCTAAATCAGGCTTATCCACTGAAAATTGCATGGCTATAGCATATGTTTCATTTGCTCATTTGGAAAATAAAAAAAAAAAAATATTATGTATAATTTTAGATCCTGGTCTAAGTTAAAGTTTTTTCTAACCATTCAAAATGATTTTAAGATTATTTTTAGCTGTTTCTTATTGAAAAACCCAGGCTCATCTCACCTATGAATGCTTGCACCTGTATTACACATGATATAAATAGGATACTTGGATGTTTCACATCTCACTATCAAATCAATCACATTCTTAATTAATGCAAATTAATTAAAATAATTTCAAAGAGCAACACATTTATTAATATTTTTCAATACATATATAAGATACAAATACATTCTTTATCAACTAAGAAGAAAATCATTAAGCCTGAATTAAAAATTTAAGCAAACATTAGAGAACTAGAAAACAGATTTTAATGAAGCTAAAGAGAAGAATCATGAACTTCAAAGGCAGTTTAAAACACTGTCAGGATACTTGAACTGTTAAACATTGAATGATACCTGGATTTTCCATGGGATACTCTGCTAAGTACAAATATTTTGATTCCTTTTGAACGTCTGCTAACAGAAGATGAATTATATTTGACACGCTTACATAGCATTGCATTTAGGGCAGCTTCAGATACTTCCAAGTGGTTGTCTTTGTTGTTTGTTTGGGGTTTTGGGGTGTTTTTTGCCATTTCAGTTTGATTTCAGAGATGAGACAGTTCAGTACAAACATGATCAAAGATTTCCATCAGCTGTGGACAAAGGTCAGGTGTCCATGTTAATGTTATCAGTGGTCTCTGATACTGCTGACAGCTAAGTGTCACTGATATGTCCGCAGGATCTGATGGATTTGGTGAGATTGCTTTATTCTTCACCCACTGACATTTTATTTAGTTTAGAAAAAGGGGCTGAAGGGAGGTTGTGATTAGCTAACACATTTCAGCTCACCCTGTCCCATGACCCTTTGCCTAGTGCTGGCACAAACTAAATATTTTACTTGACTTGCTTGGATAAAATCAATCCAAGAGGCAGAAGTCTTCAAAGTTTAACTGGCTGGTATCTCTGTATTGTCTCACACACACACACACACACACACACACACACACACATTAAAAAATTACAGAATGTTTGAATTCTTTCAATATATGGGATCATTTATGAAAATTGTAAATGACTTGGGGCCACAGTGTCATTGATAACTATTTGGATGAATGAAAACCTTCAAGCTTTTTTTTTTTTTTGTTTTTTTTTTCTAGTAACTCCCTCTTTCCTCCCATGCTTTTGGCTGTAGCTACCTCCTGCTCTAGAAAAACAATGATTAATAAGCATCCTATAAACTGTGTCAACTGATAAGACCCTAAGCCACTAGCTAACATCCTCAAATGATTATTTCATTTTTCTCTAAGACCAGTCTTCTAAGAGCCTTGTATTTCTTGGACTTTTACCTCAGAATTTTATCTAAAATATCCCTTAAGTCTGGCTCTGTGCTTTTACAGTATTAGGATGTGTAGGCCTATGTTTAGAAACAGATATTTTATGCCTTCTAATATATATTCATACATGCTTATTGGATGTAAATTACTTGAGCTACCCTAGCTTCACAGAAGCGTGTTAAACAGCTTCTGCAATTTTTAATGCATTATGGCTTATCTATTGTCAAACTCATAACAAAATATAATCTCAATAATATTAATACAGACACAAAACTATTTCATAAGGGTTATGTCAATATGAAATACGCTGACCTGAAAAGCAATTTACGGCTTTTTAGTGTTCATTTACCAGTGCTGGTCTCATCAGTTCTTAGGTCTGACTCACCATTCAGCTCCACACACATTAATGCTGGCTCAGGGCAGGTGGAAGGGATGCCTGGCAGAAAGCACTGGGGAGAACACAACCATTGCTTCTGCCAGCAGCATCAATTTATTTTGACTTGATTGAGATGTGAAGCAACACCGCAGCTAAATGACCTAGGTAAATTGAGGCTTTAGCAGTTTGAGGTCAATAAGGCCCAGACTTGAAACCCCAAACCACCTACAAGTATCAAAAAGCATTAGGCTCATGTGCTCACAGAGAACAGCAGCACTGACACAGTCCCTGCCCTTCCCATGAGCTCCTGGGACTTTATTCATGAAGGAGCATCCTGCAGCAGAACTCATTCCCACACCAGAAAGTCATGGATCATGAAACTTTAGCGGCACTTGCCATAACAGCCAAATTGAGAATAAATGAAAACAATATATTAGGGTGACTGCTTTTATATTCTTGCTCAAAAGCAGACATAAATACAGCAGCAGTAGCTCTAGTAATAGCCAAGGTGGCAACTGCTCTCATTTCAAATAGCAAAACTTGGTTTCTTTTGGCTCCTCACCTGGCTAATTACACCTTCATCTTATCTATCTGGTAAATCATTTTGTAAAAGTACCATTTTCCAGAGTCACGAAAGCACTGACAAGGTACATGATATTTCTGCTAATTCTGGCAAATTATTCATAAAGAGAAGAAAATAACCAGTGAAAAAGATCTTATTCACAAAACAAAAAACCCAAAACAAACAAAAAAACCCCTACCTCTAGAGAAGTGTGAAAAGAAATGTCAAAACTAGAGTCCTTCATGTGTAGCACATACATGGGAAATTAAGTGAAATTTTTAAAATAGATTTTGGGATCTATGCAATCCTGATACAGGCAAATCCATGTTGGCAGTTTGAATCTTGACCAACCTGATGGCTTATTCAGTCCAAGCTTTCATAATTTTAGTACGATTAGAACTTCACAGTGGAGGTGCCCTGTCTTCAGGTTACTTCTGCAGAACAGAATTAGAGAACAGTAGCTTCAGAAAATCAGGGGTGAATGTGTTTAATGTGAAATGCTCCAAGGAAAAAATATCCTGCCATCAAAATATACTGCAATACTGCCATCACTGTGGGATCCTAAGCCTGAGTATCCCTGGCTTCTCCTTCGTTTCCTCCCTGCAGAAACACATGTTGTTGCTTGCATGACTCTTTTACTAATATATTACTTAGCCCAAGGGCTATCAGAAACCCCTGCTAGCAGTCCCTTTGAGGGACAAATAAAAGTCGTTCTGTATATTCACAGTACTTTCAGTTGAATAAAACATTTCATGGGTCATGATCAATGTTTCATATCCTGATAAATTTAGATTAGCAGCCATACTCCTTTACAAAGGTGGATAAAAAAGCTGCTTGTTCAATAGACCTTCTAAAGGCTGAAGGTCTCAAAAAGCTTCTAAAATAGCTTTTTTTTTTTTTTTTTCTTTTTTATCTTCTCTAGAAATCAATATGCTTTAAAACATTTTACCTTCAAGAGTTATAACACTTTAAAAAGAATGAATTAAAAGCAGGACTATTCCCCCAAGATATTTTTTAATCTAGCTTCTCAGTATACAATATTATTATATCCCAAAATTTGAACCCAACAATTAAGGTTCAAAATGTACATTCTTCTGTCATGGTTAAATTTTTATTTTTGATATTGAGAACTCAAATGAAATATCTTTATTTCACACACTTCAGGGGAGGTAAGAAGGGGTGAGAGGCCACAAGATTATCCCTACTGTGTTCTTTTTTTGCTTTCCAGCTAGTATAAGATTTATGTGGTACTTCAGTCTTCTGCTGAATTCACTTCATAGTGAATGTGCATGTATAGCAACTTTACAGCCAAAATCAATGTAAAACTAGCAGATCTTGTTTTATTTTCTGGTCTGTTAACACAAAGCTCATCTTTGTAGCAACATCTTGTCAAAGAAAAAAATAATACATTTTGTTATATTGAATGTGATTTTAATTATTTTAATAGAAGGCCTATATGAAGAAGGAATAACTGCAACATACTAAAGCATTTAATTCTCTTTCTCTTCTAAAACTGAACCACAAGATCAATGATTTTCAAGCAAATCTAATCAGGAATATTATCAGTATTTAGCCAAAAATCTCTACAAAGTCATTAAAATCAGTAGGTTTCGAATAAATACCTCCAGCAACCAAGGATTAAAATGAACCTAAACCCAGTATCAAAAATTTAATCATGGGATTTATAGATTCTCTGTCATTTTTCACAGATATCTGCAGTTTCTGTATTTTCTTCTCTTCACTGTTGTCCCATTAACTCTTCCACATCCACTGAACAGAGTTGGTGACAGGAGCCATGATCACAGTTTGAGGAAATCATGTCAGATAAATTAAGAGGTACATGAACAATATTATGCAGAAGACATCCTGGGCAAAATACAACAGGATTCACCACTACTTCACAGCTATTTATGCACACCTGGGAATGTAAATTTTAAATTGACAAAATTATTTGCCTAAAGTATGGTTACTTTATTCACTCATATCAAGACAGAATTAAAAGGGGTGGGAAAATCTTGTCCAGGCCAACCTTCCCCGTCCCTGGAAAGAGTAGATGTGGGACTGCTGAGTTGTTCCCTATGCCACAGGCCTGGAAACCAGTCCAGATGCTAATCAAAAGGAAAGGTTAGGGCCAGTGGTGGTAGGAGGCTCTGCTGGCAGACTGTATGTCTCATTTTTTAATTTTCACCCACAGGATGAGGGGACACCCTTATACCTTTTGCTGGCTATTGGCATGGCCAGCACAAAGCTAAGTATTTTCTCCTTGCTCTTCAGCCAGCACTCTGTCAAAGCTCTACTCCACAGCAGCTGGGAGAGGAAAATTTATTTTTGCCTACATTGTTGAGAAGCCCTGAGTCAGCTCTGCTAGAATGATCCCTCATAATGAAAAATGTATGGCTTTTGCTTTGCCTCACTCCCTGCCTTTTAATATCCTTCCCTTTTCCCCACAGTGTTTTTCCCAATTAGATTTGGCAACCTCCCCAATTCCTGCTTTGCATTCTCCATCATCACTTTCCAAATAAATGTATCTAGCCTCGTGCCTCTATTTCAAGACCTCTATCCTTTGTTTTAAGACTGATGGATTTTAAAGGGTGAGCCAAATCCCTAAATGCCCTAAATCAATATTGTTCTTTAAGAGTGCCTTTAATCACTTAGATGAGGCACCTATTTCTGGCAAACTTGTGGAAGGGGTGAGTTACACAAGACAGCGCCATCAGATGTGAAATGCTCTCACCATCTAGAGATGTTGGAATGCACACAATCATCTAAAAACAGTCAGCTAAGCACAAAAATATGACTATGAAATAAGGAATCAAATCAAGTTTTCCAGCTGCCTGCAAATTACCATTCTCTCCACCCACCACAGGGCTCCAGCCCATGAGGGTTGATGATAATCAGCAGCCTGGATAAGAGAATGGAGCTTCCCATCAATGCCATCTGTACAAGAGTGAAACAGGAAGGGTCAGCCAACCAATCTACTCGCTGGTACAGTAAATGAGCACTAAGAAAGTCAGGGTAAAACTACCACTGGGTTTACTTCAGAATTTTTGTGGGCCTAATTTACAAGGATATTTTCCATCTCCAAAGAAAGACATAGCTCAAGGAAACATTTAAAATAAATTTGTTTGTTCCAGCATTGAGAATATATTTTCTAAATGCTGGAACATTTAGAAAAAAATACTGAAAATGTTTCAGTATTTTAGAAACAACTTTATAAAAACCAGATACAAACATTTTCCTTTGGATTTCCTGGGGATTTCTCTGGATCACCTTTTGATCTCTGTATTTTTCCCTTGCATTGGTTTATAAAAATCTCTTTGTCTATGATCTCCAGGTGTGTTTCTGCCACATCAACAAGCAAATGAGAAGAACTGACCTAGATGCTAACACACTTTTACATATTAGTATTATTCATTTTTATGTATATTACTTGTTTATGAATAGCACAAAAGTAACTCCTGTTCACACTCCACCTCCCCTTGCCTTTGGAACAAAGGAATGCTGCATCTGTGCTCAGAGGATGCCAGATTGCTGCCTGTGCCTGCCTAGATTTGGCTGGCTGGCAGCCCGCTGGGGTGGCACAGCAGCTGGTAGGAGTTGGGACAATCCTTCAAGTTCCTACTTTTTTCCAAAAACTTCACCAGCCATTTTCAGAATGTGGCCAAAATATCCCAGTTATCCTGACTTACACATTCACAGAAGCATGGAATATCCTGAGTTGCACAGGACACACAAGAACCCACAAATCCTGATCCAAGAATCCCAGTGTGTGCCTGAGAGTGTTGTCCAACCCCTTTGTGAAACGAGCCCTTCTTGCATCTGTGAGGCTTTGTGCTGTGACCACTGCCCTGGGAAGCCTGTCCCAGTGCCCAGCCATTCTCTGGGACAAGAATCTTTCCCTGACATCCAACATAAATTTTCCCTGGCACGGCTTTTTGCTGTTTCTTTGTGTCCCATCACTGGTTAACAGAAAGGGATCAGTAGCTACCCCTCCTGAGGAAGCTGTTCACAGCAGTGATATCTCCCCTCAGTAGTTACCGAGTAACATACAGTTACTGAATGCCAATGGAATGCTGATTCCAAGGGAATATGTAGTTTTCCAAAACTGTCTTTTGTGAATTTTCTAATTTCTGTGTCTGCCATTAACAGATTGCTTGTGTTAGCAGGAACATGTCCAGGATTGATTAGTTCTTTTGTTTCTTCCTGAAAATAGGGCCACTACCGATAATGAAGAACTAGTTTCAGTTCAAAGACACAAATTCCAAATCTGTCATAAACAGATGGTTTCACCAGGTAGCAGAGCTGCCTGTACACCTTCTAGGCACTGGGAATCAGCTTTTGAGGGACTGTGTGGAGCTGGATCCCAGCTAGAACCTCCAAGGGAACTGGAACCAAGGCCACATGCAAGGGCCCACCCATAGACACTGTGAGAGACAGCTTTACAGAATGTTCTTATTTTTATCTGATTTCACCACAGCCTGAATACTTTAAGAAAACCATCTTGAAACTCATTACACCTTAATTCACTAATAAGAATACCTGTTCTCCAGGCAGCAACAGCCAGGTGAGAGTAGCAAAGAGATCTCCCAAGCAGGAGAAGAAACATCCTGTATTCTGCCTGTCCAAGCAGACACTCTGAGTCAGCATTCCTCTGACCTTCACACAGAATAGGTAATGTCTAGCAGCACTGTTAGGGTTGAACATCAAAAGAATCTCATTTCTGATTATGGATCTGTGGACAGCAGGAGAGTTTCAGAGAACAAATAATATCAAAAGAAATATCAGTAAACTAAATAAGATATTTAATGTACTGTAAAATATATTTTTTATCTTTACTGACTGATCCATGTATTTGCTGAGCTAGTATTTCAGAAAATGGTGTTAACAACAGGAGAACATCTTTGTTTCTATCAAGAGGAGCATGTTTTGACTTCATGTACATACTGATGAAGGCAATAACATTTCTAAAATGGAAAAAAGGAAAACAAGATCCAAGATTTTTTATTATATAGGAAATTTCATGCTCTTAAAAGAAAGAAGACCTTAAATGAAAATGTTGTCTGTAACTTGTGCATTTTTAATTAACATTGCAAATGTTTCAGACAATTGAAAAAGGTGCGAGTAACGCTGATATTGTGATAATGAAAAAAAATTTGGCTGTATAATAATGGAGATTAAAACTGAATAAGTGTATTGCTGACAAACTGGAAGATAAAATAGAAAAGTGTATTTGTTTCATTCTGGAAGTAAAAGAGATTTATTGAATTTTCTTGCCCACATATGAAAATTCAAAGTAGAATCCAATGATGGCAAAGCGATTTTAAAAATACTTTTTTACCAATAGCCAAACAATGTAGTCAGAACTACGTTTATTTACTATTTACAGCTCTGTGACTGTAATGTGGAATTAATAATATGTTTGAGTGTTTTGATTCAGAGAGCTTGTGAAGCTAAAACTGCAGAATATATTTGAAATATGATGATGAACTCATTGCAAGGATTGAAATACAATAAAATTATTCACACTTTGAATTTATTTTGTTTAAAAAAAAACTTAACATGCTGGGGGAAAATAAGGCTCTTCAATTACTACTGATTAGAGCATGCTAGGTACTGATATGAATTTTTTAGCAGTTTTTTCTGGTGCCTTGTCTTTTACCTTTTTTAAGAGCAATACATACACCAAAGGAAAAAAAAAAAAAAAAAAAAAAGAGCAAAAAAAGCATACCTTGCTTTCTTTTTTTCCCACTTCTACCTTTTCTTGCCATCACACCCTCTACTGGTGTGTTTATCTGCTCTCCCCCTCATCCCTTTCATGTTCACTCCCATGCCCAGATACCTCTGGCTTACAATTTTGCTCTTCTCTCCCTACTGGATTATCAGCATAATTTGATGCACCAAAGTGACAATGAGGACAGAGAAAATATGCAAAATAAAGTCAACATGCTTCCTCATCTGCAGCCACTTGAAGTCAGGTGTTGGATGAGGAGGTAGCAGGAAATCTGAGCCAGACAAGCTTTGTTTGTTGGCATAGCTCCTTTTTTTGTTTGCTGCTTCATGATAAATGACTCTGTTGTCCTGAACTGAAAGCAGAATATCCCCCCCCTTCTTTTATCTTGTACACATTTGGAGCTACATCATGTTTGCTTAAGGTTTTCTGCAGAATACAGGCTGTATATTTGCTCAAGTACGTGTGTTTTCTTTGTGCCAAAGAATGGTGAGGAGTGCACTCTCACTGAAGGGCCCTTGCCCTCTCCCACAGAGAAAATGTTTCCCTGCTCTGGACAAGAGCATGAATGTCTGTTATTTTAGCATTATTAAAATGGACATCAAAACATCTTTTGTAAGATGGAAATTAAAATGTAAGGGGTTTGGGGTCTTTTTCCTCTTCTCCATTAGTTGGAATGATGCAATCATTTTTCTTTTTTACCTTTTTTGTGAATGTGGACAGTTAGCAAGATACGTACGCTGAAAATTTTGATTCAAAGTGGCAAAGAAATAGGGTGTGCATAATGGTAGACAAAAAGGATTAGAGATTACTGCATGGCAAACAAAGCAGCTCTTTTTGAGATGCAAATTTCCACATTAAATGTAAAAATTGTCTGTGGCCAACTAGAAAAATATCAGTGCAATGTTGTGCCATTTCAATACACAGTTGAACAAACTTATCCATCAGAGGTTTTACTACTGCATAAGTAACATATTCACACTTGACAGTTCCAAATAGGAGTGTGGTTTTGACTTAAAAAACAAATAATACTGTTTATCTGTGTAGAACAGGAATATGACTGGATGCTAATAACTTATTGTGAAAAGAATAAAGACAAGACTGGATGCTGAGTGCTACAAAATTCAGACTGATGGGGATATTTTTTGACATCTGAACCATGATAAAATCCATTGAATGGTTGCAAGAATGCATTCACAAAGACCTGGTTTATAGGATAAGGGCCTTCTGCAGCAGCAAAATGCAATTTTCTTAGATAACTTGCAAACACACCAAACATGAGCATTCTGTCCCTGATTTTCATGTAGTAGATTTTTTCTTTTAGTCATAAATTGCTTCATACCAGAAAATAAAAAGGAAAAGATTGAACATGGAAGGCTGTATAACAGAAATAAATGTCATATTTGAAGAAACAAATAGGAGCAAAGAACTTGTTCTACAAACATAAAAAGAGCTGTAAGTTTTACGAGCCACATCTGACAGAAAACAAAACAAAGCAGCCTCTCTTTTTCCACTTCATAGATATACAACATATAAATAGCAGAAGATAGGATTATAGCTTCCAGAAAGCAGAAAAAACTCCAAGTCACTTAAAGCCTGTGGATTGAAATTCAGAGGTGAACTTCTTCAGAGCCTTTGTGTGCTTTAATGTTGTTGGGGCTGTAGCTGAAGTTTTTTGAGGATAAGCACTCCATGTACCAAAGGAGAAGGAAGATGGAATGATTGAGGTATGCTTGGACAAAGTGTGTGAAACATGAACTTACCATTCAAAATGTTAAAAAATACAAAGACAAGTAGGCAAATATGATTTTCTTGCATCTCTTCAAAATAGGACAGAAAAATCAAGTACAGTTACCAATATTTTTAAAGTACTATTATTTTTTTTTTTTTTTTTTTTTTTTTACCTTTTGAAAGGGAAGGACATTAAAATTTTTTTATGCCCCTAATTCTTCAAGTTACTGCAAAGACAAAAAAGGATCCAGATCTGAAGGAAATGTGAAAGCTTGGTATCACAGATATGTGATACCAAGAGATATGATGTATAATTTCCTGATCCATCCTTCTCACGGAGATTTGTGCTATACTGTGCTGCTTAACATGCCAACAGGATATTCTAATCCATACGTTTGTCAGAGCTATCAACAGATCTCTAGTAATAATAATGTTTTCTTTATCACCTTTCAGTTTTCTTATGCTTTTAGAGGACAGTGCCCAGAGACTGATCAGAGATAGTATTAAAATTGGACAAGGAAGACTAGAGGCAGCTTGAGGCATCCATCATGGAAATTGAACTACACAGACTTTAGGCAATTTATGGAATTATTTTAGTATTCTTATTTTATCAGCAAATTTTAATAATATTGCAGCATATGAAGAGAGAATTTCAGATTTTGAAATTGGAGATGAGTCTACCTAGGGCTGGAGAAATCTGCCAATTGCAAAGTAGTGTAAGTCTATGTAGGCCCACTGAAATTAAAACATGGAATAGAGTATGGAATCTGATCCTTATTAAGCATAAAACATTGAAATTGTGTATTTCTTTGTGTTCCTTTTATTTTTTCCCTGGAATTTCCCTCTCTATCTCTTTAAAACCTCTTTTGTCTCCCATCATTTTCTTTGCATGTTTGCACCACAGAGATAATGCTACTCCCAAGTATTCCAGTACTTCCATTTTTCTTGTCTAAAGTTCGTCCACGATTCCTTGCTTGTCATCACAAACTTGCAGCCTGAAAATTACCTTTGTTCCAGACTTAGAAAGGCACAGCACAGCTCAGTTTCCCAGACAAATCACACTCTGGTTCCCAACAAGGCCAGTGCCTTTCCTTCTCATTGCTGTGGCCAAATGTATTATTACTGCAAAAGTGAGGGCACCTTTCTTCCCATCCTCCCCCTTTCCTCAGATATTTATCAAAGATATACAGGCTTGCTCTTCAAGAGCTATTCTTCACATTTCTGAAAATGATTATTTTGCTTTCTTTTTCCTCGGTCATAACACTTCTTTAATTTTTGTGAAATATGACACAAGTTTGTAAACAAGAATATAGCCCACAACTTCCCCCCACCCCCCACCTCACAAAAACAAAGCAAAACAAAAAACAAACAAACAAATAAAAAAGCACTGAGAAAATCCAACACAGAAAAACAACCAGCCAATTAAGTAGAAGTTACTGGTGGAAAATAGTGGCTATGCAACATTAGAAGAGGTCTTCAAGAATCCTTTTCCTAATCAGAAGGTGAAATTTGCTGAAAATGGAGTACAATAAAAAAATGCACTTAATTGATGTGTTTTGTTCCAGAGTTTAACAGGGATCCCATCAACAGAATTTTGTAATATAACTCCCAGTTAAATAAGTTTCCACACCTTCCCTAGGCAGAAGTAATTTTTCTGATAAATAATATCTTTTATGGTCTGAATGCGAACCAATAATTTTCTAGCTTTAAGAGCCCAGATAATCAACTAATTATTCCAATTTCAAACAGTCAAAAATAAGTAGTCTGAACAACCCCACCCCCCAAAAAAATTTGAGCAGTAATTATCCAACGTGTCTGGTGACTATTAATAATAATAGATACATGGTAAGAAACAGCTGGATTCACTCTTAAAATTAAATTGCTCTTATCTAAACAAAGGAGAATCCAAAATTGTGGGGACTAATACAAACCTTTACAATTATGCCAGTGAAAAATATTAGCCTAGATGATGACCAGTTATTTTACTCTCTACAAGGGTAATTCTATTTAGGATGCAAACAATGGCACTTGTATTGAGACTTTCCCCATCTGTGCTACATTTTTTCACACTAGGAAATGCTGGTTTTTCACCTCCTTTTAAAGTGTTTTCTTTTTCCCTAGAATGTATTTCAAATCACTTTGTTGAAGTGAAACTGGCTATGTTAAACACTAGATGGCAGAACAAGGCTGGAGCTGAGCATCTGAAAAGGCTTGTATTCAAGCTCGTCTGCATTTCCAGGGGTACCAGTTGAAGCATTCCACCTGGTTCTTCCTGTGAAAGTTGTCTGTGGTTACATAAAGATCATCCCCATATATAATAACCTATGTATGCACACACTGTTTTCATTCCCTGAAAAAGAAGAGCCAGAGGTGTCACTTGGGCAGCCTCCTGGCACTTCCCTCCAGTGCCCACTTGCCCCTGGCCAGGAGTGTTCACTGTCCTGAGACCTCTGCAGCACCACAGAGCTGCAAGGCCAGGTCCTGAAGCCAAATCATCTTAAAATCTTTTTCTGCATGCCCAAGCTAAAAATGTCCAAGAACCCAATGAAGAATTTAGGCTGAAGTGCAGATCAGAGAAAGGGATCTACCTTTTCAGGCTTGTCAGGAAATCTAACAGTAGGGCACACAGAAACAATACAAGGACATAAAACATTCAAACAAAGAAAT
This sequence comes from Certhia americana, assembly GCA_018697195.1. NCBI lineage: Eukaryota > Metazoa > Chordata > Aves > Passeriformes > Certhiidae > Certhia > Certhia americana. The sequence continues at coordinate 8,744,899 of CM031857.1, read as the reverse complement.
GAACAGATGGATTTAAAAGATCTGTTCTACACTCTCTCTTCTAAAAGTTGAAATTGTTCTTTATAAAAAAATGCAAAATTAATTAAGAGGTTAACAGAAATTAAATTTGAGTGCCCTTCCAGTACCTGAAGGGGAGTGGCAAGAAAGATGGAGAGAGATTTTTAACAAGAGCATGTAGTGACAGGGCAAGGGGGGTTGGTTCAAAATTGAGAGTAAGTTTAAATGGGATATTAGGAGTACACTCTTTATTGTGAGGGTGGCAAATCACTGGAACAGGTTGCCCAGAGAAGATGTGGATGTCTCATCCCTGGAAGTGTTCAAGGCCAGGCTGGCCTTTGAACAATGTGGTCTAATGGAAGGTGTCCCTGGCAACAGCTGGAGGGTTGAAACATGATTTTTAAGGTCCCTTCCACCTCAAATTATTCTATAATTCTATAAAATTAGGAGATTAACACATAAACTAATCCATCTTTATGCTTAAAAAAATATGGCAAACAAATGCACCTAAACAAATTAATAAAATCCAGGTGCAGTTCATTTGTATTGCCACTGAAATCTATTAAGATCAATTTTGTTCACAATCAGGGTCACAGGCTCCTGTATCCCACCGTGTCTATGACAAATCCCACTGCATCCCTTCAGTGGAGCACCTCACATTTTGGATAAGTGGGCAAAGTGGAAAAAGACCTGTGTTGGCTCTCTGAGAAGTTACATCCAGCTGAACTCGAGCAGCGTCACATGTGATTTTTTGCACCGCCAGTAGGTTGCAGACTGGATAGCAAATTTCAGTGAGACTTCACTGCAACTCTGCCTTTGATTCTTGTATGAAGGAGTCAGCTGTGGCAGCCAAAGGTTTTGCAGACAAGCAACAATGCACCCATACAGCCCAGCATATATGGGGGCAGCCCCATATGCTGGACAGCCCCACAAAATAAGAAATGTGCACACATATTATCCCTATTGTCAATCTTCCCCATACCACATTATTTCTCTCCCCATTCCTAGAGTTATTCTTTAGAAGCTTCACTCTTCCATATTTTGGAAGAGCTCTGCTCTGCAGCCCCTCACAAGGTCTCTGAATGTACACAAAAATGTCCTGAACTTGCCTGTCTCACTCAGAGCTGCCTCTGGCACTGTCACGGAAGGAACGTGCACTTGGAATGGCTTGGGCAACAGCCTAGCTACCATTTGTAATCAAATATGTAACTCATGCTACATTATTTCAGGCTTGTAATATCCCATATATAATATTTCAGGCTTCATGCTGAATGATAGCCTGAGGATTGCTACTTTGGGAGGATGAAATTGTATAATTTCCTAAGAATCACTGTACAAGCACGTAAACTACAGATTAAAGATAGGCAAAGGGGGGGGAGGAGGAGAAGGGGAGAGTGAGAGAGGAGAAAAACTCATTCTGTGTATGCCACTCGCTGGCTCTTTTATTCCACTTTTTGCCTCATTCTTATAATGATACATTTAACTGGAATTAAGCAGGAATTTCAGGCCAAATGGACTGAAGTGAGAATATGTCTGGCCTGCCATGACTGCACATGGCACTGCAGCAGCAATACCCTACATTTCCTGAGGGCCTGCTGCTCCTACCATTCCTCTTTCTCCAGCTCCCCCTCTTCAGCCCAAACATCCAGAAACGGGAGCAAGCTCCAAAATTGTGAGAAAAGAAAACGGGGAAAATCAGATGACTGCACCCCAGGTAGTTGTTTCCCTTGTCCTCACAGATGCCTCAGCATTGCACAAAGATATTTCAGCAAAAAGGATGCCATGGTAAGTTAACAAGATTTTACTTTCATTGTCATTCACACCTGAGCTATGCAAGCCTTTATACCTGGAGTTTGGTATAGCCCAGGTTAATGACACACTGCAACTTTCCCCTTCATATACTTTAAAAAGCAGAACAAGACGTGTTTTCCCATTTCTAGTCATAAATCTTAAAATGTCAAGTTACAAATATATAATAAAGATTAATTTCTTATATTTTTGTCCTCTGGGATTAATTGTCAACTGAAATCAGTCAAGCTAGCATAGAAGTACTACAATGGGGGAGACCCAAAATCTTCATAAACAAGTTTTGGAAGGCTCAATTTTTGTACCATTTTTCTGCCTACCTCTGTTTCATCTCATGTACAAACATCCTTACAGATATACTCAGAAATCCATCTCACTGCTCTCTTTCAAGCATTTCTTTACCATCCAAGATCACTGCACAAACCCTGCGGTGAAGGTAATTTCACAGCAGCTCACATTGCTGCCATCTGTTTCAGACCTTGGGCTCTTTTTCACCCCATGAGAACAAACCTATTCATTTTTCACCTCAGACTCCAGACTTTCAGAAGCAGTTGCCAGGTTTTTTACTGTATCATGATTACTTAGTTGGCATTAAAAGAAAAAGTATACATATATTTATGTATATATGTATATACACAAAGACACATGCACACACACACAGAGACACATATATATATATATATATATATATATATATATTTGAAAAATAGCAAGGCTACTAGGCTTTCTGTTTAAGTGTAAGCATTATACAGATGAACTGAAATAGGCCCTGACTATGCATCATCAGTGAAAAATTCTGGGAGCACATTGATCTACATTCAAGGGCCTTCACACTGAGCACATCTTCTTTCATTGTCAGAAATATCAGCTTTCTAGTCTGTTGACTGGATTAAAAATCAGTAATACCTATGAAGAGTTTATTCAAGGATAGAAAAACTCTTCTCTAGATATAGCAGAAGAGTCACAGAGCAGCAAAAGTAGGTGGCAGCAGGTGACAGATTTAAACCCTCTGCAGGACTTCCTTCTTCTCAAAGCCAAAGAGGCCATTGCACTGCCTAACACAAACCAGAGATGATGATAAAAGTTTACATATCAAAAAACATTTAGACAAATTAATGGAAAGCACTGACTCCCACTAAAGACTATTAAAGACACTACCTTGGTCTGTGAAATTCCTTGGAGTGTTTTTGGGAGATGGGCTTTCCTTGTGCATATATTGCACATTCATTTGCTCTTGGCAATTTTGGATTTCAGGCATCAAAAGAGATGGGACCTGTGATAGCCTTTTCTACCTTCTTGTTCAGCTTCACTGTATTTTGATGAGTGAAATGTTAATCTACATCAACTATTTCAATGATTACCATAGAATTTGGTTAAAGAAGCACATTTTTACAGTTGCTGATTTTAGAGAAAATACTTAATCAGTAAAACTTGTGCATTATGTTGTCCCTGGTTATTCAGGCAGTAAAGCAAAATCACAAGCTTTTCTTGGCTCTCCTGCATTTTTGTGTGTTTTCATTCAGATTAGGGCAAATTCCTGAGCAAACAGAATTACTGCTGAAAGCATCACTCTAATCATGGGGAAAAACATGACATTCTCAGTAACAGTGAACATAAACAGAAACAGCTTTTAGTTTTATTAAACTAAGTAAGACCTCTTGGACAGTAAAATAATATTTAAGTTGATTAAGCACAGCAGAATCAGTCAGTGTATGAGTTATTTCAGATTATTTATATTGCCTTTCTGAACATGGAAATAATAACTTCAGCTACAATTAACCATTGAAAGCTGATAGCTGTTTCTGACTTAAATAAATGATCCTGCTAGTCATTTACAGGAGCTTTGCTGCTTTATTTTGAAAAGAAAACAAGTCACCTGTAGTTACAAAAACTGCCTACAGCCTTCAGTTTTGTTAAAAAAATCAGGTCCACTTAAACTTCTAGAACAGTCCCTACAAATCAACACAATAAAAATCAACCCCCCTGGTAACTCCTGTACATTAGAGTCTGCCAGGGGGGATCCAAATGTTCATTTTTCTCCTATGCTGCTCTTGACAAAAAATGGTTTAAGCTCATGAGCAGGGCTGGGGTTGGGGCAGGCACAAAGTACCAAAACTCAGTGGGGGGAAAAGCCAAATCTTTGCAGGTGGGGATGTGTTGCTCAGGTGGGAATGTGACCAGAGCAGCTCACACAGAATGCTGGCACACCTGGAACACCAGAGTATGGTTCCTTCTGCAACCCCTTTGAGGGACAAGTTCCCACAAATGCCCATGCACTCTGTTATTTTGAAGCCTAGAAACCAAATGAGTGAAATTAGATGCAACCTGGGCTGAATAAATATTCAGTAATGAAATTCTAAATTTTAGGTAAGACTGCTTCAGTGTATATTGTTGTCTAAACACAAAGGGACAGGTTTTAATTTTAATGTGCAGGGGAGCCATTTACATAACCCTTATAAAAAGCAGCACATGTAGGAAAAATCTTCACATAGTAAGAACAGATTCTATTTTTATTTATTACTGTATTTATGTACTGTATATACTGTATTTTAACAGCTGTCTCACTACAATGAATAAATAAATAAGCATCTCTGACAAAAAAAAAAAATATTGTGAATGACATATAATCACAAATTCAGCCCTTATTACAAGTATAAGAAGGGACCATAGCTATTCTAAGATAGTGCCAATTCTATTTTTTACTATCTAAATTGAGACATTACAATGGTAGGTAAGTTCATGAGCCATGGAGTCTTGGAAGACAACCAGCTGAAAACAGAAACTAGTTTTAGAGAATTGGAACACCTTTAAAAAAACCAAAAAAACCCAACCAAACAAAACACCCAAACATGAAAATGTGGACTCTGCTAACATTTTTCTCACTTTGATTCCGAGCAGCATTGGAATTCCAGGTGAAAAAAAAATCATGCGAAGAGAGAAACAAAGTAAGCCGCTTGCAAGGACACAAGGAAGAATTTTTACTGCTAAACTATTGAATCCTATTCCCAGATCTCAACGTTTGGACCTCCTGCTCTGTATGTTTTCAAACAGACTGCATGAATCTATTCTGCTCTGAAGTGCAGCCCCACCACTCACACTCTCAGTAGCACCTCAATGCTTTGACATTTTCACAAAAAAATTAGTGGGACTATTTAAACACCAGTTGAACATAAATAATGGCAGTCAAAAGCAGAGAAAGAAGAGAAAGATGGAAAAAAAACACTGCCATTTTGGCAGTACTGAACTGTGGGGCTGGGTGGTACATTCCCAACAGTTCCCAAGAAATTGATGGCAGGAACCAGAGGTGGCAGATCTCCTGAGTCTCAGCCCAACATCTGTAGCACCACACAGACCCCACCAATGCGCTGGAGGTACTCACAGCTTTGTTCTCCTGGAGAGGTCAGTGCACAGAGTCACTTCTTTCCCAATGAATGCTTCAAAAAGCAATCATCTCTCTCATTGACAGATATTTCTCTCTATCAAACTGTTTTTAATGGCTCTCCACATATTCTGGCTTACTTACATTTTCTCCACCTCCCAAGAAAACATATTCTGAGAAGTGTGTGGTGCTATCCAACAGAGATAAGTCACAGCAGAGATAAGGGAAAAGAATATTTTGCTTGCCCATCTCCAGGGGAGATTACAGCCACTAGCCTAGGTGATTTATTGTCTTGGATTGTAAACAGCATGCTGTAGCCTGTAGTAAAGACCCCTTGTAAAACAGCAAGGCATTCTGCTTTTATATTCTCTTACACATACTGCTGTCAGCTAGGAAAAATTCACTGAAGTCAATCTTCACGGATATAAAACCATATAATAGAAAAGAGTAGAGCTCTAAATACGTTGGTATTGTACCAAAGAATTTAAAAATAAAACAAAACTAAAAAAAATACACAAGCATAATGATAAAAAAGTTTTATCAAATGAGAACAAGATATTCTTTCGTTCCCCACTAGGAAGCAGTATAACCCTGTTTCTAACAATCTGGAAGTAATAACTATTCAAGTCAGACTTCTGGAATATTTAAAGAGAAGACCACAAGACAAAAAAAAAGCCATTTCAGTCAGATGACTACATCAACTACTTATGACACTGAATGTCCCTGCAGGAAAGTAAAACTGGAGAAAATTCTGAACGTGATGGAAAATCTTCATGGAAGATATTTTTCTCATGATTAAATGAGATAAACCCTTTTTGTCCTTCTTGCGTCCTTCCTGCACATGTTTAGCAAGCAAAAAAACAAAAAAAACCCAATAGAACAAAAGGCACAGAGTACTTGCTACTTTACTGTATTGCACCAGGCAAGCTGCTCAGTTACACCTTTGAAACTTTTTGTTGTCTTTGTAGAATGCTTTTATTAAGATCTGAGCAGTGTGGGACATTTATAAAAACATGAAAAAAAAATTACTGTATCATCCTAAAAATCTATACAACAAAGTTTACCAGATTGGATTTGGGGCAAGATTAATGTTTAGGAGATGGAAATGGTAATAACTCTTGATTTGTGATAATAACTCATACTTTGTGATAATGAATTTTACATCTGTCTTTAGCAAGAAAAGGAGTGGAAAATACTTCATCTCTGTCTATAGGTCAATGAGTCCATAATCCTCCTGACCCTTAAGTCCTAAAGATGTCCTAATTATTTCAATAGTAAGATGTCATATTCTTAACTGAGATTTCATTAACAAGAAAAGTCTGAAGGTTTAGATTCTCTTGCAATTCAAATATCACAACAAGATTACTTGTCGTGGTAATGGCACTTAACATTTACGTCTCCTCATTCATCAGCTGCTTCACAAACATCAGCTAATTGCAGACTTGGAGGTGTTTCTTTTCTTCACCTTCTAGACTAGAAACCCAATCCAGGGAAGTGATTCATTAGTCAAGAGCAATGTGTGCTAAAGTCTGCAACATTACTTTCCCCAGTCGTTTTTTTGCTACATGAAACCACTCTGTTCCACTTCTTGGTATATATCATGTTTCAGGGCATTGCTAAAGTGAATGCACTGCTTTAATTTCTAAGATATACACTTTCCAGAGTATTACATGCAGTTATCTTAAGTCTTAATCTCAATATAAAGGGCAGTTATATTTGAAGTATTACCAAATGAAAATGTTAGTTTGCTAAATACCTCACAATATTCACCATTTGCAAATACCTTATTGGTTTTATCCTGACACAAATAATACTTATCTCCCTTACATCTTTTCTAGGCATAATGTTTCAGAAATAGTGTTTCTACAAAAAGGTGGATTTTTTTTTCAATCCTGATTTGTACTCTCTAGAACCCGTACTCCAAGTGATACTACAAACACTTCTCTGCTCTTCTGAATCTTTCATATTTCTCTTTCCTGCACATCAAGACATTTCCCTTGCTCTTTCTAATTTAATTCCCTCAGTTTCCAAGACTGCTGACCAAGCCCTTGGCAAAACACCCTGTTGGTATTTATTCTAGCCTTAATGTAAAACGTCATTGATATTCACACACACACACACAAAGGATCAGCATAGACATCGCCTAAGAGAGTTTACATGACCCTCTAGACAGAGAGGTCATCACTGGAAGGCAGATCAGGTTGGGCTGGGTAAACAGTGAAGGCTGTAGCAAAAATTGCTAAAACTGCAGAGTGAGGACTTCATTCTGACTTAAGACTTCACAGTTCTCCCCAGGCATTTTGGTGAGCTTGCTCTGAAGATTTTGGGGGCAGAAGGAAGGAAGAGTCCCTTGTATATGAAATGGTTTTCAAAATTATGCTTCATTGTAATAATACACACTCTCTAAAGCAGAAACAGAATGATTTCTCCCCTGCCCCAATGAACTCGTTTAAGTATATGAAACAGGATGAAAATATAGTACCATGCATCACAGCCAGCAGTATAAATGATACAGAAATGAAATATAGCCCGGCTGGCAGCATTCCAGCCTTCTTGGCTACTTATCAACTCTCTAATGTGATGATATGCTGCATGAGATTTTCCTCCCTGTCTTCTACACATAACCCTTATCTGACTGGGGTCTAAACAATGGTCTTCAGAGGAAACAGATTATGAATACAGCAGTTTGTATTTCAAGCTGAATTCCACAATTAAGTATAATTATGTGCCATATGTTTTCATCCTTTCAATTTTATGCTGTCTTAAAAACTAAGTAGATATGTAGGCCCGTCAAATAATCGGCTGTGCCACTGCCCTGATGTAGCATCTGCAGCACACTGCTGCAATTCTAAAATGAAAATACAATCAAAGGAATTAATCCATGCCAAACCAGGACACTAAGCTATCATAGTTACAGGGTGGTTACCAAACATACATGGAACAGTTTTGAGAGTTTGCCTGTTTTTACTTTTCACTATAGATCAGGTCCCACTTCAAATCTCTTAAATGTTGAAGATCACAAAGGAACCAACAACAGTATTCCCTAAAGCCAGTACAATTTCCCCAGAAAACAAACAAAGGTACAGCCTCTGCTTATATATTCACAATGAGCATTACTGACAACTATCATTTCCTTCTTTCTTATTCACCCGTTCAACAACCTGAATACAAGGAAAAGCCTCTTTGCTGTGCAGTGACTGAGCACATGAACAGGTTGTCCAGAGAGGCTGTGGAGTCTCCCTCACTGGAGAGTTTCAGGAACCATCTGGATGCAATCCTGTGCCATGTGCTCTGAGATGGCCCTGCTTGAGTAAAAGGGTGGGATCCACTGTGGTATCTTCCAGTCTGACCCATTCTGGGGTTATGCTTCTGCAAGGTCAGATCAAAAATGATCTCATTTCACAAAAAAAAGAATTAAAAAAATCAAAAGATATTGAAACGCTTTTAATGTAAACTACTACATTCAAATGCTTTTTTAAAATTTCTTTATTTGGACTTGGGTTTGGGGTGATTTTCAAGGCATTTGCTCAGTTAGGAAAAAAAAACATATGCAACTAATCACTTGTCAGATACTTCAGGAAATTATGATGTTTTCTCCTTTAAAACAGTGAATTTTTTAATCCCGTGCAAACACTGCAGTGCTAGCCCACTGAAACCCTAAGATTTGGACAGCTGTTTCATTGACAGAAACCAAGTCTCCAAGATTGAAAATAAAATATTTTAAAAGAGGACAATTCTAGTAGAGTAGACAGGTAAGCAATTAACTTACTTGACAGTGCAGCAAAGGAATTGTCCTATTCTTATAAACAAAATCTATTTTTATATAGAAAATAACTAACTATGTAGTTTTAATGGAACATGAGAAAATAACTAAGCCCTATACATGCTCAATGTTGCCCTATTTCCAGTAGGGTAACTATTAAAACATGTCCTTTTTTGACTTTTAAGAATTGTGCAAAAAGTGGACTCATAATGGAAATGCTACAGCAACCAGAATGACACTACAGCACCAGTTATGGCTCGACCTGGTCTGATGTATTTTCTAAAAAAAAAACCCCAAAAACATTCTAATAATTTTTTATCTGGTACTTTAAATGGCACATTTAGGTCCAGCATTAAAATTAAAAAAATGCAGAGAAATGCTTCATCATAAGGAAGGTAGTTGAAGACTCTGCTAATTAAGCATTAAGGGCTCTCTATGATTAGTGAGTTGGGTTTTTTTCCTCCCAAATAATTATCCACAGAATTGACATACAATTGACAATTACATAGTTATTATTACTTGCTGCATTCTAGTAACAATTAACACTCACTATGGTAGCTTTTGTACACAGTAACATATTAAAAGATATCCCTACCAATGGAATAAGACTACAGAACAAAACATTGTTCTCCATTGTCTAAATCAGCAACGAAAGACAAAAATGCAGCTTTAAAGACATTTGAGAATCTTTCTTCCATAGTTTATATAGGTCCTGGAGTGCTGCTTTTTTGGTTATTCACACTAGAAATAATATACCAGGAAAGAAACTAACAAACTACAAAGACAAATTCTATATGGTGACCTTGGAGTTCTAACACAGTTTCCACTCTTGCTACAGATCAGCACCAGCAAAATATAATTTTAAATTAAGACTGTGAAGAAATGTACCACAACTTTGAAACAAAAATAATTTTTCATTCCTACTTAAGATACATTGTAGCAGCCAGAAGTCAGATACAGATAAGAAAAGCTCTTACTTTTGGGGTTTGAACAACTGATACTCTTGGTCTATGGAATATCCAGCTACTACCACAAATCCCACTAATTCTTTGGCCTCTACTCAAATAACAAGCTTCACAATCTGCTTTGAGCATTTTGTTATGGAATAGACCAATTCAAGAGTATTAATAGTATTATTATTATTACTATTATCATCACAGATTTTATTGAAGCACTGTGTTTCCATTAAGTTAATATGCTTCTACAAAATTATTGCAGTTAGCTTAAAATGCTGCACTTATTTTATAAAGATAATACATCTCACTCTTCATCTTGCAAGAGATTCTAAAATGAAACAAAGCTCAAGAGTGAACCTTCCAAATGCATTATAAGGGTTCTTTTTCTGATCTTGCACAAGATGTTCCTTCAAAAAAGTAGTCAAGATAACATGTGTGTGGAGAAAAGAGGCAAGAGTAAATCAAAGAAGTAAAAGAAATGAGAAAAAAAATAGCAGTCACAAGAGAATGAATCAAGCAGAATGAGTCAAGGCAAATCTGGGGCTCAGCCAGGAATCAACAGATCCCTGTAATGTGCATGCAGCTGCATATCTAATATGACAAAAAGAAAAAGGAGGACCTTATGAAATCATACGATTTCATATAATGACAGTGATTAGCAGAGTCCAAGAGACTTGTTAACTTTCTCAGCATTTCCAGACACTACATGGCCTGCACACCCTCCAGCTGTCCCTAGAGAGATGTATATCTCCCTCCTATTCTTACTTGCTACAGAGTCTGTGCTATCCGGAAAAAAGAACATGCCTGGTGGCCAGCAGCAGGGTTCAAAAAGCATTTCATGGCTCAGAGCCTGAACTGGGAACTCACATTCAGTCTAATCTCTCACAGGTAATTCTAAACCTTCACTCAGTTGCATAAATTTTTAAATAGCTTTAACTCTCTTTCCATTGATCACTGACAAGGGATTTAACAAGTTTTGTCCAGGGAAACATTCAGTATCCCTGATTTCTTTCAGCTATAAAGAAGAAAATAAATAATAATGTGGTAAACACATAAATTTAGGCTTACCTGGAGTAAGCTTCTTTAATGACTTGCAGACAGGTTATGTCAGGCTTCTGTACCTCCTTGTTTGTTTGCTTGTTTACAAATAAAGGCCATAAAGCCTCCACTTTCTGCTCTTTAATTATTTCTTTTTGGGGTACTAAAAGCGATCTAAGCTGCAAGGGCAAATATTGAGTCACAGTGAAATGGAAATTAAATTCTATGGTCTTGGCTGGCCTATGAGGTGGTGAACATAAGAATCAGAATGCAGAACAAGGTATCACGAGATGTGCACAGTGAGTTTGCTGCTTTTACAGCACTGTAAGGATCAGCCAGGGAGGGATTTTGCACCAGATTTGTGCTGGTGATCCCTCTTGGTTTTTCCTCTCTCAGTTCTCACTGGCAATGGAACAAAATACAGCAGGTGGCTTGGGCTCCATCTGGATCCAGTGCTTAGCATTATTGTGCCACAGCAGCAAACCACAGTGAGTCCACACCTTGGGTATTACATACAAATCAAAGGTAGTGTAGAGCACAAATAGAAATAATACAGGAAAGAGCAACAAAATTGATGGGAGACAGGCAGCAGAGTTTGCATGAGGAGGGATAAGATAGCCTAGGATTTTTCATGTGGTTTTGATTCTGAGACTTGACCATTTATTTGAAATTGTTGAGGGGATTGCCTGCTCCTGATGCAATGAAAGCTGAGCTGCCCTCAACACTGAAGGGTCTGGAGGGCAGCTTTAGGCTACATCAGCTGGTGAGGTGCAGGTTGACAAAGGAGCCCAGCACAGACTACAGAAATGAACAGCTAGCAGAACCTACAAGAGGTTGTGATGGTTTGAGCTCATGTTCTCCTTCCCAGGTAGTGGGAACACCCAGGCATTTTACTAGGACTTAAATTGGCTGTGCATTTCAATTGTGAAGTCCACTTATATTTGATTACTAATACTACTGCAGCGCTGTACTAAATCAAAATCCCAGCCACACCAGGTAATGTCAAATAAGTAGATATGATACTGAACATCAAACCCTTCACATGGGAATATTAAAAATAAAGCTGGCCTGAGAGAAGTGGACTCTTGATATTAATGCAGTCAAGTGTGGTCTGATCACTTAGTGTAAGTAAATGCCTTTAAGGATTATTAAACACCATTATTCAGTACAATTGTTCACCTGAGATTCCTTAATCTGCATGTGAAGGGAAATACCATTTTACAACAGCTCTTCTTCCTAAGATGCTAGATAAAAATTCCAAGTTGTCCCTTTAGCTTAACCTGGTACATTGTTTTTTTGCATGGGATAATTTGAAAACTCTGAAGAATGTCTCTCTGTTTAGTTAGTGTGTTTGTTTATTGGGGGTGCAGGGGTTCAACAGCAAAATCTGGTCATTTGTTCTCAATTTTCATCTTCTGTATATAAGTCAGTTTTTGTTATGATCCAACACAACACTTACAGCTTGCACCTCATGACTATTCAATATTTTTTTATGCGTTGCAAAGTCTTCAAAGTCTCAGCGGAGTCTAAACAAAATGTCAGTTATGATCTTCTTAAAATGCTCATATATTAATGTGTTTGTAAGGATTCAACAGATCAAGAAGGGAGAGCTGCTCTTTTTCACACAGCCTTTTCTGCTGAGGATTGTCATGCAGCTGTTTCACGGGTTTTCCCTTGCACTGATAGCTGAGGCTGACGTACATGGTTTAGAGGCCTGCAGCCTTTGGTTCAAACACAGACCTCTGTAAAATGTGGGTGCAATATCTGTCACTCACCACTCCTGTGAATAAAAAAACTCACATATTTTTAATAGCCTCTTGTTCACATTGTACTCCACATTTTTAGCAGATTTGAATTTGTCCTATTTGATTTTTTTAAAGTGTAAATAGTCTTAGAAACTCTCCAAATTCTCAGTTTTTATTGCCAGAAAAGGGAGGTATTTTTTCACACCCATGTGTCAGTAAGGCATACAGTTTGCTTAGCTGTTTACCACTTTCTATTGCTCCCGTGATTTCCATTTCTACATAAGCAATACCTTTCTTACTTTAATGTCACAGAAGGTTTCCATATGAATTCTCTGTGTAAAACAATAGCTCTTTTAATGTGTTGAAATGAATCTCAATTAGTTCTAAATTACAACATTAGGAATCTATTTTCTACTGTCTTATAGGAGTTATCTATATTGGCTTCACCACTGGTGCATACACAGATACAACAATTCCAGATAAAAGGACTTTGTCTCTTATTGTGGCAGAGAAGTTTTATATTATCGCTGCTGGAGACATAGGTAAATGTCAAACACTCTCTGACATTAGAATAACTATTCTTCTGATTAAAAAAACTGAATTTAAAATGATTAAAAAAGAAACTATTCAAAGCTTAAACTAGACAGAAAACAAATTAAATTCTACCTTATTTTCTGTCAGTTAATAAATCAACTTTAAACAAATTAATGCATGTCCTCAGAACAGACCTGTTTGAAAAATAACCTTCTGAGCTCATGGGAAACGATGGCTTTGTGAACAAGCTTCATTTCTGTGATTTCACAAAGAAGAAGAATGAAACAAAATATTTACTGCAAACATCATGCACTCACATCTTCAAGTTAAATCCTGCCATAATCAACAAGCAGAACATTTGACAAATTTCATTTTCTAGTTCTTCTTCCTGCTTCTTTTTTTAATCTCTTGCCACTCTACAGTTCATCATGCTAAAATCTTTGATCCCTAGCATTGAACAGACATGAATTTCCTAAATGACTGAAACTTATGGGCAAGTGTTTCCTTTTAGAGCTGTATGTAAATGCAATGTTAAATTTTATTTTTGTAATCTCTTTAATCAGAAACAAGGGAATTAGCCAGCTGTTTGAAACTCATGTTAAGATCTAATTAAGCATCTGATTGGATTTCTACGCATATCAAACAGAAAAGGCTGGTATTTACACACAAGACCAATTGCTTTCATTAAAATAGAAATTCCACCAAATGACAACAGAAAGGGTTTACTCCAATGGTTTGTCTCAGAGATATCCCTCCATGAGAAAGCACACATCAAAATGGCAGAAAATTTTGCTTTATGTGTCAATCATACAAACTGGTTCCCTTACTGAGTGACACCTAGCTTTCCCCTACATCTGTACTGCATGCTCCTGCAATACGCCAAGGAATTGCCTGTCTTGAAGGCTTCACACAGGAAAAAAAAAAAAAAAAAAATCCCACAAATTGTCAATTAATCCAGTGTGGAAAGAAGCTTTACTGCCACCTGTGCATGTTTCATTTTTATTTATTTGGAGGGGAATGCTTTTTGGTTTTTAATTGCTAGTGAAATACCTATTTAAAAGTATTACTGTTAAGGCTTACATATTTGTACCACATATTGACAAGACCATTATACCTGGTAAAGCAAAAATCAAGTTTTCCCCTTTTCATGTGATAACGTCCTGAGAAAATTACTAAGAAAGATGAAATTCTACCCTGTTTTTTAATGCTAAAAGGTAAGTACTATAGTGAGCTAAATTTCAAAAACAGTCTTATGGTGTAGGATGAAGCCTGGTAAACAAAATATTGGAGAGAACTGCTTCTTTAAGCAGTTTCATCTCAAGAAAAGCAGAAGCATCTCCTTGACTATTGCAATCAACTCTGATTTGGGGCATAGCATTCATATTCCCTATGTGCTAGCTAGGAACAAATCAGAAGCAGGAAGGAGTGCCATTAAAGTAGGGTAGTTAATCTCCTTTTGTCCCCTCAGTTTACAAGAGTGGATTAGGGTTAAACCACTGAGATCAGTTTAAAAATTCAAAGGATTGTACGAAGTTTTCCAGAGAGTAGACAAAGTGGTTCTCACTAGAAAATAACTGTTCAGTTTATAACAGAAAATTCTATCTGGTCTACTTATTACAAATAAGATATTTATTCCTAGAAAAAATTGCACTCATATTATTACATATTATCACAATATTGATGAGTTTGAACTTTATATTTTTGAGTAACTATTACTGTTAATACCAAATATCTACATGGCCACTAGAAGGTATTGTGAATGAAAGAAAGAGTTTCTTCCACAAAACAAGCAGCCCATGTGTAAGGTCCAACAAAGAGTATGCAGCTCACTCCAAACACACTGAGGATTCTCCACCATAAAGCACTAAGAGCAAAAACATTTCCTAAGATAAAAACCACTTGAGGTAGAATGTTTGGGCTTTTTATAATGTACCCCAAGCAAACACAACCTCCTCTAGAACAGATGTTGCTGGAATTAGACGTATATAGAGAAACTAAATACCCTTGTGTCTATCAATATACCTATAAAAGTACATTAGACACATGCACACATTTTTTTCTACCTAAAAATATTTTTCAACACTGGTTTTGCTCAAAATCCAAAGCATAATATCAACATGGTTGTCTAAAAATATGTCTGTCACTGTGAAGACTGTTCCTCTCTTAGCACATCCAGCCATGCCAAACTGAATTGTACTCATAATATCTCTGGTTGCAAAGCTGTGGCTTAAGACATGTTTATTAGTCTATGAGCTCTTTGTTTAAGTAACAGAATATGCTTTTTATCTGTTCTGTTTTCTCATTAAAGTTCCCATCTTCTTGGGGCATGATGATCATGAAATCATAGAGTTTTCGATATTTGGTGAAACAAGGGGGAACATCAATAAGAATTTTACATTGGACTTCCAGAGGGCAGACTTTGGCCTATTTAGGAGACTTATTCAGAGTTCCTTAGGAAGCAGCCCTTAAAAACAAAGGAGTCCAGGAAAGGTGGGCACAGGAACAGGAACAGACTGTCCCTGTGTGCTGAAAGATGAGTTGATGAGGAAAACATCCAGCCCGGAAGGGCAATGAAGTTTTGAAGGAACATTTTAGGAAATTAAAAAAAAAGAAAAAAATAGGAGTAAAAAGTGGATGTATCACCTTTAGAAGGAGGGGCAGGTCTCTCAGGAAATATTTAAGGGGGTTGCCAGGGCATGTAGGAAAAAAATTAGAGGCCAAATCTCAGTTAGAACTTAATTTGGCAACTTCTGTAAAGGATAATAAAAAACACCTTTACAAATATATCAATGGTAAAAAGAAGGGCAAGACCAACCTTTGTTCCCTGCTGGATTGAGGGAGGAAACTTAGTAATGGCAGATGAGGAAAAAGCAGAGGCGCTTAACACCTTCTTTACCTCAGTCTTTAGTGGGAAAACAGCTTGTCCTTGGGACAACTGTCCGCCTGGGTTGGTAGATGGTGTCAGGGAGCAGAATGGTCCCCTTGCTATCCAGAAAGAGGCAGTCAGGGAACTGCTGAGCTGCTTGGGTATTCATAAATCTATGGGACCAGATGGGTTCCATCCCAGAGTGATGAGGGAGCTGGCAGATGAGCTTGCAAAGCTCTCTCCATCATTTACCAACAGTCGTGGCTCACTTGTGAGGTTCTGCATGACTGGAAGATGACCAATGTGACAACCATTTATGAAAAGGGTAGGAAGGAGGATCATGGTAATTATAGACCAGTCAGCCTGACCTGTACCTGGTAAGGTGATGGAACAGTTCATACTGAGTGTCATCACTCAGTGTTTACAGGATGGCCAGGGTATCAGACCCAGCCAACATGGGTTTAAGAGGGGTAGGTCGTGTTTGGCCAATCTGATCTCCTTTTATGACTAGATGACCCACCTGGTGGATGTGGAAAGGTTGTGGATGTTGTGTGTTTGGACTTCAGCAAGGCCTTTGACACTGTCTCTCACAGCACACTCCTGGATAAGCTGGAAGCCTGTGGCTTGGACAGGAGCACTCTCTGCTGGGTTCAGAACTTGCTGGACGGCTGGGCCCAGAGAGTGGTGGATGGTACTGCATCCAGCTGGGGGCCAGTCACCAGTGGGGTTCCTCAGGGTCTGTGCTGGAGCCAGTCCTGTTCAATGTTTTTGATGAAAATGTGGATGCGTTCATTGAGGCTTTCATTAGTAAATTTGCAGATGACGCTAAGCTGGGAGCGTGTGTCGATCTGTTGGAAGGCAGGAGGGCTCTGCAGAGAGACCTGGAACAGTTGGATGGATGGGCAGAGTCCAACAAGACGAAGTTTTGTAAGTCCAAGTGCTGTGTGCTGCATTTTGGCCACAATAACCCCCTGCAGTGTTATAAGCTGGGTACAGTGTGGCTGGACAGTGCCCAGGCAGAAAGGGAACTGGGGGTGCCGGCTGAACATGAGCCAGCTCTGTGCCCTGGTGACCAAGAAGGCCAATGGCATCCTGGTCTGTATCAGAAATAGTGTTGACAGCAGGAGCAGGGAGGTCATTCTTCCCCTGTACTGTCACTGGTGAGGTCACACCTCGAGTGCTGTGTCCAGTTCTGTTCCCCTCAGTTTGGGAAGGACGTTGAGATGCTGGAGCGTGTCCAGAGGAGACAACAAGGCTGGTGAGGGGCTGGGAACACAAGCTCTGTGAGGAACGACTGAGGGAGCTGGGGATGTTTAGCCTGGAGAAAAGCAGTCTCAGGGGTGACCTTATCTCTCTCTACAGCTCCCTGAAAGGTGGCTGCAGTCAGGTGGGGGTTGGTCTCTTTCTCCATACAGCAATGAACAGAACAAGAGGACACAGCCTTAAGCTGTGCCAAAGGAAATTTAATTGGATATTAGAATAAGTATTTTATGGAAAGAGTGATAAAGTAGCGGATTGGTTTGTTTGGAGAGGTGGTTTAGCCACCATCCCTGGATGTGTTTAAAAAAGGTTGGATGTGGCCCTCAGTGCCATGGTTCAGTTGAGGTGTGGGGGCATGGGCTGGACTCAATGATCTTTTAAGGTCTCTTCCAACCCTGTGATTCTGTGATTCTTTCCCAGTTACTGAAGAGTTTAGAAACTAATATTTCTAGATGACAGCAAATGATGACTGAATTGATCTTTTCATGGCAAAATCAGTCCCAAACCAGTTCTAATTGTTATTTGTCTATTATGGTTCATAAACTAATCTTAGTTTGTAATTTTTTCTGTCCTTTTTCCTTCTTCTGAAGATCATTAGATAGATTTCTCTTACACAAAATAGCCTACACACAAAATTACTCTCTTATAGCTACTCTCAAGCTGGACAGCAAACACAGCTCTGCAAGTAAAATACACTGTGGCAGATAAGATTTGCTTTCCTCAAGCTTCCCTCTTTAAATATCCTAAAACAACAATTACTATCATGGGATAGACTTTACTCAGTCAATTTAGAGAAGAAATTCTTCAAAAAGTAACTGCTTTTTTCACATTGTAACTTTGACTAAAACACTTGCTAAGGTTTGATCTGCATGAAGAGAGTTTAAAAATCCACTTTTACATGTAGTGCTCTCCATGCCTTTAATATGATAAAATTCGATTAAGAAATGAGGGAGTCAGCTATTTTGCATCTGCTCATTGGCTTTTTCCTGAGATTTGGACAGGGTTCCATTCAGTCTAGATATCTGCAATCTTTGCTCTGAGACTGATTCCACTACTCACTGTTTGGGGAACACTAACACCTGGATCTCTTGTGATGGAACAAGGTCCAGTCAAGATCTCTCTTAGTGAACAGCAGGACAAAAACTGGCCCAATGCTATGAAGCTAGGAAGTTAGCTGTACTCCCTGGCATTTTATTAGAGTTTTAAATCCTCATGGCCTGGGGTTACATGATTCTGTCAAGCACTCAATTTATTTATTAATTTATCTGAGGAGATTAAAAAAAAAATGAAGCTCAAATAGAAAGAATTTGAATAGTTGGAAAGGAAAATAAATGTAATTTTTCCTCATCCTGTATCATGATTTTTTAAAGCTTTGTGTAGGCAATGCTGGATGTGAGTGATATTTTCAGCTTTAACTATTTATCTTAATAGCAAATGCTATTACAGTTTCCAAGTGAAGAGGGAAAAAAGGAAATCAATCCCCAAAATTATCAGCTGTGATGTAACCATACTTCAGAATAGACAGGGAACCCTCACAAAGCCCACAGTAACAACAACAATTATGAAGTAACATTGACTGCAGAAAACCACCTTGTAGAGAGAAATCAGAAAAGACAACATTCACCAGGGAACTCGGATATTTTCATAGACTATGGTTGGACTCAATGACCTTAAAGATCTTCTGCAACCTAAATGATTCTGTGTTTCCAATTATTACTGAACAGAAGGTGTACACACATTTCCTGAATTCTCAGTTCGTAGATAATTTCCTTTCCCTAGTTGTTATCAATATTTGCCCATAAATAGTTTTCCCAAGCCAAAACAAAACACAAGAGGCTGTATCTTTCTCAGAATACCTTAAAACTTAGATTAAACATTTGTCTACAGGTGAGTATAATATTTGACAGTATATCTGAAATCAATTTCCCTTTCCATGGTCTGCTGGCTGGAGACTAAACTGTCTTAATACTCACAGGTATTAAGAGTAGAGATTTTAATTCAATTTAATTTTAAATGAAGTTGATTTTAGTTCTAAGTGTAAGAGCGCACATGTCCCTATGCAATGGCATCATAGGCATTTCAGTCACACTTCACCTTGGAGGCTCAAGTACTTGTTGCCTTGGCAACATCATGCTTAATGTACTTCATTTTGCCTCTCTTCTTCTTTTGTATGAACTTAAAAATGGAGGAGAAAGTAATATATCCCACCTTTTACTAACCAAAATACTATTAAGGTAAATGCTAATAATAATAATACCACCATAGGAGTGGTCACTTCATAGGCAAACCATGAAAACAATATATGACATAATAAAAAGACAACCTGTTCTCTCAGAACTGAACTCAGTATTCAGGTTTTTAGCTTATTGTCAGCACCAGATGCAGTTTCCTTTAGAGGATAAGAACAAAAATATCTTTTTTCCCTTTGTTGTAGACATACTACTAATTTTATAATATATTTATTACTCTCTACACCTATACACATTATATTTTTATAAATATTAAAATAATTTCTTAATATTTCAGATTTTACAGATTATGTATACCTTCAGTAAGATCACTGACAACCTTCAGAACTCTGCAGCATCTTTGCTGCTCTGATAATACCTTTGAGCAATGGATAGGCCAAAGGCACTGTATATCAGCACAAAAAAGATGTACATACTCTTCTCCATTGCTCACACTGAAATTTACACACCTATGTAACACCTGCAACCACACACAGGGAGATCAGAGTTCTTAATTCTTCAGCAGGTACAAAAATTAGCTCCAAGCAGAAGACATAAAGCAGGTACTTCTCATCTAATCCTTTCAGCATCTCAGCTCCTCATTTACAAACCAGGATAATTTTACTTTTTTACCTTGTTGGAGTCATCTGAACATAAGTTCAGTGGTATTTCTAAATCACTCAGACACTTTTGGAATGAGCAAACTGGGAGAGACCACTGTAAAATTAATTGCTGTTTTCAAAGCTAAGCAGTGAATTCAGCCTGCATCCATAAAACCATGAATATTATGTACTACCAGTAGTTTTAATCACCCTTCAAATTTGCCACATTTCTGTCCTTTAGAAGAGCTAATGGCTTTTATGAGCATTTCAGAAAGAGTGGCTGATGACATGGTCTGGCACACAGATTTTATGAGTGTGCAGTTGGGATTGTCACTCATGGGTAGCTACGTCAAAAATTAATTGTATAGATGAGCCTGAACAAATGCAAACAAAGTGCTTCTGTTGCACTGTTATGTGTTAGTTCTATATAATGAACAGAACACCATTTGAATGAGCTGTTTGACAAGGACATAAGAGGTTTCAGTAGTTTTTAATTTTAATTGTTACACTCATCTCACAGTATGCTGTATAATTTAGTTTACTTGTTATAATGTTTACTTGAGTCGACTTCACTCGACCTGGCTGGAAGAAAAGGACAAAGTGTAAAGGGATTTTCCTCTATTTAAAATACAAATAATACAATGCTATAACCTTATTTTCCAATATAATTTATGTTTTATTTGGAGACACTTCCAGGCTGAAATGTTTCCCAACTACCACTACCGTGAATGCCGTGTATGCTCTGTTGGAAACTGAAATTCTATTTTAACATTCAAGATACCATCCAATTCACAGAATCTCTATTTAAAACAATGATCAATTAGTCATTTCCTCCTAAAGCCTCATATTTTTCCCTATTTCCTTTTCTTTGGTTTTATCTTACAGTTACAGAATCATATCAATTTCAATACAAACTTTAAAAAAGCCATGGTGGTATCTAAAGCTCCTGCATGTTCTCTCATGTCTCAAGGAACAATAGAATACCTCTGCTGTTCTTTGAAAGAGTTTTTAGGCTTTTTCCCAAAATTAACACCCTGGTTGCCACCCTGTTCTCTGTCCCTATCATACAATCAGGTGCACATGTCTGTACACACAAAGAAAAATACTAGCATCGAGCAAGCAAAAAGATTAAGTTTTTTTGAAGAGGAATGTTATGGTTTAGCTCTGCAAGGTTATATGTATATATTTAACCAACTGGAGCAAACCTAAGTACATATAATAATAGCTGTACACCCAGCAATTAATAAGGCTGATAAGTCAAAAAATAAGTGCTGATCTTTAACTGTGAATCAGAACAACCATTAACATCCTCACTCTAAACCAGTAGGAACTGACATAAAAAGAAGTTCTAAGGTTTCCTATACTATATACAATTTGCTGGTAGTTTCTGCCTATGTAGCCAACAACAACAGCTTTCTCCCATAAGCAAACTGGACATGGAGTGTCATTAATGTTGACTTATGGGGACAGACAGTTAAATATCCTATTATATGGGTTTGACCATATACCCTTAAATGCATAAAATACAACCAAGATAGAAGATACAGAGCAGCATATTTTCCAGAAAGCATCCCACTGAAACATTTAATCTCTGCTTTTAAAGGCATGATACAAGTGTCATAAAAAAGTTGCTCATCCATTTATGCTGTCACTAAATTGATTAATGATGAAGACGAGGTGAACAGTTCAGCAGAGTTAAGCCTGAATCTAATACATACCAAGGCACAAGCATCTGCTGAACAAAAACGATCTTGTTTTTATTGGTTAGGTTCAGATTTGATGGGATGAACCATTCACCCAGACACAGTCATAACTCAAGAGAACTATAAGCAACAATAAAGTGTCTCGTCTACTTTGGCATTTTATATCTGAATGTTCAGACATAACTTGGGTCAAATATTACCCTTTATAATTAAAATGCTAGAAAACATATCATCAAAAATATTATTAAATGAATATACTCTCATCTGAATAGAAGAACTTGCCTACCATAATGCTGCACAGCTTTCCCATTCAATCGTCTGAGGAAGAGAAGTAATTCAAATAAGGAGATTTTTTTTGAAGGCAAGTAATGAAACAGGGAGTATTCATAGCTACAAGAAGCCTATGAACAATCTGTATTATTAAATTTTACAATACCCTTAGGTTTCTCTACCACTGGGAGCACTGGGCCAATGAGTTTGCCTGCTCACATATTTTTGGATGTGAAGAAGTGTGTAAGGAGGAAAATATGCCCACTGCTTTCCTCATTTCTCTCTCACTGGAGCACATGAAATATGCAGAATCTAACAAATTACTGTTTCAAGGGCATTGGAAGGACAATTTAGAAGTGTACATGCAGTTCCTAAAAAGATGTTTTTAATCACTCATTATTAAGTACAGTTATCACATTAATCTGTGGTAGTGTGAACCAGCAAGGATATGGACCACAGCCAAGTACACTGGCACAAGAATTAAAGAGCAAATAAAAATTTAGAAGGAATACATTACACAGAAAACAACTGAACTACAAACTAACAGAAGTAAAATCTGACAATTGAATTGTTTAAATATTCTAAAACTCTGGAAATCTTCAGCTCAAAAAGTATGAAATAAAGAAAATATACTTCAAGGTACAATATCACAAACTTGTTAATAAATTTTCAGTTGTTAACGATTTTACGTGTACCATAAATTTAATGTTATTAATAATTTGTAACAGTTAATAATTAAAACCATTAATAATTTATTAGCTTATTGGGAAAGGATCAGTGCCTATTATGATCTATTTGAAGTATCAATTAGTTGTCAGGATGATCTTGGTAAATGTATTCCTTTCCTTGTGTGATTATAATTATTTGTTTAAGGGCAGGTATTGTAGATTTGAACAAGAATCATTGTGATAGATACTATATAAGCATACATATATCCAATGTGATCCTTGCCTGAAAACTTTGACATTCCCACTGGAAGGAACAATAGAATAATTATAAAACAAACAAGGAAAAAATTAAGACAGAGTTCAATAATAAATCTCTTTGCTTTTACAAACAACATTTATTATGCATAAATAATACATTCTCTACCCTTTAGTGTACTCTATTTTCAAATGCAAGCTTCAATTTGATCTGCTTTTCCCTGGTTTCTTAATAATATCACTGCTGAAATAGATTCTGATGCAAACTAATGCTCTTCAGTAGAAAGGGAACAGCCTCTATGTGTAATCTGGAAACTTTCTGAACTTCAGGTTTCAGTAGACCTGTCTTATGAAGGAAGTGTCTGCATTGCAGTTACAATGCAAAACACTGCCAGAAGTGACTCTCTGGTCATTACAGTTAAGCCTCATACAAATAAAAATGTGCTTAACATTTGAGAACCACATCAGTCTATTAGCCAGGACACACATACAGATGCGTATCCTGTGGTACTTAAGAGCATTAAATAAATTCCAATAACCAAGTTAAATTAACATGCAGAAATTATGCATGAATATCTGAAAGTACTTTAAACATGATTAATGAAGTCTGGATGATAATTACATTAGGAAACCAGTAGCATTAAACAAAGATAATTCTATGCAAAAGAGCAAAATTCATCAAAAATTTTAACTAGTGGGTGAAAGATTAAAGACAAAAATCCAACTCAATTACAGTCCATGGCCCCAGTCCAGCAAACCACTTAAAGCTTAAGTTTAGTTTTATCAAAGTTAACAGACCTCATCAGTCTAAAGATAAGCATCTGCCTTGGGCACTTTCTAAACTGGGGCCTGTGGACTCTGTGCAACTGTACCAAAACACAACATATTTGCCTGGCAATAGTTACATATTTGACTATTAATTAAAATGTTATCCTTGTTCAAACAAAGTGTACTCTAAAAGGTTTTAGCAAAACATAAACAATTATGTTTCTAGTCCTGTTACATGCAGCATGATCTGGAAAATTTTCCAGGCAGCTAAGAGGTCCCTGATCTCTAATTGTAGAAAGAGACAATTTCTACATCTTTTTTTTTTTTTTTTTTTTTTTTCCTCTTATAGTTTATGCCTCTTAGAAGCACATTTAATTACTGGAAAAAAAAATCCATGATGGCTGAATGAAATTTAAGCACAGCCACTCTGCCAGCATTTAGCATTTGCTTCAGATTTTCAGAATAAAAGAAATCTCCTAAACAAAAGGCAAAGTCTTTTGGGATAGCGATAAGACCACTATCATTGGCTCTGGATATCAGTAGAGAGCTCTGCTGAAAATTAGGGAGTAAATCTTATTAGTAATTATGTTTTACATTGAAGATAGAGTTTAGGGAACAAACACTGCCCTTGGGAGTAGGCCTATCTGCATGTGAAATTTGATAATCTCTTCACCACTGAAACACCAGTTCCTCACACATTTTTAGACATGGCTCCAATAAGAAGAATAAACAGAATAAGGCAGTTTAAAAATAAACTCAGTTAATTATATGGTGATTAACTATAAGAACAGGTACATAATATAAAGTGAACCTATAAACAAATGTTTTATCACTGTCAACTCAATACAGAACAAAATGCAATCAAAAACCCCAAAGATCAGGCTGTGGTATTGCCCTGGAATGTTGAAGACAAAGAGAGAGAAAAATAAAATCCGAGACTGTTTTCTGTATAAGAGGTACCTTAATCAGAGAATAACCAAAGGAAGGAGTAGCTGAACAAAAGCAGGCATATCTTCTTAGAACTGCTTTTTGAGGTCTTAAACATTGATAAAATTTGAGAAACTGTGACTATATTAAAATAGATTTTTGTGGGTTTTAACAGTAGTTGACAATATAATATGATTTTACATTGAAATTTCACTAGAATTATTTTTTTCCCTTTTGGCAGTTGTAAAAGCAAATAAAGGTTGACTTCACCCAGTGGCTTGGTATCTCAGGATTTGATTCTCTAATGAGAAAGCTGATGTTGTTGATTAAGTGTTGATGAGTGAGTCAAACTGTGGTGCTGATTGTTTTTCCTTATAAAAATCCAGTATCAACTACAGAAAATTCTGAAAAAATGTTTCAGTTTTTTCTCTGTTTGAACAGCTTCAACACACGAGATCTTATCTCAGGGAGAGATAAATATTTGAAGTACTAATGGTGGTAGGACTAATGATGGAATACTAATGATGGACTGGACATATTTTCAGTTCCATCCTTTCAGAAAGAAGCAGGGCTAAAACATAACCATTGGGAAGATGTCCTAACCAACAGACTAGACAAAAAGCCTCTTCTAAAACACAAACATTGCCACAAGAACACCAGAGCACAGACATTTGTAATGGGTTGGCCCTGGCTGGACGTTGTGTGCCCTCCAATGCACACAACGTAGCTCTATCACTCTCCTCCTTGCTGGGCAGGGTAAAGAAAGTAAAACCAAAGTTTTGTGGGTTAAGGAGAGATCACTCACCAGTTACCATCATGGACAAAACAGACATGACTTGAGCAACTTAACTGAATTGATTCCAAATCAAATTAGAATACTGTAATAAGAAATCAAACCATTCTTAAAACACCTTTCTTCTATTTCTCTCTTCTTCCTGGTCTTAATTTTATTTATTCCGGATCTCTACCTCCTCCTTCCCAGTGTTTCAGGGGAATGGAGTTCATAGCACATTACATCTGCCACTGCTTCCTCTGCAGGGTAGGACACTTGACAGTGTTCCCCTGCACAGGGGGGATCCTTGAAACAGGAGACAGACCTTCTGCTCCAGCATGGAATCCTCCATGGGGTGCAGTCCTTTAGGAACAGACAGTTCCAGTTCCTATGAGGTCACAAATCCTGACAGCAAATTTGCTCCAGCATGGGTTCCCTTCTCTATGGGTCAATAGGTCCTATCCAGAAGCCAGCTCCAGTGCAGATCTCCCTTGGGATCAGAGCCTCCTTTGGGCATCCTCCTGCTCCTTTGTGGACCTCCATGGGTTTCAGGAGCACTGCTGCCTCACAATGGTCTTCATTGGCTGCAGAGGAATCTCTGCTCCTCCTCCACTGACCTTCAGGCTGTTCCTCTCCATATCCTCAAACCCCTCTCCAGCTACAGTTCATATTGCACAGTTTTGTCCTACCCTTCTTAAATACGTTATTCCAGAGGCACTAGACTGTCACTGATGGGTTTGATCCTGGCCACTGGCAAATCCATCTTGGAGTCTCCTGTCATTGGCTCTATCAGACACAAGGGAAGCTTCTGGCAGCTTTTTACAGAAGCCACCCCTGTAGCCCACCCATCACCAAAACCTCACCACGCAAACTCAATACAATATTTTCACTCAGTCACGCACAGGGATTTATTTCAGGATGTAATGGAAACTTTTGCTTTGCTTAGTGCCACGTATAGGTATTACACTGCCATAACCTGAAAATATATAGAAGCATTTCAGCTAATTAAAAGTTTTGGAACAATAAAATGTGTGCAAAGAAAATACACAAAATATTACCATCCATAGGAAAGAGGACTGTGCTCATTATGTAGGTCAATTCATTAGACATAGCTGAAGAAGTCAACCATTAAATCTTTTTTAAAAGAATATTCATCCTATTAAAAACTGTTCCACTTTTCAGCTAATTTTTTGATAATTTACAATTTATGTGTATTTTAAATTCAGTAACTTTCAAAAAAAACTTCATGGGTAGGACCCAGGCAATGTGTTCAGTGGAACTTGGATGTAACCGTTCTTTTTAATTGGTAGCAAGACAGAAAACAAAACTGTCATGATACAAATCCAGGGAACGTATATAATCTGGAACAGCCAATCCTGCCCCACAAAACACCCACTTCATAATATGCAATTCTATTTGAGATTCTTGTCTGTGAAAACAATGTTTGTTTACACTGATAATGTTAAATTCATTACTTTAGAAAACATCTGGGTTAGAGTGTCACTCTTCAACTAATCATTGCATCATTCTTTCTACCCTAAAAGAAAATTCTCTCTAAAGAAATGCCAAGAAATAAATAGGTGAACTTGTTATGAAATCAATATATCTATTACTCTTTAGGTATTCTAACAATTCTATAATGTAATGTATCAGATATATATGTTGAAGTATTTTCCTTTTTGAGAACCAGAACACTTTCAGTGTTTCAACAAGTTCTTATTCATTGAGCATTTACAAAGACTACAGTATCTTTTTCAACAATATTTTTTTTTAATAGAGGAAGCGTAACTTTCAAACAAAATCCACAAGTCACTTTGTCCCAAGTTCCCACAGATGGATTTTAAAATTTTTAGCTTATTTTGTTATAATTGAGAAAAATATGATGTCAAATAAACACATGGAAGCATGGCTTTTTAACAGTTTAATTCCTTCCTGTTGCAAGTCAGAGACTGCTAGTTCAACAGCTGTGAAATTCCAGTTTAAGTACAAGCTACTCTAATTTCACAGTTGAATCGCAGTTGCCACAGAGTCCCCATTGAGCAAATTCTACATTTGCATGCATTCAAGGTCATTACTGAAGGTGACTGAAATGAGACTCGACATCTCCATTTATTTATCGTCAGAGAATGGGTCTGAAATTTACACTGGCTCTAATCATTCTGATTCCACGTCTAAGTCAAGGTTATTGTAGTCTCATCGTGCCTTGTCAAAGAAGAATTTCCTATTCAAAAACACTAGCTTTCAATAAGTCCCTTCTTTGATCAGATTTCAAGCTCAATAATTCAGACACAGGTACTGTACAATTTGCTTGTACATTGCTCCATCAATTCGTACTATTACCTCCCATTGGATTAAACCAGCATGTTTTTCTTTCCTTTATTATATTCCTGAAAGCTTCATTCCATGAGGCACCTCAGCATCTTAAATAACACAGAATACACTTTAAAATAGGTGTATATTTGTGTCTATGTTTAACAAGACACATAAAATTCTTTGCATAAATGTATTTACACATATAAGCATACGGTACATATAATATATATTCATAAAAATGCAAACTTGCATCTAGGGAGACTTATTTAATGAGAGAATTTAGACTTTGCACCCAGCTAGAAAAGAAGCAATGTGTGATAACTAACAGCAATTTGAATCATGGTTGTGGTAGAAATTTTATAATGAGAATGAAAATCATCCAAATATTGAAGCATATTGAAAATCTTACTAACTATTTAAAATTAAAAATAATCATGCCCAGTAACAGTTTTTGAAAGTGAAGTCCTGAACTTCTAAAAAATATGTTATTGAAAAACACCCAGCATATTTAGTCTCAGTTTGGTTAGTATTAAAATAAGAAAATTTCAAAAGCCTATGAGCAGTTCACATGAATGGGACTGTTTTGTCTCCACTACATAGATGGAAAAATTTATGCACAGCAAAATTAAAATACCTGTACAAAATGACACATTAATCCAGAAGTGTAGAGAAGCCACCACAGTGTACAATTCCTTACTTTAAAAATTATATTATTATAACCATGTTCTATTCCTTTCAGAGCTTGGTCAAGTCCCAGGAATCTTTAATTTATTTTCTTCTCTAACATCTTGATGCAGCTCCTGAAGTCTACAGGTTTTTGGTTTTGCTTTGATAGAATATTTTTCAGGCTTTGAACTGGAACCAGGAACATGCTTAATTTAGTCTATGATTGATCATATGTAGTTATTATAAAATGAATATATTATGTCAAACTAATTCATGAAGTCAAACCATCCTAATTTGAAAGGTCCACCTATATTTTCTTGAATTAACTTCCATGGCTAGGTAATCTCTAAACAGACTGGAGAGGCAACTGCTATCAATTGATTTCCTTTCACTTGTTAAAAAGCTTTCTGTTGAGCTGAAAAATAAGCAGTGAATTGATAAGTGTGAAATCAATTCCTTTTTACTCTTTGCAGGCCAAAGATAAATACTTGTAATGGGCTTGGAAGTTACAACCTATGGCTAACTTTTGATCCTTGTACTCCCTATACTGCACTGTATGTCAGAGTTATCAATCAGAGTTTGTCTGATTCACAGATCCATTTCTCTTCCCTAAAAAATTAAGTTAAAACATCACAATAAAGAGCCATCAATAAATAGTTAATTTGGTCAATACATTCATATAAACTGAATTTTTTGGTCACTACATTCATATAAACTGGGAATTTTGCTGAGCTTAATAACGTGTATTCTCCATGTTATGTTTTTGAGATCTTTCCTAGGTATGCAGAATAAACAATGGCTTTAGTATCAGGCTTTTTCAGTTACTTCTATGTTTATTCTCACACATACCTATCATTCAGGAGTATTACTATCCAGCTTTACAGAATAGCAGAAAATAACATAGCAGTATTAAATGGACATAATTTAGCTGCACAAGCAGGCTACATAAAGGCAAGGAAAGAATACTCAACAGTAAAGGCTTTTCCCATGAACATTTACTGACACTTCCTCTGGAAGACATTATTGTTCATCAAGGGAGTGTTCAGTAATAGTTCCCAGTAACAGGGAAAACATTCCTTCTATACAACACAGTTTTAAAACTTGCTTCTCAAAAAATATTTTTATTGCTGTTTAATTAATAGTTCCACTCTTGAAAAATTTAAAATAATGAGATAATAAACTAAATTTAGACACAGATCTTTTATGGTCTCGGTCCATTGAAAAAGAAAGATCAAATTTCCTAGTCTTGTTTCAGCTATTCTAAGAAAACCTATCTGTCCTGAGTGTAGAGCTGCAGAAACAAATCTTATGCAGAAAGGTAATTCTGGCTACAAAAGGGCAGAGGAACACCCTAACTATCCTCTGGTCCCTTTCCAGCTTCCCTTTAGTAATGTCACTTCAACACTTTACTGTGAGAGACTCCATAGCTGAAATCAACACTGGTCTCTAAAAGGTGCTATCTGTTTTTTTTAGGAACTTGAGGTATTTCTGAGATTCAGATTTCTTCTTTGAAGAAACAGATAACTATGGAAGTTTTTATAAAGTCTTTGAAAGACTTGTGATTCTTGCGTGCCTACAACAGTGAATTTAACACTCTGCTGAGGTCCTTGCACCACTTGGTGCAAGCCTTGTCTGTGCTATCAAACTCTTTCAGTCTCCAAGGGACAGAGAACTCCAGGGACTGCTCTCTGGGCAATATTAATGTCCAGTTATGAGTCTTTTTCATGATATCTAGTTTGTAAAACCTAAGCTTTGACTTTCAGAAACTCAATACATTCTCCCATTGATATATAATGTACTAAATGGTTTCTCAAGCTAGAATTCTCTTATCAGCCCTGAATATTATTCTTGAAACTATTATGCAGCTAGTATTATATGCCAATAATAAGCTAAGTGTTGTAGGGAGTGTCTTTAATTTTATGTTAAGCAAATCCTTAAATTTCTGTTTAAAAAGATGTTTAATATTACAAAATGTCTAAACACTCAACAGGTTACAGTAACTTAAGAAGATTTTTGGATGACCACTGCCAGGTGATTATTAGACTATATTAATATCAGACAGAAGTGCAACTAAGTCACATGATATTTTGTCTTTTTCTATAATGCAAAAACTAGGGAAAAAAAATAAAAAGGAAGAATTAAAGTACAAGCCACACAAAGTCCTAAAATGTGCCCATGTTTTAAAATTGCCTTTCATGAAAAAAACAGTGGAGAATCTGCTTCTGAATGATGTTTGTCATTCTGAATGATATTATACCCCTTTTTAAAAAGACATAAAATTGTGGGTCACAAACACTACTCTTCTTTCTAAAATACATGGCAGATAATGATAAACTAATTCTTGAAGTCCTGACAACTTATTTTCTGAGTCTAAAATTGATTTGTGTTTCTTGCCCATTGATTATATGACAGAGGTGAGAAATGTATCTGGGATGCATTGATATTTAATGATTTGAAGGAAAATACATCTTTTGAATACAAACCTCAAGTTTTACCTTGTCTACCTTGTTGCTCAAAGGGATTTCTGCTACTTTGCTTTAGAAAAAGGAACATTTTTAACTGGAATTCTAGGTTGCATTTTTGAAAAGTATAAATGCAGCATACAGAAATGTATCAGGGTAACACTACTTAATAAATTCAAGCTGTCTCAGCAAGCCAAGAACAAATGGTATCTTTACAGCTGGATTAAATAAAAAAAAAAAAAAAAAGCATTGTTAATAGACTCATTTTTCTCATTTTTGACATATAAAGCAATTGTCAACTTGCTTATCTTTCCTCTTTTGCCTCGGAGAAGATACTACCAAGGCTTTCCCCAATAACCTACTTCATAGTAATGTAGAGAAGCCATAGCCCAGGATAAGGACTGGGTCTAAAATACCTTCCTCCTGCTTTATGTGCTTATCTTCACAACACATCTATCAGGAAGTATTGTACAGTTCTACCTTTCTGATATGAAAGTCAGTCAAAGGTCTACTAAAAAAAATAGGGACATATACTAAGTAGAAATGAAGTGACTGAAATTTGTTTTCCTTTTCTACCAAGAGGGGAAGAAATTAAGCTGTTTATGTAATTGGTTTTGAAGTTCCTCTGGAGTCTAGAACTTCCAACTGCTAAAAATGCCTGGAGCAGCCTCTAATCAAGAAGCTCAAGAAGATCAGTTCAACACACTGAGACTACTCAGCCAGGAACAAGTCACCATGGATTTGTTCCATGCCGTAATATTTCCTATTCAGAGACCAGTACTCCTCCAACCTGTATGAGAACCTTTCCTGCAAGCCCTTAAGCCTGGCTTAAGAATCTCACCAGGGCAGGGCAGGAGCTGCCTGCAGAGCCATCATCAACAGTGATTTCAGCCCACACAGAGAGGATTCAATGAACAAATATCTTTCAAGAAAAGAGTAATATTAAAAGATGCACATTATTATCTTCATTTTAAGAATGAAATAGCTACAAGAGACCATAACATTGTGTAAAGGGCTCTGCAGATACATCCTGACCAGCTGCAGTGAGTGGGCTCATGGTGCTTCTGTGATATATAAATGAAAATAATAGACACAATAAAATAAATGAAGATAATAGACACAAAGCATGCTGTGGACCCCCAGTAGAAATGGTTTAGTCCTGTATGACCATAATGAATACCTTGGATAGGGAAAAGGGACCTTACTATGTGTCTTTCAGGTGTCAGAAACTCTATACAGGAGTTACAAAGATACCAGTTCATCCTACTGCTCACATTCTCCTGCTTGTCTTAGCATGCACAGTATGAAGAAAACAAAATATATTTCTGTCACCCTGCAATCTCCTGGACAATTTTTTGGTTAATCTGCTTCCAATCTCACTATTGTTTTCCCATATATAACTAGGTAACACATACATTTACTTGTCAAATGGTTACATACAATGTAAAACCACTAAGGCACAGACTCAGTAAAAGCATGTTCCTTGCCAGTTAAAGAGGGAATTACTAAAAAAAGATATAGTGCTCCTTCCCTAATATGTTTCCCCTATATTCAGCAATTACCAGGTCACGGACTTTTAGTGCTAAAAGCAGCATTCATTATGAAAGAGGGGTTTTTTTAATCCATTAGTTTTTCCAATTAATTTCTGACATATATTGTGAAAAAAAGCTTGTCCCTCAAGCTGAATAAATGTTACATGAGGGAAGAACACAGTGATTTGCTTACTCATTTTCATTATTAAGTTTTTTTAATTGATAAGTCTTGCTTTAAAACATATTAAGTACAATTAGAAACAGAAGAGAATAAACATTTAGTTAACTCACAAATTTTCCTTTTTTTCTGTTGTTTTTAAATTTTGGGCAGGGAGAAAAACAGGAGGAAAAAAAAAAAAAAAAGTACTGGCTTTATAATTCTGCTATTAGCAACCTGTCCTAGCTCAGGAAACACCCTCAACTATGAAGTTGCAAACTACAGAGCTGCAGGTTCCACATTAGCAATCACAGCCCATGTAGCAGGTGAAGGAAATAATTGATTCCCAAGCTGAAAAGCAGGTATTGTTGTGTTTGTTGTTTGGGGCTTGTTTCTACTTCAACTGATGTCAAAACTGAAATATCCATTGACTTCAGTTGACCTCGATCAAATGGAAGTGCATGTGTTAATATAAATGCAAAATAAGGCTGGTACAGGAAGGGGTTGCATGAACACAAGGAAAACTCAAAGAAATCTCTTGAATGAGCCCTGAAAAGGTAAAACTTTGGTAACTACATGAGCAAGTCTGAACAATCTGAAATATTTAAGGGTTCTGTGCTTCAAAAGAGCAACAAAATTATTTTGGTGCCTTGGTTATGATAAGAGCTTCTGATAATGTTTTTTGGATTTTTTGGTGTTTTTTTTAACATTGCATTTTTTTGTAGGAACAGGGGAAAAATTCAGGAAACCAGCAAAGGAAGGTTACCAGATCTGCATAACAATCTGCATAACTGTTGTATTAGATATAACTTTAATATATAGTCTCTAACAAATTTCGCATGTATTAATTCCTGACATCAGAAAAATAAAAATAATTATCATAAAACTGACCCTCCTTAAAGTCTAAGTCAGGCACTTCACATTTATCTGTGCAACAAGTAGAAGATATAGCTGTAACATAAATAAATAGGGAGGTGGTTTTATGCAGGTCTTGCCTAAAATCCATTTTATATAAGAACAGCTCACCAAGGTCTTGGTTCCTGCCTCCAACAGCAGACAGTGATAAATACCCATCAAAGCACATCTCTGGGCAAAGGAACAGTGCTCCCTCCTTAATTTGCTTTGCATATCTGCAACAATTACCAGGCCAAGGACTTCCACTGCTAAAAGTAGTGTTTGGCACGGAAGAGCATTTTTCTTCCCTTAATTCTTCCAGTCAATTTTTGATGTGGTGTCTTGTGGTAATGAGTCCTCCAAGCTGATTTAACCTTACATTAAAAGAACAAGGTGACTTGTTCATGGAGGTTTTATTGTTATTTTCCCCACAAATCTTTCTCCTGAAAATATTACTGAATGTTTCCAGTTCTTGAAGAAAATATTGTGGGCTACCTTTCCAAACTCAGTTTCTCTGCTACAACCATATTTTCTAAATTTCCATTATTTCTACCTTATAACTGTCTCTCTCAAGTCTAAAGTTGAGGACTGACTAGTCCTAAACTGCTAAATCAGTCTGTCTTTCTATTTAGTCACACTCACTGTTTTACTCCATTCTCCAGCTCCACTACAGACTTTAAAGATGATAGGACTAGGTCCAACTTCAGACAGCATTCAAAATTTTAGCGCACTAGAGATTTTCATATCTGCATATCAGTATTATTTGACATATGCTAGATTCCTTTCCTAATAACACCTAACATTTCATTTCCCTTTTTCTTGACTGTTACTTACTGAGCTTACTGAGGTCTGAACTGAAATTTTCATAGAACTATCAATCAGAACTCCAAAATCTCATTTTCTCATTTCCACGCGATAATAGTCAGCTGGGAATCCATCATTACATATGTAAAGTTGGAATTGTTTATTTCCCACATGCATCACTTCTTATTTATCTAGATTGCATTTCATCTGCTGCTTTACTACAGTTACTTTGCATGGTAATATCTTCCTTCCCTTCATCATAGTCAGCCTTTGTTCCTATTACCTTGAAAAACTTGGTGTCATCAGTAAATTCTGTCTGTTCGCACACCCCCACTTTTTCAGTACTGATGAAAATGTTGAATAACTCAGGCAGGTGTCACTCTGCTGGTGACCTCCCTCCTCTCTCAAGAGAAATCTTTTTTTTTTTGTCTTCTCATTCCTGACTGAGTTGACTCTGCCTGGAGACTACAGTTCTACTACAATTCTTTATTTTTCAGCTGTTTTCCTTACCCCTGTTTTCATTCTTTTGCTAAAATCTCTTCAACATCATCCTATAATATTCTACATTGGTATCTAGATGACTTCTACAACAAAACCAACAACACCTAAAGTAGGTAACTTCTGGATAGGAGGGCTGGTACTGCTCACG
Organism: Certhia americana; assembly: GCA_018697195.1. NCBI lineage: Eukaryota > Metazoa > Chordata > Aves > Passeriformes > Certhiidae > Certhia > Certhia americana. The sequence goes on along the minus strand of CM031857.1, from coordinate 8,709,885 downwards.
ACACAGGGATACATAACAAACCTAACCCTTTCTCTGTGTCTTTTTTGATAGCTATTACAGGGGTAAGCAACAAAAGACCCAAACATAAATCCCCAGAATATTTTATAACCATCAGATACATGCAAATCTCCTTGTCAGAAGTAATGAGCCTAAAATGACTGCTGCAAACTGTAATCCATCACCATGTTAAAGAACTGGCGCAACTCCTCAGTGAAGAGCCATGTGCTGTGCCACTTATTTGTCCTCTTTTAATGCCTTGCCAATCTCTTTAGAAGAGTTACACTCATTGTGAATCATATTTCATCTGTATCCCTTTAGAGTAAATTCAATACTTCAGCTTCAGTATCTGGCTATTAAAAACAGTTTGAATCATTCTGCAGCAGTTTTCAAGAGTGTGTAAATACTTAAATATAATATGGCTGACCCTTTCATTATAATACACTGACAATATTAATCTATCACAAAATAAATTTCTCTCTCTTTGGATTTTATTTGGATAGCCATGGGACTTTCAAATTATATCTATTTACAGTAAGTACTGGGATAAAAATGCAGATTCTTTTTTCCTATTTCCCTGCTGAGGCTGGTTCTAACATCAAAACGAAGGTACCTGGAGCTTCACAGCCAATAATTTCTACCTTCAAGCAATTGCAGGGTAGCGAAGGTTTGTTTTGTTGCAAAGTGGTCCATTTAATTAGCTCATATATACTGCAGGTGTTAAAATGTTTCATATGAAGATGTAAAGTTCTGTATAGCTAGTCCCATCTTCATGCTTTTCTTGTTTTGCCTGCCCATAATTCTCAACTCTCTTGCAAGAAGAATCAGAAGAAAGAGCACATTTTATCTGAATTTAATGCCTTTTTTTACCTCTGAGATCAGTAAAGGTCTAAGACTTGTACAATCTACCCTACTGTCCACATATCTTAACATTCACAGTAGCACATGACATACCCTACACTGACATAAATAAGCCATGGCCAGGATGGCACATACCTTCCCTGTTCAGTGACTTAAACACCACACAAAAAACTGAACAAACACAAAAAAAAAAAAAATTTTTAACCCCCCCCCCCCCCCCGCAAAAATATACCTAAAAATCCCACTTTCATCTGAAAGTGAGAATGCTATTTTTCATGTATTTTTAAGAAATGTGATGGATATTTCCAAAATGCATTGAATCCAATGCTTTTCTTGCCTTCATTGAGCACTTGAGGTTTTTACTTATCACAGGCATTTTTTGTACGTATATGAGGAGGCTTTGAATGTCATTTGTGAAAGACTTTCTATAATGTTTTCTTTATTCCACTATTACAGTGTCCTTTGCTTGGTATTCAAAATTTATTAAAAGCACAAAGCAGTGAACTAACTTGCATTTGACACTTCATTTAAAATAATCTAGTATGACATCTCATAACACATCTCACATTTGTAGAGAAAAACACAAATTATTCATCCCAGCAATTTTATGAATTTTCCCAGGTGATTTACTCACACCAGTAATTTTGTACACCTGAATGCATCCCCAAAAGAATATGTAAAACCATTTCAGCTTTTCAGATCTTTTCTTGCTAATCTTTTAAATAGATTTTGCTCATTCATTGCTCCCTAAATACTCAGGCATAAAGCTGGAGTCTGAATCACTACATACACTGAGTACAGATAATACAGGTATTAAACACAGATATTCACATGGAGTTTCAATCTCTTCTCTGTTCATAAGCTCTCACAGGAAGTAAAACTTAAGTAACAACATAATACTTACTAAACATAACTACATAGAATCTCAAATAATTATTTAAAGATTAACTTTTTAAGAAGTCTTTACAATTAATTTTGCAATGGCGTACAAATACCTGACATGGCAGAAAATAAATTTTTCTAATCACAAACACCGCCTCAATCCTGTGAGTGAGTACGATTCATCTTTCACTTGAAATCTCCTTTTAAGTCTAGAATTAAAAGGGACAGATGAAAGAGTCTATCCCATCAACCTTTTCTCAACTTGTACATTAGACAGGCCACAGTAGGTAAACAAAAGAGGTAGTATTTCACCCAATTAATTTCACAGCATGAATATTAGAAAGTGGGTCATAGTAGCTGAGTAGCAATTCTACTTTCTTGTAATTTTAATGAAAAAATAACAAGAATTGACACAGTTCACTACTTCTCAATATGACTGGCATCTAAGCATATTGTACATGTCTTCCATTAAATATATGGGTTAATTGCTAGCAAAGTGTCATTATCTTTCTGCTGTATGGCAGTCCTACATTGGAAAGACTGTGTTACTATTAAGCATATGTTGGTAAGCCATGTTAGAAGCTTTTGTTAAAATATTACAAAGAATTATCAGTAAAGGCATTGAGTTGATACTCCTTGTCACTTTAAAAGTTATAGAACATTTTTTCTGACATTACTAGAGAACCTACATTATTATGCTGGCGCACTAAAAAAAGTCAGGATCCATTAAAAAGGAGGGAAGCACTTTGCAGTGACAGGAAAATGAAGATAATAGACACAAAACTGAAAAGAAAGAGGTTTGGACTGGATAAAGAAAAAGTTTTCCCCCATGAACACAGTCAAACTTTGGAGATGTTTTTTCAGACAAGTTGTGCAGACTGAGTCTGGGCATTCCGAAGAAGCCAATGGAAGGATTGTCTGTCCTGGTGGCTGACCCTGTTTTGAACAGTGACCCTCCCCCAGGGTGTTCCAACCTGAACTATTCCACATTCCTGTGACTATCCTGCACTCTGTCTACAAGAGGTGATGTCATCAGGCTCCCACCTGGAGCACAATCTTGGTTCCTCACCAAAAACAATTCAGCTCCTGGGTGCCCAGAAGTGCTGGCACACGTGTGTATGTGTGTTCACAAACACACACACTCTCTGCTTTAACGATGCCTGATGCAACCAGCATTTCCTCAAAAACCTGGTGGGTACTGGATACCATGTTCTGATTTATGTTACACATATATTAAAGTACCTAGGATTTAACTTGACTGTGAATGTCTGTGAATGTCTTGTCACTTGACGGTATTTTGATATCTTCTAGGGTGGGGAAGAAATTTAAATATCAAGATGACATGAATAATGTACTTATGTATTTTGGAAGGAGAACTCCTTTCATATTGTGGTTTCACACTGATCTGGTGGACTGAAAGAATACAAGGGTAAGACTTTTAAGCTGTATGATGGAATATCTTAAACTATTCCAAATCTCCTCCACCTTTAACCAAAGTAATTAGGTAGCTTAGTCTGCAGACTGGAATTGGTATCTGGACTGTGAAAAATGTGTGTCAGGGTAGTATTAATTAACAGGAATCATGATGAAACACATTCTGAATTGACAGATTGACATTAAAATACATATTTTAAAACTATATAGAATAGCAACAATTTCAGAAATAGATATATAAAAGTAATTGATGGTCTGTTATCACATTTTTCACAGCTCACTTTTTCCTATCCAAGTCTTTCCTGCATTTGGCTTAAGTGATCAAGATTACTTTGCTATTACCTGGCACCTCACTGCTACCTTCTCTTAATCTTTATTTTCATACCTTTCCACTGCATTGTGTTTCCTCTCAGGTAAAAGACATATCTTTGTTTTCTCCCCACCCTTCTTTATCTCTCACTACATTCACAAGGAGAGAAAACACTTTCTCCGTTAATACAATTACATCAGTCTGAACTGATTTAGTTTTACTACTGTTTTCTATAAAAACAAAAAGCATTCATCACATAGTCCAATATCTTTTAGAATGAGCTCTTTACTGGGGTTTCCTCCTTGTTTCAGAGCCTATCGGGAAATTTCAGCTTATAAAGTTGTGGTTTATATGAAAAGCTCAGGAAACTTCTCTAACATGAATTCTTGAGAAACATCCTCCTGAGTCATGCTGTAAAATCAGAGCTACCCTGGAAGTCAATCTTAGCATAAGCTTAGGGAAACTTGGCTGGGGAAAAAAGAATCTCACATTTAGTGAGGCTCTTCATTTCAGATGGTGGATTGCAGCATTCATTACTGTGCAATCAAAGAGCTGAACTCATGCTGGATTCTTCTTTTACTCATTTTCAAATCCACAAGTCTTCCTCAATGCAGACTCTATTTCTTAAAAAATAAAGCCAGGTGAAGGCAAGGAGAATATTTATTTGGCATTTAGGATAGATTAAAACACATTAGCTTTTTAATTAATTTTTAACAGTTCCTTTTCACTTTGCTGATTTTCAGAATATAAATTCTGCATGAAATTATTTTAATTCCAACATAATTCAATCTCTAGATGTGGAAAATACTACAAGACACCTATCATCACCCTGTGATCCTCTCAGTGCCCTGAGAGGAGTGGCTCAGAGCACTGAGAGGAGGGAATCTGCATCTCCGAACAGTGTCCATGATCAACTAATTTTGTATTAATTCTGAGACCAGTAGTTAGAAGCGATGCATGCTTTTCTCTGTGCTCTCTGTTGAAAGTTAATTTTATGTGGTTACAAACGGACAATTAGTACATTCAGCAAGGGGGTTTTTTATTCTTATGTCTTATGTTAATTTTTTAAACACTATTTAGTCTAGTCTAGCTCAAAAAGCTTCTCAAAGAATAAAAACAGTATAAACCAAATAAGTGTCATAAAGGTAGCATCACTACAATGGAAAAAAAAATCATAACAAAGTATTTTGAAATTATATCTGACTTTCTTGTGACCAGTTTATCTATTTGTTCTAAGTAATAATCCCATGATTATGGAATAAGTTTCTCTATGCCCAACCTTGGCACAAATCTCATAGGTCTTATTTTTCAGTGATAAAATATAATAATATTCACCATCTTGCTTTTCATTATGCTACAGCTGTGTAGTTTCAGCAGTAAGCATTAACTACCAGCTTTAAAAAATATTTTTATAAAAAAACTTCTCTATTCCTTATTACTGCAGTAATTAAGACAGTGCACAATTTATTATTCTGAATTCATGTAAATTCAGATAAACTCACTAATAAAAGCATTTTCTGAGGAATCCATTTAGAAGCACATTTCTTGCACACTTACCTGGAAACACAGTAGTTGCCTGAGCTACTGATGTGTTTTGATATAAAAGTATTAAAACGATAGAGTGACTACAGTGACTTCTGAGAAAGACTCAGTGGCTGGCTGACATGTTTGAATTGCACTGAGTGTGCTAAAAAATCTCCTTGAGTGGCACATGGGAGGTCAGTTCATGTCACCACACAGAGATGAATCCTTTAGTTAAATGTTCTTTTAACTTTGCCTTTATCTTAGAAAGTAGATGTATCATTCCTGGAGCTCCTTTCTCCTTTTCCCTCGCCTTTGGGCTACAACTCTAATTCTCATGTCAGTTCCTGAGTTCTCAGGCTGCTCACTCTAAATTCTCTCAGCTAGTTAACATGTGCCCCAAATATTGCTGTAAGGATACAACTTGTAGGACTTCTACCTTTTATTCTCTCTTCTCTCTGTTACTGCATTTCTTTAATTTCACAGATGTGTTTAGTAAAAGCCTCTCAGCTATTTATCTAGCAATTTCCCTCACCCTTAACAAGTAATCTCCCAAATGCATGTGTTTCCTCTGCCCTCTGAGTTCAGAGAGTAAGACTCTCCAGTAAAAAAAATCTGCTCTTCCTTAACATGGCATGCTATGCCAGACTTGGACACAACAAGAGCAAGAGCTCTTCTCTCAAAATTTACTCAGCTCTTAATAAAAATTAGGTTTTACTTGATAGATGTTATGTGGCTATAAAAATTTCAGTCTTCCAAAGTTATTAAAATAGCTCAGCAAACTCAATATTCAGTACCCCAAAACCAATATTCAAAACCCAAAAGCATTAGAGAAAAAATGCACTTGAGTGACAAAAAAAAAAAAAAAAAAAAAAAATAGCAGGTTGTCTGTAGTGAAAACCATCCATCTCCTTTTCATTATAGGCATGTAAACTGGGATCACTGTTCCATTATTCACATGAGAGTTTAAAATTTGATGGTTCACTTGAGCAATATGATTTTCAGAAATCAGTAAGTAATTTGGCATTTCTTATCCTTAGGTAAAGATGCTCACTGCTACAGCAAACAACTACACTGAATTATAGCCCTAACACGGAAATTACCTCTGAACCATGCTGAGGCAATGACTTCTCTATGTGCAAATTAAAGAGGCTTTTAATAATAGAGAAATAAAATCCTTCATGCAGAAGTCTGGATAATAAACAGTATCAAAAGCACAGCAATAATAATATGTATATTTTTACTATGCTTGCAACATTGGATGATAACTACATCTATAATTCACAAAGCGTGAAAAAATGCAGGAGCAATAAAACACTAACATCAACACGCTGAGTCATTAATCAGAAGATAAATTCAATTTATGAGTAGCAATTAATTGTAAAGAACTGTGATCTCTACTGGTCCAACAATAATTCCAGGGTTAAGTCCCTGAATATTTTTAGACTCCAAAGAACACCAAATATTTATAAAGACAAGTATGGAAAAAATTAAATTTCTACATTCCTTTTCACTTCAGTGAGCCAGCCTGGGGTTTATATATATATCACAGGCCTTTGATAATTCATGTAAAAAATCATGAGAAACTTTGAGAAGATCTAAACATTTTCAGGTGTGGTTTGGAGTGTAGGAGAGATTAAAAAAGCATGACATCAAGAAATAAAGCATTGTTGTGGGAGTAAAACATCTATATGTAAAATGATGCAAATACAATCTGCATGTGCTATAAGTCAGGGAATTGGGATGTGCCTGTAAAGTTAGAATGTGAAGGCTTACTTTCATGCTTGTAAAATGAATAGGTTGACATTTGAATTACAAGCAGTATGTCAGATGAAGTACTTCATATGTATTCTTTCTCAATTTAAATTTAAATTAGTTCAATTAAACAGTTTTAAATTAGTTATGTTAGTTGTAATTATTATAAAACCCATTTTTCTATGCCTTCTTTGAAGTCATTCCCTGGAGCAAGTCTTGATATGACCAGGCATGCCCAAACCTATTTTTCTGTACACTCTTTTACAAATCTTAAAACACCAGTGTGATTTAAAAAACTGCAGCATAAAACAAAATTTAAAATGTCATTTGAATATTAAGTATTTTGATTATCTTTTTTAACTACCATGCAGAAAAAAAACCCCAAAAACCCATCAAGTTATTAACTTGGTAAGTGCATACATTCTAAAAGGAAAGCTTGGTTCTTAGTTCTACAGTGTTCTGTTCCCCTGTCCCATGCCAAGGATTTCACAATTTCATTGTTATGATATTTTGTAGCAGAAAAGGCCAAGCAACTTTCAAAATAGATTATTTTAACCTCAACATCATTTTACTGGCCTTCTACAAAACTATGTTATCATGCATAGATTTATGTTGGTTTTTTTTTTCTTTTTATTTAAAGGGCAATTAAAAAGTGAAATTCAACATTTAGGAAAAGTCAGCAATTAATTCTATGTAAAACATTAATTTCTTTTTATTATTTTCTTCTCTAAATGTAAAGTACATTCACATGGTAGAATATCTCTTCCAGTACAAAGGCTGAAGATTGGTCATGACACCTAGCTGCAATACTTCACTTTGTTCTTCTATAAAACTGTGAACCCATTTTATTTAAGACAAAATCTGACAATAAATTACTTTCTCTGATGGTTCCTATGTCCTCTTAAGCTACACTCTTAAGCATTTTTTTTTTTTTTTTTAATTCCTAGAAGAGGAGAAAAGTAGCCCCAAGAAGAAATAGCTTGCAATTTAATCTAACACTCTTTTTCTACACACACATATTACGGGACAAAAATAGAATAAAGCAATTCAGAATTGTCTTCAGAGCCTGACACCTGGAGAAGCTTGAGAATCTGAAGAGATTTGCTGTTTCCCATATTAGAGAAGTGATGTCAAGGCTCCTTCACTATGGAAGTTTCTTATAATGAAAGTTTATAATGAAAGAGTTTCTCATGCAGCATACCAGTTTCCTGGCTCAAAAGAGAAAGAGAATGCGGGTTTTAACCTGGAGAGTGTGGCTGGATTATTTCCTAAGAAGTCTCATGAGTATCTATTAGAAAAGAAAACAAAGGATTCAATCAATTTGAACCAAAATCAGACACTCCCCCATACCATTACTGTTTCCTTCTGTAGCCAATGATGAGACACAGGCAGTCAAGCAATAATTCAGCTCACTTCCACCTGGGATGCAAGGGTGCCCTGAGATGCCCTCAGTTAACATAAGGTGGAATGAATTCAAATTTGTTTCCTTGAGCTTTACACAGTTGAGCTTACATCTCTTGAGTCTGGTTAACTTTCAGGAGCCATGACCAGAGTTAAAGGTCCAGATATAACTCTCTTTCCTCTTCTGAGATCTGAGATGCTCTTACCCAGCTGCTGTAGTTTGTGACTCAGGATGCAAACTTTTTTAGCAGACTCACTGCATAGTCCCTTCCAAGAGGATGCAAGGGTGCTGAAGACTTCACAAAGCCTTTCAAATTTCCTCATTTCTTTGAGCATCATGTTAAAAAGATGCCATGGAAATATATCATGTGTTTCCACAGCCTTACCTACTTTGGGAAATGCTAATGAATCCCTAATATTTCCACTCTCTGCACTAGTGCTACAAGCCTCCTGCATAATTTGAAGCTACTGCTAGAATAAGTTAGAAAAGATACTTTTTTTATATTATCTTTAGCTCTCTTATCAGCTTGATAATGAAATGTTTAAAAGTCACACATGAAAAATCTATACTGCAACTTTAAAATAAGTGGGTCTAGTAGTACATACACAGACTGACCCCAACTTCAGGCAAGCACCAAGAGCCTTTTTCCTACACTTTGGTTTCCTGGAAAGAAAATACAAACATGCAGACTAGAGCACAGGCATATAACACTTTGTCCTGGCCCTTCATTTAGATAATTATAGAACAAATAGGTGCAAGATACACAAGAGCCTATCCACTGTTTAGTCTAGAGGCAGCCCAGTTGTCAGAAGAGAATTAACAGACTCCGAGGATGGGATTTGTCTGACCAAAGGTAAACCCATAGTCTTTAGTTTAGTTGAGGGAGAAAACAGACAACTAAAGAGGGCAACCCCCAACAGTACACCTAGAATACCTCAACTTTACTCTGAACAGCTTCACTTTATTGGGTGTAAATTATATAGAGCCTCAGTTCAGCTGCAAGTATCTACCACTACATATACATGTCTGTGATGCTGGTTAGAAGGATGAGAATCATCAAGTGTAAGCACAGAGATAGAAAATCTGCATATTTTATGGGTCCAAACAATTTACTGCAACCTTGCATTATTCTACAAAACACAATGAGATTTCCTGGTTAAGATGTTGCTCAAAAATGTTGATTTTTCCCCCCCCACATATTTGGGTATTTTTTAATTTTGTAGATAAAAGTTACAGTGCTGTTAGGTCACTGGTTTGAGCAGTTACATTCAGAGTTCTGCATACAGCAGTACTGAAGCTTAACTATTGTTTTTTTTCCCCCTTAACTATAAAACAATGTAACAGAATTTTCTTTTGTATTATTTTAACCTTTCCACAGTACGCTCTACTCTCAAAGTATGCGAACTTCATAAATTTCCCCACAAAAAATATTATTTCTTCCCTTACACAGAAATGGAAAGTATAGAGAAGTATAATCCATGATACCAAGAGTTTCCACCAATACTGCACAGATAAACTGAGACATGGAAGGTCTCATTTTTAAAGAATTTTTCACACCTTAACAAGCTTATTTTGTGGGGAAAAATGTGATTATACGCAATTCTAATGGCAAATGCTCAGATCTGCTGTAAAATTTGTTCATGGGAGTCAAACTAGATAAGCCATGGAATGAGATGTGGACTATTAATGTCTGTGAGTTGGCAATTTGTTTGAAGTCTTTTGTGCAGCAGCACTTGGGAAACCTGGGATAGATGCATGCATGGGCTCCAGCTTTCTGTGGCTGCACAGGAAACAAGACAGGCATGGTAAAATCAGCAGTTCTTTTTTATATTACTCTGGGTGAAGTTCAGGAGCACTGTGTGCCCATAGATGGGAGGGGATATTGTAGAAAAATACAATATTTCACAATTCCACAAGCCATAAATCCAACAAAGCACAGCCTTCTCTCCTCTTACATTCTCCCAACTTGATATTCCCAGCTCTTTATGAAATACCCTCTGAAATCCTTTCAGCAGTGACTCATTTCTTCTGCACTCTGTCTACACCCTTCTCCACATAGTCCAATTCTCATGTGAATGTCTCATCTCTTCAAATTCTCTTTTCCTGTTACTGCCAAAAAAAAAATATTGGTCAACAGATTCTAGTGAAGGAAGGAGAATTAAAAAAAAATAAAAAGAGTGGCAAAATTTATTAGTCTGCTGGTGTTCACTGCTATCAGATGAGCTAAATCACACATAAAATATCAAAGTGCACATTAACACGTCTGCAACAGGAGTTTTGATAACATGGACACAGAGCTGGCAGCATGAAATGCTAACTCATGTCATACTAAACAGGATAATGACATGAAGTAAACAGGCTTTGAGCACAGATGTACTCAACTTAGTACAACACAGCATATTCTATTTTCCTAATCCTTTAAATACAACCATCCTCTGACTTTTCCACATTGATTTCAATGGATTTGCTCTTCCATTCAGCACCTCCCTCCCAGAAATTTATTTGGCATCACCTTAAGAACACAAAAGATTGGGTAATCTTCCTGATCACTTTAGCAAAGTCCAACTTCTATTCATCGGGAGCCATGATCATAGGTTTGATAGGCTTTTCTCTTTCTAATCTAAGAACACAAAGTCTTTTTTCAAATTCCACCAACATATCAAATACAACATCAGCTGCTGAACATGAGAATTCCTGGGCATATACAACTGGAGTACATTTAAACTAAATTTTCTAAGAACTGACAAGACATCAAGAAAGCCCCATGACCAGTTTGAAGTTCTTGCTCCTGAGTATTAAGGGTTTATTAGTAAGGGCAAAAGAGTTCTCTTATCTGACCTTTTTTGGAAATCAAACAAGCAAGCTAAAAGCCACACAAAACCCAACAACCCTGAGCCACTTCTCCTACATTCCAAACATGAATTTAATTCACCTAGAAGTATAGAAAATTGCAATCTAAATGATTAAGCTAGTCAAATGATTGGTCCTAATAAGTGGAGCTATCAATATGGTGGAGTTCATTACTTTATTACTACTGAAGACTGAAATAAACTTTCCAAGCAATGGAGAACTTTACTGTATGGTTAGGACTGAACAGGAATAAAGATATTAAAAGATATTTGGACTTGATAAAAATATCATGCTACTCCTGCATATTTTAATGACATAAACAGGCTAAAAAAAATTTAAGAAAATATTTCTGCAGATAAATGTGAGATAAGTAAACATAAGGAAATATATACAAGGTAGGAATGAAGAATTCTACAGTGAAAATGCAGCAAACCAGACTTTTACAGCTGGGACATGAAACAGGATGTACCTCTATGAGGCTGAACGGAGACATTAAAATAGGTGGCAAGACAAAGGCTTCAGCTAAAGACTCAGACCACTTAATTCCTCACTTTGGCAGAAGTCAATTCATTTATAAGTTTTAATGTGATTGTCAGTGTCACGTGGCCCTTTAGGAATTTTTTTTTATTTTGTTAGTGTAGCATATTGCTTATGCTTATTTACTTGCATAAATGTTTATGCCATCAACTGTCAGAATAAGGATTTTACACAACTGGCCAGAATGAAGCAGTTTTACTCTAGATCTTCCTTCAGATTAAAAAAAAAACATGAGAAAAATGTGCTTTTATGAATTTCAAACATAGTGTTACTGTAGATATATACATCATACTTTCTTTTAGGTTTTTTTTTTTTTTTATTTTTTAAGAGGGTAGACTAGTTGGTTTACTTCTAGTTGTGTCAGTCTTTCTAAATTAGCCCAAGACTGTTCTGCAAGTGCTGATCAAGGGATTTCAGTTATTTCTTACAAGGTGACTGCAACATAGATTGATTGGAATTTCTGCAGTAATAGAAAGGTTAAATATTTCAAACTAGAGCTCAAAGCCAGACTTGACACTGACTGAGTACCTTCATAAGCTGCTACTGACCTCAGACCATCCTTTTTCTCACAGTACTAAGTTTCTTTGAAATACTAGAGGAGGCAGACTTTCCTGCTAAAGCACACAAAACTTAGGGAGTTTAAAAATCCCTCTGGCACAGCCTTTGAAAAGCCATGGGAGGCAAAATCCCTTTATAATAGAATATTCATTTGGTGGGGGGGGATCAGGAATCAAAAGCCAATTTCATTTACAGACTACATTACTTCTAAGATGTCTACAACAGGACAAAACAGAGCTCTGCAAGAAAAGCAGCAGTATAAAATAAAGACAGCGGACAGTGAAATAACAGAGAATGCAATGTATAGTCAAGGTACCAGGCTAACTTTAAATAAGCTCACTCAGGTCCCAGAAGTAATCTAGCCGTGACAGCAGGGAGCTCAATTGGGAAAGCTGTCTGAATGCTGGAAAGAGCTGAACCTAAGTTAACATTTTGACCTCCCCATGTAGCAAGCACTTTCAAGGACAGAGAAATTTCATTGCAAAAAGAAACACTTTAAAGAGATGGAAAATAAACCAGGCAGGCAATAATCATTGTCCACTTCCCAGCTGTTTCATGCATTTTAGTTCAAATTCAGAACTGTCTGTATATTTTGAGAATTTTTAATTAAATTCAGACAGCAGTTGTGATCAGTAGGTCAGATTGCCATTGTTAACTTATGAGAGCAATCCAAATTATCTTCTTCATCCCAAGTCCTGGAACAAAGTTATTTCTTAAGAAGCTTTTACTGCTGCAGCAGTTCCAGCTGAAAACCAGAAGCCCTCCATTAGTGTGATTTCAGAAAAAAAGACCACCACAGAGCCAAAATTTAAAGAGAGATGTCACCTTCCTTGTGCAAGGTGGCTCAAGTAAACCTGACACCTACAGGAAAGCAAATAACAGCTATTTCAGCTGTAAATTGTAAACAAATCTAAGAATTTGCTTATGCCATTTAAAAGGCAAAAATTCTAGCATGTTTAAACTCCAGTTCTAAATCAGCACAATGCCCAGTCCTGATTTCAGAGGCAGATAAAATCCAGCAGATCGGCTCTCATCCATGAGCAAAAGTGGATTTAAGAGAGGTGGCAAAAGAGATGGTGGAAACTCATGAACACCACATCCTTCAAAAACATGATGCTTCTTTATGTGTTACAGGTCAAACAAGCAAAGAGGTCTAAGTGGGCATCAAGTTTCAAAAGTTAACCTGTCCCAGACATTTTAAGTAACAAACACTCAAAGACAACACACTTATGTATTAAGTATTTTCAAAAAGCACTAGTGATCAGCTCTGTGCTAAGTCAGTGCCACGACCTTTAATGAGTTAATACAACAAAGCACATTTTCTGAAACGGTATTACATGTGAAGAGAATATTTAAATTTTCACCTCTATTTTTAAGTGCCAGATGGATGTAAGGAGAACTGGAAATTGTTTAATCTTACTGTGACTATTGCATGTGAATGCAATCCTGAAGGGCACAGCTGATCCATTTTGCATAGACAGAGAGAAAAGAAGAAAAAACCCCACAAGCATCTTTTTGCTGCCTACCATAATCTGCCTTTTTATTTTCATATTTTCATATATTAAAAGTGTGACCTTGGTGGTTGCCTGTGTGTCAGAATGAAGTAGGCTTAAAACCTCAGTGGTCTGTGATCTAATGTAAAAACCAAGTTCTAAATAACGTAATTAAATTTTACCCTTAGGGTAATATTGGGGTGAGAATTTAAAAAAAAACAAAAAAAAACAACCAACCAAAACAACCAAAACCAAACACAAAATAAAAACACACCCAAACTGTAATTAAAGCAATGCCTAAACATTGGAATTTAGCAGCAAAAGGCTAACCAGATGTGCTTCCCAGCACTTTTAAGGGTTCTTTTATTTTTGTAGTAGCCTGTAACAATGCCTTGAGCAAAACACATTTATAAAGGATAGGTGTTTCTTTGTTTTTATGCAACAGAGGAAAAGGGGTTGACTGGTTTAGTAGTAGCTATTACAACAGAATACATATAATAATAATATTTTAATATATAGGATATTTGACATGTTATTTTAACCATTTGTATACAATAATTAATGTAGGAAAAACGTTTGATACGTATTAAACATAGAAACTCACTGAAACTCACAGCACCTACAGCCTCATACTGTTAAATTTATCAAATGTAAAGTATTGACTCCTCTGAATACTGTCCATATGCGAGTTTTCTTCTGGGTCAAAAATAACACGTGACGATTACTAAACCTTTACTTTTAGAGAAAAGTAAAGGATTTTCAAGAATATTTATAAAATGAATAAAGACTTGTTAAGTCTTTAAGACATAAAATAAGACTTGTTTCTTTCACCAATTTCACTTTGATTTAAAATTCAGATTAGCCAAAAGGGAGTAATATCCTGTTTCATTTATGCAAAAAAAAGGTGGCAGGTTGACAAAAGGATATTTTTTTCTGCATATGCAGATAGAGGTGCATATAAATCACCCTTTGTCAGGGCAGGAATTTTGCAAATATGTTCGACACTTATTAAAATATCTAATAAAGCATCTCTAGACACTATTTCACAGCACTGAAAATAAATTAGCAAGTGCAGATATGTCTACTGTAACCCCTTGAGTAGTCATAAGTGAAAACACCCTTGTAAATTGTTACATTCTTTTACTGATATGACTGAAATTAGTTTTATAATTGATGTTAAAGACATGAAATTGCTTTGAAGCATTAACAGATTGATCATCTAAATAAATATTAGAGTCAAGAGAGACAGTGCAATTTTTTGCTCTACTTTTCTAACTGAAAATTATTCTCAGGATAATTGAAAAATTTATTCTTGTTAATTTCAAGATGGGTAGAACAACTTATTGAGAAAATTCTATTTCCATTATCTCCAAATATAGACAGAACATTTATGCCATTTTCTCCATTAGCAATATAAAACACCATCTTTACAGAAGAGTTTAAGCAAATGTATTCTTAGATTCTATTCTTCTTGTATTCTTAGATAAATGTGTTCCTAGATTGAGTGTGCCTGTACAGCAAAATCCTTGCTTTCAAACTGGGAGTGTCACAGAGCTATGTAAACTAGGAAAGTTTTTCAACCTAAGTCTATAACACAGAAAAATCTGCATTATAAAGGTATGCAAAACCCGATTATGTCATTGTCATAATTAGCATATTTTTGTCACGAAGAGTTTCAAGTAAAATTATTCATGATACACAGAATGAGTATTTACCAAAAATTTTACCAGTAAATTCTGATTCTGGTTTGCACATTTACAAAATCTTTAGCTGTGGCCAACCAAGCCCATCCAGAAAAACTGACTCTGACTACGTTCTCATTATACATACTCAAATTTTTTTCTACCCCCGTGACTATGATTGAAATATTTTTGTTCTTAAAAAAAAAAAAAAAAAAAAAAAAGAGGATGAAATGCCTCTGAAATTGCATCCTTGAAAAGAAAGACAAACACCAAAGTGCTGCTTCTTACACACACACAGAAACAGCTTATAAAGGCACCTACCTACAGGCACAATGACAGCAGCTGTAGCATCTCACCTCTATCAGTCATAATCTAGAACAGTGCCACTTTCTATTAAGCAAGCAATAGAGGAACTAAAATTACTTCTATCGGTCTACGCAAGTCACTCCGGTTGCTCCAGTGCATTTTGATGACTTAATTAGGAAGACAGTGCAGCACATGAGGTTTTCCAACCAGGTTCATCACAAAGGCCACATCATCAAAGCACAAGAGTTGTGTCTTCTACAGCTAGATTAAAAATAGGGATTTCTTCATTAAGTGTCTTGCAGCTGACTGTGCCTCTTGGTTTGTCTCCATCTATTCAGACAATTAAATAAAGCGTCATGCTTTATTTATTTCCTTTTAAAGGCTAATAAAGAAGCTGTGAATTGAAGTACAGCTGGCAATCTTTTTATTTATTAAGACATACAGTGACAATCTCTGGAAGGCAAGGCACGTGCTGGGAATTTGTTTTTTCCCTTTTTAATATATGTCCTCTTTGCAGGCACAACATTTCTCCTAATTGGAATTAGAAACCTTTGTTTCAGGAAAAAGAAAAAAAAAAAAAAAAAAAAAAAATCACAAAAAAGCCCAAAACAATTAAAACCCAAGACAAATCTAAACCTACCACCCAACAGAGAAAACCTAATGTCACACAAAAAAAAGCCCACAAAGTAGAAATCTAAGTAGACAAATCTGAATGCTTTGAAAAAGACAGGTAAATGACAAAAGTGTAAAAATTAGCTGGCATATAATCAAGTCAGAAAGTATTTAAAATTTGATCATAATAGTCCAAATTAATAAAAAAATAGCTATTTGCTTTTGCTATCAGCAGGGATGGATGACTAAAAAAATTACATGATTGTTACATAGGCATATCAACTGAAAATATTATAAGAGATTTACTACACACTTTTCATTTCCTGATAACAAGAAATTGTTATCTCTTGTGTTATTAAGTAATCTCATTTGTATAGCCATAATGGAAATTATGCATGGTAATATCTTACCACGGAAACATCATATTTCCTTCATAACAGGTGCATTGTATCACAACATAATGAGATCTAGCGTTAATCCATGAATATTAGGACATTTTATAAACATTCTACAAGGAAGGATGACATATTGCTCTGCACTTCAAAGAAAGCTGAATGCTCCATGAGGCAAGATGACTTTCAAGTCTTAAGAGTTACTAACTGATAAATGTATGTCATTATGCATATTTACAAAGGCATATGCACATGCATGCAAAAAAATCTGTGGTGAAGTGAGATGATCTCAGGTGGTAGTTCTTTCTTTCTGCAAGAGGTTTAAGGATGGCCTGTGCACTTTGCAGGGATAGGGGAGAAGGAAGAGGCAGATGTGAACACAAACATGGTCTTTACCAGAGCAGATTCCAGTTTTTCTTAATTTCTTAATTTTCTTTTTTATTCACTCAGCCTAAATAAAACCCTTTCTTTGGAGGGTCTAGCCAAAATGTGAGGGTGTTTGATTTGGGTTGTGGTTTGGTTTGCTCTTTCAGTTCTGAATTGACAACAATTTTCTGTCTGTTTCAAGTTTATTGGATGTGAATGACAGAAGCACATCTTTCTACATGTTCCTTGACCCCAGCATGGCCAACACTGTCTGTCTACTCTCCCTGAATTTGACCTTGACTTCCACAACCTACAAACTTGGTGGCACTTACAAGTGGAAGCAATACATTAAATCATCACCCTTTGCTACACATCACTTGGAGATGCATTTGTCTCTGCTATATTAAATTAGGATGACAAAAATGTAATTTATTGCCAAGAGTGACATTTCATAAAGCCTGTGAAAACAAAATTACCAGAGAACGTGCAACAAAACACGGTATTTCTTGCCACTCCAGTCTGTCAACAGAACAGATCTTCCATGATTATGCTCTCTGCAGTGGAAGTTTTGTGATGGAAAGTTAAGAGCATGACAAGATGAATTTGGGAGCCTGGCTGGGAGCTGGATTTGAGCTGGCACTGTGCCCTTGACCTATGGACTGCTACCAACATAGTGGGATGCTTTAGTGAGAGCACAGACAGCAGAGCAAGGGGTGATGGACTCCCTCCTGTTCATGAGGGCACATGGAAGGAAAAGAAAGAAAGAGTGCATCCAGTGCAGGCTAACTGACTTCCATGTGCCTTCCAACCTAACAACTTGCCTAATTCCATGAGTGTTCCTACATCTAAGCTACTCACTTCCACTTGTATCTATATGTATGTATTGAATAAAAAATAGATAAATGTTTTCTCCATCTGGGTTCAGATTCAAGGACAGAAATGGAAATTGCATGGAATTTGAGGACTTATTTTTAAAAATCTGACTCTCTTAAATCATATCCTTTCTTCTTCAGAGTTAGCATTACTCTGGGATTTGTAGCTTTGATAAAGCTGCAGCTTCTCAGGTACAAAGCTTTTGTTTAGATTTTTATGCTTCTGTCCTTTGCCTTATTTTCCCTGTGATCTAAAAATCAAGCTTTGGAAGGCTTACTGACCCATCTCACAATTGTTATCAACATCACTTTACTTTCAAATAATACAAATTTATAACTTCTTTTCTTTTTTTAATTTGAGCTCTGCTGTTGAATCACTTGCTCAGAAAAGGTGAGAACTATCTTCAGGTACCTCCCAACTGAAGGAATTTAAATCCATATCCACCACTCCTCAGGAAGTGCCAAGACCACTTAATTTTCTTATCTCAGGAAGTCTCCACTCTTCCTTTACATCTTCCTGACCAGGGGCTTACATGAAATCTAAGCATTCAATTCTCTTTGACTCAGCCTATGCCAAAAGACAGCAAACAGATAAACTATGGGCTGGTTGAGCTTGGCTGCACATTCCCTTTTTTTGAAATTATTCTCAGAAAAAGATCTATGCAACCACAAAACGAGCTAAATTCCTCATCTGGACAATTCAATGCCTTGTTCAATCATTGATGGATTTATTTTGAATATTTGACTGAAAACCCATTCAGGCACTTAAAAAGTACAGAGGAATGCTTGAATGCAGGTTACAAGACCTTGGTTTTCTTTATGAAGCAGCAAATTAAGATCTTCCGGTGTGAGAAAACTTTTTTTCAATATACCTTCACAGGTTGCAGAGAAATTAGAAGAATGTGGAATTTCTTGTCAAAATGTATCAATCAGACATATAAATCCTAAGTATTGTATTCTGAGAACAAGTCCAGTAATGTTACAAGTAGGTCAAAAATACAAATCTTGTTTTCTCTAGCCAGATGGCAAAGTTTCGAGTACTAAAAAGTTAACAGCGATTAAAAATAAAAAGATTACACCAAACAATTTAGTTACTTATGTTACTGTATTATGATTGACAAAATCTCTAATGGAAGAGTATTCAGATTCCAAAATGATTGCCTCTTTTTCACTGTCTTTAAGATGCTACAGTAAGCAACCTGAATTTATGGGAGTTTCATTATGAACAACTCTCTGCTATTGAAAACAGGCAAACAAGGTAGGATGGTGAATTTTTTTCCTGTAGTGTTTCAGTAATAAGCCAGGAAGTACTAGGCAAAAGGAAATTTAAAATATTACTTTCTGCCCCAGGAAAAGTCAAATCCTGAACTGATCCTCCTCAGGAATCTTCTATGACTGCCAAAGAATTGGTTTTTTACACTTACTCCCATGAATAATTTCTCAAACTTATATATTATACATACATCATGAAATATATCTTATGCTATGTTATATATCTGCATCTCTTAAAGGAAACTAATTTTTTTGAGAAACAACGCACAGTAATTATAAACCACAGAGGTCTAGAAGCTCATGTCAGAAATTTCTTGGGTTCAAAGAGATGCTTTCCTTATCTCCCTCTTCCTAAGACCTACAGAGAATTCCGTCGCAAAAATCTATTAAAATCTATCAGAAGCATTCAAAATTTTTGATTCTTGTCGTCAACATTGCTGACAAATTTGTCGTGTTTCCACAAGGCTTTCTTTGTTCAGGTATCTCTGTGAAGCTCAAGAATTGATGACACACAACACAAGTGGCATCTGCTCCAGTTCAGATGAAGGAGATCACAACACTCACTGTTAAAGAACCACGTTCCAAACCCAGACAAATTCAGCAGGAATGCTCCTATTATACAAAAAATTACAAGCTTGCAGTTATTGATGGCAAAAAGAAAAAACAACATCAGTTTAAAATATTAATAGCTTTTGCTATATGTCAGATGGATAGTTTTGGGTTTTTTTGGGTTTTGTTTTTTCTTGACAATCTAGTGACTGGTAACTTTAAAACACTTTAAAGACTTAATTGAAAATACAGCTCAACATATGCATTTAAAAATAATATGGCAATATTTAATGCCATGTTTGCTTAGATCAGTGCACTTTAAAATCAGCTATCAAGTTTTTCAGCTTTTAGATATGCAGAGCAACTGGCAAGGAAGAAAAAAAAAAATAATCACATCTTTCCCAGATAATGTTCAATCCCTGATTAAATAAAGATGTGCCAAGGCAGAGATACTTTGTGCCTCAGGAGACAGCCATAGTGGAACTGTGAGTGTATTTTATATGTGAATTAGAGGTAAGATGTAATGACATGAGATGAAAGGCTCAGCCATGATTTTAATAAAGGGGGGAGACAGTGCTTCCCTGTGGACCCCACATGCAAAAGAGTGAGACTCAACAAGAATATATGAAAAGATTCAGCAAAAACCAACAAATGTTTTAAAGTTATATTAAAATTCATCACATTTTGCTGAAGCTGAGTATTCCAGATCTGAGGGCAATCTCTAGCACATTTCAGATAGTTTGTCATATGAAATTAAAGTTATGTCATCAGAAAAGCTGGAATAATTTCAATTTTTAGGTAAGTCAGAAATGGATAGTTTGAAACCATAACATTTCATTTTTTTAAAGTTTTCTAATAAAATGATGTAAAAGTAACTCCATTTAATTTGTTATTTTAAGAGCATGTTTTTAATTGTAATAAAATACACAATTTAATAGTACTATGACGACAGACATTTCAGCTACTCAGTGCTTTTAGTAATCCTCAGAAAAAAATCTTGCCTATTGCTCTATTGATTTTCAATTTTTAAATTTTTTTTTACAGCTGCAGCAGAATTCTTAAGAACCATTATTTCATTCTCCCTCATTAAATTAAGGAAAAAGTTTAAGATTTTTCATAGTTCTCTCTCTTTCTCTACATTGAAAAAAAAATTTAAATGAGACATGCCTTTGTAAAGAATAGACATGAAAAGAGCAAAATGAATGGGATGAACTGCTTAAAGGAAAAAAAAAAATAATCCTGCTGTATTTGATCTTTTGTGATAATCACACTCCTGGCACCCTGCCAGCAAGGCTCAGCATGCTGACGTCTGGCCAAGTACAGTAATCTCTTGGTTCAAGTCTGAGGTCTGTGATGAAAATTACAAAGCAGGGACCAAAATCAAAATGCCACCTGTGATTTTATTCTGAAACTAATTTGATGGAAAAAGTAATACAATGAAAACAGTCTTTTTTAGTAAAGACTACAAAACTATGACTAAATTGAAACCAATGCAAGTGGATGGAGGTAGCTATCATGCAAATACATTTGGATCTGCAGGCATTCTTTTTGAAATGAGCAGTAGATTTCTTTGTGACAGGTAAATTGCTTTGAGATTATGTTTGAAGTCTGAGGTCAAACTTTTAAAATGATAATTTTAGCTTACATCTTCCTTTATTCTGGAGTCTTTCTGCATTTGAAACCAACAAAAGCAGAGGGGAAAAAATTAAAAACACCCAACAATTCATTTCCGTATTTTATTTTCTGTGAACCACCACTCAATACAGGTGAACAAATCATTGAGGAAATCTTTTTCCTTTCTCTTTTCATTCAGTAGTCTATATTTGAGTTACTTGCCCAGAGATATGGGGAAGAGAATTGTATTCGCCACAAAATTCTGCATTCACAATGTATTGAAATTAGAAATTCAGCCAGCAAAGTCTTCTAAATTATTATTCAGATTGAAAGCAAAAACATCAACCAGTAAAAATCAGCATGCCAGTTTTTTTTTGTATAAAGTTATGGTGTTTTCCTGAAAGGTTGTACACCATTAGCAGAACTGAGCAAGGTTTGTTTAGATTTTTCTTTAGAAGTATTGTATATTTTGAAGCTGCTTTTAAATATTTATTATTAAACAAAACCAAAAAAAAAACCAACCCAAACAAAAATACAACAAAACACTTCATTTCCTTTGTTGCTAGAACAAAAATCCACTGTTTGCTGAAGTGATACAGGTTCCCTATTTTACCACCAACCTTCTTTATAAGGTTGGACAGTATCTTGCCATTTTTATGCACACTACTCCTCTCTGTACTGGTAATAATTACCATATGCAAGCTCCAGGACAATCCCTGATCTCTAGGCCTCACAAACACTGCATTTCATCATTCCCCAGTTACTGTTTTGCTCTTTCTTCAGGAAGGTTCTCTATAGACTTCCAATTCTCTTGATATTCCAGTCTGTTTCTCCACTCTGTATCTTCCCCCCACCAATCGTGCTAATCAAAGGAATGCTTTAATGGACACCTTATCCTTCTCATACTTATACTTTCAAGCCACTCCTTTTCTATATTTTCCTTTGCAGTAAAAAAAAAAAAAAATCCCAAAAAACAATCAATGCAGCACCAACAATAAAATTAAATTACTAAATTCCACATATTACTCATACAGATACGCTCACAACTTTCTCAACTCCACGCACACACACATTTTAACACACAGAGAGAACTTCAGGTATATCCATGCACACACTCACATGGACAGCAAAAACCGTGAACACTTATGTTTAAATAAAAGGTACCTACCTGGAATGAGCTGACCCAGTAACTGCTGGCATCTGGAAAGGCTGAATACAGCTACTACAGCCAGAAAAGGATAATGTTTCCATTTCATGATGCGTCCCTCCTTGCATTACACCAGCTCAGCAGCACTAAAGTAAATGTCACCTGCAATACACCATGAAATAAGAACAGAAGAATTAATGATAAATTGAGGTACTTCCAAATATTTTTATCCAGAGTAATTCTATGAAGAACACTGGTTTCAATACAGCTTTAGCTATTAAAACAATGTTAAATTATATAACAGTTAAGCAGTTGAAAACCACAGCCAGAATATTAGCTATCCTTGCAGAGCAGACAACCCCAAACCAGATGTTTTAAAGGGAAACATGAGGATCCCTGTAGTGCACATGTGTGTTTTAAAGTGCTGCATGTTGTTTGGTTTAGTTATTAAAGAAATTGCTCGCTTCAGCAAGATAATTAAGTACATGTTTAATCCATCTCAGTGCAAGGAAATACTTAAACCCTTGCATAAGTTGAAAACACTGTTAAAGCTATTCAACTTACTATGAAAGTAGAGTTAAAACTTCACTTTAGTCTTCTTATGAAATTATGTTTTGCTGAAGGAGGATTAGGGATAATTTTGCCCAGTAATAACTTCACCAGCTAAGACAATTTTCTGGTGAGTTTCTACAATCTTAAGGGCAGAAAACTCACATCTAATTGACAGGAAAATGGAATCTTATGAAGGAAGACAGTACTTTAAATTTAAAAAAATAAATTAAAAAAACCCAAAATATGACTTTTAGAAGCATCTTTCTGTCCACCACATCTGTAGATTAAAAAGCATTCACAGCTCCAATGGTGATTAAGTCATCTCTGCTTATCCTACTCATTAGTTTACTCTTCACCTACGTTAGTGCTTAGTTCAGAAATCATGGAATTGTGGGTTAGAAGGGACCCCTGAAGATCATCCAGTCCAATCCCCTGCTAAGGGAGGATTACCTGCAGAGGTTACACAGGAATACATCCAGTTGTGTTTGGAATGTCCCCAGAGAGGGAGACCCCATGGCCTCCCTGGGCCTCAGCCCTTGTTTTCAGCCTGTTCCAAATGCCTTTCCTCTAAAGCTTTCTAAAACACATATGGTGTTTTTCAGATGATTTCAGTAGATTTCTAAAAGCAGTAAAACACTTTTTAGATAATTAAATGCATGCAATCTGAAAACTGATTTATTGTTTCGTTTTGAGGGGTTTATTTTGGGGAGGTTCTTTGTTTTGTTTTTCTTAAAGGGTCTTCCTTGCCATACAAACCCAAACACACATGAATGCAACATTCCACATATTCCATAGTGTCTGAGGTTCATGTCAAGATCTAGATGGTGAAAAGAGACACTGTTTTAAGTGTCAAATTATGAGATATGCCAAATTGCCTGATTCTAACCAACAATTAGAGACCACAAAGCAACTGTAAATCTGATTGATTTTGACACACCAAAATCTACTCCAGCAATAAATAACTACGTTAGACTTTGATAACTTTACAGCTACACTTCTTATTTCACTCTCCTTGTCCTCCTTGTAGTTAATATATACTCAGAGATAATCAGTTTGGATGATGAAGCCTATATTATCTAAATGCCAGCAGACATGATTGTAATGGTGAAGAAAACAACAGTGACACCAGTCACTTGTTCATGCTGTTGGGATAGAGGAGTTTCATCTGTAAACCTAATACATATTTAATGACTACAAAATGAAGAGTTGCATGGCTACTGGGAGCATTCAGGGCCACATGACACTTTTGGATGTTCAAAAATGCATAAATAAGCTTAATATGAACAGATTCAATCTCCTACACGTGTTGCATTTAATTTTTTTTGCATTGTACCTGTGCCTCTACTATCTTAGCAACTGGAAATAACGATCCATTTCCTATTACAATTACCTGTATCTTAAAAATAATTTTACTTCTTTTTTTCCTCATTTCAACCACACTGTACACAAAGACTCCAGATTCCTTCCATTCTCATTCTTTTAATTTCCCCTAGCACTTGTATTGCTGCTCTTTTTTCCCCTATCACTCTTGGCAGCTCTTAATGGCAGAGTTAACAGCAATTAATGACCAAGGTGTTACATGATGCTTTAAATGCTATTCATGGTATGACTCCAAGACTGAAATGAGGCTTTGCAGGCTCAGGCCCTTAGAATATCCATCTCTTTCTCTGTACAATAATATAGGTTTACTCTGTAAAGCTATTTACTACTTTGGTTTCAGACTCCCATTGTTTCTTCACCATTACTTTCTGCCATGAACACAAGACAAAGCTGAGGAGGCACCCTTTGATTTTGCTCCTTCAAAGAAAACCAGAAAACTAACAGTTTCATTTCAAGATCTGTCATTTTAATGTGAGGTAAAGGGGGAGGAGAGAGAAGAGGTTCCTCAGGCGCCTGAACAGCTTCCTCTGCAGCCTATGGAGAGGACTATGTTGAAGAGTAAGTATCCATACTGCAGCCCATGGAGGGCTCCAGGTAAATGTTCCCTGAAGAAAGCTGCAGTTCATGCAGGAGCAGGTTTATCCTGAATGATTACAGCCCATTGGAACTAACTACTCAGGAGCAGAGGGAAAATATGAGGAGGAAGAAGGAGAGGCACAGAGATGCTCTCATGGACTGATCACAACCTCCAATTTCCCATACCCCTGGCATCACTCCAGGGAAAGGTGAGGTAGCAGGGATAGAAGAGTTAAGGATGAAGAGATAGAGTCGAGCCTAGCAGAAACAAGAAGAGCAGAAGAGGGAGAGTTTGAATTTTTGTCTTTTTTTCTCACCATCTAACTCCATTTTAATCAAAAATAAATATTGATCTTTAGCCAACTAGTCAACTGACCCCAACTATAAAGTTGCAGGGAAGAGATGAATCCCAGGAACATACTTGATGGCATTCACCTTCTCTGTGAAGGTATGTCATGCATGAATCTAACATTTTGTCTTTCCATACCTCTCTCTTGCATTTATTTAAATGGTAGACCATGACTTTTTAATCTCTCTATGTGAGAGAGCTCCACAGGGAGCTCTGACTATGAGTGCTTGGCTGTTTAGTTAAAAGCTTTTCCATCCTCTTATTCTGCCTGTAGGCTTATGTTTGAAATATAATATATCATTCTAAAACCTGAAATTATCTCAGTGTCATTAAAAATATTATTCTTACAGAAAATTTCAGTAAAGACAGCTTTCATGAAGACAAATAATTTTAATTAGAAAACAATACTTTTTAGGCTACTGACTAAAAACAAATCCTGTAGATATTCCTTGAAAACAATCCTGAATAGGAGGCTAATTCTCTCTATTTGGGGTAAAGAACTTCTTAAAGAGCAGCCCTGATCACAGGAAAGAAAGTATGAAGAGTTGTCATCAGAATGGTTTTCAAATAGAAGCTGAGTCCAGCAAAAGAGAAACAAGATCTTTCTTTTCATCAACTGGCAGAGTGCCACAATCCTTGCACTACAAAACAATGGAAGAAACACCCAGAAATGTACTGCAGCCAAAGGGACTCAGATGGAATTCTCTGCAAGTAGTTTTTCAGTGTCTGACCTACAAAACTAATACTGCAGAATAAGGATTAGCACTAATTAGATGTTGCCAGTGACAGGAGAAGGATGTACTCACAACATTCAGAGACTTCAACTGGCCTGAGACCTCACCTCACTCTGTATCAAATAGCCACAGACCTTCACCAGAAAGTGCAAGGAAAGATTCAGATCCAATGCCTTGTCCAGAGTGCACAATGAAGATAAACACTAGCTTCTCTATGACATTATAATCATTAAAGAATCAATGGCAAATTAAACTGCACAAGCCCAGAGGGGAAAGAAGCAGCATGGTAAATGCGGGGAAAAGGTTCAATCAATTATTTTCTTCCACTTCCAAAGTCTAGTGCTATTTATCACTACAGCCTATGCAGAAGCAAAGACACAGACAAGATCAAACCAATGCTGGTTCTATTTTCATGTCTTATGGGGTTTGGGTTGTTTTGGGTTTTTTTCAAAAATTTCATGACTATTGATGCTTCTCTTAGGCAACCAGCTTTCTAAGACTAGACTTTTGATGGGGTCTTGAGTAGAAAGAATGGACACAAAAGTCAGGTAATTAAGATTCTAACTTGTAAAAAACAACTTCCCTCTATAAAAGATATGCACTTTGGTAAATATTATGCTGGAGATCTCTTATCTACAGAATGGGACAGAATTTTGATTTGTACACAATTACTTTGGAGTGGACTAGGAAAATTTGACTGAAAGGAGAAAAAAAAATTAAAATAAAATGTCTTGAAGAAAGTTTGACTGTTTTTGGAAGTGGAATTTTTTAAAGCTTGTTCATGCATTGTTAGGCCTGGTAGTGGATGGTCCTTGCCATACTTTCAATCCCCATGCCTATTAGTCAGACACTCAGTT
Organism: Certhia americana; assembly: GCA_018697195.1. NCBI lineage: Eukaryota > Metazoa > Chordata > Aves > Passeriformes > Certhiidae > Certhia > Certhia americana. Next base: position 8,683,025 of record CM031857.1, on the reverse strand, counting down.
ATTTGGCCATCTCTTTTTAGACTGACACTACTTCTGAACTTACACCTCCTATGTCTTACCATCAGTGCAGTTATAGATCACTGAAGTTAAAAACTTCCCTCTACTATTTTAAACATCCTGTCTATGTTAAACTAAATTTATTTAAAGTTTCAGAAGGAAGGTCTGCCCTATATTTTCTCAACTGTGTCTATTTAGGAGCAACAATGACAGGGAGTTGAACTATGGGAAAAGTCTAGTTAACTCCTTTTTTAGCTATAAAGTAAATCTACTCTACCAAGATCAAAGCAGCTCAAAAATATAAATCTATTTAAACCAGAGTAGTTATCAGTATAACATATCTATGGATATGGACTGTCATCCTTTCAGTGGCAGTTTCAGCAGACATTCATGAAACTCACCTTATTTAAACTTTTAGTATTCCCAGACATTTGCTTTTTTAGAATAAATTCTTAACAATTGTTAGTAACAGTTATGATTCAAGATTGATACTTAACTTGCTTTAAGCTGTGGTTTGCCTGCTTTTTAATGCAGTGAAAAACCCAAGAGTAAAACATTTATTTTTATTAATAATAGCAATGTATTGAATGTGCTCAATTTGCACTTCTAAGCTGGCAGGTGACAAACATATATAAAACAGTCTTACCCAGATTCTGATTTGATTTCTGTATGGTATTTTTATTGCCTAAGCAGTACCATAAGAATAGTTCATTTACTATAATTAAAATTACAAAGAAGCTGTGTCCATGCTCATCCCCTCATACTCAAGCTCAGTCTGATGAGTCAGACATGTGAGAAAAGAAACAGTTCTTCTGCCACCGGTCTTAGTCTCATGAACAATTTCTCTACCAGAAGCTCTGCTAATCTCTAATGTTTCCTTCATGCCTGACCATACAGACTGAGGTTAATCTTGATTAAAGGACAACTTGAATAAAAAAGCTTTCCTCAGGGGGAAGTACGTCCGTAAGACAGTGAGCAAGAGAACAGGATTTCTGTGTAAGGAAGCAATACATTTATAATGTAATATAAATGTGCAATGTAAGGTACAGAACGTGAAGTGGAGCACTAAAGAGTGCAAATAGAATGAAAAACAAATTATACCATGAATTGTATTTTCTGTCTCTAGGTTTTAAAAAATTATTCTTCAGGTACATTAAAAACAATTTCATCTCTTTTTTTTTTTTTTTTTTTTTTTTTCAAAAAAACACATATTTTTTTGGAAAAAAAAAAAAAAAAAAAAGGATAGGTCAGGTAGCGCTCTCCCCTTGAAGTGGTGGATGCTGATCACCCAACAGAATCAGAATAAAAACAAACTTCCCAAGCAATCAATTATAAAAGATTCCCAAGACTCCAAATTTTCCACTGCACATCACCTTCTTCCCCACACCACTGCCATTCACACTGTGGCTGCCCTGCAGCAGCAAAGAGGAATTGGCATCCATTCCTTATTGGGTGACACATAGTACAATCCTCCCAATTAAAAGATTAAACAAAAAGGTAAAATATTGCCGCTTGGAGGTTTTCCTTTAGTGTTCAGGCAGGAATTGGCAACACTGGAGAAAAGTGACAGTGCTCTGCAGGCTCCTGCCCCTGCCTGACCCCCAGAGTGCTGGTTTCTCTCAAGGACTCAAATTAGGTCACCCAAGTGCTTCCTGCTCTGTCTTTGCTGCCTGCTCTGTTGGGAGCAGTAGAGTCAGTGTCTGAGCATGCAGGGAAAACAAAGCCCACCTGGAAGTCAGTCTGAAAAGTTATATGAAGGACAGCAAGAGGGACTCCTGTAAATACATAAACAGCAAGAGAAAGGCCAGGGAAATGAGGTGGTGGACATGGAGACAAAGAACATGAAAGAGGCTGAGGTAATAGATGCCTTCTTTTATCTCAGTTTTGTGGGAAAGACCAGCCTTCAGGAATCCCAGGGCCCTTGAACCAGAGGAGAAGTCTGAACTAAGGAATATTTGCTCTTGCTGGAGGCTGATGAGGTTAGGAAGCACTTGAACCACCTGGACAAACACACTAGTTCCTTGGCCCTGATGGATGGACAGGAGAGCCTCCTGAGGACTGGAAGAAAGCAAGTGTTGCCCCTATCTTCAGGAGTAAGGATTCAAGGAAGAGCAGGCCTCTTAGCCTCACTTCAATCCCTAAGAAGGTGAGGAATGAACCCATTCTGAAGACCATCTCCATATGCATGGATGGATGAGAAGGTGATCAGTAGTCAGCATGGTTTTATAAAGAAAAAAACTTATTTAACCAACCTGAAAGCTTGCTGTGATGAGATGATTGGCTTGCTAAATAAAGGGAGACCAGTGGGTGTTGATTATCCTGACTATAAGAAGGTCTTTGACCTTTTATTCCATAAGGTCCTCATAAAGAAGCTGATGAAGTACAAATTAGATCAACAGAGCGAGGGGGACTGAAATCTGCCTGAACTGTCAGGTTTAAAGGGTTGTTATCAGCATCACAAAGTCCAGCCATACATCCAGTTTCTTGTAGTACATCCCAGGGGCTGCTGCTGGGTGCAACACCGATTAATATCTTTACCAGTTTCCTAGACTGAGCACAGCTTCAAGAAGTTTGAAGGTGACAAAAAACTGGGAGAATGGTTGTACCACTATCCAGAGGGATCTCTGCAGGTTGGAGAAATCTCATGCAATTTGAAGGGTAATTCCAAATATTGCATTGGGTGAGGAATAATTTAAAGCAGTAAGCCCCAAAGGGCAGCTGGCTGGAAAGCAGCTCTGACAAGAAGGACTCATTGCTCCTCCAGGACAAAAATTGAGTAGCAATGTGTTCTTGCAAAAAACAAGGCCAAAGGTATCCTGGACTAGTCTGGAAAAGGCTGACAGCACGTAGGAGAAAGGGTTCCTTCTTCTCCTTCTCCTAAGCAGAGGCAAGGCCACACCTGGGGTGATTTGCCCAACACTGGGCTCCTCAGCACAAGACTGACAGTAGAGCAAATTCACCAGAGGGGCACAAAAATGATTAAGAGTTAGGAACATCTGTCATTTGGGAAGAGGCCAGGACTGCTCAGTCACCAGAAGATCCAGGTAATTTAATCCATGTGAATAAATCCTTGCTGTGATAAAACGAAAGAGCCAAGCTCTTGGCAGTGGTGGCCATTGACAGAGCTAAAAGCACAAGCTGAAACACAGAAATTCCACTAAGATACAAGAAAAAAAACCCTTCTCTGCTGCAAAGGTGAATGAACAGTAGAATAGGCAGCCTGGATAAATGTGCTTACTCCATCCTTAGATGCAAATTTTGATAAGACACAGTCCCAAGCGACTAAATTATCCTCTCCTTACCTTATCTTTGATTATCCTGCTTCCAGGCTTGGGAAGATTACATCAAAACCAGCAGTCCATATTCTAGTTTGGGAAATAGAATTTTATATATATATATATATATATAGTGTACAGCAGACAGAATGAAGAAAGGCTTTCTCACTGAAAATTGGTCACGAAATGCTTAGACACTGTAGTGCAAGGTGACTAGAAAAGCTGTCAGCATCAAATGGTTCTGGAGCAGGGGCAGACTGAATGAAGATAACATGCTGGGGATGATGTTCTTTAGGGTTTAAAAGACAAAAAAAATTAAAAAATAACACGAATACAAAAATCGCTTATTCTGTGAAAAGTCCTCAATTCACAGTTAATAAATAGAAAGTTGAGGAGGTTTTGTGATGACATTTTTAGGGGAATAACCTTACAATCCCACAGGGAAACAGAACAAGCAGAGAGATGAACGTTTAAATATGCTGTGCAGCACTGTAAGCTATGGCCTGTCATCACTGAGATGGTTGTGTTCAGGTTGATTATTCCCCTGGAATGCAAAAATCAATTCTAACTTGCAGACTATTATTTTGCACAGATCCACGGTACTGCAGATTTTGTTCTCTATTTTATCTTCAGTCACTCTCAGGGGAGCAATCAGAGGCCAAAAGGTAATTGGTAACAGTCACCAGTGAATTCACTGAACAAAACTTTCCTGAAATCCAGAAAGTGATTTCATTCTGCTAATTAGCCTTTTTTAGGTGGAAACTGCTGATATAGCTAAAAGCTGGGGAAAGAGAGGGGAGAAGTGAAGATTATGTGTGTCATCACTCTCAATAAGCTATTCAAGAGATGGAAAGACATCAAGTTCGTAGCTAAGAGTTTCTCAGTGCAGGGTAGTCTGTGTGTGCACACACAAGTGCCTGAGTGAGAGGAAAAGGTGATGTGGCTTCAGAGAGCTTTAATCGGACAAAATTTAATTCAAACCTAGAGGAAGTGACCCTTTGCATTGTTCTCCCCAGTCGAAACCAGGCAGCCTCACATAAGTCATGCTAAGAGAACACAGAATTTCTCTATAATTAAAATAAGTCTGTCAAAGAAACAGAACTATCAGCAGCAGCAGCTTCAGCTGACTTGTTCCATTCAATTCCAAAACACAAGACTTTTGAAACAGCTGTTTGGGATGGGTTTTAATGCAGTTTCATATTTCCAAAATTTTATCCCCTGTAATCAGCCTGGGTCTCCCTTTTTGCATAATTAGACACCTATGAGAAAAAGAATGGAATTAAGACTTGGATTTGGATGTGGTACCATATTCAAAACAAAGCAAGGAGGGGAAAGTAAAAGCTGACAAATCTTGGTTAGTAGCTGAATCACTAACTGAGGCAAGGTATCTGCAAAGAAATTGCAGATAGTCATGAGAATAAAAATGATAACAAAATTAATGAATTATCTATAAAGTTGCTATCTTTAAAATTCTTTGCTTTGTTATAGTGGGAGTTTTCCTTTTCTGTGATTCAACAACCAGGAAATAAAACTTCAACATGATTTTGAACCCAAATTGTAAGACTGCCAAACATCACATACTTGTTAATGCCTACTCAGAAGAAAGTAACATGCATGATATGAAATAATTTTCTCATCATTTCTCAAGTCTGGGAGTTTCTCAATTCAGAAGTCTCTACTGAATGTCAGGAAGGAAGAAAGTGGTGCTTTATTCCTATTAAATCAGGTAATTCCAGTTTTCCATTCTACAAATTTCTTTTGCATATAAGTGGTGCAAGAATTAAGTACCTTCTGTTCAAACTTAAAAAAGTTTCCTTCAAGGACGTTTGAGCTTGAAAGAAATGCTATCTTTTAAAAATAATCTAAATGTATGAGAAATTCAGTAACAATGTAATGAAACCTTCCTTCCCCGACAGAAAAATTTTAAAACCTGGCAAAATGTTAAAAATTTTCGTGCACAACCAAGGATTGATCTAAATATGGCAAAACCTCTCATACCTTGCATTACTGATGCACAATCACCTTTTGTCCCTTGGCAAATAAAACAAAAGACTCATGTCTCAGCTACCAAGACTTTCAAGAGAGTGTTTGGGAACTGTGTTCTCTAGAACTATACACTCATCACATTTTAACATTTTAAAAAAAAAATAAAAAATTAGTAATGTCTTAATGTAATTAGTAATTTCTTGATTTGTAAGAAATACTAACAGTTTTCAAACACTGTTAAGTACTGGATATCTGAAGGAGTGGTTGTTGTCAAAAGTGCGTCCAATTAGAGTCACACTGGAGAAGAAACGTTTGACAGAAAGAAAATCCAGTGTCTGAAAGGTTAAAAAAAAAAAAAACCAACAAAATCCAAACCACTCCTTTTAACTGCATTTTGACTCCTCTGTTATACATGATGCAAAAAAGCAAGGGTTTTTCAAAGGCATTAAGCTTTAAACATTCACAGTATCTTTGAATGTCCTCAGCAGCACCAGAAAAGAGGGATTCAATTTTCAAAGATAATTGTGTCAGATAACTGTCTCATCCCTTTTCAGAAACAATCTGATAAATACCTAATTACCAGCCAAGTGATTTCAGAGCCACACAGCTGGGCCTGAGAAAAGGCTACAGGGAATGACAAGGTCCCCTAAAGCCATGGAGAGCAAGAGCCATTTGGTTTGTGAATTACTTCATTTATTCAGTTGATAAAATGCACAGAAAGTCCCCAGAGAAAACAAAATATTCATAAAATGTTCAAATAATAAATGGAACCAATATTTAACCGGAGAGGTGAAATATTTTTAAATAACACAGAATTGCATACTACAGAACAATTACATTCCAAAATCCACAATGGTAATTAGAGTCCTTAAAAAGACTAATTTTTTCCAGAAAGCATTTATACACTACTCAGATTAACATTGTCTTTTCTTGATACTGCTGTATAATAGGAAAATTGCTTTACAGTAAATTAACATTGCAATTTTGTTCCAAACTGGAAAAGCACTCTGATCTTAATTATAGTCCTAGCTACCAAATAAGAATTTATAGATTTTCACCAATGTTTAAAAACTCTCTCATTCTTCTTGAAAAAAAAACTAGTAATACAGCAATCCTTTCCAAAAATACCAAGTTTCTTCACTTTTAAGCTATGTCCACCAATTAAAAAAACCCCACAGGTATTTCATATAGCACCAAAGATGTCAGTGACTCTTCTGAAAACCTACATTGTAGGAGCCAATCCTGTAATCTTACTGAATTCCTTGTGCTCGTAGAAGTGTTGGCCCCTATTACATATCCTAAAAATGTTAATGGATTGGAGAGCATGAAATATCAAAGTAATGATGTGGAATTCAGAATCACAGATGGGAAGGAGACAATTACTGATAATGCTTCCACAAAATTAACTGGAAAAAGTTATATATTCCTCAGCCTTTGTGCAAAAATGCAACAGATCTGGGGTGGTGATCTCGGAAGTACCTATTTCTGACCTAACTCTGCTCCCAGACAGGAGCAAATCAGTTGGAATTCTGCAAATGCAAGCAGAGAAGGATGGATCTATGCAACTCTGTAAATCTCACTCAAACAATTTAAAAATGAAGACACAAAAAAAACCTTGCATGTACATTCCAGGGATGTGAGTCAGTGGCTAATGTGAGGGCTCAGACTGCCCAGGAAAGTGGTGGAATCACTATCCCTGGAAACACTTAAGAGACATGTTGATGTGGCACTTCCAGACATGGTTTAGTGGTGACCTTGGCAGTGCTAATAGTTGGACTCAGTCTAGAAGGCCTTTTACAATCTAAACAATTCCACAATTCTACAAGAAAGATTTAAACTAAGCTGGTTTGCCTTTCCTCTTCTATCTCACAGTATTGATCACACAATCAACAGTTTTCAAACCTGCTCCTGTCTGATTCTCAGCTAGTAAGTTTGAGCATTCTGCACGTGTCATTATTCACCTTGCACACAAACCATGAAGCAAAGCTGCCTGGGAAGAGCTGACACTCCGTTAGCATTTAATTTCCAGCAGTCAGGCGTGCACATTCAGTGGGGCACACAGCAAAAGGTCCAGGGGCTTTACCTGCCTGAAAATTAAGATGCGACCTTGTGTCACAGCTTTGGCATAACCACTGTTTTGCAACTGTTTAAACTATGGAAGTAAAATTTCCAGATAAAATTCTTCCCTTGAGCTACATCTGAGAGAAGAGAGCTGAGTGCAAATCACACAGCACAAAGAAACCCCCAGACGTCTGTTCAGTATACGGTGAAATCTTTGAGTTCATCTAGTTTCCAAACTTCCCAGGCTTCTATCTATCATGACAGGCATTAAATGCCCTCTCAAAAAATAAACCTCGTGAAATTAAAAAAAAAAAAAAAAAAAAAAAAGGAATTCTAGACAAAACAGGACTGCTTAGGACTGCTTTCTACTGCAAAGCTATGAAACAATAAGCATTTTGGGACTGTGAGCTGCAGCTTTTGCAGCAAAAGGCTTACTGGAATTATTTTCCACTTGAGATTCAATTTTGAAGGAAAGAAAAAGAGCTTGGCTTTTGCCCTTAGTAAGAACAAGGGCAATTAGAAAGGACTCCCACAACCTGCCTCATCAACAAGCCTTCTCAGAGACAGAAATGTACATCGGGATTCAAAGAATATTCTGGTCTCCCCTACAGCACACTCATCCTTCTGGAGCCGCCAGTAAAGGTGAAGTTTAAACAATACAAGGACTTTCAGCCTTGTCTGCCTCTTGCTTAAAGCGACTCTGTGAAATGCTAACCCCTTGGGGGAAAGGAAGAAGATGCCAGCTTTCATGAAGCTCCTGGAAGAGTGGCAGAATCCCTTTGAAACTGAGACTGATCTGATAAGGTCGTTATGGTTGTTAATAGCAATTCCTGCCTCTGCTTCCTTGGAAGGGAATGTGGCATTTCGTGGCAGTTCAGGGCAGCCAGCAGCCAAGCTGTCATTGCAGGGTTGTGACTGTGCAAGCCCCGTCCTGTCCATATCTAGCAGACAAATGAGGAGTAGTTATACCTCCTTATTGTTTGTGGAACCGGTAGCTTTTTGTTATGCCTCATCCTTAAAGCAGATTTGGCCATCTCACTGATTTTGTTCCCACTGGCTTTTAAGCCAGGAGCCCAGAGAAACAAAAAGATTTAAAATAATTGCATTTCTTCAGCTCCTGAGACTGTAAATCTTTGGGTCAAAGGTAAAACTCCTAAATGTCACCACTCCCAGCCCCAGGAGGAATGCAGCGAGGGTGTAACCCCTACCTCTTCTGTCTGGCTAAGGGGCTCATGCAAAATTCCACACTATCTCCAAGGCAGAGATGCAGAGCAGTGCAGTGGTGGGCCTTAAATGCATGGGAGAGAATGAAAACAGTAATGTGGGATTATTTCAAAAAGAAAGTTTAGTGGATGCAGGAATCCTTCAGATCATTGCGGTCCTGCTATTTTTATTTCAAACTACTATGAGGGGAGCCAACACCGCAGCGGGAACACAGACTGCATACAAGAAGATATTATTGTAACCCTAATAATCCCCTGAGGATGCTTTATGAAAGGGATTTGTTTAGTGTATGTACTAAATATACATGTATACATGTATAAATATGTATATTTCAACAACCTATGAAGGGTTAAGGTATCACCAGCAAGCTCCTCCCAAGAAGGGGCTTCCTGTCCTTAAAAGTAGGAGGAAAGAGAAAATCGGAGACAAGACCTGAAAATTCATTTTTTAGTATGTTTATGGAACCTCAAAATACATATTTAAATATAAGACAAAACATATTTAAATGCTGCACTAAATTTTGATGAAGAGCAGGATTTGCAAAAGAAGCTTCCTTCATAATCTAAACAGTAATTTGAAAATGAGATCACTCCTAAAAAGAATGTCATCCTCCTTTTCCCCCCACCCCTATTCCTCTTTAGGTTTTTTTTCCTTTAAAAAAGTCTTTTGCAACATATTTTTAGTCATTTCAGGACCTATTGACTCATAAGGTCTGGCTCATAATTTAAAAGCTGAAGTTATCTGTCAGAGTTAACAGTGGAAGAAAATTCAAATGGATAGACTAAGCATTCTGATCCTGGACAATTTCCTTTGTGAAGATGCTCCCAGATCACTAGTTCTGTCTGTAAGAAAGACAAAAACTGTTAGTGTCCATGAGTATATGAAATTCAGTAAACAACAGGGTGCTTTTTAAGCTTTGTTTCTAAGTAAAAATGTAAAAAAGTAAATTTAAAGGATAAAGCTAAAAACATCCTGACCAGAAAAGAACAACAGATATGGGAGAGAGAATAATGGATTTATGTCTTAAAAAGGTGGCCCAAACTTAAAAATTCTGTGCAAAACTTGAAATAGCCTTCACATGCAAGGACAAACAACCACGTATATCTCAATACCAAAATCTAGAGTTTCAGCTATTCAAATAGAAAAGTGAACCAAAATTTCATAAATTTTTTCTCCTTTCAATACAATACACTATTCTAAGAGAGAACAGTGAAACAAAAGGGATTTTATCAGAATACATATATAATACACTAGAAGTTCAGATTAACTGGCTATTATTTTGACTGCTCTGCAGTTCCTAGCATGTGTCCTCAGGCATTTGGCATCTGTCAGATGCACCATCAGATGCTCACACATGTATCACACTCCCTGTAAGTACAAGGGACACCAGCTATAAACATATTTTAAAAGTTATGGATGTGCCTGACATAACTGGTGTGACCTTTCCTGATAGAGGAACTGCTGGATAATCAGTCTCATGTGGGCAAGAAAATACAACAGCATCTTGAATCACTGAATTCAGTTGCATCAGCAGGAATTTGAAAATACAGAGCAAGCAACTAAGCTATATCAGCTCCTAAACCTTCAGAGGTTAAATGAGTTGAAGCTCAAGTTTTCCCAAACTCAACAGAAATGAACAATTGTAAACTTACAGAGGTGGACAACTGATTTCCTAGCAGCAAACCATAATGATGACACTAGCCTTTAACAAATGAATAACTAGTTAGGGGTAGAAAGAACAACTGAATGCTCAGGAATTGTGTTTCCATGGCTTAATAATCAGCTGTATTTGCACATATTTTATTTACACGGTTTTTGTGACCTTACAACAGGAGTAGGTGTTGCAAGATTGTAATTTTAAAAAGGCTAAGAGGGATTCAATAAGAGTATTATTGTCTTTTACTTTAGAAAATTCTGTATTTTCTTTCACTGAAGTAGCTGCCTCTTTGAAAATAATGAAATTAAGTGGCATTTGTTTCCTAACAAGTCCTGTGCTATTAGCAATAAGATGCCAAGGGAACAAGAGAACAATATCATATACTTTATCTCTGAACCAGAAACTTAAACAACAAATGTTAATTTGATGTTAAAGAAAATTGTTTGTGTGCTCATTTGTGCTACTGGCATTTTGCAAGGTAATATTGTTTTTCAAGGACTCAAAGAAATGCAACATAAATCAGCAAAAAAGACTGCAAAAAACGTCTCAAGATAGTTCTACCTCACTCAACCCTATGTAAAATAAAAATTTTGTTCTAATATTTCCACTGGCTTTGCTTTACAATACCCACCCACCAGTCCCTCCTTTCCTTTCAGGTAAGCCCATGTAGATGGATGCTCTGCAGCACACTAATCCTGCCACCAGTGAGCAGGCAGTGGATTAGATGTCCACATGGCTGCAGTGTAAATTCACTCACATTTTGAGCATACAAGTTATCATAGTCAGAGGAACTAATTGGTATTGATAAAGAGGTCCATAACACGCCTCAAAGTCGCATCCCTAGCACACATTAAACTGATTCAGAGCTACCCTTCTCCAGTTATTTTCCTGTTCGTGAAAGGGAAATAAATTTATTTTAAATCCTTGTTCTCATCTGCTCCGACCTGTATATCAAAACCATTCATTTCCATTCATCTCCTGATAAATGGATGCTTAATTTGTTCTCAGCCTACCTTGGAGATCCCCAGAAAGTACTGGCAGACAAAAAGCAAATTTATAGAATGTGATTTTTGTGATATTCAGCAGAGTACAAAACCTTCCTAAACTTTGTCACTAGAAAAAAGTAAACTTAATAATATTTCCCCAGAGAAATTAGTATGCAATAGCACACCTTTATGTGCTTATAGATAATGGTTTATCTTGCACAGCAAGCAATTAAATTGAAACCTCTAACAATATATGATCACATTAATAAACTCATACCAGTAAAGCTTCTTTTAGCCACAAAGCAATTCAAGAATTCTCATACTTGAAAAAATATTTTAATTATTCTCTGGCACTCTTCTCATTTCTTTTGTGTCACCCTCTGTCTACACTTTTACTTCTGTCTTTTTCACAGGTAGCAGCATCACAATTCTTGCTGAAACTTGTCTGACTGAGCTTTTACTGACATGATTTCCATGGGATGATCTGCTCCTAAGCATGAAATCCACAACTATCCTGGTCTTTGCACAACAGTTTCTATCTTTTGTTTATAAACAGTTCCTCCCCTTCAACAACAACTTCAATAACTCAATTTTTCCCTCCCAGCTGAGGCAACGTTGCCATGAAAAACTGTTTCTCAGTTCCTCAAATGTCTCCCAGTTCCACAAAAGCTCAGCTTATTCAGAGCATAAAAACAGTTCAAGAGCCATGACACGAAGTGCCAGCAGATGACAGATCAAAATCTCATTTGTGTAAAATGAACACTACCTTTCCTGGCATTTAAAGTTATTATCAAAATTGCCTTCGATGAAATAAGAAAGTTAAATTGAAGGCAGGTAGAAAGAGCATGCTAAAGTACATTGTTATGCTTGCCAGTGGACCAACAAAGATACACAGTGGGACAACTTAATGTGTTTTGGAATAAAATACCTTCATTGGTACACTGGGAAAAACTTTGCCCTCATTAATACCTACAAAAAATAATTCCCTCTGCTTCTCTCCTCCAGAAAGATCATCTTAAAAGACACTCTCACAGATAAAACATAACCAAACATAAAATAGCTCATGACTGACAAGTTGTTGACATTTTTCAAATAGATGCTGCTCTACTACTGCAAGCAAGGAAAGCAAAAATAAATAAAAATATAGTGCATGAAGAGAAATGACAGAAGTTTGATTACAGTGAAAAATAAGAAAATCCAAAGCTTCAGAAAAGTCATTTGAAAACCAACACTCTTTGGTAAGGAAGGAAAAATAAAAACACACCAAACACAACCTGTTTCTCAAATGTGATTCAGAAAATCAAATTTCCCTGCAAAAAAACTTTTCCTTTTTAAATATTCAGACTCCAATCTTCAAAAGCCAATATTTATGAGACTCCTATTTAGCAATTTGCTGCACTGATCTAAAATAGCATTGCTCACATTTACATATAAATTAAGCCAACTACATCACATTCTTTAAGCAGTTTATTTACTGCATACTTGGCAAAGCATCCGTTTTAGTTTTCCATAAAATAGAAAACATCATATAGGAAAACATACATCTTCTCTGAATGGGGAAATGGAATACACTGAACTGTATGCTCAGTGTGATACAGAACACTCAGAACTTGCAACGTCAGAAGAAAGGAAGTAGAAAAACAGTGCAGGAATAACATTATATTTTTGTTTCCTTTCAGTGCAACCTGTCAGTCTAACTGTGAGCCTAAACCATTAAATTCCACATATGAAGGCCAATCTGATCTGTTAGACAAACATTCTGGCAATTTATTTTAGTGGACCACTGTCTCCTTTCAAACATGAATCAAACCCTGTGTTGTAAGCAAGAGAAGATAAAAGAACTACTTTTGGTAGCAGCTCCAGAAGAAACTGCAGTAAATGCACCTTTTATTAGAGATATCTTGTCACTGTCAATGGCTTTTGAGGGTTTCTTGGAGGGGGGTTGTGATTCTGATACAGGCTTAATAAAAGTATTTACTAAACAGAATACACAAGCAGTTGTATTGACAAAACCCAGATTAACCTCTTCACTCCTGACCTTCCCTGTACCTAATCTCCTACCTCAGCTGTCTCATTGATACCTCACCTAGCTGGCATGCCATCAGCTTAACATGGCCAAAATTGACCTCTTTGTCTTCCCACCAAAGCACTTCATCACCAGCATCCCCCTGTCACTCAATCCTGTAGTAATAGTGTCTTTTTTGTTTCACCTTTCCCTCGCCTTCCTAATCCAGATCATAAATAAATCTTTTTGCAGCTTCTCCTACACATTAAAGATAATTTTCTTCCCTTTTGCCTGCACGGCTAAATGCTCACTTAAGCTCTTGGTTCTCATTTTGATTCATTTATTCTCAAGCTCCATTACATCGTATCAACCATTCCTTTTTAAGCCCATTCTAAATGCAGGTTTTAGTTTTATCTCCATTTAGGTTTCATCACAATGGGTAAAAATTCCAAAAGCATAAAACAGTCCAAAACCCAAAGACACTTGAATCCATTTAGGATTCTAAATGAATACGGGTTATTTTTGTAAGCATTCATGCAGCTCAAGATGCAGATTATTATTAGACATATGAACATCTACAAAAGCTTCTCCTCCTGACAATGGCACATAAGCCCCTAAGTATCATCGAAATTGGACAATTTTACACTCTCATCCACTCTTGTAGTCCTTCTGCCACCTTCTTACATTTCATACACACTTTTTTTTTTTTGTATAATTTCTTAATTTTGTCCTTTTTTTTCCTCATCTTCATCTGGACCTTTTAAATTATGCTTTTTCTGTTACCATCCATTTTAAATACAGCTTTGCCTCCTCATCCCATAAATATCTAAAATTCCATTTCATGTCATGCCTTTAGTATAAAGCATCTTCTGTGTACTTCCTCCTTAATAGCACATCTAACTCCAAGTAGCAATTCACTAATGCAAGCTCATTAAGATGCTTAAAGCTACAATAGAAACAAAGCAAGGAACTATTCATATGACGAATGCATACATACATGACATATATCTGATGGCATATTGTCACCTTGCTTATTTCACATTCTAATCTTTCGGGTTTATAAAAAAAAAAAAAAATTTGTGTGTCTCTGCTGAATAGCTGTTTTCCTCTGTCACCCGAGAATGCAAACAGAGTTTTCTCTCCCAGACAGAGAGTTTGAAGAACTGGCCATGAGTCATCTCTTCTTATGTTTTCTTCATAGTTTATTATTTCTTATCATTACATTCTGTTCCTGACCTGCAGAGCTCTTTATTGCAGGTCAGTCCAAGGTACAAAACCTCCAAACCCCCAAATACCAACTCCTAATACTAAATACTAACTACCAAATACTAACTACTCAATACCAAATACTAAATGCTCCCACCCCCAGGGTGGCGTGGATAGTTACACTACAATACACATAACCAGTATTTATAATACTTCTCCAATAACTACTATCTATGTTAGAAGGTTAAACTCTATTCTAAGCCAACTATAATGTGCTACCTCACTGCAGAACATGGAGGCAGATGAGGAAGAAGGAAGAAACCCCAAAGCCACATGGACTTCTCCATCTTGCCTTCACCTGCTTACCATCCTAAAAACCCTATACATCTAAAATTCTCACCGTGTGATAAAACTACACACTATTCTACTATCTAATACACATTCTTGAAAACTCTGCTTCTTTACAGAGCCTAAAAGCCCATTTTCCATGAACAAAGTTTAAAAACACTTCTTCAGAGATCTTAAAATCTCTTAAACATGCAAAGAAATATAATTCCAGACTCTGACACTAATTCATGTCATTCTGCTTCTGTACCATGAGACTGAGTCTTCACTGGGAACAATAAATGAACTATCTACACATTTATTGAAAACATGGTTTCTAAAAGTCCATGCACAGAGACTATCTAGAAAATTATCAAACATTCAATACTAAAATTTTGGAGACAACCATACAGATGTGTAAATGAACAGTATTTAATTCTTTTTTGATTGCTTCTGCCTGGTACTGCCCTCTCATATATGACAGTAAAATTTTGCCAAATTTACTATTAGAAATCAAAATTTTGGAGAGGAAGTGAACAAAAAAAGAAAGTGCTAAAGTAGAGAGAAATATTTTTATGCTGTTAGCCAGAGAAAATGCACGAGGGTCCTGCAGTGTGCCCTGAGACAGCAGCAGACCAACAAGATTGGTTCACAACTGACTCAAAGAGCATAGTGAACCAGAACCTGTTGATGTTCCAACAGCCTGATCTGAGTTCATGTGCTGAATGTCACGGAGGGATGTCTCTAGGTTGTGAAGGACACCAGGCCCTCTGTTGTGCTGAAGTGGCAAGTGGTGACAGGAGTGGTGATCAGTGGGCCATGGCCCTCAGCCAATTTGAATCCAATCCACTCCCATTCTGGAAGGGCAAGGGGACTGACTCCCTAGGGACAGTGTGGGTTAGAGGTTTGGTTAAATATTTTGTCCTTAGAATCTGAACAAACACAAACCACCCATGACATCGGAATTCCAGCAGCAGTTTCTCCTCTTTGGTAGCCTGTCCTGTTCCCTCTGCCCCAAACCAGCATCATTGCTAGATTTTGTTTTTAATGTGTCAAAGTCTCTATCCCTGTAAAAAAAGAACGTCCCCAAGCTGTTTGCTCAGTTCTGGTGATGTTATAATTATTACATGCACCCAGCCAGCCAGCCACTTCCTTTTTACTGGATAAGGCTTCCACTCAGTCTATGGTTTAGCTCCACAAATGCTACAGGGAGCATGAAGGGCATAATCAGAGTAGGCAGCCATGACTGTGGAAGAGGAAGGAAGGAATGAATTGCTTCTGCTGGCATTTGTGCCAAACTAAACAACTGCACGACCGTGGCTTTAGACCGTGACCAAATCACAACTCCAACTTGTCAGATATTCTCAAAAACAAATCCTTACCTTCTGGACCAATTTTTGTGGTATACATAAGCAAGTGAGCACTGCACAACAAAACAAAACCCCAGGGAGAAGGCACTTAGCAGCCTTCATGGTTAAGCTTTATGCATAAATTACTAAGAAGAAATGTAGAGTTCTTTTTAATCCACAACAGAAAATACATATGCTCTTCTATTTATACATTCATTTCACAGCTATAAAATAAACAAATATTTAATTATTCTAATCAAAATATCAGAGCTTCTTATTTAGTAAACCCTGCTGCATTTTTGTGGCTGTTGCTATTAGAATGTTTTTGATAAGCACTGAACATGACAGTAAAACCTATCATATCTGTTTTATAAAAATAATTCTACCTTAAAGCCTATATAAATTCATCCCATAAAATACTTGGAATTTTTTTCCTTCAAAGAGGTATTAAAACTTCCCCCTTTAATTCATTAGTTTTCATTCAACTTGGATTGCTGCTATAAAATGCTATTCCTTTTTTACGATACCATGATCAGGTTTTTCAGCTTACCATAAAGTAAGAGAACATCAATCATTCATATTATTCTATCTTGATCAGTGCTCAGGTGGGAATGCTCAAGTAATTTTATTGAATCATGCATTACCTACATCCTTCAGTTAAAGAAAAACAAACCACTGAATCCAAAACTACGGTTAGGAGAGAAATATGAATTGCCCTTTTCTATATGTATTATTAAGACTCCTGTACAAACAAAGGCCTAATACTGAAGCCAAAAATGATTCACACTAGATACATTTAGGGATGAAGCACTGAGAATTTTCTGGCAGAAGTGTTAGTTCAGCACATTTCAATGGTGGAATAAAATGACCAGCACAAGTATTAATCACCTGATATTATCTTTTGTATAACAGCATATACTCCTCTCCCGTTAATTGCTGCTAGCTGAAATGGCATTTGAGCTGAGCAGAGACATGAGGATTATGGTCATAATGATATACAACCAGAACTGCTTTGCCAGGTGTTCTGCTGAGTATATCTTGGCCATGACTGTCAAGGCCCTGCTTCTGCTAAAAGTTGTAACCAGGACACACAGACAGTTAAAGAAACAGAAATGACCCCCAGACTGAGGCATGACTGCAGTTTCTCATAAAAGAGCATTTGTAACCTAGAAATGAAGACTGAATATGACCAAGAATGTTTTTCTGTCTCATGGCAGAAGGAGTAACCATGAGCACAAGACACTTTTCCACATGGGAGTATCACCACTAACTCCCTCATAAAGGTGTTCCTCTTGCTAGACTTCATACATTCTTATATCTGTCCAGAAGCCTGGGGACTTCCTTCACATTCCTTCCTTTATGTTTTGGTGAACATTGTTCTCATAAACAATGGATACAACTGTGTTACCTTGTCCTGTATCACCAAAACAAACACTACAATAGGGCCAGTAACACCACCAGCTTATTTCCACTGGTCCTAAACTTGAGCTGCAAATCTGTGGGAGAAAAATTATGGATTTTTCCTGCATAAGCCTGGGACACGCATTTTTGTTAATCATCTTCTAGCTCTTGAAATTAAAATGGAGACATTCAAGCATGTCTCTACATTCAAAATACGTTATTGAAGAGACAGAAGGGGTTAAAGCCAGGGAAAATGAATGTTTGAGACTATATCCCTAGACAAATAAAACCAATATAATTAAAAGCATTTATCCTCTTGCCTGCAAAGAGATACTGTGCTAACAAATTTTTTGAAAATGCAAGAAAATCACGAGTAGAGAAAAATGACCAATTAGTTGCTTGCATATTTAAAAGAGGATGAGGGAGGAAACAACCTGACTTCAGCCCCTGGAGACATACAAAGAATCTCTGCATCTCAAAAAAACCACTGTTGCCTCAGGGTTTGGGCTGGGAAAGCGCCAATCTTGTTGAAGTGGAAAAATACATCCCAAAGTCATCCTATAGAACCCTGCCTCTAAGGAGCACCTTCTAACAGGAAAGCCATGGTACTCTTCAATTTTGGTGATAGCTGGATTGGTATTACAGGAATATTTGTTAGAGCAACAATCTTCCCATATATTTTGTGGGCTATGGATACTGAACTGCTTTAATCCCTATTTCCTATGCCATCTGACTCAGATCCACACTTCTCTGTGCAACCACTCCCGGGTTGCAGTTACACCACATGGAGTTCCATGTAAGCTCTGGATTGGTCCCTACAGCACAGATATTGGCATCTTTTAGCACATTTGCTTAAAGCACCTGCATGCAATATTCCTCTTCTTAGAAGTTTTAAATGCTTTCCACATGACACAGGTCAAAATTCAAGTCCCAAGGTGGGGAGAGGCTTCAGCAACTGAATCTAGAAAAAAGTTTTTTAAAGATCCCTAGAAAAAGTAGACCTGTTTTTCAAGTATGGTTGGCACTGAAAATATTAAATTACTTGCAAATTCCATCTTTTTTTTTTTTTTTTTTTTTTTTTTTTTTCTCCTCACCATGTTAATTCACTCAGCTAGTGAAATGGTTAATCCTTACTGAGACTGGGTAATTATCTGGGGGTAAGGGTGGCAAACAAAAATCAACTTACCAAAATACCTTGAGAGACTGTAGAGATTGTATAAGATTCTACAACTAGTCACAGAGTAAGAAAAGCAGCATTTTGTAGATGCAACTCTAATGTTAACATGGGTAAAAAAACCCTCTTATTTACTTCCTTGTTTATATGTTAACTTTCCATAATTCAGTGGAAAACAAAAAAGAAATAAATAACAAACATAAGTAACTGGAAATTCTGACTTAATTTTCCTTTTTTTTCTTTTCTTTTTGGAATGCAACATGTTATACGTTTGCAGGGAAACTCCCAAAGCACACCTTGCTTATCCTAGCCCCTATATTTGGTACTTACTTGTGCAGAGTTTTATTCATGTAGGGGTAAGATTTCAAGGCAATTAGGAGCTGAGATAGTTAGGGGTGAAAAGCTCAAGCATGCAACCCCAACTGTGCCACACTTTGGGCCTGCCAGGGCTGTCTTGACTTGAGGAGACCCCCTGGCACAGGAGGGTGTGTTTCCTCTTCCAGGCAACCCCATCCACTTCCCTCTGCTTGTGTTGGCATTTGCATCACTGTGCTTAACACAGGAGGGCAATAAGACCCAAAAAAGTAGTTATAGAGATCCGGACCTCTCTGGCCCCACAGAAAGGTTTGGCTCACCTGCCACAATTGGACAAATCCCTTTCATGTTTCATTAAAAGGAGACAAGTGAACTGATTCTCTCTCCACATTGCTCCGTGACCTCCTCCAGTTTACTAGGTGAGCATGGCATATTCTGGCAAAACAATTAGAACTTTGCTAGTACTGTGCTGGGCAGAAGAAGTAAGCAAAAATTTCTCACCTGCCTACTTAATTCTAAAAACTTGCCTAAGGATTAATCCAATACCTTCATTTTAATAGTCATGAAATAGAACAAAATGTCAGGAACTTTGAAGTCAGTCCTGGCTTGAGTAGGTGCCTGAACTGGCTGCCAAGTACTGAAGTTTGAACATCATCTTACATGCATATGTTCCAACTACAAAGACATGGGGAAACAATCTCCCTTTTCCTCATGGTTGCAGCTCATTAATCCCTATTCTCTGCTTGTCACCTGACCAAAAAGAAGATACTTGGCAGCTTTAAGTTTCAAGTTCTGTCTGAGAAACAAAAGATAATATGCATGTACTTTAGCTTGTCTGAAATAAAGATTATCTTCCTCAACAGACATTCTACACTGTAGCAGTAGTACATATAATTCTGATGTAAAGCTATTTACATAATTTCATAATGCTTTACCTGAGCCTATTCTAAAGCCTTGGTACTTCATGTGCAATTGTTACCTGAGCTTGGTAGATTTATAATGTAATTGTATATTTTTCAACATTTTAATACGAATACTGGAATCTGAAATAACTTATGGTTAAGTTTAAAGTATACAACCTATTGACCTAAGAAACTTGATGAAATTATTATAAGAAATTTCATCATCCTATTTTGGTCTTCTTATTGTGACTGTGCTTAAACACACAGTAATTACTCTTCTAGAACTAAGATTATATCCTGTATATGTGGAGTAGTTGCTACTTAGGTCATGGGAAAAGAGCTCGAGTATAAAGACTGTTTCATATTTGTTCCTGAAAGAATAAGAATACTGAGTTGAAGAGCTGATGTTTTAAATAGAGAAGAGAGACAGCCCCAACAAAGGGTCTTATTTGCTAGAAAGCAGCAGACAGAGTAACTGAGGTCTCATCACTGCCCATGTTTCTAAAAATATCTACTGTCAGAAATAATTTTTTACTGCAATATTAGTAGATGTTGCTTTATAGTGCTGCACTCTTGCTAGATGGGAAATAGGTCACACACACACCCAGGAATGTCTTTGCATCCACTTAAAATAACTGTACATAAAACTCATTTATCATGCCTTGGTAAAAGGGAGGTCTTCCAGCCTGCTCTTCTTTCTCTTTTTAGTCATGTTAACAAGAAGGCAGACAGAACATCACCACACACACACACAAAAAAAAACCCAAAAAAAACCAACTACACACAGAATTTGCTGAATCTCCCTCTTCAGCAGTCTGCATTTATGCAGTTCTCCATGCTTTCATTTGCACATCTCTGTTCCCAGTAGTAACTTCGGCACTGGAGAGTTTTCTCTTAAGGAGAGCAGTGCTGATTGATTGCTGCCAGCTCCCCCCACTGCTCCCCATGCCAAGCCCCTCACAATGGGCTCATTGCCTCCTTCCATCACCTTAGCTTGAATGCCTGGAGCAATGTATCCGTATCTAAGCTTCAGATCAGGTTTTCAAGGAGTAAAGGACCTAATTAAATCAACGGGAAAAGGAGTTTAATCAATAGCAAGCTATAAACTCACATCTTTGTTTTATCTGTAAATACATAAATTACAAAAGAAAAGTTGAATTCAGCAAAAGAGATTGAGAGAAGCACTATCCAATCTACACTATCCAATGCTTCCATTAAATTAAACCTCAAACTATTCAAAAAGAATAGCTAGAATTTCAATCAGGAAAAGCAAGATTCATTGTGAGCTTTGATTGAGGTGGGTGAAAAACTATAATTTATTCCCTGTTTTCAGCTTCTTTCAGCTTGCAATTTCTGCTCTTTGACAATCCTTTCCTTCAGCTATTCAAGGTACAAAATTCTTTTCAATTTACAGTAGCGTTAACCATATCTGTCTTTGTCCATTTGATTTGGAATGCGACATAATAGATGCACATTCTAGTTAAATATATATTCATTATTCACAGTTTTTCCAGTACCACACTGCCACACCCAGACATGCTTGGTCTTAAGCAGTTTCTTAAAGAGAGAATTTTAAAAAGAGCATAGTCTACTTCCATAGCAGGCATAACTCAATAATGAAATTCCAGTGAATTTCCCACTCTGCCTACATTGCTCGACTTCCTTGCAAAGCACTAGGCAAACATTCTTATCAAACTTGCCTTTTATCTACATGCTGATACCTTCATATGCAAAATAAAAATAAAACAGATTCCATATTTCTAAAATATCACACAGCATTTTCCTAAAGAACCCTCCATCCTAGATTTGCAGCTTGCTTTCCATAGATGTATTTGGACATTCACTTGTAGCCAGAATTTCTCTCAAATCCCATGGAAACAGATCCATCTGAATACAGTTTTCACTTCTGTTTAAAGCAAGCACCAAACTGGCTTGAAATGTCAATAAAAAGGTACCTGAATTGGTGAATATAATCTATATAGAATAGCAACTTTTTTTTTCCTGGTAATAACTGCCTAAACTAAAATAAATGAACCTGACTCCTTTTTCCCTTCCTGACATCCTTCAAAACAAGATTTATGCAATCATATGCCAGGTACTCTCAATCCAACATCACAGCAGGTGTTGAATCTGCTCATAAACTGCAACCAAGTTTGAGAGGTGGGGTCTCAGAGAGAACCTGCTCCTGGGTGAGCACTCCCTTCAGTGAGAGCACTCATGAATGCCTGTCTTCAGGTGCCCATTTCCACCACATGGAAATGCAGCAGGGCCTCTTCTCACCAGAAACACCCCTCCCCAACCCAGCCCAAACAATTAATTAACACATCTGATCTCTGGGCAAACCATCACTCCCTCATGCTGTCAAAACTGCAGGTAGGGAAGGCTGGACCAGGCACCTGCCAGGTAGCATCTACTTTGGAGGGATAAGGCTGCACTCAGAGGAAGAGCTGTCAGGACTGGGTTGTGACAGGAGAAACAAAAGCCTGGAAGAACCTGCTTGATTTCCCCGCAAAAGGGCTAAATCACATGTTTGCCAAAAAAAAAAAAAAGTTAAATAATGTTTCAAAGGAATATTATCATGCTAGTGACAGACACCAATTTACTTTAACCACCATCTTTAATTCTGCAAAGAAGCTTCAATGAGTCAAATGGAAATCTGTACCTATTGCTATAGTAACCAAGCTTTTTTATGACAAAATCTTAGATATTCAGTGGAGTCAGATATTGAGTTTCATAAAAAATATTCAAAAAAAGAATTTGCTGCATAGCATTAACTCAATTTTTTTTTCAAGCTGTTATTCATCTTGATAAAAAAACTTAGGAACCCCATTGCTGTATTTGACCTACAAATCACTGACTTACATTAAGCCTGCAGTAGTATTTTCTCCTCTTTCCATATTGCAGGGCTCCTTTTATTACTGTATATATAAAAAAATGTGGAGAACTATAACTTCATACTTGAAGCCTTTCTTAATGTATTAAATGTAAAGGACTCTATATCTTTCCACAAAGCCTACAACTTATTTATGGTTACAGCCATGTCATTAGGATATGCAATTTCAGAAAGAGAATGAGGAAGAGACTTGCCCTCAGTTTCTAGCTCCTTTTTAGCATCAGCAAAAAAAGTCACTCACAAAAAAAAGTAAAGAAAAGAATGAAAAATTCTAGGGCAAGTAATTTAAAATTTAGTTTTAAACCATCTTCACTTAGTAAAATCCCTTATTAATGTTTTCAGGCAAATAGAAGAACGAAATTATGTCAGGCTTACAACTGATAAAGAAAATAAATAATTTAAACCTTCAGTGAACCATTAGGCCCATGCCAAAAAAATTCCACTCCTGTAAGACAAATTGGAAAAAGGCACATCTGAAACATACCCTCCACCCCCAAGTGGTAGCTGTGAAATATAACTGATATACCTGCAAACTACTTCACTTTGCACATAAAGAGTTGAAATTAAATCTTTTGCTATTTTCTTTCTTTGACAAACTTGATGGTACTTTTAATGAAAATGGCTACAAACCAATAGGGTAAAGTAAAAAAAAAGAAAAAAATACAGTATGTAGTCACTTGTGCAGTTTTCAAGTTACAGTAAACAACAAATCAGCAATTCCATCAGGTGCTTGTATATCAGACTGATCACATCATAAAGAACTGAGCTTGCATCTTGAAAATTTAATCAACAGTAAAATCAGAGACACTTTAAATAAGCAGACAGTGTTGTGGTTTGGGTTTTTTTTGTCTGTTTTGTCTCTTGTCCTTAGGTAAAAATGTCTATGGAAAAGACATTTCTTCTGTTTACTGATCATGAGCTACTTTCACTTTGGATCCTGCTTGCAACTAAACCTAGGGTCACTTACAAATGGTAAAAAAATAATTGTTATGTGCTTACAATGAGAATCTAGCTTGTATACTCAGTTTGAATGCTGCAATCATTTTTCAGGAAGTAATTCTTTAGTCTTTTGATCCAAAGACATTAACAGGCAGATCCTTCCAAACACATGTCCCTAAAAAAATAAAATTAACTAAATGGTAAAAGTGTTAAAGCTGCATAAAAAGGTGTTTGAGGTGCAGAAAAAAAGCCCAAAATTCTCATTATATGCAGAAAAACATGCTACTTCAAAATAAACACTTCATTATGGTAGTTCAAGAGAATGCCAAGAGACTACAACTGTTGACATTTATATAAACAATTAAATGTGATTAATGAAAGGCAGCGTGACGAAATCAAATCTAGTTTATGATCACTAATTTCCAAGTCCTGATAATATACTGGCAACATTTTTTTATTTTGATGAAGTAAGTTTTTAATGTGTGTTGTTAACTCCTGTTAAATGCCCAGGTTTCTACAACATCTGCCTTCTAATTGCACATAAAGAGCAGCTGCTAAGATGTTCTCTATTATTTGAGACAGGAGATGTCATTTTCTCTCACAAACATATCAGTTCTATGCATCATTTATGTTTTGCAACAGCCAAAACCTCTTCAGAATTAATTTCCCTATTCCTAGCAGCTGGGTTGGGCTTGTATTAACCTGAAGAGCCTTTACAAGATGCACCAAAGAGCAAAATGAATCCATGTAGGATTCACTCCTCCTAGAGTACCAGTCTGAACCTCACAAAACACTGGACACTTACAAGGACTTTTGAAGTAACCAGGATGTGCAGAGGCTTGGCAGCACAAGAAAACTGATAAAGTAAACTAATTTAAAACAAAGGTGAAAGCTTAAAGCAAATTTCAACCCATCTAATATTGTTATGATTTGAGGAAGGGAACAGACACACTCAAGTTCCCAAATACTCCAAGACAGGTAACAAAAACGACACGGAAAGATGACAGTATTTTTCACTTGTATTTTAAAAAAAAGAGTCCTGTACAAAGAAATTTTAATCTTATATTTCCAAACCAAACACCAGAAAACAGACCAGAACTGAAACACTGATGATGTGTGTGTAAATATTTCCTTGGTTTGCTTTTTGGGTAATATTTGACTTGGGTATTTTCATAGTAGTGTTTTTTCATTTCCAGCCGAGACTTATCTTCCTGGTGTTTTGGTTAGGTTTCTTTTAACCTTCCTGAATCAAGTCCAAGAATTTTACTGCCTTCAAAATAGTACTGAAATTTTCTGACTCTGAAAATCTGTGCCTATAAATCCCAATGTAATTGTTCTTTTGGTGGTCAGCTGATGGTACTTATAGCTACATATTTTATTTACTATTTGAAACATTGCAAAGTAAAAACCCAGTTATTTGTTGCTAAAATCACAATATTTATATAAATATTACCCCTGTTTAAGCATGTTGTTCCTAACATTAATTTGTACACACAATGACAAAACCAAAGAGTTTTGGAAGTTACAGCTTGGAACTGGCACCATCACTTCAAGTTTATGATTTAAAAGGAAATATTAACGCTCTTTGCCTTTCAAATTTTTCAGTTTTTATTCTGCTTTACAAAATTAATGTGGAAATTTTTGTTTACAGAGAGGTCCATGTTGTCTCTTTGCTACCCTTAATCAATTTCCAACTCAACACTGCAAATGGCAGGGGGAGGTAATACCTCTCCCTGTCTCACAGTAGTTTTCAAATAGCCTTCAACTTTGTCCACAGAGGAATATTTAAAGAATGGGAAAGTTCAAGTGTTCTTTACATTTGGTATTTTAATACTCCCCTCCAGTGTCTGCAAGGGTAAAAAAATTATTAATATTCCTGTGCAAATTATGATTGTCTGTTGGATGTCAACATTTGGATAGCTAAGAGCCAGAGAAACTGGGTTGTGACAATTTTCCCATTTCTCATGGATTATGGAACAGCTGTCAGATGGTAACAACTTACACTATTAAGCTAGTCTGCATTTGAACTGGTGACCTAGGAGTGAAACGTTCTCTCTCTCATGATCGTTCATTCTCTCATTAACAAGGCCCCTGAGTCTTTTGCTTTCCACTGAATAGTTCTTCCTTTTTTCCTTCTTTTCCTCTTTTTTTTTTTTTTTTTCCTCAAGTCTAATGCATTTTCCTGATTATCCAGTAGGATCACTCCAACTGGTGCATCTCTTTCAGACACCTGTGATCAGGGACAGAACAATTGCTGGCTGAAAACTTAAAATAGGGAAGGTATAAGACAATAAAGAATACATACATTGTACCACATAGGTGAGATATAAGTTGCAAATAATTTGAAGACTAAAATTCAAAATGAAGGCAAGGATGTAAAGCATAATGCTACATTTTTATAGATGTACATATCCACACAGTAGTACTGCCTACACCGTGTTTGTCAGCACTGAGACTGAACAAGAAAAGCAGAGTTCATCCTGATGGGAAAGCACTGAGTTCAAAAAAGCTATATTTCAATATATCTGCCAAAATGCCGCAGTGGATGAGCAACTTGTCCTAGAAATATCAAGAGCTCTTGCTTTCCAAGTCCTGTAACATTATTAACAAGCTGATACCTCTCAAAGACTCAAACTCCTGCAGGATTTTACTGAACATACCCTGAGGCAATGGAGGTTGTAGAACTATAAAAATCACAAAGATATAATTGAGAGAAAAAAAACCCCACAACCCCACTATGAAAAGACACAAAAGTGTCAAAGTGACAATATATTTATTCACCAGAAATGCAGAAAACTAGGAGAAACATAAAAGAGGAATAGGTAGCAACCACTTAATCCTCAAAGCAATGAAGGGTGGATGACAGCCAAACATAGAGGAACAAGAAGCACAAAAATAAACTATCATTCAGAAAGGATGACAGGCATTTAGTAGCCCCAAATCATAACTATGTTTTCATTCAGCCTTCTTGGCCAAATGGACCAGTAGGAAAGTGGAATGGCAAAAAAGGAAAGAATATTCACAGCACTTACTCATATTTAAAAGTCTTGGCAGAGTTAATTCCATGGATGTGCAAGACCAGATAGGATTTAGCAGCAGAACAATAACACAAGAGTAGGCTAGAAATTCTAAACCATACTTTTTGTCTTTTTTTTTTTAACAAAAACTAATGAAATAAATAACTGGTTAGTGTCTTCTGTTATTTTTTATAATCAAATTTTGTAAAGAAGTATAAAATGAAGTTCTCAATTAATATGTAGCAACTACATATATAAATAAATACTTATGTAATTCAGCACAGGGCTGACCTGAGGCATATAAACCAGGCATCTTCTTCAGTCTATTAGGCAATTAAAATTAAATCTGGACACTCTTACAAGTGAAGGTGCCACTTTAAGTTTCAACATTTAACTGGAATCCTAAGTGTGCTGGTGTTTCTGCAAGCTAGGGGTTAAATTACTCTCTCCTCTGTTTGAACCATAACCAAAAAAGCATTTTATGAGTGCAATAATGCACTTCAATAAATGGAGCTCACAATGGATACTCACTTTTCTCTGGGGAATGAAGAAAACTTGTGTTCTCTTTTTGCTTCACAACACATTGGCAGTCTAAGGTATCCTTTGAAGGCACAGAGCCCGTTGTATATTACTGGATATATTTCACTTATATAGGTGCAGGAAGCAGTTAAGTACAGCCCTTCACCCAAGGCCTAACTATTCTCATCTCTCCAACTGTTAGCTATTTTACTTCTGCAGAAACTAACACATTATTCTTAACTCCATCTGAGTTCCCACTTTGGGGAAAAAAAAATTGTGAGGTAATCGTAGAAAAGGGCCTTAAAGTTAAACCCCATATATTTAAATTCTCTTATTTATATTACAATGGCCATTCCATTACCATAATAATAGGTATATGAATATAAATAAATGCTTCACTTCATTTTTGTCAGCATTTGCAGAAAACAATATGACAGAGAGCAGGGCTCCAGGGACTCATCTGACATTATTGAACAACCTCTTTGCCTAGGATATGCCTGTAGCTGCCCTGCTACAGACAGATTACACAAAGGAAGATCTGCTGTTGGCTTTTCAATGGAAGTCTCAGAGACTGATCCCTGCTACACAAAGAATTCACTAATGGGAATGCAAATAGCATCACCTGTATAAAGCAAAATAAAAAACCCAAAGCAAGAAAATCCCAACAATTTAGCAGGCAGATAAATACTTTCTAAAGAATGCTTCTCTGAGGGGGCCCTTGTGGAGACTCTTTCTGAATGCACCTCAAGGAGCAATGGCTAAGATTTCCCATATAAAATTTGCGTTAAAACTTCATAATTCCATTTAAAAAACCAATGAGATACAAGAGAGGTTTTTAGCTTTAGATACCATAAAACTCAAAAATACTCTACCCTAACATATAAGAGCATAGTATCAAGTGCTATATTAGTCGATATAATTCGCTGAACTAATTTCTGAAACTTTAGTAGCAAGCTGCATGCAATGAAGCTACCAAACTAATTTTAAGCCATTGTTTTTAGTGGAAGTGCATCATATATCCAGTTTAAAACTTCAAGAAATTTGGGATGCTCTGCTGCAAAAAGACTTCCAGTATTCCAGCTGGAGAATATCCTACACTGTCATGAGGAGGAATGCTCCAGGAAAGAGCTTGTTACCACTTTAAACTGCAGAAGGAAAAGAAGGGGTGTGGGGGCAAATCAAGCCTCTCAGCAGGGCTCCTTTAAGGACAGACTCCTGCTGGTCCTGGGCATATTGGATAGCACCTCATACCCTGAGAAAAGTCAGGAGGGTCACAGTCGTTATTCATAGCAGAAGGCTACTAAAGTAAAGATTTAGAAGGTCATTAGAGATCATTTAAACAATAGCCTTTAGTTTATTCAGCAAAAATAAGGGGCACACTCATTTCCACATGTAATCGCTTGGAGACAGATACAGCCCTGCAGTCTACAAGCTAAAAATAACTTCTAATTTATAATTTTTTTAATAAAATGTGGCAAATTACCTGATTTTTTCTATTTTGTGTTTCAAGTGCACTTGAATGTCAAAAACCCACAAATTTCCAAGTCTTATAAAGTCCTATGGAGGAAAAAAAAATAATTTAATATCTGCAGTATTACCATCTTGACCCATAAATTTATTTAAAATTAACATGGGGCAAGTCATCTCCAAACGACCTATGGATCACATGGCACACCTAGGCCACCTAGACAGAACTACAAGACAAAGGTTCCACACAAAATTTCCCTGAATGAACGAAGTTAAGGTCAAATTACAGCTCCAAAAGGAATACTTTTCTGACTTTTCAAAAATGAATAACTTTATGTGAAGAATTAAAGTCATCATGTCAGAGCTGAATTTTTACACTGTTTCACTGCTGATCTTTAATAGCTTTTTAGATGTGCATCAATTGAGGATAAATTTAGAAAGAAATAAAAAAACAAGTAAAAAGTTACATGGCTGTATAAAATGGCAATATAAGAAAGCCATTTGTGAATACATTAAGCCTAACCTTAAACAGGTGGAAATCCACAGAGCTTCATTTTACACCATCTGAGAATCTGACCTATTGAATTTAAGGTGACATTTCCCATCAATCTTTTATTTTTTTCATGCCCACTGACTGTTCTTTGTATTGTATGAACCAATGTCAACTAAATCTATTAGCTGCTGTATTCAAGAGAGCATGATGACATTAGAAATAATAAGGACCAAATTCAGCTTCTTCTTCCTTCTTTCCTCCTTTAGCATGATTTGCAATTCTCTTTCAGAATTTGATTATTCTCCTTGGCACTATTCAGGCTACCTTGTCTTATTTCAATAAAGAAAACAATCTGAAAATTAAAGTGGAGTGTGCAGAAAGAAATTAGAGAATTAGAGATTAAGGATAAATTGGAGATGCTCTAAAGCATTAAAAATAAATTGATTTTTATTGCAATGAAACCACCTGTATTAGGTTGCTTCAGCAATCTTGTACCACGTGATGGAGGCCTGACCTGCCTACACAACAAAGCACAGAGGGTGAGGTTCACTACAAAGTCATTTCTCACTGAGGACCATCCACTGAGGAGGGATGAGAATTGAGGGAGGCTTGCCCCTTGCTTCCAGCGTTCCTACTCACTCAGTGAGGCTGGTATAGTATTTGCACACCCTTGGAAAAGCAAAAGAGAAACAGGAAATTACCTGTATTTAGATTTTACTTTTGTTTCCTAGGAGCATTGAAAGTACTGCCTTTTATTTGGGGTGAGTAATGGGACAACCAACATGTGCAGAAAGACCTCAGGTGTGGAATACAGGCATATAAAAAGTAGAGGGTAACAAGGAAAAGAAGGTGGTATAAGAAAATGAAATGTGAACTGCTGATAAAGAACAGAATCAACATAGTAAGAAAACCAGCTTTTGTCTGCAGTTGGGTACAGCCAGTATCCGTTTATTCTACAATAAAATGATTGGGCATCCTGTGGCTTTGCAGCAGTACAGTGCCACATATGGAAGGCTGAAGCTGAGGAGGCACTTGAAATGGAAATCTTCTTAACAACTAACAAACTGCAGCAAAACAACCTCTAGATAATCCTTGCATTGTGCCACTGGATATTACTCCACACCACTACTTTAACAGTGCATCCACATTTTGGTGCACTCAAAGCTGCAAAATACTTTGAATATATCACAGAATGTGGCAGAGGGAAGTAGGAGATTGTGGCAGCTGCAAAGGAAGCAGTTTGGATATAGCATTTGGGAGCAAATTAACAAATAATACAAAGTAGCTAATTGATTATTGAGCATGCACTCTCATGTCAAGAATCTTGGCTAGTAAGCAAAGCTGATGAGGGCATAAAACCCATCTCACTTGGCTATAGCTCTTGGGCTTCCAACATCTGTTACGAATAAATTGACCCTGCTTTCTGATGAAGTTTATCCTCTTACCCTCAAGAGCACTCAAGAAATGGTCTTTGAATGTAGAAAAATAAAGTACAAGTTCTTTCACCTTCAACATCCCAGTCTGTGAGCTCCAGCCTCAACTCCTCAGATTGCTGAAATATTATAAATTTCTGATCCAAGTCCAATCTATACATATCCTCAGTAAAGATTTAATTTCAATAAAATGTCATGTTCATTGCAAAAGTACTTTTGTTGAAGCAGATTCCATTTCCTAAATACATTAATTCATTTCACAGCTGTATTTAATCTTGAAAAGAAACAGCAGAAAAAACACACAACAAAAACCCACAAAACAAGAAAAACAACCCAAATGCTTATCAGTACCCACAACTTGGCAAAATAGCTCCACTTGAAATAAAATTTTCAAGCAAGACAACATATCCTGAAACTCCATTTTCTGGCCATTCTTTGAGCACAGGCAAGAGTGGATTTTAACCTTAATTTGAGTGTCTATCACCAGTAAAGGAATACAGATACCTTCAGGTACAGGACTCACCTTAAATACAAATTTTAGAAGGAAACAATGTTCTGGACACAGTCATTGCTCCCCACTGACATTTAGTCAAGCTGTTAGAGTGTAACAGTGCAAGCCTATCCTGAAGAGAACTGACTTGGGATGGCAGATTCCTTCCCAATGTGGGCACTTGGTTAACATTTCAGTAGGATCTAAAACTGGAAGGAAATAAAGCTGTTCTTCTCAACACTTCCAGAAGACATCTGACACACAGCCTGCAAGGGAGTCCATCAGAAAACTGTTAAAGCAGATGGGTTTTTCCTCCATTCTCTGCATATCGAAGGCTTTGCTCATTTCCCAGTCGGTTCCTCATCTTCACTCATCTGAGACTTCACTCTCCATCTGTATTGCCGTATGCTGAGTGATAAGGTCATATCAAAATCCAATCCATAGTTAAAAAAAAGAAACAAAAAACCCAACAAAACCTGCTATGTATCAGCTTAGGCAAACAAGATAAAATTTAACAACAGTATTAAAAAATTCCCCTAACTCCCATCTCAAATGAAAACAAAATCATTCTACAAGTACATAAGTATAAAACTAGTGTTACATTCGAATTCTGCCTGTGTTCAAGCTCGTGGCTCTCAACCATCAATACCCTGGATTGCTGTAAGGTTCTTTTTTTGTCAAATTGATGGAGAGGTTTTTTTCTTTATCATACATTCCTGTACAAAGAAATAATAGACTATCAGATAGTCTTTACAGTAACCTTATCTAAACAAAAAGAAACCTGCGAAGTAGCTGAAGTAAACTATTTCACAACAAAAGGGTTTTCTTTCTCTTTTCACATATTACTGCCTCACCCTGGCATTCTAAAATACTCAACAAAATGGTGGCAAAATTTATGTAGATACTCAGCCCTCTAATGTCCCTAAAACTGCTGACACAATATCCTTCTCTCAGGATGCTACTTCTCATGGGTGATGAAGCAAAGAACACCTTAATCTGCACATGTCAAGATAAGTAAAATTCATGTCAGCCCTTGCAAAACAAAACTACTGGTGCAGAAGGTCACTAACCACTTCAGACCAAACATTGACCTAAGGAACTTACCCTGGAAACTTTTCCACAACAATGAAGGGTCAATGGAGAACATGAAGAATATCTGAAAGCAAGTGAGGGTAAACCCTTGTTCAGGTTGGTTTTTTTTTGGGTTTTTTGTTTTTTTTTTTTTTTTTTTTTTGCATGAACAGGAAGTATTATCCTGCAAATTTACTGTTCTTCTGTAATTCTGAAATTGGGTTACATAATAAAAAGCTGTTAGCTATTTCCCTCATAACCTAGGAAGAATTCTAGGTGTGAATATAGACACTGGAATGCCAGGTCAGCAAAGCATTTAACCTTGTGCTCTACAACTTTCTCTACTAAGCAAAGTTCTTTGACTCTCTAAGTTTTAAATCCTCCAGGTAATAAACAGCAGTGGAGAAAGCCACAACATACTGAAATTATGAGCTCAGGGGGATCATTTCTATGCCTATGCAAACTAATGGCTATACTTGAAATAACACTGGCCCACATAGTCAATCAACAGCTACAAAACTGCAAAATAAGAAGGAAGAAATAGCTGAAGAAAAAAAAAAAATATATAACCATAAGCCAGTTAGAATGCTTCAAACCAGAAGTTTTTCTAGTTTAGTACTGAGCACATTAGTCAATGAGGAAAAGGAAGGACAAGAACAGTTCAGGTACACAGAACTGCTTCTCTGGTGTGACTCCCCAACTTGTAGCAGTTCCTGTCTGAGGGGGTTCCTAAATCTGAGGCCAAACCTGTATCTTAGCTCATTATATTTTGTATAGATTGTCTTTTCCTTAATTTATTCCATTGATTTTAGTCCATTTTGGTCACTGCAGCATTTGCCAATGTGGTCTATGTTCTATAGAAGCAAATCATCTACATTTCATAAATGTGTTGGTTAAACATATATCAGATTCCATGAATCAAACTCTTGGGTTTATAAAAAATATTTTTGTGTGTCTCTGCTGATCGGCTGTTTTTCTGTGCCCGAGAATGTAAACAGAGTTTTCTCTCCCAGCCAGAGAGTTTGAAGAACTGGCCGTGAGGATTTTCTTCTTGTGTTTTCTTCATAGTTTGTTATTTCTTATCATTACATTCTGTTCCTGACCTGCAGAGCTCTTCACTGTAGGTCAGTCCAAGGCACAAAACCCCCAAGACCAAATACCAATGCTTAATGCCCCCAGCCTCAGGGTGGCGTGGATATTTATACTACAATCCACGTAATCAGTATTTATAATACTTCTCCAATAACTATTACCATGTTAGAAGGTTAAACTCCATTCTAAACCAACTATAATGTGCCACCTCACTGCAGAACATGGAGGCAGATGAAGAAGAAGGAGGAAGCCCCAAAGCCACATGGACTTCTCCATCTTGCCTTCACCTGTCTGCCATCCTAAAAACCCCATATATCTAAAATTCTCACCCTGTGATAAAACTACACACTATTCTACTATCTAATACACACTCTTGAAAATTCTGCTTCATTCCAGAGCCTAAAAGCCTATTTTCCATGAACAAAGTTTAAAAACACTGTTTTTCAGAGATCTTAAAATCTCTTAAACATGCAAAGAAATATTTCTCACAATTCCAGACTCCAACGTCAAACCAATATTTGGTTAGTTTGGTGCTCCTTATAGACAGAAAGCCCTCCAGTTACTGAGTTCAGAATGGATAGTGCAGGTTACACCATCACAGGCTTCTCAGTGGACCCACAGGTATCACAATGCCATTCCTGGCTGTTTCAGGATGCTGTTTGATAAGGAGGAAGCTTCTACATTTGTGTCTTTTCAAACAAAAATCTTCTAACACCAATCTGAGCATATTCCCTTGGCAGGTGGGTCTAAAGGACAGTGGGTCAGGACCTGGGCAGTTTTTTGTCAATCCCCCTCCTGCTGCTTTCAATGCAAAGGGAGGGCTGAAGCTCTCAAAACTGAGGCCACCTCACAGCTACAAATGGAGGCAGGAAAGCAGGTGTAGTGTCCCTGCACTATTTTGCGTCCATAACTGCAGACAAGGAAGCAGGAAAACATCAATATTGATTACGTTACTTTTTGGTCTCCCATGGGAAATAACTTCTTCCAAAAAATACAAAAAACTCTTGGGCATGCCAAAAATCCTTTGTATTTGTTATCGCAAGATATAGTCTTCCAGATAGATAAATTATTACTGAGATTAAAACCAGAAAAGCAATTTCGCCTTCAGTCTCTGTTTCCTCTCAGAATCCCTTGTGAGTTGCAACCTGAGCATAAAATTAGAGAAGAAAAAACCCAAAATTCTCTGTGTTAAATAACAAAAACAGCATAAAGAAATTAATTTTAAAAAATCTAAAACACAGAAAATGAAAGAAACTAAAACCATAAATGAAAATTTAAAATTAAGTAGACACTCTCAAGTCTTCATCTGAAGAGTTCAATAATTGCCAATAAGCTAGCTACAGACTGCTCTGAAGTGGGTGGAATTTCCATGTCAGGGTTTTCACTTTCTTGATTTTTAGTATTTCAGACATCAGGTCTGGCTAATACAAAATCAAATCTTGGTGGGGCAGGCACAGGAGGAAGTCACATGAATAGAACAAGCCAACAAATTGTGGAGTTTTGCAATCATAAAATAACCCATCACAATTCTCATGGAAATTTTTTTCTCTAATCAGGGCTAACACAGATTCGATGAGAAAAAACCCTCAAATGTTATTCTCAGTGTTAATATTTAAACTAAGTTAGCTACTTATCTGAAGGCTTAAACCACTATATATGTTATTACACTTCAGGTGTAGCTTAAAGATTTTCAGGATGGATTGGCAAATGAATCTTATTTAGCTTCACAAAGAGCACGTAATGAACAGCAAGCCTGATTGTATCTTAAGACTTGATTAATATTAGTTTCTTTAATCAGAACCCCAATATATCTGGCAACTTCAGGGTGATCAAGTAGAACTCAAATTTGAGATGTTTACTGAATTTTACATTTTGTTCATTGGAGAAGTAGCATATTTCTATGGGACACTGGGCAGTTTTCACAGGCAGTGAAAGGGGGAAGGATTTTCCTCCTGCGAGGGATTTTCAGGAGCAGTTGGTCTAAATTCGCTCCAAAAATCCCTTTGTATGCAGATTAACACTCTCTCATTTACATAAGAAAATCTTTCCCTCAAATCTCGCAGTTGTCATGCACAGGAGCGACTCTGGGCTGCGCCTTTGATTACATTATAAATTAATATTTGTCCTCGGTTTCCAATCAATGGGAAAGAGTATTTTGTCAAAAGGCACGCTGCTGGCAACACTCGAGCATATTCATGAGGGCTTAGCAGTGATTAGGGCGCTGAGGCAGCGGCAGCAGCCGCAGAGCATCCTCTCCCCGGTGCTTTGTGCGCTCCACTCCTCGCATCCTTCCCGGGGATTTTCCACGGGCTCTAATGGCTCCCAGTTGGCCTCCCCACGGCAGACCTTTGCACAGCTGGGAAGCCGACGTTGCTATGGAGCACCACCACCATTACGGAACAAAGGTGCGAAACAGGGCATTACAGCTGACACGCAGCTCGGGAAGGCATTAAGTGTCTTTACCGAGCTGTCACTTCCAGCCCTGTGGGAGACAGAGGCAAGTCACGGGTCCAGGAAAATAATATAGTGCATTAGCAATAACTGTGACAGAAAGCTGAAGGGGTTACGCAGAATTAGGTATACCACATATGGCCGTACTTGGCAAAGGTTGACTGAACCAATATTGACTGTTTCCAAGCACGCAGCTCTGCTCCAGCCTGTCTGAAACTCAAATGTGTAGCTGGAATGATGATCTGACAAAGAGTTATTGCCTATATCAAATATAGATGTATATTAGACATTATATGTATATATGAAATACACATAGAGCTACTAATTTATCTGAGAGTGAATCACTCTCTTTTGAAACTGACACATGCCAGCCTTATTCACTGCCCTATGAGTTGAGAATGCACATCCCTACACCACAGTTTATGCCTTATAAGCATGTATAAGTAAGACAAGTAGTGCTCTTCACTGTTTTGTGTTTCTGACACTCCTTCTGTAACTTGGAAAAATTTCCATACAGTCAAATGTAGTAAAATAGACAACATTATGATCCATCAAGTGCCCCTGATGCTGCAACATCTTCAGTTCTTAGAGTCAATCTATGAAATATGCTTATTAATATGCATTTTTAATCACTGGCTTACACAAGAGAGGAAACAAAGACTTGTTCTTTTTCCTACAAACTTTTTTAGAGGAGGACTATCAACAGTCAGGTGGCCATAAAACCCATCAGCTGTTGCTTGATAAAAAACCCGAAGTCTGCTCTTGTATTGAAATATAATTTACTTTATGTAACCTTCCAGTTTAACCCCTCATATTCCTTTTACCTAAGTTTGATAGTCTCTCACTAAATAAAATACTCCCCTGGGATGTAAGTATGCCTGCATCATACATAGACACACAGGAAATCCTGATCTTAATATGACCTTGTGAATGCACTCACTATAAATTAGGGTCAGAGACTAAGCAATTTTAGAATTTCTATTACAGCTGTGGTTACAGGTTATTTTCACTTAACATTTTGGATCCAGGGTCGTATGAGGTATGAATTCAGCTGACCAGTGACAACCTGGGAGAGTAGAAAACAGCTTCTGATCAAACCAAGATATTGCCCATCTACTAAAACTTCTGCAATCAATGCTATCCATATCAATCCATGAATAATTACAACTATAAATCACCATAGATTGCTACTATAGATCACCATATAGGACACCATTAGCTTATCCATTCAGGGCTTTGCTGCATTCTGGCAATATTTAGGTGTTTCCTCTAGATCAAGACCTTTTCCAGAGCAACACATGCAGTAACATCAAAAAGTTTTTACCTCCCAAGGGTTTTACCACCTTTTCTTTTTCTACAAAGTCTTTTTGGTTATGTTCATCATGGGTGAATACTATCTTATATAATTAATCCAGAGTGGGGTTTGTTTAAGTGATTTTTTGGTTTTGGGGGTGTTTTTGGATTTTTTTATTTATTTATTTTTTAAATGCAAAGTAGGTCCTTGCTACAGCTAATGAAAAGAATAGAGGAGTTGAGGGGCTTATTTTAAACCCCTGAAAAGTGGGGAGATTTGCTTTGACAAGAAATCACTTCCACTTTATGGGCCAGACAGATAAGGCTGTGCAGAACTATGGAAATTCAAACCTGTTCCACATTTCTCAGCTAAAAAAGACACACAACATGGAGTTAAATTGTACCTCCACGATGAAAGCAGCAGATTAAATCTGCCTGGTTTAAATCTATGATGAGCTTAATTCAACCTTCAACGAAGTTATTGCAAGCATAGTCAGACTTTTAAAAAGAAAAAAAGTACTACTAAGCAAACAAATTCAAACATAAAAGTTATGCTAAAGCAGTAAAACCTGGCTCAAATGCAAACAGTGGCTGGGTTCTTACTCAAAAAAGAATTCCCATGTTTAAATGAAAATACAGTAGGGGGGAAATCACATGATATTAGGTATTTCACAGGGGATGAGGAAAGCCAGCTCTCCTTTCTCCTAGCACAGCTGCTTTCCTTGTCCCTGCTAGAGATGCATGAGAGTTATTTCACACCTATGGCTGCCAGCACATTACAAGATGCTTTGATACACCTTGGCCAAGCTTTTTTCTGTTATTTATATTTTGTCCATTGTCTGACTTCTCTGTGCACTATAGAAAGACCTGCTAAAAAAAGTATACACATATAATTCATGAAGTGTTCCAAAGGATGTAGAGAGAGACCTGGTCAACTATTACCTCAAACCAGTTGACTTTTAAATATGTAACAGAAGAGCACTGTGATATAAATGTTTACAACTATCCATATCAAATATGCTTACAAAAAAGGAGAGCTTGGATAAATATTACCTATGAAGGTGCTGTTGCTTGACACCACCTTAATTCATCTATCTCCAGAGAAATCATACTATGCAATGGTGCAGTGAATAGGAATACTACAATAAGGGTGGGTTTTTTTATAATTTTTGATAGTTCCATAATTTCAAGACATCCTCCGAAGATGTTATGGTTATGAATAATAAATATTTTATATCAATTTTTAAGGTTATTTTTTAATCTCATGTGGGATTAACATGAAACAAAAGAATTTAAAGGAGGCTTCCTAAAACGTTGGAAAGAAGTAAATGAGTTATAGAGTTGCCAACATTTCTCCTAAAAGTAACATTATCTTTCCGTTAATAAAATAACTCAAGTCTACTACTACTAGCGAAAGGTAGGTTTGGGGGTTTTTTAAGTTTCGGGTTTTAAGTGCATCATACCTTTATTTTAATGTTTTCCCAAATAATTCAAATCAACACTGGTTAAAAAAAATTGACAGATGCCCATTAGCATAACTGACTGATCAAAAAATAACATTAATGCCTTATTACTTATAACATATTCACCAAAATGTTTCATTAGCTTTGTAATGCAATATTAATGAGCAAGATAACTAAAATTTTCTGGACCCAGCAAGTGCAAACTGCCAGCTAATCATTAAATCCCAGCTCTCCTTTCACTTAGTTTCATCTGCACAGGTTCCTCACAAATTCCCATTCACAGATCACAAAAGAACAATTTGGGTTACTTCAAGAATTAATTAGACATTTGTATGAAAGCCACTAGAACAACTGCTCCTCCTGCGAGTTCATAAAGCTGTTTAATTTGCTCTTGTATTTTCATTCAGAGAAGCTGGCAACACCACA
Source organism: Certhia americana (assembly GCA_018697195.1). Lineage (NCBI taxonomy): Eukaryota > Metazoa > Chordata > Aves > Passeriformes > Certhiidae > Certhia > Certhia americana. The sequence continues at coordinate 8,644,116 of CM031857.1, read as the reverse complement.
ATAAAACGCAGCATGCAGAGATAGCAAGCCAAATTTCTTACTTAATTGTTCACTTTCATTTACTATGCTCATTTAAAAGAAGCAAGCACTAACACCTTTTAACCTCAGCAGTGACACAGCTGGGGCACTCTTCACACATAATACAGAGTGACTTGGAATAACGCGCCCCTTGTCAATCTGTAAAGAGCATTCAGGTTGGGATTTAAAGTCTGTGCTTGCATTAGCAAAAGGCTGAAAACCCCTCTCTTGTACAGTTTAGCTTTTATTATGTTTATGTCTTGGCAGCTAATTGCCTGAAGAATGGAAAAGAAACGCTGAACAGGAAGTATTGAGATGTGTATTAAATGCTGAAGAATAATAAGACAGCATAATTACTGATTTCTTTTCTTTTTCTTTTCTGGAACATCTTGCCTTCTTCACTAAGGAGTTAAATAGCCATTTGAATGATGCTCTTTTGCAAAGCTGTCTTTATAAAGCTTCTATTGAGCAGAAGTAATAGACAGGCTCCTACACAGGACAGATCAGATTTCTGTATTCAGCAGAGGTATCCCGCAAGAAACTTGGCTTAGCCATGGAAATAATGTCACTGAAAAGTCAGAGTGAGCCCTGTGGAGAGCTAATCGAGGGTGGAGATGAAGATAATCCTCCCTCTGAACAGCAGCTCTGGCTAACCATAGCTAATATCTGCAATATATTTTCCTAGTCTCCCACTATGGAGCTGGAAAGCACTGATGCTTTCTCCCTCAACCTGAAAGTCCTTTGAAGATTTTTAAATTTGCTGTCTGCAAAGGAAAATGTAGCCTCTCAGACTCATGTGCAATGTGAAAACTGGCTGGAGCATACCAGCACTGAGGTCCATCTGTCAGCATGGCACTTAGCCCACAGACAAGGTGGGATGCCAGTTTCAGCAGGGCGTAGGTGCCAATTAAATACAAATTTAGAGTGATAGCCTGCAGAAGGCAGAAAATAGCATAGATTCTGCAAAGAGGCATTTCTGATGGTAAATACAGCCAAATGTTTTATTATAAGGGATCACTTGTGTTTATGATAGCAGGCATTACGAGTCAGATCCAAATCCCATGAAAGTCAAAGTAGCCTTCCAAACACTGCAGAAAGTATACATATGTAAAATATGTCACAGTCTGCTCTTACTAACTTGAATAGCAAGACCATTTAATTCATCAGAACAACTGAGGCCTTAGAGAACGTGCTTTTTCCTTAATCAATCTGCATGACAGTGAAAACTCTCTGTGCACAGAAAGTACTAATTATATGTGATTGACAAGGTAAAAAGAAAGACTGCAATGCTTACCCTAAAAAAACCCCACAACACAACAGTACACTAAAAGAAAAGCTTGGCTGGTTGTAACTCTGTCTTCATCCTTCCCCACGGCAAACAGGTTGCAATTAAGTAATATTCATTCCAGCTAGCTCCTAAATAATTTCTGAAACAAATGTGCTACTAAAATAAACAAAATCTGGAAATTTGCATTTATTCCTCAGTGAATAGCATTTAAAGAATAAATAAAACGCATTAAGGCATTGTTATTATTATTGTTATTTTTCACTGACAGACTCTCAAATTTCCTTCCCAATACCCTTCTCCTTTGTTTCACTACCTACCTTCCAACCTCTGTCACTCCAGCCTTCCCCTCCTCCCGAGACAAAGGAAGATGGAAAAAAAGCACAACACAAACCCCAATGGTTTCTGTGAACTGCAAGAGGTGAGAAGGGAAGACCTGCAAAGGCTGAATAAAGAGAGGCAGCACTTGAGGACCAGCTGATATCCAACAAGTCAGACCTCACAGCTGTGGATCCAAATTGAAAGCTCTTGGAAGCAGCTGGGTGTGGGAGGAGGCTCAGGGAGGTCAAACCATGAGCAGTTGTGGGTTGTCAGAGCTGGTGCTGGCCAGTGCCTTCCTTCAGCTGAGATTCTGGAGCTCTGTGGGGCCAGACTTGGAAGACAGGCAGATGGAGCACAGAAGAGGAACATGGACCACTTCACACCAGGCTTTCAGAAACAACCACCTTTCCAAATTCAAACAGCTCTTCCTCACTTACTTCCTCCTCCTTTCAACCTCTTACCTAACCCTGCTTCACCCCATCCATATCTGTCACCTTTAGATGTGTGCAAACACTGCCCTTAAGCACAGATCAGCTGTTCTGAAAGTTTGCAAAAGAGAAAAGACAGGGGTTTATGGAGCACATAAACTCATCCTGCCACTTTTAATGGAAATATGCTATGCAGGCACACTGTTACAGTAGGAGAGTTGAATGTCTTGGTATTAATATAGTTTTTATGGCTTGTTTCTGTGAAGTGTGTCACTCAAACAACGTTCCCCTTCCCAAGCTTTACTTGAAACTGTCTAACCAGGGAAACAGCACCTCATTTCCAACGCCTGTCTTTGTTCTTCTGTTGAAATTACAGCATTTCAGTGTCAAATTCAGCTAGTAGGCAGATTTCTGCCACCACAACAGATTTTTTTCCTGTTTTTGTTGTTGTTGTTATAGTATTCAGAGACAGAAAATTAAAAAAAAAATCCAACATTCTAAATAAAAATAATGTGTACAGTCTCTTCAGAGTACATTTCATAAAATATTCAACATTAATTCTCATTAATTCATGTAGGAAGATTGCTAGTGTGTGCTTTACAAGGAGCTGAACTTTATAGGGGCATATAAACATCTGTCCTGCATTAGAACAAGATATAAGAAGGCTTTTTCAGAATACTTAACATCAATTGTTTGATATACCTACTATCTTTAGGTGCCAGCTTGGACTGGGGTGCTTTTTCTATTCAAATATTCCCTTAGAGAAGCCTTGAAGAATGAATTTTGTATTTGGGAAAAAAAAAAAAAAAGACAATTTAATAACTTTGTATTTTTTCCATTTCCTTTCTCTCCTAGAACAACCTCATCACTCTCCTTCTCTCTCTGAAAAATATTAACTGCAGCAACTTTCTCTATACTGTGTAATACAGTCTCATTTGCTGAAAATAATCTGGGGGAGATGAGCTTCTGGAAGGTTTAGGGAGGGAGGAATTGCAATCTGATTTCCAGTTCCTGCAAAAGACCCTGGTAAAAATCACTGAATTCATCACTGAAAAGCATAGAACAAGTTAGCTCTTACAAATACACAAAACCTTAGGTAGTATTCCTGAAAAGCACAGAACAAAATGAATCACACTCTAAACCACATGAGAACTTCACAAAAGACAAATAAGAATCTGTCAAACACTGGAGTACAAACAGATGATGGGTACCAGAAACAGCAACCAGTTAATAACAAAGGACTGTAAAGTACAACACGGTCCTTCAGTGTGGCCTAAGCAGTACATGTCCTCAAATTTGTCAGTGAATTGTAAAACCAAAAGCCTGTTATTGAGATTATTTTACAAAGGGGCTTCCCTTGCATTCCTTAATTCCTAATATAAGACAGACATGGCTTAACAGATTTAAACTCCCCAGACCTGGGACAGGAGAGAAACTATGCTCAAATTTAACAGGATCCCAAATCATTAAAGCTCGTTAAGCTATAATGACAGAAAATTTTTAGTTGAATCCACAGTGCAAATACACAGTGTAAAGTACAGAATTTTGATAGAGGATAATTTTCTGCCTTTGCTCTGCCTCAGTCTGAGTAACAAGTTTGAAGAATACACAGAAATTTTAGCATTCCATTGTCCATACCCACCCTCCTCCAAAATTAAGACCTGAAATTTTCTGAAAGTCTTAATTCCTTATATTCCTTATTTCCCTATATTTCCTCATATCAAGAACCCTTAGCCTTGTGCGTGCTGTCTTTAGGACAGCAGAAAGGCTCCTTTCTTTCCAAGTGACAGGGTGTGAGCACAAATTTCCTGGTAGAGGCTCACAGAGCCTTCCCTAGAGTTTAAAGAACATCTGCCATGCTTTTCCATAAGTAGATGAGTTAAGAGGGGAATATTAAATGGTATCAAATCAGAATGCACTAATTTGGCTGCCTGGAAAACAGACAAAGGACAATCTTGCAAAGAACATATAAAGCATGGAGATGGATTTTTATAAACCCTTATTGTGATATTCATTATTAGTAAAAAACAAAGGAGGATAATAATAATAATAATAATAATTAATAATAATAATAATAATAATAATAATAATAATAATAATAATAATGACAATATGCTTCCTATTATGTAATAAGGCAATTCAACCACTTTTTGTCACAAAGGAGTGAACTAGAATCTCTAAAAACTGATTTGGCCAGAAAATGACATGTACTGAGATGATCAGCAGCCAGCATTTCCTGTGTCAGTGTCAGTTCCTGTGTCACAGAAATAAAATGGAGCCTTATTACCTGAAGGGCTGCTATTGGAGACAGATGTTATTGAAGCAGCAGACAATCCATGGATTTAAGGGGCACATTTAATGATCTCTGAGGATGCAAGACTCCTAGATGAAAGGTGTTTTACAAATGGACTTCAGGTAGTCTAAGCCCTAAGCCCACCCCTAGCTTTATTGGATCATTCTCTTGGCATCCTCAGTTCTGACTGCACAGCAGGCTGACAATCCTTTCACCATTGGTATGACCTGCAGAAGTGTCAGAGAGCTACAAAATGAATGCATTAACAATGGCATAATGACTTACTTGTGCCTCTATGTCATAAGTGGAACAAAATCATGGCAAGAATTTGGGAAGATCCGCTTTGCACTACCCAGGGCATTTTTGAATGCCAGCTGTGACACAAGCCCTTAGAACCAAATCCTGCTCAGACTAAAATAAACACAGATTTTGACTGCTTAAAGCTACTCCTACTCGAATACTGCTTTTGCTCTCTATTTGCTGTTTTGGAGGAACCTAAAAGAAGTACAATCTTTCCAAAATCTCAGCCTCATTTCTTGTGGCCTCTGCTGCACAGCCACTCTAGTACAAAACACAATTTTATTAACATAAAGACTTCCCAGTACTGGACCACCACATAAGGAGTCTTTAACAATTTAACAATTCCTTAGGTCAAAGTGCCCAAGCAGAGGCCCTTCCTGACTAAGATGGGTCTGTTGCAATAGGTTCATGGTTCTTTTGATCCTCTCCTCTCCTCTGGATAGAACAAGTTGTATCACCAGTGTATCAAGCAGGGGGCTGTTTCCCACATCCTGCCTGCTCTTTATCTCTGAGCCATAAGACTCTGAAACTCACATAACTCCAGGCATGCCTGTGATCATTGCCCTCACCCCACACTGCCAAAGAAGAGTTAACAGAGGATCAAGCACTTCACTGTTTGAAGGAAAACTGGTGCCCTTCAAGCTGTAACTCCAGAAATTTGTTCTTGGTACCAGAGTTCAGGCAAGAGTAAGTTATTCAGCCCTTTCCTGCTTTGGGAGTTGTTGAATCATTTTAGAAGCACACAGTGAGTATGAGTGACTGCCAAAAACAAAGCGCTAGCCTAGCTGAACCAGATCCAAACTGCCAGGGAAACTCTCATTGTTCCTTAAGCTACAAAGCTGAAAACATTCAGTCAGGTTATGCAGAGTACTGAAAAGAAAAAGAAGAAATTGATATTTTGCAGTTAGAAGGAAAAAAGTTTTATCAACAGGCCACATAATGGATCATTAACCAATACATCCATATTCAGAAGCCCAACAGATTTACAGGCACTGTACAGCTCATTAACGCTAGAGATAATAGCCCTTGATTAAAAACTGACACATTGATCATTTGTTCGGGTTTTTGATTTGCCCAAAGCTTCCATACAATTTCTTACACTCCCTTGCAGCATTTTATTCCCCAGATCATGAAAACTGTGGTTTCAGCTTCATGAACACACATCCTTAGTCCATCTATTTATAGTATTTATGCAGCATGTCTGTTGATAGGTTCCTGCCCATATAATTTAGTCATAAAATGTTGCCAGGCCCATGACATGATTTGCTTCAAATTATTAAACCACTTTGTTCATTATTTATTATCGCAATATTGTTTGCCCTGTAACAGCTAAGGTTATGTTAGCATTTCCATTACAAACACAGATACATCAAGGGATTTAAAACTTGACTGTAAAAATCTTGCTTTAGGCCTGGAATCTGCAGATGAGGTTTCAGCTGACAAAAGATTTTTTTTCTTTTAAACACTTTGTATTAAGAATGAAAACAAAATCCATCTCCCAACAATTTGGCTATAGCAATAAGGAGGAAAATAATCGCCATTTTTTATCAAATCACTTTCACATACACATTTTCCTAAATTAAGATTTTTGTAGCACGCCCTGGGTCATTTTGTTGCATTTCAAAATTATAAGGCAATTCAACTCTGAGAAGCTGGACACTATATCTTCGTAATAGTTTCATATTTTATGTATGGAGCTCAGAAATTTTACAAAAGCATCATACCCTGCACATGTAAATGTAACAAATTGCTATTTAAGGACACATAATGGACGTTTCTTTACCTTGACATCCATACAGAGGTGCTTCAATACAACTTTGCAACCAAATTGAAAATCCCAAATTAATAATAACAACATTTTTCAGCACTGAATAATTCATTGCTTCTCCATAAAGTGCTGATCCCACTGTCTATGCCCACCCCAGCAGTCTTTATGGGACTAGTGTATACTTTTTTAAAGTGTGGCTATTATTTGTATATAGATGCAAATGCCCAACACAGTATGAAATTATAGTTCTTACCAGCATTAAGATTAAAAGAAAACAAGACTTCAATTTTGCCAGCGTATTTGCTCCTAATTCAGATGCACAGCACATCCTATTCTGATGGATTAGGAAGACAGACAATTCACCTTCAAAGAAAGTGGAAGTAATCTTTGCTTGAGGCACAGCAAATTCCGATACAGTTCACTTTTTCTAGTAATGCATAAGCAGATATATGATAAAGATTAGTAATAAGGCCATATGGATTCCTGTACTAGGCTGTCTCAGAAATCTTAAGCAGAATTTCTCCATTTGCTTTTTTAGACAGGGACCTATCCATAGGCAGCCCATGGGTTGCCTAAATTTAATGTTTTGGTATATCAGATCTTTTAAGTTGCAGTGATTTAATGAATCTGTCCCTGAGAAGGAAGCTGAAAATTTACATAATCATTTGTTTTAGACTTCCAAGTTTATAATCAAAAGGATTGTGTATTGCACATGACTGAAGTTTGTAGAGTGTGAATTTGAGATTGAAATGTAGAAAGAGGAAGAAGTTCAAGCTCACACTTGATCATGCTTCAGTGCTGAATTTCATTTCTCTGACAGCTACCTGAAGTAACAAGAAGACTACCATTTTTAGTAATGGAAAATTTAAAGCAAAATTGTAAGTAAAATTTTGAATTCCATCTTTAAAAAAAAAACCAAACAAACATGCTTGGTAGATACACTGTTCCAGAGATATCTGGAACAACACATTTTCATCTTGCAACAACAAAAAAGAGACTTGAAGACTCTACATATTTAAGGAAAAAAATCATTTGAGTCACATCTCTGAACTCTTATTTCTATGATTTAACATATTATGTATTTGTATTTAACATATTATCTGCTTTGTCAATTATGTTTGCATGTGAACAAATTTAACTACTTTGAAGGGACTGGTTTTAGGGTAAAGTATAGACATTTTGCAGTTACTGTAGATACATCTGTGAACTTATCCTTTTTTTTTGTTCTCTATGGTACCTTATCAAATTTGGCATTTTCCTATAAAATACTATAATTTGTCTCTGATACACATCTTCCCAAACATTTTTCACTCTCATTCCACTCTGACCTTCCTTTAGCCTTCACAGTCACACACAAAAAAAAAGCCCTCTGCTTTTTTATTTTCATTACAACAAGAAATGATTCAGTGTAGCCCTCTAATCGAAGGCTGCAACAAATACAGAATCATAGAATCACAGAATGCGTTATGTTGGAAGGTACCTGAAAGAACATCTCAGTCCAACTTCCCTGCTATGGGCAGGGACATTTTCCACTAGAGCAGGCTGCTCAGAGTCCCATCCAACCTGGCCTTGAACACATCCAGGGATGGGGCATCCACAGCTTCTCTGAGCAACTTGTTCTAGTGCCTCATCACCCTCACAGTAAATATTTTTTTCCTAAAGAAATTTGCTTCTAGGTAATTTCTCCCTTATATATCTGGTGGCATTCCCAACAGATGTGTTCCCAAGCTAATCTTGAAGCTCTTCTACCATGGATAATCCACAGTTTTCCCAACTAATCTGTTTCAGATTTTTACCATCTCTGTCATTGCAAAGACTTCCCAGACATATAGAGGAGTCTTCCATGTTGTCATGGTGAATTTATTCACATCTCTCTGCATATGCAAAGGGTGACTCTCAGTTTTCTCATCTCTGGAGTTAACAGTCTATTACCTCCCTCTTTATTTCAAAATCATGTTCCTGAGTTCGTCTGATTGCTTTCCTCCACATAATTCCACTTCCTTGGAAATGCATTTTCATATGTACCTGTCCCAGCAGGTTGTCAGGCTCATTCTGAATAGTTTAATTTGACCATGGAAAGGCTGAAAAGCCTTACCCTCCTCCCACAGAACTCTCTCCCCTTTCCTTTCTCTTCAGCAACTCCATACCACACCAAGTCCCAAAGAAGGGAACTTCCTGACTGTCACTTGTGTGACTATAATTAAATACCTACTAATCTTCTCCTTGTCAAGCAGGCCATAAAAATGAGAGGGCACATAATTAGATTCATCAAGATGGGGGGAAAAAAAAAAAATCTAATTTTATTTCCTTTTTATTTCCTGTGAAGTACAGTTCTGTCCAAAGATCTTCTTAGTAGTATTTAAGGTATTTAAAAGTGAATGCTTTACCAAGATTTGCAGTTCAGTGGAAGACACTTAACCATTAGCTTGCTTCATGGTTAGAAGCTGAGCTGATGTGACCATGAGCAGAGAGGGCTGTGATCTAGGTGAGGCTGGATAACAATGTGCTGAAAGCTTGGCTGTTACCAGGGGCACTAACTGTGCATCTTCAAATTGATTTGCAGGCCACCTTTCTGTAACCAATATACTCCAACACCGTTCTCCTACTTTTCTTAGTTAACTTCCTCTGCCAAAACTCTCTTTGAGTGGGGAGAGGCAACAAAGAGACATCAGTTCCTGTTAATCATGTAACTAATGAAGACAGTGAATTTAATCTGCTTATTTTAGATGAGTAACAGGATTTTACACTCCAGAAAAGACCTACAGTAAGTTTTCTACATCTTCCAATTTTATTTCTTTCCCCTCTACACTGCTCTGGTTTTAAAATAGTTTAATATTTTAGCACTCGAAAGCTGTTAGAGGGGTGCACAGTGACATGCAAGAGGAGCACAGATCACAGACATGGCTCAAAAAGAATCCAGCCCAGGTAACTAAATCAGAGGAACTACAATAACAAAAGATTCTGATTCTTTCACCCTCACTGCTGGTCTCTGCCCATGCTCTGTTGTGTTTCTGAGTCAGCCTGCACTCAGCTGCTTCATAGTGCCAGGGCTCTTCCCTCTGAAGAGAGGAAGGGTTAACTGGTGCTCCTAGCACTTGTTTGCAGCTCTAGAAACCACAGCACCCATGTCTTTCCTGCACTACCTTGTGCAAATCACTTCAGTTCCTTGGGAAAAGTCAGTCTGTGAATACACATATGCAATATGTGTTGGAAATAAAAATAATTCCAACATCGATTTTGACTTCCAAAGATCACTAGAGCCAGGACAAGTAATCAGGTGCTTTAAAAACTCTCATTAAGTGTCTTCAAGTAACTGAATGTTTGAAATTTGAAAATGCATCAATAACTATTTCAGTTTCAACTGCACTTCCTGCCACACAGTGGGGGTGACAGATACACAACAGTAGCTATCGATCTGGAGAATTTAGTTTCCACTGCTTCTCTGGGCTTATCCTCTTTGACTGATTTACAGAAAGACATTTCCACTATTTTTCTTGTCAACAGGATAGTATGTTATTAAAGGAGAGGTTATTGATTGAAAGCCACGATAGCCTGGGTATCCCAGTAAATTTTCACTGAGAAGGTTTTAAATTACTTTGCGAATGTATTCCAATCTGGAAATCCAAAATAGTGTCAGAAATCATTAGGCAGATTTAAAATTAAGATTCTGAAAAGTTTTTTGCCAGCAAAAAATGAAATGCTTAATAAGCTTTTTTCATATTTTCTGTTTGCTTAAGTTGTTTTTCTCAAAGTGTTGTCCATGCCTGTTAGCTAAGCTGTGAAAGAACTGCCTGGAGACTTTGGGAGTAAAATTCAAACTTGTTTTGTGAAGCAGCATCCATTTCCCTGTCAGAAGTAACTACCACGGGACCTCCTTCATGCCTCTCAGCACAGACATGAGATTAAGGTTTTCTCTACAACACCCAGGGGGAACACTCCAGAAAGCAGTTTAAAATTTAAACAGATAATTCAAAAGGGAGCCACAATGCAATGGCAGGGTCCACTCAGATGCTGAAGGGGAAATGGGTTAACCAGGGGCTAGAAAACTCCCCCTTTGGAGTACAGTCCTTTCCCACAGGACCTCTCTGTGCTATGCTGGAGGTACATGGATGTATTTCAGGCAAGACCCTAATTGATCCCAGAGCTGGGTGGCCTCTTGGCCCAGAGGAGATAAGAACTGGGCTACAGGAGAGAGGCAGAGATAGGTACAGCATTAAAAATCATTAGGCTTTAAAAAATCACCAAAGTTAGGATTACTTAGGGATATTCATTACCTCAAAAGTTCTAAAAAGAATATTAAATTAAAAAAACAAACAAACAAACAAAACAGGAAAGACACTTCTTGTAGAAGTTTAATTCTCCTCATAGACTGTAACACAGCAGCCTGAGAAATGTCTGTGTTTGAGACAGAGTGGGCAGGTAGGTGGGAACCCTTTAGCTTGTATTGCCACTGACATTTGTGTCTCATCCAGCCACAGCTTGGATGGTCACTCCTGAACCACATGAACACTAATCCAATCAAGTGGCTTTTGGATGGTTCAAAAGTAAACTCCAAATTAACAATTAGCAGTTATTTTTCCTTATAATGTGCTGCCAGTCCCGCACAGATCCAAACCAGAAATGGTCTAAGTCTATATAAATTAAATCAGCTTATCTGCAATCACAGTGTTAAACGATACAAGCTTCTAATTGATATTCTTAATTTCATTCAGATGAGGGTCATAATGATTTACCTTGCATTGGTAAATTGACAGTCACAAGCTATAACTGTTCAAAACCCGACACCTCAATCATTCAACTAATCTGGTGTTTAAATCTAGTTTAGGTCAATTGATGAAAATTATCTTTTTATACTTTTTAGTTTGCTGATTTAAGACAGAAGAAATAGCTATATTCACACCAGAATCAGATCTTTTCTTGAAACCCATTTGTCTGCTCTTCATTCCTTTCTCATCTTTTCATTTCTTATACAATACTGTTTTACGTATTCCTCCCTAAGGCATAAAAACATATCATATGTCATGTGTGAACTTATAAACTCTTTTGAAATGCAGGGATAGTAAATTCCAAACAGTATCATTTCTAATGTCTGAATAACTCAACTGAACAAACCATCTGTCAAATACACAAGAAAACATCCTCCACAATGTAAGAATTGGGGGAAGAAATAACAATATAAAACTTATCTTACTTCCCTAACAATCAGATCTTGTAACAAATACACCTAGCATACAAAGTAATGTGTAAATAGTTTTTACATTTATATTTAATACAGGGTCACAGTCATCATGGTATACAGCTAATCCATGTATCATATAGAGGGATACACTACTGATTATTGCACCAGCAGCTACACCTCAAAAATCAAACCCTGCAGGGCTACAGAAAATGCCTAAATCATTCTCTCCCACTGCTATCCCTAAATCCAGGAACAGCATGCTTATAAATAAATTTCAAATATTTCTATTAAAGATAAACTTTTCTTCTCAATTACACTATGATGAGAGAATTTCATAGAATGAGAGAATGGTTTGGATTGGCAGGGACCATGAAGATCACCTAGTTCCAACACCCAGTTAAGGAAACTTCCTAGTGTGATCATTCTTAAGGCTCTCTGGCAGCCACACTCCCAGTGTCACAGACTGTCACGGCTGGGACCAAGGCCCCTCCACAGGGGTCACTCCAGTGACCCAGTGGTTCCCTTCCTGCCAGACTTCCTACACACTCCATTCAGTCAGACCAGGTTTCCTCACCAGCTCAGTCCCAGGATTTCCATAGCAGTCTCAGACATCTCATTCCATAAAGCCATTTATCCACAGTGCAGTAACACAGAAACAGCCTGAGCTGGTGCCTCTGAGGAGGGACCCTGAGCAAAGGAATCCCTGGGCTCCTACCCCTTCAGAGTCCAAGCACACCAGCCTTGCTCTTCCTCCCAAGCCATCAGTTCCTGCCATGTCTCAGTGTCCCTCACCTGGCTGTGCCACAGGTCCCTGTGCCCTTTGCTGTGCAGTTCACACCCTCCTGTCTCAGGCTCCCACGCAGAAGTGAACCTGCAGCTCCATCTGCAGCTGCACCCTGAGCTGCACTGAATGTGTTCCTCAACACCAAATGTGTTCCTCTACACCCTTGCCATGAGCAGGGCATCTTTGATGAGACCAGCTTACTCAAGGCCCCACAAACCTGGCTTCAGGGATGAGGAATCCTCAGCTTCTCTGGGCAACCCGTTCTAGTGCCTCACCAAACACACAGTAAGGCATTGCTTTCTAATATTTAACCTAAATCTACTCTCAGCTAGAAGCTATTGCCCTTCATACTATCACTACATATCAATGTAAAAAGGGCATTCACTCTCCAGCTCTCTTGTAGGCTCTCTTCAGGTACTGAAAGGCTTATGGAAGTTCTCCCTCAAACATTCTCCTCTCCAGGCTGAAGAGCTTCAGATCCCTCATCCTGTCTTCATAAGGAAAGTGCTCCAGCCCTCTGAGCATCTTTGTGACCCTCCTCTAGACTTGCTTCAACAGGTCTGTGCTCTTATGTAGGGGGCCCCAGATCTGGGCACAGGGCTCCAGGTGGGGTCTCACAACAGCAGATTCTGTTACTTTGATGCAGTCAGAAAAACATATTCAAACTACTCATACCGAATGACAGGCAACACCTTAAAAGCGTTTAAAGAGCTGAAAAAGATCTAATTTTTAATTCATAACCGTTTGGACTAATTTGTCACGAACTTACAAAGAAGCATCTTCAAACCATAAGGGGTTTATTGCATTTTGTATCAGTAAGGATGTCATGTACAGCTATCATTTTGGTTGGTAAACCAGCACAACAATGATTTCTATTGCATTCATTACTGTATGAGAAAGTGGGATAGTAGTATATTTACAGATCATTACTTTCTAGATGTTTATTCAACTAATTATAATCATCCTTTAAAGGGATGTAATCCATCATTTTAATAGGTAAAAATCTCTTCCTTTTTTTTTTTTCCTGCACTGCAAACAAGCTAGATGAAACATTAGGTTTCAATTTCACACAGAGATCTTTATTTTAAAATACATAATGATGGCAGAAGCACTTGCAAAAGAATATTTATTAGGTGTCAACCACAGAGATTTCTGTGATTAATTGTACATGGTGACTGCTTTGCCCTGTATGGCTTGGTAAGCTTGACCACCCTGTGGGTTTGGATGGGGGACTGGAGTCACAAAGTTTCTAGAAGGCTCCAAGGCTGTTCTTTGTCCTTGCTTGCTTGGATGAGGTGTCATGGGCTGCCCTGGTGAGGAGAGAATTTGGGCTTGAGCCCCAACAGGATGGAAATGGCAGGGGAATGGAGTGTAGTTCCAGCTGTGGCTGGCCCAGGGAGAGGAGGGGTGTTTCCTTCGGAGCTTGGTTGTTTATCTTCGTTTTTGATCCCTAATACCCAAATTGGTCATTAGAAGCTTGTGCTAATTGGCAAGAAATTAAGTAAACTACCCTGTGGCTAAGACCATTTTGCCTCACCAATATGTTAGATACTTTTATAGCTTTTTTATAGCTGGGTGTTAAACACGGAAGGAGGGAACAGTTGTCACAAAAGACTCCTCTTTTCTAGACTTCAGCTTCTTATTGTTGGCCCTCTTCATACCCCACATCTTAAAAGGATGAGTGAATTACAATCTGAGGGCTGATACCAGTCTGCAGACTTTGCAACAGATTAACTTTAACTGGGCACACTGACTCAGAACAGAACACATTCTCCCTCATCTCATCTCATCTCATCTCCCAGGAAGGGATGATGGAATTTGCCCTCCCAGGAGAACTAAAAACTGTGTGATAACACAGAAACATTTAAAAGGCTAAATAAGACAGACAAAACTAATTCTAGAAGTACTTAATTTTGCTTTCCTGCTCTTTAGTGTTTTTGTTTTTTTTTTTTTTTAAGTGCTCAACTAAAATCTGGGGTCTGTTAAACATAGCAATTTAAAAAATATGGATTCAAAAGTATTTCCATTCTGTTTACTCACATAAATTAACATGAAATGTACTTTCAATTCTAAGTGGTTCTGTCAGTTTGGTCAAAGTCAAATTTAATGCAATTGATGTTAAAAGCAAAGACCAAAGTATCCCCAACAGTTCAAAAAATGAACTAAATGCTTAATGAATCACATGGTTACAGAGGATCAAATCCAAGAAGCTTCCTGTAATGAATGTATGATACCTCTTGAAATTCCCTTAGGGGAGGTTAAATAGTTAGAACATAATTTCTTGTCAGTATGTCCTTCATGAAGGCCATTTGAACATTCCAGAATCTTAATATAGCATAAAAATTAGTCACAGAATCAAAATTCTTATGAAATAAGTAAGGACAAAGAGCTAACATGCTGACCTCAGCACAGAAATGCATATCCCATATTTCAATAGTTCACAGAGAATCACAAAATACAACACTGGTAATTTACAAATTACATTGTAAGTTGACTACTCTGAAAATACTTTATAACTATACCTTAAGTTATTCTCAGATCTCATTAACCTTACTGAGTTTAACTTTTCTAATACCCAAGAAAATCAGTGAAGACACATGGTTCACCAACAGTGCTGCTGAAAAGCTTCAGATATGAATTATTAGAATGAAGAAATCCTAAGAGGTTGTTTGTTTTGTTTTATTCTGGCTATTATCCATGCTCATAGCAGCTGAGATAAATGGAAATGTCTCCAAAGTTTCAAATCTTACGGAGGTTTCAATCAAATGCCTGAAAGAAAAGGATGATTTGATAGGTTTTTGATTCTCTTTCTTGTGGAAAATAACAAGAAAAAAAACCCCAAAACATGATGTTTGCTGTGCATATGAGAGTAATATGAATGACAAAAATAAGACAAGACAAGCTCCCCCACCAGCTTTTAATAATAAAACCAGAAGTGTAAGCACAGTATGTTTAAGGCATTTGTTTAAATGTCAATATCCTGTCTGCTTCAGCAGTGATGCAGGTTTTTGTGTCACTTCTCCTGACTGCTATCGATTAAACAATCATGATTGCTAATGAGGAAGCAAAAGGCACTGTTTTTAATTCCACACTGCTTTTTAACTCCAGTATTTCAAATGTGAAATTGCCTTTGTTGTTTTATAAATCAGTATGTTCTTTGTTATAGACTCTGAAAACTATAAGCATGTGCATTACAGTATCTATCAATAATTCACACTCACATCCAAAGGTTATTTTTCCCTCCCTTTAGAATTCAATTAGTCTTAATGAATTGCCCTACCACAAGCTGTCAGTGAAGCAGAACATATAATCACTATGAAAGAAGTTTGCAGGAAAGGTGAGGTCTAAATATTCAAGAGCAGTCTGTTCACCTTCACATAAGCAGGGGTAAGGAAAATGTATGTTGCTAAAACTCATTCAGTCTGTTTGCTGGAGGCACTGGAAAATGTGAGTACAATGTACTTACTCCATATTTCTATGGGAAAGTTTCATTCATCCTTTAACACAGATAATAAAGTCATTTGCCTGTTTTGTTTTGTGACAGAAGGGTACATGAACACATGACACCAAACTGATGTCCTGGGTTATGGAAGGACAGCAACTGCTCTTTGTGTTCAAGCACTATCTGTACATCTCAATAGTGTCTCATTTGTAATGAATATTAACAAAAATATGTAATGTTTGAATCCTGGAAGTAATTCATTTAGCAAGGCAATGTTTTCTGGAGCTAGATTATCAAAGTAGGCTTGGAAGATATAAAACATTTCCCTTTATTTTTCTGGAGTCGGGAGTTGGGTGGGTTGTAATTATGCTGGTAAATAAAGTGATAAATTCCAAGTAAATGTGACCGTTACAACAAACTTTGTTTGGAGGTGAGCATTTTCAATATCTTACTAGCTGATTCTCTGTGCTCTCTGGGAACTCACTTCCAGTGATTCAAGAGACTTTCAGACAGAACGTATCAAGCGGTTTATTTCCTCATGTCAGGAGGATGATCTCTTAAGGGCTTATCTCAAGTACTGCTGTTGTATTGAGACCATACTCCAGTCCCAGATGCCTTAAAAAGACTTTGTAGTACATGAAAAGTATATTTTGTAGTATGAATTGACATGGATGTTCAATAAAGTCAGCCAGACAGTGATTATTTGCTGTAGATCCAACATGCTTTGGCCTATAAGGGATAAATACAGTTCAGCTTCTGACAGCAGTTTCATGAAAGAAGTTAGAGGGAGAACAGTCATCAAGTGGAATTATCTGACTTTGACTTATTACCAGAAAATTCAGTCTAATCTAACCCATAAGGTATTAGACACAGAAAGTAAAACACACGTATCTTGAGCAGTACTAACATTCAGTGAGAAAAAAAAAAAAAAAAAAAAAAAAAAATTACTGGGGAGCAAATTATTCCTTTCAACCATAAACAACTCTCTCAAGAGCTCTAAAGGCAGCATTGATGACACCTTCTACGGTGTAAAATCCACCCAGGTGGATTAAATGGTTATTTAAAAACATTTCTTTTGGTTGAGACATTCTTCAAGACAGGCATAAAACACATGCAGAGCTGCAGCACAAGACAAATAATAATGGTTTATGATAAAGCACCACATTTTACCATATTTGTTCTCACCTTTTCTTCCTGGTGTCTCAAATTCTCTAAAGTAACTAAAGATGAGCTTCAGATGTGTACAGGAGCACCACACCTTCAGGGAACTGTTTCTTTCAGATGGGGTCAGACAGCAGTGTGGAAGAGCTGCTGAAAGGAGATTTGGAGATTCCTGCTAGTGCAGGGATACTAATCCCACCTTGGGGCTACAACTAAAAGCTTTCTGGTGCAGGAAGTGGGACAAGAAGAAGCTATGCCAGAGCTTCTCAGCTTTTTACCAGAATTCCTGTCTCCTTGTGTGTCCTGACAAGGGAACTTGTCTCCTGGTACCCACAGCAGCCCTCTGCTAGATCTACTTCCCATCTGGAGCCATATCTTTTATTGATCTGTTCTGCAGGACTCTTCCTGCCTCAGATGAGGATTCATGTTGTATTCAACATTCCCTGTATCTCCCTGGCCCCCCACAAGGTATTTTCTGGAGAACACAGCTGTCAAACTTATTTCACATGGTGTGTGGTATTCCACTTGAGGCTGGGACTAGAAGCATTTTGTACTATGAAAATGTGCCTCTTTAAACAAAAATGTTAGCATGCTATAGTAAAAGAAAGTACAGTGGCATGACCACCAAAGAAAAAGCTGGGAGACTGTTCATAGAGAGGCACAAAATTCCTTTCTCCAGTTTTGCTGCTCTCCCCTTAAAAATAACTTAAATCATTGGCAAAGATGCTTCCCCATTACCACCTCCAAAGCTTTGACAAAGGACAGGTAAATCAAAGATTCATAAACACCCAGTCAGACTGATTACATTTCACTAGGGGCTAGATCTTTAAAAAAAACCCTGTATTTATGCCATGAACATAAAAAATGAATTAAAACCAGAACATTTTAAAGTGCTTAATATAACCACCATAAATTGTTACCAGGAATGCAAAAGCTTTTACTTTTTCACCTTGTGGAGTGTGGTCAATTTTCTCATCTATCATAGCATATGATTAACTGGTTAAATTCCTGCAGTCATAGTTTTAGCTTTGAAAAAGAAACAATTTATGAAAAACATTTACTCAGAATTGCATGAGAGAAAACAGTGCAAAAAGTCTTCACTAGAGTTTCATGTCTTATTCTAACAATTGTAATGCTTCAGAGAAAATGCACTCTTCTAAAGCTGCTTGAGAGAGTTAGTTTGGCTTATCTGTACACTTCTGCACTATATTCCATGTAGAGATATTTGTGGTGAACTGCCTGTGCTCTGTGCTTGATCGAGTTACCTGTTGCACTGATAAGGCACTCGATGACAACATTCTGTTTGGTAATCATTTAATGTTGCCCTCTAAATCACTTGCCATTATTTTGCCATTGTGCTATGGCATTTGTGGTATAACTCAGATTAAAAATATATTTTCACATTTTTAGATTCTTATCTAAAATAATTCTATTCTATTATCAAGATTTATCAAGCTGTTATTTAAACTCCTGAAAGCTGATATGTCTGACACTACATTCAGTTATACAAGCAGTAGATACAAAAGTCATAAGCATAGGATGAAACCACTACTTTTCATGTCCTAATGATTCCATGTTGACAACCCTTTGTACAATGTAGGTTCCACTACAGAGTGTGTTCAGGCTACAGATCGTGTCCAATGAGAGAGTGCTGTTTGTGCAGAAACTTTGAACGCAGTATTTGTGCACCATCTTTTCTATAAATGGAAAAGGAAAAGGAAAGGGTAGGATGGGGAACTGCAAGCCCAGCGCAAAATTTGAAATACAGCAACCAAAATATAGGGTAAACATATGCTACTTATCCATCCAGCTTGATGTGTCTTTAAGCATTAACAGAAGTGCCCATAGGAAGATGTGGCTGTTTGGTATGCTAGAGATCAAGGATAAACTCATGGGGCTCTGGGTAAGTAGCCCAGTCAATCACATTGTTGCCATGATCCACATTATCTGTGGAAGCTGGCACACAAAATAGATGCTATAATCACAAGTATTTTGGCTATAGGTCTGTTATTCTGCCCAACATTGTTTGTAATGTCATTAAAGACAGTGGCCAAAACAGAAGTTGCATCTTAAATTTTCTTTAAAAAGTCAAACCGAGCAATAAACCATGATGCTTGAAGTTCTCCCATTGCATGTAAACATTTTTCACCTAGTTATCTTCCTCTTTAAATTATCTTTCCCAGTCATGCAGACCTACCTTGTTGTGAAGACAGGAAAATAAATTTTATATTTCCTGGTTGTTTATGATCCAGAATTTAAGCTTAGAGTTTTCAGTTGTTTAAAATTGAAAACTAAAAATATATGAAGACGTTTGGGAGATTTCCCCAATGTCCAAATCTTCACACAGAAGCCCAGCTTTACATTCACAATGGGTTGCTGTGGACGTAGGAAATGCTGATAGACATCCTATACTTTGATTTTATTTTTACTTTTTTTCCCCTCAAGTGACTTCTCAAAGGTGGATGATTCTGGCTCTTCCATCTTTTGCTATGCTGACTAAACCTGCTGTGAGAGGGGGGGACCTGTAGACAACAGCACCACTGAAAATTAGGTAAAAGGCCCCTGTATAGTACTGAATAATGATTACAATCTGCTCACGTGTTCTTTACAGGAATTTAATCACAGGAAAAGATACAGAGAGGCAACCCTGCCAGTTGTTAATTTGTGAAGAAAAGGGGTAGAATAGAGAAGTCTTAACAAACTCTAATAAATAAAATAATAAATTAAATAATTACATAAAGCTGGTCTATCCACAGTGCATGCAAGCCAGAGCTGGTCTTTAGGAGTGTTGCATTGTGCCTTAAGTGCATTAAAATGTCATTATCCATTCTCACCAAACTACCTTTCTCACTTTCTTTCTTTAAACCTTTTTGTAAGCTATAATTACAATTAAGCAGAGACATGTTTATTGTCACGAAATGTATGCCAACAGCTCACACTAATGCAATCCAAACATTAGTATGAAACATTTTTCCAATTACTGCACAGACTCCCTATAGTGTTTCAAGCTGCTTTATGACATTTTAAACTCCACATATAATACAGTCCTTTAGAAAGCTGCAAAATCTTTCTATTTCTTTCTTTTGACCCGAGAAAACCTAAATCTATTAAAAGCACATTTTCATAGCAGCAGGATAAAAATGCTTTTACTACATTTATCTTCAAAATTGTGGTGTTAAATAGTGCCAGGGGATAAATAACCATAAAATATCACATTAGTGTACAGGGTACTGCTCTAACTATGCATGAGGGGATGTCTCTCTACCCTTTCATTTCTTCTTTCTATTTGTCCCATTAGAGCTATGCAGTCATTCATCAGTCACTGTGGCAAGCAGTGCTGCTCCATCCTGACTCCTGCCTAAAAAGAGGCCCAAGAAATAAAACCACAGAGAGAAAATTGAGTTCACAACATTCCAGAGATGTCCACACCTACATTCATGACTGATTTTCTGTCATAAGACTCTTGCTATTTATGGAAATAGTATAACATCACATATTGAGCCTTGAAGTTATATTAGAGAAACTCTCGTTTTGCGCATGAGATAGAACTAGCAAAAAAGTCTGAATAGTTAAAAACCATGCCAAAAATCCCCAATTTTCAGCTCTGATTTAAAACCCAGATGTTGCAATCAGCTTCTGCTAATCTATTCTGCTTTAGACTCCTGGCACCTCCAGCAAATGTATGATAACTTAACACAGCTGAGCTGTCAAATTGTTTGAGCTTTAGGCAAATGCTGTTATTCCAATCAAAATACAAAATCAGTAGCATTGACTCCTAAAATAAACTTCACAAAAAAATGGACAAAGCATAATATTTATCCATTGTAAAACCACACTTTTTTTTTTATTAAGAACACCGAGAAAAACAATACAGCTTGTGGAAAAGTATTGACATACATTTTTATCAAAATCTATCTAGCAGTTCTTTGTATATTATCCATCCCCCAACATCTCCCAACTAAATAAGGAGGAGCAAGTCAAAAGGTATCTCACACATTTTTTCTATGTAATATCTTGGAGGAATCAACCAAAATACTCATTTTCTTATGAGGGAGTATTTTTCAGTAAAAAAATGAAAGGTAAGTGTCCAAATTTGTGAGCAAAACTAGATTATCTGCTACATGTTTTACAGAAATCAATATATAATAATACCACTTTATGGTTCGTATATGTTTGTTTTTCAAAGGATGACATAAATCCTTAAAATACTTTAAAATACTGAAATTGATGTCCAGAAGATTAGGTTTCTTCAGGAAATGTTGCAAAGGAAGATTTCCTTGAAGGATTGAAGCCTTAAATTCATGTTGTGTATTCTATCAGACATACTCATTACTTCCAAATATGCCTCTAATAGATGTTTTAAAGAAAATAGACTTCTTAAGAATGAAACTAAACAAAAAAACCCCTGAACTGTTAAGCTCTGAATAAAATGTTGAACGAACTGAAAAAGATAGTCTTCCCTTCAAAGGTCAAACAATTTCTTGAACCTGTAGCTACTGAGAGCTCCAAACCATCTGGATTTTGTTAATCTAAATTATTTATGAAATCAAGGAAAAGAAGTATCATACTTCAAACCCACGATGTCTGAAGTATAGAGGTGGGTAGACATGAATTTCTAAATCACTCTAGCAAGACTGAGTCTGACTCATAAAATCACTATTTTATTTCACTGAAATTAAGGAGTGATCTCACTAAAATAAACAACAGAAAGCCTATGTTGATGGAACTGTCCATTTTCATGTTAAGGCCAAGAGTCAACATACCTGTAGCCTTGATGACCTCAAGGACCCAGTACATGCTTTAGATTTTTTACTTTTTAACTGCTTCTGAGTAAAAGCCTAAATCCACGAATACAATGAGCCTAACAAAGTCAGGGATTTATTTTAAATTCAAATTAGGGGTTTTTTTTCAGCTAACATAAGCCAGGAACCTTCATTTATCATGGAGACAAGTGGAATAGTCATAATGGCAACTCTTCGACATTCAGATCACTGGAAGTGAGGGATAAAGGAAATTCATGAACAAAGCAGAAAGGATACTCTCATTTGAAATATCATTTCATCCACAAATTCATACATCTTGTATTGACACTGCATCTTTTGCTGCAGTGGATTTTATGAAGTGTCTCAAAGCAGCTTGGAGATGGCCCTTTTGTCATAGGGAGTGCCAGATAAAACTAAGAGTACTGAATATATGGACACTCTGGAGATAGAAAAACACACCTTCCTCGTTCTCTCTCCAAGCCTGACACTCATGCTTCACTGAAATATGTGGCTGTGCAGCTGTAGGAGTTTACTGCATTCCACAGTTGAAATGTTTGGATGGAAAGAAAAGCAAAATATTTAACTGAACTTGTTTAAAAGAGCAGCAGATCTCTAGGAAGCTATGAAATATACCGTGTGTGAAACATGCAGAATTTAATACACTGCAATCTCTGAGTTCTCCATCCTAAAAAAAGTGATAGAGCAAAAATGAAGTCCATGTCAGCCTTAGAGTAGGGATGCTCCATTAGTATTATCAGGAGACAGAGTGTTTCACAGATTTTTGAGAGCAGTTATGCCAGTTCCTATGTTATCCAATAAAGCCATTTCAAAATAAGAAAGTGAAGGTGTTGGATCTCACTGTGAACAACTGCCATTCCCTCAGTGCGGAATTCAGCCAATACATTAACTTTGAACCTATAAGGTGAAAACTTCCAGTAGCAAAGCTTAATTAGAAATATAAACAGGCCTAAATTTTTTTACCTTCGTCCCTCAATTCCTAATTAAGCAGTGCCTGTAGGCAGGGGACATCCCATCAGAATGGGAAACCAAGAGCCCAACCTGCTGGCAATGCCTGAGAAGCACACATGAGCTTCATGCCTTTGAGAAAGCCTGCCCCAAAATTGCAGTAACACTCTATACTTGACATAAATAAACTCTTGGGGAAATAAATTTCAGCACTAGCTGGCTCCAATGACTATACTTGAAAGTGTGGTAAATTGCCATTCAGACTGGTTTCACTGTATCTTTATTTATACTCTCCAAATCCAAATGCTATATGGCTCACAAAAAAATACTTCTATAGGCTGTTCAAATCTTTGGCTTGTCTCCAAGTGTTCTGCTGGTTTAGATTCTACACATCCAGGAGGAACTATTCACGCCTCAGACATTTATATTAGCACTGTAAATATTCTGTACTGGAGAGAAAATGTCAGGGCACTTAACAGAAAACTGTTTCAGAGTTTCATAGCCAAAAAGGACATCTCTGCTGCTCTCTTTTCCACGTTACTTAATTTTTTATGAATGACGGTCAAGACTTAAAATAATGCCTCCGCATAAATATTCAGTAATGGATTTTTGACCAGCTGAACTAAGACACAGCAGGTTTATTCCTTAACTGGAGCCCCATAATGATGGCAACCTTTAATCCTGGGAGAGGGGTCACTAAAACACAAATGCCCCACTAAGACAACAAAGCCTTTCAACTGACTTCAATAAGGATTTAGAGATGAGGACGACTGATTTAAGGGATACTATTATCCATACTAGTATCAGATTTTGGTGGGGGGTAGGGGAGTTGTATGGGCTTTTTGTTTCTTGGTATTGAGAAAGATAAATGAAATATCACACTGAAGCTTTTTGCACAACCTTTCAAGTTTAAAACACTCCAAGTTTTCTTTAAAAGAAGAATCTGACATGTCAGCACCTGAATAAAGGCAAGATCAACCCACCCTGTACACAGAAGTTGAAATCCAGTATATTTCATGTGTGTTTTCTGACCATAGGTTCTAACAATATTTCAAATATTGTAGAGATAAAGCTTTTGCCTACATTTAGCAAAAATTCTGTGGGACACAGGATGTAGAATTTTTTTTTTTTAATTGTATTTGAGAAAATTATATGAATTTCTAGATGTAGAGAGGATGCTTCCCATGAAACATGTACAACTTACGCTCTGTCACAGGAATCATGTGATTATACTTCTTGGATAAGAAATATCATCTAATATGAAGAACAAAAGAAGACATCAACAAGCACATTTGCTTATAAACCCCATGAGGACTTGTAACCTCCTTTATGCAAGATGGATAAAACTTCATATTTTTAATGCAAAATAGCTTCAATTTCTGAATACTAATTTTTTTTTTTTTTTTTTTTCATATTGACAATTTTTCTCACAGAGTTTTTGTTTTTTCTCTGTAAAGAACTGGATTGTACAGATCTATGATGAAAAAGAGTTGAAATCCACGGTTCTAGGACCCTCTTTTGTCCTCATTTAAGCATTACAGTATGATAATGAAAAATTAATTCTATCTACCAAACATATAAGTTAGGATTAGAGACCATTATCAGATGCTCTCTTGTGTTTTCAAATTTATAGAACATTTAATTTAGTTATAAATTTATGTGGTTTACTTTATTCATAGTTCAGTCATGATCTTAAAGAGTGCTATCACAGTCTTGCTACTTGTTGCCCAGGTCAAACACATTCTGAGTGTAAGAGAAATTAATTCCATAGACAAATTTTATGTCTACTTTGAACATTTCCTAACATTTGTTGTCTGGGTTAACACTAATTGATATTTGTCTAAACTCAAAATTAAGACTTTTTTTCTTCTTACATAGATGACTCCTCTGCAACCACTTAAAAAATCTTCAGAAATCTTTAAAATGACAAAACCAATTTTTCATTATTTTTCTGTGTATTATAGCCACTAAAGATCAAAATCATTATTCTCAAGAAACAACATAATTTTGCATAAGTGTTATACAAATATATGAGTTCTGCATATAAAAAGATGCTAATTAAAAAAAAAAATATTTTTTATTCCCTTATTGCCACCTCTCTCCCCCTCCTTTCCTCTTTAAGACATTGGTGAAACTGTCAATGTGCTTCTATCCAATTGTCTTTGACAATGTTTATGTTCCTGCAGTCACTTGGAGCCCAAATTAAGAGAGAACTGATTTGCTCTTGAATTACATCTGGTTCATGCCAGCCAGAAATAGGATCTGCACTATTTGATATCATAGAGGTGTGTGTTATCCAGCCCATAACATGGTGCTCTAGGAAAAGCCTGTGATTCGTCCTCCTTCCCAAAACTGAAATCGCAAGAAACTCAGGCCCTCTTGATACTTAATCATTATATTTTACATCAGAATTTAATCAGAATTTAATTTAGAAGTACAATTACTTGGCCTCTTCTATCTTCAATATGTTAAACTCCCTACCTAGAGAATATATATTATTTCCACAGGCAAGCTTTTTATCTAGACACTGCGGTTCAGAGAACAACATCTTAAACAGAAAAAATGCTGTATGAAACATACAAATTATCAGTCGAATCTGAATACTACATGGTCCCAAATGGTCTCCTCTATTAAGCAAATTATCAATTTAGCTGAATATGAAAAATAAGGAAAAGAGAGGGGGAAAAAAAGAAAAATATTTTGCTGTATTATTATTTTTCAAACAAAACAAAGAAGGCTAGATCCTATAGATAAAGTAAAATTTTTAAATTTAGTTTAAAAACCTGCAAAATCAAATTTGAAGGAAGTTTTTAAGGAATTTTTCCCCAACTCATCTTAGTTGCACACTTAACAGGAATTTTTCCTATCTAGATGAAAATTTTCTTTTTCAGCAATACAAACATGGGTCTTCATGTTCTAGTACAAGTAAGACATTTCTAAACCTCTTTCAATGTAGTTTGTGGTTTTGTTTTCTCCTTTGCAAAGTGAGTATTATCCAACATTGACCTGCTTTTCTAATAGAAGTTGCTATCTAAAATGAAAATATTTTCTGTTTTGTTTCACAAATTCAATGAGAAGATGCATTTGGCTTAACTGCAGTGAATGTTTATTACAGCTACTCAGCAACTTATTTGTTTAGATTACCTTTTAGAAGCACAGTTCTGTAATCTTTGTGAATGTCACAAAGACAAACATACTTAAGTTTCTGATGCAAGACAGGAATTCTGAACATTCAAAAGTAAAGAAAAAGAAAGCAAAGCCTACTATGGAAAAATTCCTGTAATATATGTGTCCACAAGTGGATTAAAAAAAAAAAAAAAAAAAAAAAAAAGAAGACAAATATACTTTTCTTCCTCAACTGGGGTGTTTTTGTTTGTTTGTTGGTCTTTTTTGGTTTTGTTTTGGGGTTTGTTTGTTTGTTTGTTTGTTTTTGTTTTGGTTTGGTTTTTGGGGTTTTTTTGTGGTTGAGTTCTCTCGATCTTGCAGTTATTAATCTTGTAATCTTAATCTGTAGTTCTAGCAAATTAGGCCTCTGAGTCTGGTGGATGGATGGATGGATGGATGGATGGATGGATGGATGGATGGATGGATGGATGGATGGATGGGGGGTGGATGGATATAAAAGATTTTCACAAATCATGATCAGATTTCATTTGTAATTTGTTAAGGAAAACTTATTTCTCTCAATAAGCTCTGAACAACCAACTTAGGGATACATTATTGGAACCCAAAATGACATACGTCCACTATCACTTCCAGAAACTTCTCTGACAAAACCTAGTGTATTTTTATCTCATGTTGCCACCACTGAACATCTTGATTAAATTAAACATGAAATATAACACACATGTCCTTAATATACGTACTCTAGTTCAGAGTCTCGTTTCCACAAACCACCTTTCTCCTGAGATATATCCACTTAGGTCATGACTAGATAGAGATTAAGTGGGGATTATTCTGAGGTTAATTCATTTAGTAGAAACCCCTAGTTATTCAGCATTATGATTCTGGCATGCTAAAGTTTTCCTTTCTAAGTGGTCTTCATAGAAGACAAAGCCAGAAGTTTTCAGGGCTCCATTTCAGCCATTCAAAGTCACAAACTGAAGTCTGTAAGCAGAATACATCCTAGAAAGTCATAATGAAGGAAACTGGTCATCCATGTCACCCAAAGATTTATGATTTGGATAAGAGAATGGGAGATTTTTTTTAAAATTGCAGTAGGAAAAATTTTTTCCTCCTATTGTATCAGAGTAGTTTATTCTCCTTAGGCTCTCTGGCTGTTGATTCTTCCTGCCATTACATTGCTGGTTTACCCCATATTCCTTTTTAGCAATATTTCATCCTTCTGGTCTGCTTTTCATTTACCTTATTAACAGGAACAGGAAAAGAAAACTAAGGGACAACCGAACCCTAAACAAGTATATCTATACATTGGCTCAAAAAAATAAACCAAATCAAATTCCACACAGAAAGTCATAACATTTTACTATTCTACTACCCCAAAACACTGATTATGAAATGAGACAGAATGGCAAATATAAGTCACTAAATTTCAAAATATTTATGAACCTTGAGAAATTAAAGTTGATTTATAGTAATGTCTTTTAGAAAATCTAATTTTTGAAAAATGTAGTGTAATTTCCATTTTAAATGGCTACCTTATCCGGAATTGTACATCTAAGACTAGAGGAATAGGTGCTCTTACAACTTTAATTAGAGAATCAGAAAAAGTAATGAGAAATAATTTTTCCTACTGCAGGGGCCTGCTAAGTTACCCTTTACACAGACCAAGTTAAGTATGCAGTCAGTTTTTTTCAGAGAGAGGCTGAATAATTTCATTTTAAGGACATAAGCAACAGTATAATATATTAAACATTTCTTAAAAGCTCAAATTTCAATACTCCTGTGGCAGGCATTTGAAGGTTTGGTGTTGGAGCAGATGGAATGTTTTACAGCAAGACTTTAATTCTCAATCCAAGGCACTGCTTTTGCTTCTGGTCAAAGGTGAATTTATTCCCTCTGCTAGCTCTGTCCCAGGGCTCTCCCTAGGCAAGGTCTGTCAACTGTTCCTTGCTTCTGCCAAATTACGTGATGATTTTGTCATGTGGGTTAATATTCCCCAGTGATTCAGTTTTAATCAAATGTATAAAAGTGAAGCATTGTTGAACAGCACAGTAACAAAACCAAGTGCTTTAGAGAGATACGGGAGAAGTACTGTTGGGCTTTAAAACTTGTGCATGTGCAAAAGTAAAAACCCTTCCCCACATCAGAAAGGCTCTGCAAAGCAGTTACTACAGTCAAAACTCACATTTGTAAATAACTTTATAAATCTTTATGTTTCTCGCCCCAATAATAGAAAATATCATTCATATTAGAATTTACTCTGTGGAGCAAGGGATTGAGTTCCATATGGGTGAATTTTAAGGCTGCTATTTCATACATACTCCAACAACATCCAACTAGCTTTGTAGAATTGTACAGCAGCTGAATAATAACCTATTCAAGTGTTGTTGGGATAAAGTTTTAAAAGACAGTGGCAGCAGCAAGAGATGGGTCTGACCACAGAAGTGAGCTTCTGCTGAGAGATACAGATCATGCAGGTTTTGCAACAATCTAATATTATACAGTAATGAAGCTGTTATAACTGACCATCTCACTGAATAAATTAAATATTTATTTTGTGCTGTACTATAGCAGTGACTGCTATGGTTGTGTAGGTACAACGTCTAATCCTTCACAGAGAATCATAGATAAATCAAAAACCAAAATAAAATAAAATCAAATAAAGAACATGCAAATATTCAAAGGCCATTTCTAAGTTAGCAGATGGTTTATAGATGGATAGAGGTAACCCTGTAGAGAGAAACAGTTGATGCTGACAACACGTGTCCATAATGTACACCTTTCAAGGCTTTTTATTTCAGATTAACTCTAGTCTGGCTCTCTGGACTGAATGCCCATTTGCAGCTGGAGTGCATTAGTTACACTCCTGGAGTGTGCTAAATCTTCCAAATCTGAATCCTAGTTTCATCTGAAAGGAATCAAGTTGAGGCACTGCAAAAGCTCCCCATGACATGAACCAAAGCTCAATAAGAAAGAAAGAAAAATAAGCACTTCAAAAGCATGCTCTTGATTCAAACTAACACACTAACAAAGATCTGCCCTGAAAATACATATGCATATCTCAGCCCACACACATGTGCATAGAAATATATATATATATATATATATAGCCAGCCAAAAAACAAAACAAAACAAAACAAAAAAAAACAAAAAAAACCACATTTTTAGCATAAATTAGTGGATATCATTTATCTGTTTTCCTTATGAGTTAATTTTCCTTACTACAAAGCAGCATATCGGGATTAATTTGCCCAGTATTTTTTTAAAAAACTTCACTCTAATTAAATTTTAAAATCTTTTAATGAACCTTATCATACAATTTTTTCTTCCATTAAAATTTGATCTCAGAATAGTGATCTGGTAATTTGAAACTAGTAAAAATTGTTCATTAGCATGGAGTTTTGAGTACAGAATTTGATGTTGCACATACCTGTAAGATAAATGTTGCATGCCAAACAAGTCTGTCTTCACACAGATAATCAGTGAAACTATCTGTGTACGTTTAGCTTACACTCTTGCCAAGTTGAGTTGTCTTTGCAATAACTTTCCCTTTGTAAATAAGAAGAGGGGTTTTTTTTATTTCTAGGCAGAGATGGGGAAAATAGCTTTGAGTCTGATTCTACAGCAATAAACTCAAAGATGCACATATGAAAATACTCATTTAGGAAGAAAAAGGTACAGACCCATAAAGCATTCAAGTACTACTGAAAACACTGATGAACATAATGTCTTATGAGGGTAATGTAAGAAGGGCTTGTGTATTTAGTCATTCACACTCACACTACAACAGAGTTAGAAGACAGAATTTAGGTGTTCAAATGTTCATGATTTCTGTGTTGGTTTAGGAGACCCTTTGCTCAGCTACAAGAAGCAAATATTTAGATTGATTTTTTTTTTTTTTTTAAACTTGTGTGTGTTGCTCATTTCCCAACAGTTTCCAATAAGCATCTGGAGCACTTACTAACTGAAAAACGTTGTTTTTTTGTTTTTTTTTTTTTTTTTTAATGTGCTATGTTGCTCAGAGTTTTACATTGCACAGCTTGGAAATACATCTCCTTTGCTTTATACTTGTTGATCCTGAACAGTATGTGCTCAGTACACAGAAGACTGTACACTGAAAAAAAGAACAATGCAATTGCACTGTGCCACAGTCGGCATTCCAGAAAGCCCCTTCTTCAGCACATCACCACTTTCCTATGGAAAGCTGCTCTGTTTATCCCTAAGGACCTCAGGTGGCTGATGCAGAGTCAGACTAGGTCTTGTTAGGATGTCTTCATCGAGTAAGCATCCCAGAAAACTCAGGACCTGGGCCATAAATTCTCTGCTACTATGTTACTTTAAAATAGCTTGTGTTTCTGCCTGGATGTACAGGTTGTAGAGTCCACAATAGTATTTATGTATGCATCCCATTTATATTTGCAGTAGCTGAATATTTTAGACACCTGGATGCTCTGATATTTCAGATGCTCAAAATCATTTGATGTTTACAGCAGTTAATGACATTTGGGATGTGGTGATAGGGTGAGCACCAGCTTTGGAAAGCTCCTGTCCACAGTACAAGTTCACAAGTGTCTTCAGCTGACAGCATTGTTGAGAAGGAAGGCAGCTGCATTTAACATGGAAAATGTTTTCCATGAAGTTCTGAACGAAGAATTTTGTTTTAGGTATACCAAAGAAGCAGAGCAATGACAAGAGCTAACATTCAAAATGCAAAACAGCCAGTGTTGTGTGACACACTGTGAGATGTATCTCAAAGTTTTAGGGTTGACTAATTGAATTGCCATTGATAAGATGTCACTTAAAGAGACATCTCTGCAGTGAAACATGGGTTTGCTGTAAATGACCTGTCATTAGAGCCATGGGTAATGTCCGTGCCCAGACTGAAAAATATTGTAGCTCCCAGCAATATGCTCAGTAGGAATTAAAACAGCAAGAGTGCTAAGAAGTCAGTGTACACGAACCACCAGAGAATTATGCCTCAGGTGCTATGTTAATTTACTTGTTGGCATACATTAATTGAAACCAATCAATAAGGCTGGTGGTACAACAGAGGCAATGCAAAAGAAGCAATCGATTGCCACACTTACTCATTTTTAACTTGGAAAACAGGAATAATTTGGTCTAAGATTTTTCATTTCTGTCAATACAGATAATGGGATTACTTATTTATTTTCTATTCTTTCAACACTAATTATAATAACTATGATGTCCTTCAACATCCCTTGTACAAACCCCAGTATTCTGATTAGCAGCTGTTAACTTGCATATAATGCAATATATTGGGAGTGCCTTCTTCCAACTGAAAAGTTAGAATTTAAATGTTTTTACTATTACAAATAGTGCTAATAATTTTGTAAAAATGAAAGCAATTATATGTTTCAATAGCTAGAAACCTGAATTCAATTTGATTTTACGATTTATGGCATAGTAGCTTTTAAAATTTTTTCATTCCCAAAGATAATTGTGTAAGAAGAACAAAAAGAGCTGTGTTTCTGATTTTATTTTTGTGTTCAATTTCCTCTAATATATTCATTTCATATGTCTGGAGTTAAATGATATAATTTAATTTTTAATATAGATTATTTTAATGTAGGTTGCTGTGGATTTTCCTTTTTTTTTTTTTTTTCCTTTTTGCTGTTGATTTATTTTCTAAATATTTCTGTGAGCTCCAGCAGTCAGTTCTCAAGGCCACACTGCCTAAAAAACAAACTAAATAGGACCATTGTTTCCAATGTTGCATTTATCACCCTCTTTTTACAAAAAAAACTGCCCATCCTTACTCATCATCTGCTTCCAGAGAGATCAATAGAAATCAGCACACTGTTATCTACAATTCTTTTGCACAAGGAATGGGAATTTATTTTGTGGTAAGCATGGTGCCAGACACTGTCATTATATCTTTGGTGGCACTGAGTTTTCTCAAAATTTGTCCATAAATGAACAAACCCTAAAATTTTAGCCTCTTCCAAATCTGTATCAGCATTACTTTCCTTCTGATCGTGCTCAAACGCATTAACTCCACATAATAGTGCTCAATTCAACCTCCAGACAAAGAATGGATCTGCAGCTGTTTTCCTTGTGTTCACTGAAGCCATGGATGTACAAATTTGGATTAGTTTGATGATGGCAAGCTGATTCAGTAAACATCACTTGCCATGGTTTTGGAGGGGTGCAGGCAAAACATGAAAGATGATACATAAAAAAACCCCAAAAAACCCCCAAAAAACAAAACCCAAATTAATCCATACCGATGGTGGGCAGGATGCTCAGATGCTAGCTCACACCTAGCTGATTTTTCCCACACTGAGCTTGTAAGTGAACTGAACCACCCAGCTGCATGTTCCACGTATATGTAGTTGTCTCTCAACTGTTGCTTAATTTGGTTCTAAAACATCAGTTCTGCAGGATTATTTTCTAGTGCAGCCTAATTACTCCTTGTTCTTGGAGGAAGAAAAACCAAAACAACACAAGAAAACAAAATAATAAGAAAAAAACACCCCCAACTACTACGTTTTCATTAGACTGAAGATACCACAGCCCCGCATATGTTTCTTTTACCAGAGACTGAGAATATTGGTGAGTACTAGAAGTGTACAGTGAGGGTGATGTTCCTTGTAGACAAGCCTGAAAGCAAAATAGTAATTATCATCCAATGGGAAAACCAGTTTTCTGTGAACTCAACTAAGTTTACTGCAGACCTTTAAAATTACCTCTCCACTACTAATGTGGCACAGATTTGTGAAACACTGAAAAACAGTATCAAATTCAGGCTCTTTTCCAGGACAATGCTGCACAACACTGTTGAGTTATGGATTATACATTTTTCAACAGTTCTGCAGCCAAAGGTTAATTCAATTCCCAAAAAGGAGAAGATCCTGTCTGCCAATTAGTGTGTAATGTGTGAGACTGAAACCAAGTACTGAATCCCAGGTTAGTGCTTCAGGAATTCAAAGTTAGGCTGAAGCTCATTTTCCCTCTCAGATTCTTTAAATCTTATTCATGATTAACAATTTCTATAGTTTGAAGCAGTCTGAGCTTTTCATTTGGAAGATTGAAAGTAAGAATACTGAAATCTCCTGTCATAAGAAGCTAGAATCGAAATATACAGATCATAATTATAGAAGTGGAAGTAGATACTTCCATCTCAAACACTGGCAAAAGTAAAAAAGTTTTATAGCAGGAAAATAAATAGACTATTCTACATTAGACTCTAAAGTTTTTGCTGTTTACTTGCAGCTAGAGTGTAGGATTCAGACTGTTATTACATAGTTCTATTAAAGTAAAAAAAAAAAAAAATCCCCTTTGTGTAATTTACATTACTTCTTAAAGGTACTAACAATATATGATAAAAGCTAAAGATATAATAATTCTCCTTTCTTGCTGTGGTAAGGGTTAAATACTTTGCATTTTATACAGTCCCATATAGTTGGTCAAATCCAGACCTAAAATTATGCCATAAAGTTTCTCCTATTTGAATGGATAGATTCAATAACTGCAATTGTGAGTTTTAATTTTAATTAAATTAATTAAAATTAAGTTTTAATTGTGAGTTTTAATTAATAGAGCAAAGGCCAGTTTATGGATTTGTTTCATGTAATCAATAATAATCAATTATCAGTAATCAGATCTAGGGGAATGTTCTCACATTTTCAGGAACTACTACTGATGGTAACTACACCCAATTTTCTTTCAGTTTTTCTCCCCTTTCCTTCTCCTTTGGAAGCTGTGCCATTCAACTGCTTCTGAAAAAATGCTGCAGTGACCAGTCTGTGCTGTGAAAGGTCCCTTCCTAAAGATTCAGCTCCTCAATCCCTTCTCCAGCCCCATTGCAACCATCCCAGTTACAATTCATTCACCTTCCTTCCAGCCACAGTGGAAACTTGTACACATCAGCAGGTCAGCTCCACATTTCCCAATTTCCCACCAGCACATCCCTAAGTCAAGCAGAGGGACAAAGTGGGAAAGGATCTGGGACTGGTTGGGAGCAGCTTGCTTCTCTTTAGCCAGCCAAAGAAGTACATGCTGCTCAGTCACTCAGTGATACTCACAGAACAGATAAATGCCATGCTCATGGGGACTTCCATTTGGGTCTCTCCTCCTCTGCTACTTGCAAGAACTTAAGATACCTTTCAGACCACAACATCTCAATCAAGTTGAACTGCAGAGGCAGACAGCAGATTCCAAGATTAGCTATGAACACAGAGTGGCTGTTGTCATAATTGTTCACATGTTTTGTCTTTACCTGTTTGAAGAGTGTGAGAAGGGGACCATGTAAAATCATCCAAATTTCAGGTAGTAGATCCCAACTGTGTTGGCCAGCACCACTGTAAACCCAGCCTGATCGCCAGTGTGACTGAGTTCTCTCCTGTCAGACAAGTTTTATCTTACAGTCTGTGGCTTCATCAAACATGTCTTAAATAGAATAACTTTGCAAAGAAGCGATCAGAATGTATCCTACCCTGAGTTAACTGTCCTAAGACAAACAATGAAAGAACTGATTTCTTATCAAAAGGAGATAAAATGGACAGACAAGGGACAAAGAGATAATAATAATAATAATGATAATGATAATTATAATAATAATAATAATAACAATAATAATAGTAATATTTAATGGCTTACTGCAGAAGCACTTGCCCAAGTTATGCTTGCTAAAAAATCCCAACAAACCACTAGCAGTTTTGTAAGGAGATTACAAGGGCCAGAATTTATCCAGAGTGCTTCAGCGGTACTTTTTTTTCTTTTTCTTTGAATATATAATAATTCACTGAAGTCTCACTTGAGATGGAAAAGTATACTCTAAGCAGGTAGAGTACACTGTAAGGACATATAATGCTTGAGTATCCTCAACCCAGTGTCTCAAATTTACATTCAAAGATCCACTTTTAAAGCATTGTATAAATGGCTTCACAATTTAATTAAAGGCTTATAAGATTTATTGAATGAACTCTTCAGCATGCTCTGCTCACCAGCTTATGACTACAGAGACATTATTTAGGGAACATTAACCTCAATCCTTCATTTGAATCAAAACTTATAATTTTGAACTTTTAAAGGCAACTTATCTTGCACATAAAATTACAAACAAAAAGTGGATTTCAAACATGATATAAAATAACTGCCTATCAATCTTCCTACCAGACCTTCCACGCTCAAACTATCTTAGCCTGCAGATCCAATTATCCTCCAACATTTGCTGCTCAACCATGCTGAGATTATTCACCAGCCCTCCAGTTAGACTGTAATAAGAGGTCTGTGGGTGAATTTACACTCAGAAAAATAAGGTATAAGTGCTGGAATTGCTGTCACATCTTTTTGAGTTACATGTAAAACCATAAACTGTACAGTAATGAATCAGAGCATTTCCAGCTGCTTTATCCATTCATTTGCATGATATTTGGACTTGCTAATTAAAATTACCCAAACAAACAAAAAACAAACAAACAACTAGGTGCAGTGTGCCTTTAAGATGATGCATCTCCTGACTTAAAGGCCTTACAAAATACTAATATCCCATGGAAGATATTTCCTCCTGTGCCCAGACAGCCAAAGCTCCAACATGGATATGTGATTACCCTCTATAAAGGCAATCTCAGCCCCTTAGTATTTTTATTCCTTTTTTAAGCTTTACATCTTAAGAAAGTAATCCTATGAACTGAAACTACCTTGACCTCAAAGATTATGTTCTGCACAAAATTTGGCAGACTTTTTGCTGCTCAGCAAAAAAAAAAAAAACAAACCAAAAACCAAAAACCAGCAGATTACTGATAAAATGGTTTCTGGTACTCCAGCCTTAGTGGTGTTTTCTCATTGTGGTAGTTGTACGTCATGGCAAAACAAAAGCCCTCTGCCACAGGACATCAACATACATTGCCAAAAATGTCAAAACCACAGTTTTCAGCCCAAAGCTGCAACTACTTGAACTGCAGGAGTCATTTCATTAGCTGACAGCTGCAATAAGTTGTTCTTTCTCTGCGTGGAGAAGCTACTGGTGGGAGGTACAATTCACACAGGCAGCCTCCATAAATCATATACCACTTTAAGGAAAATATACTTAAGGAAACATTCACAAGGTAATGTGCAGTACCTTTCCCATTTATTATCCTCATGGTCTTAGTGCATTCATTCCTTAACATTCTGTATTTCAAAATCTCTCAACAGACTCTAAAAACATGGACAAAGCTCAGGAAAATTCAAACATTTTGTTCCCATTTGTACTATTTTTTGCTGATTTAGAGGATCTAGAGCCTTGGTGATGACCTGTTTCTAATCAATGTGTTCTTACTGACCCAGGGAAAGCAGAATTAGTTTTTTTAGTTACAGGTTGAAAATGTGATGCTGTTGCTTATTTATTGCGTTGAAACTATGTTAGGTAATAAGGAACCATTACTGGAAACATGATCAGCTGAAAAAGCCATTAAGATATTTCAAAACCATATTAATTGTTAATAATTATTAATATATTGATATTTTTAATACAGCATATCATTGAATAATTAACATATATAGACATTTTCATGTCTTTAATTCTGTGATAACCTTTAGTCTCCTAAATGTCTAAGGAAAGCTGTAGATGGATATGGGTCGTGAAGGGGGTGGGAAGAGGTTTCAGTGTCACAAAGGAGTGTTTGCCAGCCACTGCTGAGCCAGGCAAGTAATGGGTCCTCAGATCTACCTCTTCAAATGGTTTCTCTGTTATTCAAACACTTTTCATGTAAATCATTAAAAATTGCTGGGAGGTAACGCTGCAGCTGAACACCCAGCTTCCTTTTGTTTCTTGAAATCCATGTTACATTCCCTACAGAAACCCATATCAGGAGTGTAATCTCCATTCTCTTAGTAAATCCCTTCTACTCTTCACCAGTAACTTATTGTTAAAGAAACAGAAATGCTATGTTTGAACAAAAATAACATTAATAGAAAGATGAGTTGTGTAATATTGCATTTGCTACCTCCTTTTTTATTTTTTTTAACCACTTTACATTTTACAAGTAATTACACAGCTTGTAGTTTTATTTTGGGGATATGTTTGTTTCACTAGGGGTGTTTTGGATTTGTTTTTGTGGGGGGGTTGTTTTGGTTTTGATTGTTTGTTTTTTTAATTTTGAAGCACACTGAAAAGGATTGATATGGGCATTTTACTTCTGAACTACAGTCATTCTACTTTAGATGATTAGTACCAACCAATTAAAAACCTACTGCAGTTGAAGCAGATTCTTGGAGAGGGGTGTCACAGCTCTGTGACAGACTCATAAATAGCTGTCACATCCACAGGGTATTCCCAAGCACCAAGGAAAACAACAAAGCAGAGCAAAACAGTCACCTTCTTCCTGCACTCCAGCAATGGCTCTAACCACCAGGTCATCCAGGTGGAGCAGCCTTTAAGTTGTCTGAGCTGCCTACAGGAGCAGTTCTTATCCATTCAGTTTTCTGAGACAGCTTAAGAAGTCATAGAGAAGAAAAATACGCAGTCAAGGTTATGTATTTCCATTCCTTTTCTCCAGAATTACTGACAAGAAGAGTATCTGTTCCACTAGAGGGAGGAGCAGGCTCAGGAACTGAATTTCCAACTAATATTCCAGTGCCACCTACAATAACAGATTTACTCCTGCATGAAGGATGGTCTGTTGTCAGAAAGTGTTGACAGGGCACAACTGGAATAGCAAGTTTGTAACAAAAATAAAAGAAAAAAGAAAAACAAAGAATCTCACTTGAGGTACATTTGAATCTCTTGTTTTGTCTCTGTTTATCCTGAAAAGGGGATGTGGTTTGAGTTACAAATAATTTCTTTCATAATACATATGTAGGTTTCTAGAGTATGCTTTTCTTTGACATAGAGAAAAAGTTACTGGAGCAGAGCAGCAATTTGTAGCTCCTCTCGTTTCCTTAAATGTATCTGTTTATTTTCAAGTATTCTGTCATATTGCTTCTTGCTAAGATTTGGTAGCAAGGTATTATCTTCATCTGAAAGCTGGTATATTTAAGAATTTATATATTATTCACACCTTTTAAGTATGAAGATGCTAATACTTCTAATTCTGGGTTGGTTTTTTTTGTTTTTTTTTTTTTTTTTTTTTTCCTGAAATATAGTTGAGATAGAACGGACTTAGAGATTTCAAAAGTTTAATATTTCCCAAAGAAAGCTTGAGAAATGCATAGCCCCCATGCCAGAGCTGCTATCTGTTTATCTTCTCTATAACTGTATGGCAAATCACTGTCACGAAAAGATTAAGATCACTCACTACAGAAACTATTTTTAGTGACTTTGGTTGGGACAAGTGCTGTGACTCTTCAGCGCAGCACAAGGAGACAAAGGAACAGCTGTATCTTATGCAGACAAGCAAGGCTACAAGGGGACATGGCTGTAGTCCAACCTATCCATCTCACCTGTCAGAGAATAGCTGTACCAGAACAGGAGGACATTCATGGAAGAGCTGGAACCGGCCACACATTGCTGTCCTCCTCCCACTCTGAAACTGTGCTCAGAGTGATGCCAAATTTCTCCTTCAGCGCGCTTTGTGATGCCATCCATGCAGTATACACAACACTAAGCAGGTTTCTGTCTTCTGTGTGGGTTTGACCAGCAGTTGTTATGTTTGAATCTCTCACTGATGACTGAGAGACAGTCTTAAACAAACAAACAAACAAACAAACAAACAAATGCCCTCTCTGTTGTGCAATCAATCTAAACATGACTCCAACAGAGACGAGTGCTGTATCCAGAGAGAGAGGAGGGTGCACTTAAATGCTTCCCCAGGGAATAGGTTTCATAGTGCTTTAGCACACACCTCTAGAAGATCCTGTCTCTTGCAGAGGTTTAACTGCATTTACATTCCATCAGTCCAGAAAGAGACATTATCTACAGAGCTTGAAAAATTCTGTTTATCCTGGACCAAAAATGTTAAACTCCCTGTATATTAAGACAGAAGCTTTGAACTTGATGGGTTGCAAAGAGTAGGGTCAACTTCTTCTTCTTGCTTCTGGCAGCCCCAGCAGGAAATGTGCTGCATGATTTTATATTGCCTAGTGCTTTCTAAATATTTAGTCTCTCATGCTTCTCATTACTGTAGCTCAGCCAAGAATCAATGAAAATCTGAGTAACTGAGGTCAGCTGAAATTTTCCTGCCTTCCCAGAGATGTCTGAGGGTTTGGACTATTCTCCCAAGCAACTTGTCATATTATAGTCAGAATAAAACCAGAAAGAGCTTTGGAATCACCCATGATCATCTCAGCAGAAAAGGGCAGAACTGTCTTGTACTAAACTGCAAGAAATATCTAGTGGTTGTCTTATTATAGGTTACTCCTGACAGCAGGATAAGAAGACGTGTGTAGTCTGAGATTAGAAATGCATTGCAGAGTCATATAGAGGTCAGTGAGGAGAAATTTGCATTTTTCTATTCCCGAAGTATATAGATTTCCCTTCTGACTGTCTAGATCTGTGATGATAAGCAGATGAGCAGAAAAGATGTAGGATTCACACTTGGTTCCTGTTGTCAGAAGAAAAAAAAAAAAAAAAAAAGCAAGCATTCTGAATAATGTTTTCCACCTATGTCTGGGCTCTCTCTGGATCAATGCAAGGTTATGGCCACAGCCTCTTTTGATCTCTGCTGATTAGCACAGAACTTGTGTCTCATTAGTCAGAGTCAGGTGATGCTGGGCACAGAGGGCACTTTAGCAACAGCAGATTATGAACTATGCAGTCTTACAAAAAGTATCACAATCAAATGGATGTACTTTGCATGCCTTGGCATAGATCAAGATTGGTTTCACCTGATTTCATCTTTTAAAGTGCTGCCTGTTGCTGGGAGTTGCTTAAAGTGAAATTATTTCATTGACACGAATCAATGGGAATATGTACAAAGGAATGATTGTACTTGCACTTAAAGTTATTTATCAAGTGAAACAGACACATATCCATTAAGAAATGTCCTAAAATAAGCAAGGAGGGCAACCATCAACAAAAAGATCAGGGAGCCACTTTGAGCCTATAGGCATTTTTTTTTTTCCTTACATATATATATCTGTGACCTCAGATAACAAACCAGAGATTTACCCTTAATAAATTGAGAACAAATCTATTCTAGCAGATTTAGGATAACCTTTCCTATAAACCAGGCTGCAATATTTAAATAAACAATATTCAAAATATGTGTTTTTACAGAACACAATCGTGACCTGTGTTGCCAGTGTGAATGGGCTATTGCATATTTACACACTGGCTCTGTCATGCATGACATTAAAGGAATGATATTGAGAGAGGATAAAGAAATCATTCAGATCTCCTACTTCCAGTTTCTCCCAGCAGAATTTTGAGAGACTTATTTCTTATTTAAAAAAAAAAAAAAAAAAAAAAAAAAAAAAAGTTCACAGTCAGGATGGTTGCTCATATTATGGCTATAATTTGCAATTGCAATTTGCATGCAACCACAAGCAAAAACACTTTAATTACACAAGCTACTGATAGAAACACAACACCCCTCTGCAATCAAGTTTAAGTATGGCAAGACATGAAAATGCTCATCCTTCTCTTGGCCATTTATGCTTCCTACATTTTAATATTTGTTGCCAGAACTTTTAAGATGAAAAAAACCTCAGTATCTCAAAACATGTCCAAGAGCTAGACTTTGTCTATAATACATTACATGTACATTTCAAGATTGAAAACTTTTTACTTCTCAAGTTGAACTGCTATGGACAGTGCATTTGATTAAAGTATGGGTTTGATCTTTTTCAACTGAGAAAATGCTTCATGGCAGAGAAATACCTCTTTATCCTGAACATTGTTGAAGAACTAGAAAATTAAAATTCTTGTTGGGGTAAGGTGTTGAAAACAAATGATGCTATAATGTTTATTTCACCATGGCTGTAAAATTAGTCTTCCCCTTAGAAGAGAAGAAAACTACTTCTTGGTTTTGCTTGCTATCTAGTCATTATTATTATTTTTATATATATTATTTATTTGGTGGTCCTCTCCTTACTGTGGCTGTTTTCTGATATGAAGTTCACTAATGCACACAGGCTCTGGTTTACTCCAAAATACACTTAAGCAAACTGAGATAAATTTAACTTGCAGTGTCAAATCTCCGTGCAAGATGAAGAATATTTGGGCCTGGTAATTCCTTCTGCCATACTTTCCATTCTCTCATTCCTCTCGTATTTCACCCAGAGGAAGTGTTCCTATCTTTGCATAACAGAATGGAGATAGTTCAAAAGAGTGCCTTGCTTTCATCCATGTACAGCACACCCAATCTGAAAGTTATTTGAAAGAATTTTTTTTCAGTGCTTCATTTTTAAGCCATGGGCAGTTAAACTTAATAACCATGTCTTTATATGGGAAACAGTGACACTTTTTTAATTTCCTTAGACCTTATGGGTGTAATGTTCTCAAGAACAGCTTTTTTCTTATTTTGAAAAACATTCAGGAGGGTTATTAGCTAAAAATATTTAGCTGCATCAGGGGCTTATCTGGGGACTGAAATTTGCTTTATTATATTCAAATATTTCAGATACAATTGTCTGTAGAGCTGTCTGCCTGCAGACAATTTGTTTAATTTTCCTCTTCAATTTTTTTTAACACAGAAAGGATTTTTTGTTTCAGTTGTCAGCTATAAAAACTCTAGCATGGGTTCAAAGAGTCAAGCCATATCCTTAAATTCATTTATCACTAATAAAATTCTTAACACCGCTAGGGTGGATTTGAGACATAAACTTGCAGAGTAATTTATCTGAGTCACAACTAACACTGGTGATAAAGGAGAGTGAAAGAAAAGCATTTGACTTTCACATATCATGTTGGGTGTGGCAGGTATTGCAGTTAGAAGAAGTTTAGTAAGTTGGAAAGATTTATAAGGAATCAAAATGAGTTTACAACTCTTTTGTCCAGCTGTTCTTAGTAAAATCCTAAAATATTTGCATTCTTGGAACAAAAGCAAGCTACAAACATTGTTGCAATTCATTTAGATTTCTATATTTGCCATGGGCAGCACCATATGCAGTGAATCTCCTCCTGTAGTTAGGTCATTTGTTCTTATACCTATGTTGGTTTGGAGGATCACTTTACCTTTCATCATCAGGGTTTTTTTTTGATGCCTTCTATTACTAGTTTATTTTGAGTATTGAAGTGTTAATGAAGATTTGAAAAAAGTTCCTTAAGCCTTGTTTTGCTTTTTTTTTTTTTTTTTAGAATGCACTGTAGGACACTAAAAAGTGTGATTTAAGCAACACAACACAATTACTGACAACAAATGTCTAACAAGAACACAATATCTCCCCTTTTCTATGGTTAGTTTTAGAAAGAAAAGAGATATAAGAACAAAAAAAATAAATAAAACAAACCAAGTGTTTAATTGACAATCATGTCTGAGGTCAAACAGGCACATAAAATAGTAGAAGCATCAAGAAGTGATATATTAGACGACAGTCAGAAATGGTCCTTTTTGGATATGTAGTCACCATTATAGCAAATTTAGTGTGAAAAGTCACCATTGTTGGCTGGCAAAGGAATCCTATTTTAACAGATGAGTCAGATTCCTTCTTATGCCACTTCTAGGAGCAGAACAGACTTAGTTTTTGTGGGGAAACTAAACTGAAGAAAGTGATATAGAAGAAGCCACATTCTAATTGCTACTTAAGGCGTTTCTTTCCTCAGCCCAAAAATTTCTCCAGAGGGACGGGGATGATGCAGAACTTTATCTGTCAGGAAACTTAGCTCAACCTCACAGCGATACAGAATCAGGATGAAAGGACTTTTGAACTCAATGCCATGCCTTGGTTGAAGGAAGCCCTGTGCTCCGAGCCAGGTGAAGATCCAGGTAGCATGGACTACAATACAAACCATGGCAGCTGCTTTACCTCAAAAGACTGTCGAGAGAGAATGATATATTGGGAAGGAATTGCTTCATGTGGAAGTAAGGGATCTCAATTCCAGCTCTTGCTAGGTCTAGTGACTCCATTTTAGGTCTCTGATACCTCCTCAGCCCTAACAAACTATTCAGTGTTATGGTTCAAGGAAGATTAAAGGAAGATGGACAAGGAACATCTTCCATCTCTATTGCTCCAGGCTGAAAGGAGAAAAAGATAATCCTTGGGGCCCAAACAGCACACAAGAAAAGCCTGTGCCTCAGAAACTCAAGCACTTATCTGAAGACAAGACTTTCTGAGTTCTGGCTCCTACTCTCCTAGAATAATAATCTCCTAATACTAGATTAATTTTAAATATTATAAACAGAAGAGTATTTGTCTGAAACCAGTTATATTGCAAAGTCTGAACAAAACTAGCAGGATTTTCCCTCAGCTGGGGACAACCAGGTTACCAATTCACACTGATGTTGCCTAGAAATTCATTTTCTCCTGCCACATTCATACTGTTGGTAAAAGATCAAATCAACTTGTTCCTCTTACTGAGGAGCAAGAGACCAGCTGAGTATGGAAAGAGGACAAACACACTCAATGTGTTCACTGCTGACAAAGGAAAGAGCTAGAGGACACCTGGGGAAACAAATTTACTCTACAAGAAAATGATTGGCAGACCTGGAGAACAGATCTGGAAACAGATAAGAAAAGATGGATGATACAGGATTGGAAACAAACAAAAATGCCCTTATGGAAGTCACACAGACATGGCCAGGGGAGGCAGGAGGATGGTCCATACTTGGATCTCACTATGGGCAAGGACAGATTAATGAATGGAGAAGTTTGGAGGACAGAATTAATTGAAGCAAAGGATTGATGTGTTTGGACAGACTATAAATTTGCAATGGTGAGAGAGAACTGATGGGGCTGATGATTTGAAGAAGGATAGGGAATGAAAGATTTATGGACTGAGCAGTGTAGACAGATAGAGTATTACAGGTGAAACATAGGATATCTATTAAGTCTCTTGTAGATTGGAAGAAACATTTCATTGTATCTCCCTGCATGCTAGGTGAGGATTACTTGAGTCTTGTGAAATCTAATGTGCTGTTTAACCTACATGCTCAAGTATAGATCCTTGTTTTACAGCTCTTTCAAGGGCTTGAGGGTTATTTACTTTCCCTGTCCTTTCTACAGCTTTTTTTTTTTTTTTTTTTTTTTTTTTTTTTTTTTTTTTTTTTTTTTAAGTCTATAATGGGGAGGGCACACAATGATTCTCTCTGCATTTCTGTTATGTGATGGATCATTTTGATGAAAGTAGAAATTTGGAATTGTATAAACTTTCCTTGAAGAGACTCTTCTCCCTAAACTGCAGGCAACTATGTGTGCAAATCCACTCAAATTGCTTTAGTAATTTTTTTAAGACTCATGGAATGAGGTGGAAGAAACATTAGGCCATAAGTTCCTTCTAAACCTGGAAGCAAGGGCTGAACTATTTTCACAGGGCTTGACTAATGCAATTTAAAATAAAGTATTGACAAAAAGTGTTACACAAAAACTTTAGTATTGGAATGCAATTCTTCCATTATTTTCTTCAACAGAAGAAATGAATATATATAAAGTTCCTGATCTTGTATCTTGGTCTTGTTGATCTTGTTAACAAAGATGTAGCTAACAAGGCTGCACAGAAATACATTGGTAGAAGGGCAAACACTATATATGTTAAAAATATATGATTTGCATTTTAAGACACAGAAAAGGACATCTAGGAAAGTCATACAGATGGAAAAAGTGAAGTTTAAGCCCACTGTCTAAATCTCCATCTCTTTCTTTCACAAGCACAGGTTTGTATTCACACATTACACACAAAACTTCTGTCACCTGCTACCTGAGAGTCCAGGTGTGGCTCTAAAGCAAAGCAACATGAGATTGCTGCATGTTTCTAAGGACACAGAACACACTCAAAAAAGCAGGTGCATAATTTGGGCAAACAAAAATCACAATGTCCTAAAAATTGTCATGTTTTTACATACTCATTTGCTTGACAGCTTATTCCACCACAGAAGCATCACAGCCCACAGAATTGCTGTCAAATAAAAGATCTGGAAAATATAAATCACTTCCTTTCTCCCATCACTTCTTCTTTTTTTTTTTTTTTTTTCTTTCTTTCTTTCTTTCTTCTTTGTTTACATACTTACATGTTGACTCATACAAGTTTGCTAAATTATGCCACAGCAAACAA
The DNA here is from genome assembly GCA_018697195.1 of Certhia americana. Taxonomy (NCBI): domain Eukaryota; kingdom Metazoa; phylum Chordata; class Aves; order Passeriformes; family Certhiidae; genus Certhia; species Certhia americana. The sequence goes on along the minus strand of CM031857.1, from coordinate 8,599,192 downwards.
GTCAGGCAATCCCAGACAGAAGAAGACAGACTTGTCAACTCTCAGTTCTACTTACTACTTTACTCATGAGTAAAGCATGTTGTATCTGTTTATCTGTATACACTGAAATTTCCTATGGTTTCCTAGAAAAACAATAAAAATCTGAGGCTCCTATGAAAAACATATTTGTCTCTATTGCTTAGATTGAAGTTTGGTTGTGCACATATGCCTTGAAAAGTTATTTGAAGGAAATACATTTTATGTATGAGGTCCATGTGGATTACGTTGCTTATTGTGGTCCAAGCCCAGTTGTATCAGAGACAATATGAAAAGTCCACAAGGTGAGGGAAAAGAAAAGAAAAAACAAAGAAATAAAGAAAAGCAACAGAACTCAAATAAGATTCCCTCTTTTTAAAAACCTATTGGGATGCCTTTGTCATCTTGCAGAGCCTCATTGTAAAACTGATTGAGTCCTCCTCATTTCTCCAATATTCAACTGGTCAATACTCAATACTGAGGATTCAATATTGCCATGGAAAGCAAGAGGAAAGGGTTGAAGTTTCGTTTCACTGACTAAAAAGTCAATCAACAATCACCAAGCCAAGCTGTTTCATGTTTCCACAATGGCATCCTTTGTTTTTATGAAGATTCTTGTGGAAATGAGTGCAGCTTCTAGGCAAGTGTCAGCCATGGTACCAAAAATGCTTGCAGAAATCTGTTATTGTAGAGGGTTGGGACAAAATTATTATACAATTTGCAGAAGTTTGGCTGTGTTTGCTGGAAGACTGAAAAGCAATAAATTACTCTGAGCAGCCTTAAAGTAAATTTACTAGCTTTCTGCCTTCTTTCCTTGACCCTAATCACCAAAAGCTGGGTCGCTTTCCACACTCCTATAGCCTCTTCATGCCAGTGTAATGCCCCTGGATTGCACACAGAAGTGCAAGATGCAAGTAGAAGACACACATGCAGACAAATATGCAATGAATTAAGAAAAGCAGCACATAGTAAAAGTCAGATGTGATGTTTGGAGACTAGCCTTACTACTCCATAATACCACAGGACATTCTTAACCTGTTTTTTCTGCAAACGCATACACAAAGGCTGCTTTTTTTCCTTTGAAAAAGGAAAGAGTGTGAAAAGGGTGAACTTTATCTTCCTAATAACCTCCCAAATACCCTTCTTGCCTATCATTGAACTCAACATGTATCCACCACAAGGCTCTACTATTAGAGAAACTGTCCCTTCTACCCAGATATCTGTGAAACACACTATGAAACACGACTTTATCCCTCAAAAAAAAAAAAAAAAATCCTCTAAAATCTTCCGTGTATCAGCACAACCACAACTAAAAAAATATCCTTTGATAACTAAAATTGAAATTGCAAATGAAAAACTCTACCGCCATTAAATCCATTTATAAAAAAAAAAAAAAAAAAAAAAAAAAAAAAAAAAAATTATGATCTTGTTATAGGTAAAGTTAATTGCACCCTGAATTTCGCATGTGTGTTTTGCTCTTCTCTTCGTATGCATTGTTGGTTTTTTTTTTAATGTCTTCACACTCAGGTGCGGCAACATTCCTGCTGCTAACCCTGCACCGAAGGAGCCGTTCTTGGTCCATCCCCCGCGTGGCAGAACCGCGCAAGGACCGAGGGGAGCCGGCCGGGAGCCTTCCCCCTCACCGGGACGGGGTCCGGTTCCCTCCAGCGGCGGCGAGGGCGCGGTACCCTCCGCTGGCCGGGCCGGGCACCGCGCCGAGCATCCTCCGCCAGGGCGATGCCCCGCGGGGCGGGGGGGACGCGGGTCTGCGGCACTGCAGCAGCAGGAGCAGCTGCAGCAGCGCAGCCGGAGACGACCTCCCTCCTTCTCCTCCTCCTCCTCCTCCTCCTCCTCCTCCTCCTCCATCTCCTCCTCCCCCCGCCGCGCCGTGCCGGGGGCCCTCCATTGTGCGGGGAGGCGGCCGCACACCCGCGGGATGCGCATCCCCTCCGAGCGCCGCAGCGTAGAGAGAGACAGGCTCCCCCCGCTGTCACATCCCCCTCCGGTGCTGCGCTTTCCTTTTCCTTACGCACTTACATATATCTATACACACATGAGCATCTATATCTATATGTATATCCACATTTCCCCCTTCCCGCCGAACTCCGCTCTCCGCCCCGCGGAGAATCCTCGGAGGTAGAGGAGCGCGCTCCCTCCGCAGCGCTGCTCCTCGGCGGCGGCATCCCCACCAGAAGGGAAAAGGTTACTGCAAGTGCGGCGAAAACAAAGCCGGCGCTCCTCGCCCCGGCTGCGGCGAGCGACCCTCCAAAAGTTGCGGCGCGGATCCCCCGCGGGATCCTGCCCGGAGAAGCAGCCCGAGATCGCCCGTGGGCGGCGGGCAGGGCGAGGGACGCCGGCCGCGCAGCGGCCAAACTTCTTTGTTAGTCACACCCGAGCCCGCGGGAGGCGAGAGGAGCGGGGGATGCGATCCGCGGAGCCCCCGGCAACTTTTCCCTGCAGCGCGCACGCCGCCGGTACCCGCACAGAAACTTGTTGGACCGCTAACGCCGCGCACTCGCCACTTTGGCATCCCCGCTCCCGCGGTGACCTCTCCCGGCGCCTCCGGGAAACTGTTGCCTCCCTCGCTCGGTGCCGGTGCCCCGCTGCGGGGAGCGGCCATCCCGTCCCTGCGGCTGCCGGCCAGACCCCGGTCACTTCGGGAGTTGGGGGACTCACCCTGCGGGATCAGGCGGCTCTCAGAAAACTAGCGGTTCCAACATCCAGGCAGTCCTTCCCAACTTTCCTTGCATAGGCGAGGACAGAGCTCCGTGTATTTATATGGAGAGGGAGAGCGAGGGTGAGAGAGAGAGAGAGAGAGAGAGGAAGCGCGCTGAAGTCGACAAGCTGTTCAGCACACTTTTGAATAAAAGGGGGATGAAACCAGATTCTCCCCAGTATCAGGACCCTGGGAAAAAAAAAAAAAAAAATAAAAATCAAATCCTTCTCCGGAAAGGGGTTCTTTCGGCCCCGTTCTCCGCGTTACTCTCCGGGCGCGGAGCGGGAGGCATTGCATACAAATAGAGCCCGGCAGCAGCCGCGATTGGCGGCGGCGGAGCCCCCCGGGTCCTACAGCCCCGATGGCGGGCAGCGACAAAGCCGAGCGGCGGCGGCGGCGGGGCGGGCACGGGCTGGGGGACGGCGGCGGGGGGAGAGTCCCGCTTAATTGATTCGTTACCTCGCCCATTGTGAGACGTGTCGCAATGTTCGAGCGGGAGAAAGGCACGTTCTGAAAGGATGTCATGCCATCTCCCCTTCCCTAACTGCTCTTGCAGAGCTATTGTGCAGTGTGGTATGAGAAATGTGTCTGATTTTTAAAAGCAGGGCTTTATTTGTCTATAGCCCTTTTTCCTTTCTTTTTTTTTTTTTTTTTTTTTTTTTTTTTTTTTTTTTTTTTTTTTTTTCCCTTTCCCTTGCGCTGTCACAATTATCTGTCACGTTCCCTAATTATTATGTAGTTACTTCAGTAATCAATTATTCATCGAATTCCACTTACCTATGCTTTCTCTTTCTCAAGTTATGTCTTTCCAAGGGCACATCTGCTCCTATGTGCAAGGACAGCAAGAAAACAATCTTTAAAATGAAGTAACTTATTCCTAATTTAAAGGGAATAAAATTTTAAAAAACCTAGTCACCAAGGTAAGTTTTCTCCATTATAAAATACGAAGACAGACAATTAATGATATCTAAATTACGGTCCATTTTTTGGGTGCAAGGAATCATTGAACTAGAGAAAATACCCCATTTGAAAATCCAGACACTGAAAAGACCAAAAAAACAGATGCAGCATTTATGTATAAACTGCTACATGGAGGGTAAATGTGAGATAATAACATAAATAATAACCCAGGTCAGCATAATGGGAAATGAAAGCAATGTAGGCACTTATAAAGATGCAAGAGTATCACATCTAGCTAAACTTCTCTTACTGCCTGTAGATAATATTCTTTATATAATAAGCATACATTTAGATAATAGCCATTAATAGGCTTAAAACTATGTATGCAATGAAGTCTTAAATAGTGCATGAAGATTATCTGGGAATAAAACCTGCAATATATTGCAAAGCACGATGTACTTGAAAGTTTCAATATGCCACTTGTCCTACATAGAAGAATGAAAATCAGAGACAAGGGGACAAAAGGTCCAGTGTGTAAGGAGTTGTTTCTATGGCAAGGTCCTTACAGTCTGGTTAATATAGATATTACAAATATTAGTGACAAGGCATACATAGAGAAAAAGGTTATTTGCCTCTATGCCATCATTTCACCAGGTATACACATAGAAAGAAACAAGATCAAACATGGAGGAAAATCCTGTGTTTAAATTGCTCTTGGACTCTCAGGATCTCTCTTTGAATGAAGTGCACTGTACACCTTGGAGCAGAGCAGCAGAGAGGGCAGGAGGAAATCAGCATTTTGTGCATCAGTAGGCTCTGATGAGAGAAATGCTGACGAGTATGGGATTAAAATCAATTCTTCAGTGCTGCAGTTCAGATCAACCTCACACCTTGCATCTTTAAGTACTTGCATCTTGTTGTAAGAAGCCTCTAACTCTCTGTTCTTTGGGTTCTGTTGCTGTTTTGATTTGGCTAGTTAATCTTTTAAAACAAGTAGTATTTCTGTTGTCAAAGGAGGTATACTTGAACAAAATAAACAACTTTACGAATACACATCTTCAGTTATCACTGTAGCTACGCATACATATATTTTTCTTGATAAGCAGAAGAAATTTGAGCTTCAGTAAGGTTATTTAGAGAACAGCTGCCTATTACATCAGTAAATATGAGTTGTAAAAGATGTTGTAGTTTGTAGTTTTGACCAAGTACTGTTTCACTATTTTGTCTTTGTTTCTCTTTAGCTCTACTTGGAACCAATTGTGTTTACTTGAGAGTTCAGGAAGTACCACTCATAGTTTATTTATTCTGTTACACTTGCCATCATCACCTTAAGGAGATTTCTGATTAGCATCAGTTTAAAAGATAACAGGCTCTGAGCTATAGTATTTAACAAAGTAATGTGAAATCATTGGCAAATTTGAAAAAAAGAGTGGATTAGTATAAGTGCAGATGAAGGAGGCAATAACCAACCCTATCACAATTAAGAAATTGCCCTGTGAAGGAGAGAAATTACTATGCCCATTTTAGAGCCTAAAGAGATTAATGGAATATGGCTGTGAAACTGTTTTAATAGATAAATTGGGTGGGTGGTTAAACATCTGAGCAAAGATGATTACTTTGTAGTGAAACAAAACAAAGAGGAATAAATCACAAAGCTGCTCTATTACCACAATTAAAATGCAATTGCTTGATCAATTATCACTCCAGCTAATAGCTTGATGGAAGACAAGCAAATAAATAAAACATTATGCTAACCGAAGTTCTTTGAAACATAATGATAATACTTGTACACTTATATGTTCCTTGTTTGCATTCATTTATGCCTAATACATGTATAGCGCATTACATGACATAACAAAGCTGTATAAAATGTGTTTGGTATTCCTTTGTAGTTTAAGAGTAAACATCAATGATACATAATCATGATAATGCATGCAGTAAATATCCAGCACACATTTAGATAACTGCTACATTTCAGTATTTCCCAGATCTTTAAGTTAAGAATCTTCTTGTTTTACCTACATACCAGCCATAGGCGATTTGGGAGTATTTCCCTTTGGAATAGTTTCCAAGGTCAGCATATGTGATGACACGTGTTGGTTTCCAGCTTGCCCTTGGAAAACGACTGGAGTTTATGTGGACATGGGGAGGCAGTAAAGCAAACTGTGGCTGTCGTATATCAGCATTACATTTTTATATCAGGTAATCAGCAAAGCGTGCATTCCTGTACAGGAAGGTAAGTGGTAACACCTATGTTTGTGTGAAATAAAACCCAGGGTATAAAGGTAAATAGCTTGTACAGAATGAGCACCCTCTGATAACCTGATCCAAAGTCAAAGGCAATGACCAGATTTGTCCCCTTGACCCAAATTCCTCTTCAAGCATAATACTTGATTTCTCTGCAGAAATATATATCTTATATAAACCTTAAGATATAATAATATATCTTAAATACATAGGAAACAAATATTTTGTAATGATTATTTAACATGGGGAAAAATATGTGTGAATCTATCGATTATTAGCAACACAGATTGTGTCAGAAATTGATTAATGTATGAGAAGATACATACTACTCAGGTGTAAAACTGCGAGTAAATAGCAAGTAGATCCTAGATCCAGTTGTAGAGAGTTATGTCTGGGGTTTTTTTTTAACATTTTAATGCTTTGTATTATGCAAAATGATTACACCTATTTGGCAAACTTGTTTTGCCTTTCCCAGGGCAAGAACAATCAGAAAACATCTAAGGCATACAGACACATTTAAAGTGAGCAGTGTATATGTTGAAAATACATAGGCATTGCTGGAGTGTCCTAATGAAAGAGCAGAATTTGTGCTCTTTCTAAAGCCATGAAAGACTTCACCAGATCCCTTGTGCTCTGGTTTTGCCCCCAGTATAGGTGGCATCCACATGAAATCCTTTCACGTCTGTTCTTGCAGTAAATTTTTATTCTTGTCTGTGTTCGGTACTTTATTTCAAGAAAAGCGTGAGAGACTCCTGCCATCTCATCACTCTCGGGTTTTATAAAAATATTTTTTTCTCTCTGTTTTTCATGGCTGCACCAAGAAACTTGTGAATGTACAAATCTCTTTTTCTCCCCAGCCAGGGATTGAAGAACTGGTTGTGAGCCATCTCTTCTGTCTCTTCACTGATTGTTTGTTCTTTCTTATCTATACATTTTCTTCCCTGAGCCACAGAGCTCTGCACTGCAAGTCAGTCCAAGGCACAAAACCCCAGGCACACTCCTCCCCACATAGGGCGGTGTGTATTTTTATATTAAAGCTCACATAAGCAATATTTATACAAAATCCATATCACCTTTGTTAGAAAGTTAGACTGTATTCTAAATCAACCAGAAAGTGCCACCTTCACAGCAGAAAATGGGACAGAGAAGAAGAAGGAAGAAGTCCAGAAGAAACCACGTGGAATCATCCATCTTGTCTTCCTTGCTTACCATCCTAAAAACCTCATATATCTAAAAATCTCACTCTGTGATACACTACGCACTATGCTCCTATCTAATACACACTCTTGAAAGTTCTTGCTGCATCCCAGAACTTAAAAGCCTTTTTCCATGAACAAAGGTTAAAACAGTGTTTGTCACAGATTTTAAAATCTCTTAAAACATGCAAAGAAATATTCCTCAGAATTCTCAATTCCCACACATCACTTCTGACTACAACAGTTTGAGAAATGGAAACTCCTTTTTTTCAGCTTTCCCATTCATAAAGGCAAGAGATGCCTCCTGACTATCAGAAGGAATCTACTGATGAAGGCAGAAATCCAATGTAAAGAAATTTTGCAAGAAAAAATAGTAGAATGATCTTTGAAGAACATTTGAGGGTGAAACTGGGTTTTGAAGTTCTGGAATTCTGGGATGGACCTTCTTCAAGTACCCTGTATTACCCAACATCAAGTACATCTAGTGATGAAAATGCAGGGAAGAAAGAAAGAAAGAGAAAGGAGGAAAATTTAGAATTACTAAAATGAGATTTCAAAAAGGAATTGAATAACATCAGTGATTCAGAGAATCAGAGAATGTCCAACCTGTCCTTGAACAATTTCAGGGATGGGGCATGCCCAGCTTCTTTGGACAACTTGTCCCTCACCACCCTCACAGGGAAGAATTTCTTCCTAATAGCAAATCAAAGCTAACTCTCAACTTAAAACTATTCCCTCTTGTCATATACTGCATGCACAAACCTCCACGTACAGAATAATTGTACTGTATTGAACAGAAACATTGGTACATTGCTAAGAGTAGACAATAATAAAAGAACAAACTTTTTTACAATAGAAGTGTAGGAAGACAGCTGTAGGACTAAGGAGTGATTTCATGATCTCAAGCTGACTGTTGTCTTTGTTGCAGTGCATGAAGAATGTAATTGAGAAGGAACATTCAGCACTTCATCCCCTTGTAGGGTCACATATGTAGCCCCCCATGCAATCATTCTATTCCAAAACCCAAAACATTTTCAGTCTCATTGATATCTTTAATCAACAGCAAGTAATGGTTGTAGATTACAAATCCATGTGCCTCTTACATTTTGGGAGAGTGAGGTTTTCTGCTGCAATTCTGTATCATTATCTATTGATATGCATTGTAAAATTGGATACCTGACCACTGGTCATTCTATATGCTACACGTTTATACATGTGTTACATGTGTTTTTTTCAGAACTTAAAAGCAAAAAGTCAAATAAACCTATAAAAAACAAAGACAAAGCCACGAGTTGTAGTGGTGCGTGAAGCCTGAAGGTTAATGTGAGCTTGAAGTAAATGTGAAAAATAGGAAAGCTACGTATATACACTTAGTGAGGTCTGCAGGGAAAAGATAGTGTCAGGAAAAAGCTAAATGAGTTAGTGTGTTCCAAAAACTGTAGGAGAGGAAAAAATAACTTCAAAAGTGTTTATCAGAGGAAAGTGAAGTGTCAGGGAGAAGCTGTTGCTATTGCCAAATGAAGAGGAAAATAAAGACTGAAGAAAATTGATTCAGACACTGGTGTCTTTAATTTTCTATATTCTTTTTCCTTCTGATAAAGTAATCCAAAGGGTCTTTCTGAAAATAGTTTTGACAGTGCTTCTACCAAAATTTTAAAAAGTACATCTAAAAAAATCAGATCTAAGGAAGCTATAGTTCTAGATTATATCACACCTAATTTAAGGGGAGGAAACATAGAAAGATACAATATCTTTAACTAGACCCACTGATGCAGCTGGCAGTTTATCTTATTTACATCCATAGACCATGAGAGTTTCAGCAACATGAAAACTTGCATTTTGGCTTGAATATGAACTTGGAAAAGTGCTTCCTCAGTCATCAAGTTTTCCTTCCAACACTAGAGGAAACCTTGATAGTTTTTCTCCAGTTTAAAGTATACCAAAGTAAGTTGAAATAGGAAATTCAAACAATGCAATTTCTTTTTCTGTGATGTAGATAACACTGGTTTCAATATAAACTGAAGCAATGGTATAGAAAGCATATACAATATTCACTATAATAGCACAAAGCTTCAGGTGTACATGAGATTTTCAGCTATTGTAGACATTTGAAACTCAAGATTAGTGTCCCCTGAGGAGTGTGTATGGCTGCTGGACATGGAGCAGTGGGTACCTGGATTTTAATCACTCCATGCTCTATAGGAGTGCACAAATCTTGTGATGCCAGTGTTAACAAATGCAGTCCTTCAACAAAACCTGGGCTCTTGCTGAAGCAGCAAGAGATGTGAAAAGGCAACTCTAGATAGTTTCTCTGTTATTTTTACTCTTGCTTTTCTCTGACAGAGGGTGAGCAGGTTGTTCTGTTTGCACTCTTGCACCCTGTGAATCAATGATTTGTAAAGGATGACTCACCCCAGCCACACTTGATCCTATTTGAAAGGCCTCTAAGTGTGAATGGCAGGAGAGATTTTTGTCAGGAGCTCAATACAACAGTTAGAAAGTTAGTGAAGTGCTTTGGTTTGTTTTTTGTTTGTGTCTGGATATATCGAGGGGCTGGAATGCAAAGTAATTATGTCAGCAAATTTACTGCTGCGTGAAAAATAAAGTCCTATCTTGTTTCAGATCCTTGCTGCTCAGAAGTAGAGAAAGATTGGAAAGATTTTCATTAAACTATCATAACTTTAGAAGGCAGTTCTTTTAATTCACCAATGTATGTGTTTAACTGTTGGGCAATAATGTTTTATTAAGACAATATTTTTGGGAGGGAATTGAGCATTTAACTAACAAAAAGGTAGGTATTTTTTAGGGAAACACAGATTTCCTATCAAGCACACAAACACTAGAAAAGCCAAAAAAATAAATGAGTCCTTAAATTCATAAACACTACTTTTGAATCTCTCTAGTACAGCTGTAATGCTTCAGCATTTTATTCTTGGTTTCTCAGTCATGCTCCATCATGGCTTGTGCATTCTTTATGTACAGGAAAAAAATATTTGGAAAAGAAAGTAAATTTCCAGGGTCTGTACACATCAGAGAGGAGAAAGATTTTAGTAGACTTTTTTTTATTAAGAACCTTGATATGTAGGAGGAAATTACCTTAGTCAATAGGAAGACAGGTGTGGATGGAAGGTTGTTGTAGCTACCTTTAATTGGCACCATCTTTTTTTTCAAAACCTGAGATTTATTTTTAGCTGCACCATATGACACATAGGAAGAATAAATCCAGAGCTAGAAGATAGTAAAGGGTCTTCCTGTTCTTAACCAACCTCCTGAGATGAATCACTGATGGGAAAATGCTGATTAAGCCACTGATGATGTGTGCAGGTGTTTCCTTTTCTGTTTGGGAAACCTTGAGAGAGACCCATGGGAAGGAAGGGGTAGAGTTGGAGAGTGCTAGTGGAAGGAGTGTTATAGCTGAGAGCATATGCAGGCAAGTATGTGGATGATATAGGCTGTTTATGAGCCTTTTAAATTTTATGTTATTTTGGTATATAGGAGTTTGTTGAATCTGTAAACTTTGAGGAGAGAGCAATTTTCTACTTTGTGCAAGAAGAGAATAGCTCATTCTAGTTGAGGTATAGCTAGCTTAGCTAAACTAGTTAATCCAATTTATTAAGAGTTTAATTAAACTGGCAAATGGATTTCATTTTATAAGGTATTTCTGAAGCATGAAAACACTATATAAACTGTGGGAGGCAAGGATAAAAATTGGAAACAAAAAAGAGAAGGAAAGAACCCAAGATTTTCAGCTGGATTTGAATATGTTTTAGAGGATGAAAATGAGCAATATAATATCTGGAAGGGCTCCCAGCAACTAGACTTGTTAGGTGATGGAGTAGGAACTAAAAAAAAACCTAAACACCTGACAAGGGTTTCTTAATTTGGCATATTTGTGATTACTCTGCAAAAATCATTTAATAAGTGTCTGATAGGGAGCAATTCTATATTTTTTCAGAGATTTTGTAATGTGACTACTTGAAACTTATACCTTATATGACTCTAAGAATATTTCCCTTTGCTTTTGATTTTTTTTTTTAAAGTGTTGTCTTTTATAATAATTTAGATTTTCAAGTTTAATTTTTAATTTTTTATTTTGATTGCAAGTGATGGTTTAGAAGGGGCATACCAAATTATTTTGTAGTATTCCCTCAATTTTCATCCCTGACTTGCACTTTAGAGAAAGTAATGTTTTTTTAAGAAACATTCAATCTTTCTTGCAATAAGACAATGAGGAAATATAAAAACCAAGAATTATTTTTTTTCTTTTGTAAAAAGTTGTGAGTTGGAGTTTTTCTGAGGATGATCTGAAGTGTTGTGCTACAGGGGAACAAAACTTTTCTCTCAAAAGGACTCAGTGAAGTACTTTCAAAGCACATTGGTATCGTTTGGTCATTAGCCTTAAATTTCATCCCCCCAAAAGAACTTACATTACATCACTGAAAGGCGTTTTTTACATCTATTTTTTATTTTGTGGTTTTGGTTTTTTCCCTTCTCACTGGAATGGATTTGCTGTGCTACAGTTACAAGGTCATCACATGCTATTTCTTCAAAAGCTGTAATAGTATTTTTGGCTATGTTTTCTATAAATCAGCTTTTTATTAAAGCAGTCTCAAGAATACAGATTTTTAAAATTCCCCCCCCCCCTCCCCCTGCAGTTAAGTTTATCAGAAATCAGTAAACAGTCTCTATATCTATGTCAGCTGATTGGATTAGGTGAAGTTATGTTCTCCTTTCCCCATCTGTTTTTCTGCTCTTTTGACACTGATACTATCAAATGTGTTCTAATGTTTGGGCTGTGCTTGATGCTGAAGGGTTGCTGAAGTATTAGATATTGTTATTGGGTGCTGTACTAGATAATAATTAATTTGTTTATAATTAAGGCTTCTGGAGTGACAACCTAGATTTTGTTTGGTCTACTGTTTATCTGGCCAATGTTTATCTGGGATTGTGTGTTCTCAAAGTTTTGTTTAATTTTAAGGATAAGTCTAAAAGAATAAAGATTTCTTGTGTGTTCACTAATTTTATTTTTTTTTGGGGGGGGGGGGGGGGGGGGGGTAATAATGCGGAGCCAAGGTATTTATTTCAGTGATATACCAAGCAGAAACAAATCCCTAAATTCTGCATGTAAATATGGTTTAAGATGACTTTTAAAAGTATGTATGTGTATATCTACATGGTGTTTTTCTCCCTACTTTGGTTTTCTCCTCTTTCTCCACTTAAATACTTCTTGTTAAGCCTACCTGTTTTCCAGATATGTGAAGAGATTGGATCACTGAGTCCAGAGGATATATTTCACCAGCTTGCCTAAATTTGAAGCTACTGTTAATGGTTGATTTTTGGTAGAAGAATGATGATTGACTTTTTCTTCATAATTAGGGTTGTGTGGCTGATTTTGAGGATGGGCAGAAAATGAATAACAAGTGATAATTTAAAGAGAAAATGCCTTTTTCCATAATATACCACTATGTAGTCACTTATGCTGGTGCCTTTTCTTCCTTCCTCTCATAATAGTCTCTAGAAAATAAGTTTCTCTTTGCTCTATTTTGCTCCGTTTTAACCTCATGTTTTTTTCTTCTGTGGGAATGGAAGACAAATAGCATTGAAATGAGACACAACTCAATTTGAGTGAAAAATCAGTGATCAATTTTGTTGTTTTTCATTTACTGTCATATTTAATCTTTTTTAAAATTTTAAAAACAACTATGTTGAATAGTACAGAAATGCAAAGAGTTATATTGCCTAGAAGGCTTCTGGAAAACTGCATCATGTAAACTGGTCTGAAACTGAGAACCAAGAAGATTTTGTGCTTGTAGAAATATCTCCCATTCTCTGTTTTTGTAAATTGTATGTTACCCATGCAAGCGTTTCATCAGTAAGGATGTGCCCATCTGTTCATGAGTCTGACAAATACACAGCTTTTCCTTCAGTGAAGCTCTGCAAGAGAACTCTTTAAGCCCTGACACCACAAAAAAATAATAAACCCTGATATGTGCTTTTCCTACTGGCAATTTGTACTGATGATGAGAGACTTGACAGCTTGGGAAGGTGAAGGGAGTTCTTGGGAAATCAAGAACGGAAACTCCAGCTTGCATATGAGGTGATTTTCAATGTGGTTTAAAAGTGTTTAAAAGCAGCCCTTGCTTTTTAGGAAAGGAATGGAAGCATCCCAAGCAGTGGGTGATAGCTGGGGGGTTTGAATAAAAAGGGGGAAAAGAAGAGAGGAAAAAATTTAGAGTCCAAAATCAGTCAGGAGAGCAAAATCTGTGGTGGGCAGGGAGCCTGTTGGACTGCTTGCTCACAGAGGTCATTCTACCGCAGACAGAGAGTACAGACTGAGGAGATGAATAATGACTGTTGAGAGTCAAAATTGATCTCTCTGGGCTTCAGCAGGAAAGCTGAACGGTGAGGAGCACTGACAAGCTGAATCCCAGAGTCTGAGGAGGTAAGGAATGACGATGTCCAGACCAAGGAAGGAAATGGAGCATGATGTGAAAGCCATAGTACTTGAGATACAAAGAAGTTTCCTTTTTAAAACCACAGATGCAACAAACGATGAAAACGCTAATCCTAATGATGGCTTCTGCAGTGAATATTTTGTGTATGAGGGGAAAAATAACAATTGTCTGTGTTTTGAGACAGATCTCTAAGTCAGTAAATGGGGAATAATCACAGCATTGCAATGCCTTATGAGTAAGTTATATTCAGAAACTGTGTTGTGTGTAGGAGGACTGTGACTGAAGACTTCAATTAGTAGAGCCTCCTCAGAGAAAAATGTTAATAGAAGTGTTTTGATTAATAAAGTTTATATTTATTTTGTAAGTATTGTTAAATATAGTTCTTACTTACTTGCTGAATTTAAAGCTTCTGTCTGTATAAATATGTAAAAATAAGATTTTTACTATCTACTCAGTGAGTAGTCAGGGAAAAGTTATTCTCCCACTTCCCTCCTTCACTTACTCAAATCCAGTGAAGTTAGGCCAACTAAAATAAGGCATGTATGTATAATTAATACTGACCTTGTTATTATAGCACTTATGCCTGAAGTTAAACCTGTATGCAGGGATTTTGGCAGCTAAACTAAAATAATTTAAATGAAAAAGAAAAATTGCACATACAATGATTGGCATATCCACTATTACAGAAGAGGAATAATAAAGTTCTTGCATTTCAATTAGCAAAACTTCTTCAAAACTTTTCTAATTTGAATTTTACTTGTGCTTTCAGCACTGAGATAAATGTGTTTTAATGAAGACTGTATCTGTCTATTTTAGAGGGTTCAGATAGACAAATTAAGTAGAGTCAACATTGCTGGAGGTGCTGAAATGATTGATGAATAAAGCAGCTGGGAAATCCTTGAAGTAACTGTTAAACAAAAGTCTACAATAGAACCTGAGATCTCCATTTGAATACAAATTTTGGCAGAAGAGGGAAAACTATTATGGAAAGTTGTGTTTTCACAGCTCTACAAAGAGTTTTACAAAAATAACTATCCTATTTTGATGTAAAACTGGAGACTACTGTTACCAATGCTGATGCTCCCACTGCTTGGTGAAACAGCACTAAAACTTACTTTGCTGTTCTTATGGAGGTTCTCAGGTTCTTGCAAGATACAGTTTCTTCGTGCTAATTGAAATCTAAAACTTCATTTTATTCTGTAAAATTAAATTTTAATGGATCTAGGGGAAAAACAAATGGCTTCAGCTTTGAGTGGGGAGGTTAATACCTTGCCCCTCATGTCAGCAATAGCATGTGGAATGAGAAAGCAGCATCATGACCTTCCTTGAGCAGGGAGGTTGGTCCAGATGACCCATTGTGGTCCCTTCCAAACTGATCCACTTTTTTTGGCTCGTTTTCCATGCTGAAAATGCTGCAACAGGGCTGCTGTCAAGTCAGCTGAATCACAGCTGGAGTATAACATCCTCTATTCCCACCATTTCATGGGAGCTCCTTGGAGGCCTCCATAGGTATTTTTGATGTGGATTGTATGTATTATTATTTAGGGAGCATTGTACAATATCTGGATGTGGATAAAAGTGTCCTTTGGAGATCCAGGTGTTTTGAAAAGCTAGATTTACACATAAGATACAGAAGCATATTTGGTACAAGGGCTTCCCATCTAATCTTGCCCATAACGAATTAATCTTTGTCACTCTCAGGCTTCAGTTGGGGAGTTTACAGAGACCAGAAATAAACTTTAAAAAAGTGAAAATTATTAAAGCCTTGATCTGTACTTTATTATACTTAAAATATATACAATGAAGCCTTTTCTGACTGCTTTTTCTTTTTTTTTTACTTTTTTTTTTTTTTTTTTTGTAAAATTTTACATCAGCTGATTCAATTTAAACTGAATTTCCCTTGTAAACCTAGTAGGACTTGCTCACCAGTGATTTAAACATTTTTCTATTAACAACTATAGAAAGAAACTTAATATACTGGGAGTTATCTGAGATCTGTAGGCTTCTAGACTCAAGTCTGTAGTGTTAAATGTTTTGCTTAAATCCATTAAAATGCTTAATCACACAGTTTATTTCTGAACACTAAGTAGTTTCAATTAATATGTATTAATGGAATGTTGCATTTCTTAGCAATTTGGATGGCTCAGGAGTGCATGGAACATACCAACTTCTAATCACCTAAGAATTTCTGGAATATAAAAGAATAACTGAAACAAAACAACATAATGAGCTAGGCTTTGTTTTATTCAGTTCATTATTATCACCAATCTTCTATTGGATTTTCTTGTAGATTGCCTCAGTCTGCATTTGCATTACAAATTTTTATTCTTATTGGTGTTAAAGATATATATAATACTTACATATCTGCAACAATGAGCTTACAGGCTCACTTATTTTATTTTATAATTCGGTATTGTAGTGGAACAAAAAGCAAATATTTTTCTGTAATGGTTATGCTAATTGACTTTTAATGTTGTTTTATTTTCCAGCTACTCACCAGCAGTCTCACAGGTTTAATAAAGCGCCAACATTTAATTTTATTGCTTTGGAGTATTGATTATCTGTTTAACACTAAGAACAATGTGATCTGTTGTCTTTGCCTTGCTGATTGTCTGAATTATCTTGAAGAAATAAGAGATGGGCATGAGGAGAATCTCATGCAGTAAAAGAAGTCACTTGCATGTATTACTCATAGCTATTGTACAAAATCCACAAGCCTTTAATCTCGGACTCACAAGGGAAAGAAATTTTATTGTTTCACAACTGATTTCAATATTCCCTCAGGCATTACACCATTTACCTTTCTTTCTTGCTTTTTATTGCCAGCATAAGCTTATTTAAAAGAATGAATAGCATACTGTCTGGTTTGAGACAAATATTTAAATTATACCTAAAAACTCTATCATATTTATTAGGCAGGGTATTTTTTTGATATTCGAGGTTAAATTGTTGAGAAAAACATCTGTTTCAAAGAAATAACAGACAGAAGAATAAAAACAATGCAAGGCTGCATCCATTCCACTAGCATGAAATATTTTTTACTTATCACGATGTGCCTATGAAAACTTGGAGAAAGGGGAGACTAAAACTGTTCACAAGAACTTAATGAGTAACTCTTGAAATATCATAATCAAAGGAAACCCTGTTTTGCAGCACTTTGGAGGGCAGCATTTCATGACAACTGTCAAGATGTGTGTGGGTATATTTTTGCTATGTGTTGATCACGTGCTTGGAAAGAACTAGTCGCTTCTGCCAAATGTATGGATTTTGTCTTATTGGGAATTAATTCTTTTGTAAACTACCATGGTGCTGCCTCTGTTTTCTGTTTGTGATGTAGAACAAATTCCAGGTGTTGTGGTAGCAGATGTTCTGCTCTCAGTGAGTTCACAGAAACTGCCATTCTGGTGAATCACTAAGTAGGATCTTGTGCTTGGTCAGCTGGAACAAATCACAAGTGTTTCTTGCTGCCATTTTTTGAAGTGCATCACATGTTGGGTCTCCAAATTTTTTGAGAAGTGTGTAGCAGGCTTAACAGGGACCCCTTATTTTTCTACCTGTCTGCAACTTCAGTGCTTAACACTGTTATTGGGAGTATCCACTGAATTCATTGGAGAGAGGAAAGCGGGAGGACGAATCACCTAGGCTATTACTTTTGAGAAAGTTAAATGAGGGTAGATGTGTACAGAATGTGCTGGTTGTTATTGGGATCTCTAGCTTGTTAAGAAAATCTGTGCTTTGTTTTCATATAATCTGTAATATTAATACATGTTGTTTAGCCAGAACAAAGTTGAGGAATGACTGAAATGCAGTTTTAGCAATTGTAGAGTTTCTAGCGCTAAGAAATGAGAAGTGTTATCAATCCCTTTTTAAAAATCAGTTAAATTTTACCTTTAAGATTATGATGTCAGGAAAACGGAACATAGAATCATGGAATTGTTTGGGTTGGAAAGGACATTTAAAGGTCATCTAGTCTAACTGCCCCTGCAGTGGGCAAGGAACTCTTTAATTAGCTCAGGTTGCTCAGTGACCCATCCAACCTGTCCTTGAATGTGTTCAGGGGTGAGGGATCTGCAGTCTCCTCCTGGATTTCATCAGATATGTGCTAATTTATATATGAAAATAACAAGGTGGTCTAAATTTGGACTGTTTTCACTCTTACTATGATTTTTTTCTTATACCAAAAAAGAAAATTTTCAACAAAAGGCATTAGTAAAGACCACGGTGTTTTCTAAGTTCAAAATGGGCTGCATGCTTTAATTTCATGATAATCTTTTGACCAATAAAGACTACTAGTTCCTGAAAAAAATAGGTTTAAAATTGAATGTTGCAACCCTCCTTGTCAATAGTTTGGCATTTAGTTTGACTCTTATATTTGTGGAGAAAGTATAAAAATACTTAGAACTCAGTTTCTTAGTGTTTAAATTCAAGGATAGTGGACTAATTTCCTTCCTCAGCCAAGCTTACCTCCAAGTGTTAGCTCCATAATCTCCTTTCAGAAATCATTCTTAACAAAACTTTTGGGAGCCAGAGTTTGAATGTGCATGACATATTTAGTAACTATTGTAAAGACAATTTGATTTTTTTTTAGAAACTTATAAGAGGGAATTTTGCATATCCTTTTGACCTACATGCAAATATTTTCAATGCTTCTTACTTGCTTCTACTTAAATTTTAAATCTAAAAATTATCAATTAATCACTGCACTATTTTGGGGGTTATATAATTTTTTCTTTTCAAAGATGACATTTGAATATGGAAAAAATCCCATTTTGTGAGGATTTTACTTTTATTGGTTTGGTTTTTGGTTTTTTGGTTTTTTTTTTTTTTTTTTTGGAGAGAAATCTTTTTTTAGCTCTTTCAAATTTTTTTTTTTTTTTTTTTTTGCAAGTAAGTTGAATTAAGAACCACTTAGTACCATCAGTTCTTGATATGCAGATATTTCTCTGCAGGTTTGTAAATGCTACTGTTCTTGGTGAAACATGCAAAAAAAATTTCAGGAAACATTGTTCTTCATGTACTTTACCTGTGGGCTTAATAGGAGCCAAAATGTACTAAGGTGGATAGTTTCCTACTTTGGACAGCAGAAAAATCAGTAAGACACTGATTGCAACTATTGATTTGAAATGTTTTCACTGTGTTATTATACTGTAATAGTCTTAAATCATAACTGTTGCAAATACACAAAGGAAAATTGGATTTCAGTCATATACAAATCCTTTTTGCAAGAAAAATAATTTAGAAACTTGAGCAAAAATAAGTGGATATAAAATATATTTAAAATGAAAATTTCAAGACATTTTTGTGGCTTAATATTTATTATAATCTTCTTGTACTTTGAATATAATAGTTATTGTATATTTTCACATTAATTGTATATTTTTTATAAGACAGAATAAATACAAATGTATTTGAGCTGAAAAGAAGAAATAATATTTCAGTATAAGAGTACTTAGGCTGCTTTAGAAGTTAGAACTTGTAAATTTTAATGGAGTATTTAATGGGCCACCAGAAACATCTTTGTTTTCTCTGAGTCAGCCAGAGTAATGACTTTAGATTTTCTTAACTAGTGTGTATAAATTATTTTAATGCGGCCCATAAGATTGAAACAAAATAAGCTATAGCACTGTGTAACAAAACTGTCCATAAAGCATCTGCAAAACCAGAAATTTGATCTTAAGAATTTGCATTTTTTACCCTGTGAGATTTGATTAATTGTCTCCTGGAGGAGACTGTGCTTTTAAGAAAGCTTTCTGCCTGCCTGTTATGAGGGTTTACTTGTCAATGTGAATCTGTGTTCCTCCTGCAGCCCCTCCATCCGTCCACCCTGGTAGCAACTATTCCCTCACATTTCTGTGGCATTGTGAAGCGTTTGACAGTAAAATGCAAAATACAGAGCAAAACTGTCAAGCATCATCTTTATGGCAGGAGTATGAATGTCCAGCACCACCCAAACAAGTGTGTTGTGGCTGGCGTTGGGTTTCTCTGTCCTTTTTTTAATCAGATGTGAGGAGTTGAGAGGTGAAGGTGAGGGTAGGAAGAAGAAAGGTGTGAGGTCCAGATCTCTTCTCCTTCTTGCTCCAAGGCAGAGGAATGCAAAAATTATACAAAAAAGGTCATGGATAAGGTGAAAAAATCTGTGATGGCTTAGAAGGTAAACAAGGTGTCCTTGATTTTCTGTGAGCACAGTCAGACAGTGCCACAGATTTCCCTGAGCAGCTGGTGGATGTCCCACTGCTTGAAGTGCTCAAGGCCAGGACAGGTTTGATGGTGCTCTGAGCAACCTGGTCTAGTGGAAGTTGTCCCTGCCCATGGAAAGAGGGTGGAATTAGATGATCTTCAAGGCTCCTCCCAATTCAAATCATTCCATGATTCTAAATGAGTGGCGCAGTTACGAGTGTGCTCTGATGCCAGCATTGGGCACCTTGTCCCTCTGCACTGTGAGCTTAAGGTAAGCCTGGCACCACAAGCCTTGGGGACATGGAGGCTGGTGCCTGCTTGAGGGACCTACAGGGAGTCCAGGAATTGGGTGTGGGGAGCCCATGCTTTGGAACAAAGGTTTCATGACCAGTCCTTGCTTTGGAATCATCAATGATTTAAAGCATTTCTGAAAATCTTCTCTCTGAGTTGCCTTCTGGCTGTGGCCTGCCTGCTTCATGAAGCTCAGGAATAAAAGTCACCCCATATGTTGAGTTGGAAAGAACAAGCAATTGCTTAAGTGTAAAGAAGGTGAAAATATGGAAATTGACACTGGTTCAGTTCATTTAATGCAATCTCTTGTCATTTCTGTGTGTGCAGTGTTAATTGGCA
The DNA here is from genome assembly GCA_018697195.1 of Certhia americana. NCBI lineage: Eukaryota > Metazoa > Chordata > Aves > Passeriformes > Certhiidae > Certhia > Certhia americana. The sequence continues at coordinate 8,578,856 of CM031857.1, read as the reverse complement.
AATTTTAGCTAGCTTTTACCAGAAGTCTCAGAAAAACTTATAGAAATGGTATTATTTTATTCCACTGGGAGTCTGAATGGAAGAATGATTCAATGACTTTTTTTTGTTTTTTTATTTTTTGAGTTCATCAAAGATAGACCCAGGGATAAACTTGTATTTAAGACCTTGATCCCTATTCACTAGATCACAGCACTATAAGAAATACTGTTAAATTTTGAGATACAACTCCCATTACTATGTTAATTAAAATATTCTATAAACTCATTTATGGGTACATGAGGAAAAGGATATTGGGATCATCTGGTATTCTCTAATGTATAATGTGCAAGAAACATAGTCCTTTTATCACATTTTTACTAGCAGTTAATTTGGGGGGGAATGCTTAATGTAGTGAGCTTTATCTGGTCAGTGGAATCATTTTAAAAAATTAATTTTGTATTGGTTTTGATTGTAAATCATACCTTTAAACAGGTCAGGCTTGTCTTGCTGTATGTGAGCGGGTTCATAGTCTCTTGCATGTACTTTTTCGCTGTTCTTTGAGCGATTCTAAAATCTGAAAAAAACCACCAAACATGATTGCTTTGCAGATTAAAACAGAAAATTGGTTATCTTGTGAAATAAATAGAGTACCAAGCTTGGCATTTTTATTCTTGGCAGGATGAGATTTGAATTGCTATTGATCAGGAAAAAAAAAAAAAAAATAAGATAAACTCAAACATATTTGCTGAGGCTTTGTAAACAATTTAGATCTATAACAGACTCTTAACAGAAAAATCTGTTTGCTAAAAGCCATTGGGGCTTTATTAATTCTGTACTGCTCACAACTTTTTAAATGACTACTGGTAAATTTTTAATTTTGAATCCTATTCAATTAAATGTTAAAATCATAGAAAAGGGAGCTAAGGCCTTGTTGTGGTTTAACCCCAGCCAGCAATGAAATACCACACAGCCACTTGCTTCCTCCCTCCCTCCTGTGGTTAAGATCAGGAAGAGAATCAGGGAAAATCAAACAAACAAAAAAGCCCCCAAAACATAATCATTTGTAGGCTGAGATGAGAACAGTTCAATAAAAATATTGATGATAATAATAGGAATAAAAAGGAGAGGAGGGGAGATAAAAAGTGCAGTAAGGACAAGTGGTGCACAGTACACCTGCTCACCACCCACTGACTGATGCCCAGCCTGTCCTTGAGCAGCGATTAGCCCCTCACAGCCAATTTTCCCCAGTTTATATAATAGACATGGTGTTCCCTGGTATGGAATATTCCCTTTGGCCAGTTCAGGCCAGCTGTCCTGGCCATACTCCCTGCAAAATCCTTGTATCCCTCCTCACAGGCAGAGCCTGAGACACTGAACATGACTTAAGGCGAGCAGTGCTCAGCACCAACCAAACCATCAGTGTGTGATCAGAATTATTCTCACACTGAATCTAAAGCTCAGCACTGCACCAGCTACCAGGGAGAAAATTAACTTTATCCCAGTAGAAAACAGAGCATGCCTAAAAGTTAAATGTTGAACTATTTATTTCTGGAGTTAGGAATATGCAGTTGCTCTTTTGGTTTTGTTTTGTTGTTCTGTGTTTCGTTTTGTTGTTTTTTTTTTTTTTTTTTTTTTTTTTTTTTTTATAATACTAAAACGTGGAAAAAATTGTAATGTGCATGATTTTCCTGGAAGGTGAATGTTTCTTCATATTCTGAGGGATAACTGGGTTTATTTCTGTTCTGGAACCTCATGACCTGCAGAACAGCAGGTGATCAGAATGCTCTGAAACAGTTGCTGGCACTTTTGGAAGGTGTTAATGCCCTTTGCTGCTGAGCCATCACATATTAGTGACACTTTCAGACTGTTAAAGAGTAGTCCTTTAAATATTTTTAGCCTGAAGAGTTATTGTGATATTGACCTCACTGCATGTAAAAAAAAAATAAGGCTAACAAACAAAAATGTCGTTCTTACAAGGGATCTGAAAGATTTGATATTTGCTTAACATCCTTGTTAACTGCATTTCTTGATTTTTGATGGCTAAAATATTTCTATTAGGGTAGCTATAGAAGATTTCTATTAGGCAACTATGGCTTTCTCTTTCCACTTTAGTCTGTATGGGTGTTTTTTAGATAAAAATTGAATGCTCTTCAATAATTTTAGAACAAAAATAATAGTGCAGTTTTAATTTTAGTCTGTATGAAAAACAATCTAAGCATTTCATTGTTTTGGTTGCAGTTTCTACTTTTATGCAAAATTTGCTTTCTGAAGTACTTGTAGAAAGGAATAAAGAAGCTCCCAGAGGGACCTTTTAGTTCTAAAAGGGTAGGGATTTCAGTGTACTTACCTTTGCTTTTAAAACCTTCCTCTCATTTTTTATTTTTCTCTTTTATTTTTCTTTTTCTCAGTGTGATTCATCTCACTGTTTATTTTTTTCATCCTGCCTCTACTTTGACTTTTTCACTGTGCTACTAATCCGCTGTGTGTGTTAGGACTCCCTTTTCCTTCCTCTGAAGCATCTGGAGCAGATTAATGCGAAGGTCAGGCTGGTAAAGTGGATGAATTTCTGCTCTGCCTAAAATACAGGCAGAGAATTAATTTTCATCAGTGATTCTCTTTGAACTATATAAAACTCATCCCTTTTCAGCATGTCATTGCTCTATTAGTTTGCAAATTTTTAAGGTATATATGCCTTTACAAACAAATCACCACACAGGGTGGTTTTTGCTTGAGAGTCAAAATTTTGGCTTTATAGATAAGAATTTTTCTGAAATAAGGAAGAAACAAGGGAAGAAGAAAATGGAATATAAACCAAAGTACTAAATTTATCAGGTTTGAGTTTTGGGGGGCTTAGGTGAATTATTTCAGACTTCTCATTGTCATTAATAGAGGAATTTGTCCTGATTATTTATGCATAAAAGTAGATTGCTGGGGTTTGGAAACATCTTGTCCTTGTCCTTCTGTTATATGTTTTTGTTTCCATGGATACAGAAAGTTACCTTAAAGGTCCAGAAATATTATATAATCCAATTTGTTGGACCCCAAAATTATAATTTTGACCCCAAATGACCTTGATTTAATGGAGTTCTCCTCAACAGACACAGTGAAGTTTGAGCTGTTATTCATTTGAGGGTGTGAACTATTCTATTGCAAAGACATACTGGTCCAAATACATGGTGATGAGGATTTTATGACCCACTCATTTCTTTAATATCTTAAGTAGGATGAGGCAATTGGCTGGCTAATGAGATCTTAATGTGCGTAGTGGTCTGAGTGAGGGGAGTGTATAACTGTCATCATTTAGGCTGAATCTGTCCTGCTCAGAAATTGACTGTCCTGACAATTTTTCTTGTAATACTGCAGAACTGGTACTGGCAATATTACCAGTGTATGTAATGAATAGAAAAAGGGCAAAGATAGCAACAGAGAAAGTAATCTTAGCAAATGTAGCATTGCTGGTGAGGTTTTTTTGAGGGGATCTGCATAATTTCAGGAACTAGGCAGAATTTTCTTTTTTTAAACTCCAGGACTTTAAATCTCTCTGGCCTAAGAGACAAACTTGATGAATAATTTTCCTTTGTTAAGGTAATTTACTCCTATTTCTTCCTATATTCTTCCTCTTACTTTTGATAGGGCTTTTCCCTTGAACAGTTCACTTTTAGCTGATGTCTTTTCTACATTAAAAAAAATTGGTTTTTCTCTCTCTTTTCCCATCTCATCCATTTCCATCTGATTCTTCCAAGTCTGTTAGCACAGTAGCTATGACTCAGTTAATATTTACTTTCATTTCCCTTTTGGTTTAAAATTGCTTTCACAGATGTCTCTTTTACTGCTGTGTGTTTGGAAGTTTAACATCTTCAGGTCAATTAGGTTTCTGAAATTTATGTGGCATTTGATTGCAGCAGCAGTACTACAGTAGCTGTTATGCTCTACAAGATTTTGGCTGGAAGTAGCATCTTAGACCAACCAGTGTAGTCTGGAAGGAAACCTGCAGCTTGTAGGGATATGTGATCTTCCTGTCTGAGACAGAAAGTAATTATTAAAACCAAATACCAGTTGAAAACAGTTATTCTAACTTAATTAGTGTGCTACTTAGACCATGGGATAATAGATAATTGGCATCTATAAGGAGGTGTTGACCTTATATTTGCCTGTTTTCCTGACTTAGATAGAAAAATTCACTGTCTCCCTATCATCTGTGGGATGCTGTTTGTTAACAGAGGAAAATTGTAGCATCCCATAAAGGCAGTGCTTCTATGGAGCTCCTAACTGTGAGTATCCTCTAGTGTTATGGATTCCATTTTCTAGTTTTTATGTGAATTAGTTCATCTTTCCCAGGCTTTTGGGAAGTCTCCCTGGTGGGGAAGAGAAGGGAGTCAGAGCTGACTCAGGATAAATGCCCTGCCCTGGATGCCTGTGCCCTTCATCCACATTTGCAAGGTCACTGTGAGGCTGCTACTCCATATAAACTGCCTGAGGATCATTGTTGGTGCTTTGGATGGTGTATCCTGCATTTTGGAAATGATTTGGACTGGGTATGGGATGATTTTTTCCACTGTGATCGGCATCTCCTGTAGTTATCTAGATTTGTGCTTTTATTCCCTTGGTGTGAGTGGGTTCCATTTGAAGCATGTAATTTATTCGGGGAGTTTAATGACAAAAAGAGCTGTTTAAAAGGTAGGATTTTCTGGGAAATATCTTTTAAGATTGAAAATTCTTCTAGCACAGGCTTCAAGTTTTCAAATACTGTATTTTTGTGAAAAAATATTGTCCATAGGAGGTGTTTTCCAAGAATACTGCTCTAGTCAAGTTAAACATCAGCCTATCTTCTGAGAACTGCTGTGATACCACTTAGCTACCTAAAAAGATTTTTAAAGGGGTGTCTCATGTTATTTAATGATGACTGATTAGAAAAACTGCTACAGCTTCTTCGATAGTAATGGTATCAATAAGTAACAATTCTTGTTCAAAATACATGTGTTGAATTCTTTTTCAATGGATTGTTAAGATTGTTGGAAGTAGAAATTAGTCTGGGAAAGCTCTTGACTATTTTCTGCTGGATCTCATCATTTAGAGGGGACAAGAATCCTAAAAGAAGCTCAGGATTCCTCAGTTTCCTCAGGGATTTTTTAATGTCCTTAGAATGACAGTTTGTCTACAGACCACTGGTGCACAGGAGAAATAGAGATATAAAACTTTTTAAAAGTTTGTTGTAGTGAATAATCTCAGAGCTGCTTGTCAGCCTCGTTGATGCATTCTTTCCATTTCATGATTACTATCTCCTTTCTTTTGTTTGCTACTTTAATTGCTATTTGATGGTTATGGGAAGTATGGATTTTCCCCTCTGAAAGATAACAACCTTTTTCTCTTCTACAGCATTTTCTGCTCTCGAGTCAGAAAACATCTTTCAGATGGACTGACTAATATATACAGTTAAACTTGATTAATTGTTTGCAATTTGTATGCAGCTTTGAAGTTTCCTCTGTTTTAAAGGGAAAGGGCTTTTTTACCTGAAAGTCTATTTTCTTTTCCTGATAAAAGTTCTTTTTCTGTAAATCTTGACTGGGAATCTGCCTCTCGGGCAGCAGCAGAGATGGAGGTGAAGTTGGTAGTATGCTTTCTGTGTGATTGCATATCAGCTGAAGTGCACAAACCAGTCTTTAGAGTGGGTTTGCAATTAGAGTTCTCCTCTTTCAATAAGATGAATGTGTTAATGATGAAAATAAAGGGTTGTGTGTTGTTTTCTCTACAGTAAGGTCAGGCTCTTTTTTGCTATGAGGACATAATCACTGCAACTGAAGTCCAGAGGACAGAGTAGAAGAATAAGGCCCACAAGGTCTATAATTATGCATTTTGAGAATTGTTTTCCCTATGCAAAATCACCAAGTTTTATATTGTAATGCAAGGACACATCAGGACATTTGGAGGAGCAGCAATCATTTGAAAAAAAAACAAGATGGACATCAACACTAATTTTCCTGGAGATACGTACAGATATTGCTGCTGACAGTATTTTGTAGTAGAAAGAGGAAGCAAGAGAAAGAATAGCACTCTGCTATTGGCAGTGGAGAAAAATTAGCAGTAAAATCAAGAAAAAATTAAAGGAAATGGTTTAATTGTTGCTGCTAGAGAGATGGGGATACAGGATTTTGACAAAGGGTTTGCCTTCATGTGATTACAAGGACATTAATGTGCAGAGTAAGCAGTTAAGGACAGGTATCCACCAGGAGAGAGAATCATATTGGTTTTAATGTATTTTAGGCCACTTAAAATAACCTCTGCTGCTTGTGTGGTGTTTTATTTGCCTTCAAACCTTCCCAACAACCTGCAATAGAACCTGTTTGGAGGAAACTATAGATTTACTTTATGGTTGAGTTCAGAACTGGAAGATATCTTCCATTTTAATAGATTAAGAGTTAGAAGAATGTTTGTTTGTTTGTTTGTTTGTTTGTTTAAAGGGACTTAGATTGTTTATAGTTTTACCTCTAATTACATGTTTAAAATGTTTTTTATTTATCTCTAGGATGTATGACTGGTCTTGTCCTTGCCTTGTTAGTGAGGTTGATGTAATATTCCAATCCATTTTTGTTTTGGCACTCAGTTTGCCGCTCTATTTAGCCTGTCAAACCTTTTGACAACAACTCTAAGCATTTGCCAAGCTATCATTAATTTGAGGAAGGAAACACTGATAGAGATGGTTTTCTCTGCAAGTGTTGATGATTTTCTTGAGAAGGACAAGTTCCAGACAATGACTCATGCATGTCTTTGGGAAGCAGTCTATACATCCAATTAACCAACAGGAGTAACTACTTTATCAGGAATAGGATGAACTCTAATGCTACAAAACACTGTTTATAGATTTTTTTTTTTTACTTGAGTGAACAATACTCTTAATTTTACGTGATAATAGACATACTACTGTAGTATGTCTAATGGCTAATTAAATGTGTCATCTCGATATGGATAAATTTCTTTCATGTTAGGAGCCTTGATGTAGCTGATGTAAAATGCTTTTTATTCAATGGAGTTAATTCATACTGGTTCCAGATCTGGTCAATTATATTCTGTTTATATCACCCTGTAAGAGGAAAATAACAAGGACTAAATTCATAACCTTGTGACTCATTAAGTAAAGCAGCAAACATAAAAAAGTTCATTAAATAATAATTCTATTTAACTAGGCATGCTTGTCTCTGGTAGAAGATAGAGATAGAATGCATGCATAATTGACAAGAAAGGAAAACTAATTACAAAGAGGGCAAGTTCCACATAACCTCAAGAATGTGTTAGAATTCATTCAAACTCACTGTTAGGAGTTATGGGGAAATATCTTTATTTGTACCTCACTTGAGGAAATAAAGTGCACTAAGAAAACTAAGGAAAAGGAAAAAAAAAAAAAAACCTCATATTAACAAATAGACCTTCAAATAATCACATACAGCAACAACTTCTTTACGTTTTTGGTGGTGTGGTTACCCTTGTCACTCTTAATGAGTCCATATTGATGGACTATTTAATATCTTCTAAGGGCTTAAAATTGAGCATGTTATGAGATTTATTGGGCTGCTTTCTTGATATAGGTAAATACGTAAGCAATATTATTTTCTTCTACCTTGTAGAAAGGTACAGAGCTATATGTTTTTTTGACTTAGTTCCATCATTGTATTTCTCCGCTCTGCCCAATATCTGTAATAAAAAAAAAAAACAACATTTAATTAGAAGTAGTTATTGAGAAACACATATTACATAATTTTTAGAATTATAACCTGACTATTTTGTGGTTAATGTTCTTCCTTACAGATGTGAATTATAATTTCCTCCTTATTATCGTGTTTGCCCACATGACATTCTAGTTTATTTGCAACAATATTTCCTCAGTACACTGCTCACTTTGCTGCCAGAGCTGGAACTTTGGGTAGACAGGACTGCTCTAAATCAGCCTGAATTAGTCTAAACTTTGCTTTTTGCCCACTTGATTGTATATGCAGGAAACAACATAGTAGAGAATGAAATATATTTTCTAAGTTATTTAAAAGATTGATGATTGACTTTATAAAGAGACCAAGATTTTCAAAACCATTTTCTTTGTGGAAGAGATGTCCCTATACCCTGTATCTGCCTCTGTTTGCTAATTGTAAAGTTAATTTATATTTCAGCTGCAGTAGCTAATCTTTTTATCTGAATAGATACAGGGATACAAACTGTCCAAGTCAGTGTCCTTCAGAGTTTGATCCCAAATCCTCTCTACCTGCCACCACTCTAAGTCAAAATGGTGAGTATTTATTCATTTCTGGACCTTCTTTTGCTCACTAGTGTTATCTTTTCTAGTCTTTTTGTTCTCACTTATTTCTTAATTAAATGGATACTTTTTACCACTGCAGATGAAATTATCCAATAATATCTCACTGCAGTGATCAGAATAATGAGTAAATGATATTTTTAATATAGGTAGCTTTGCTTTTGAGCTTCTATTCAAACTAAGTGGAGTATTAAATTAAACAGTGATTGAATTTTGGGGAAAACATTGTACCAGCTAAATTTTAAACAGGCTTTTAATAATGTATTTCTAGTAGAAGTTTAAGAACTA